>CM076572.1:555650784-556392538 GCA_034641835.2 Pinus albicaulis
ATTTATCTCAAACTAGAGATTATGGAAGTTCTCAAAGGTGCACTTGAAACAATCTTGTCTCAAACTAGGGATTATGGAAGTTACCAAAGGTGCACATGAAAGTGATTTGATGCAGGTACCACAAAAGAGGAAGTAGATAATCATCGTCATCAAATCAATTTGTCTCAAATTAGTAGGAGGGATTATCGAAGTTACCAAATATGCACGTAAATGTGATTTCACACATGCACCACAAAAGGGGAAGTATATAATCATTACGATCAAACCAATTTGTCTCATGCTCGTACTTTTGTCTGAAACTCCTAGGAGAGACTATGGAAGATACCAAAGGTGCACATGAATGTGATTTCACACACCTGGAAAAAAGAGGAAGCATATAGCCATTATGATCAAACCAAGTTGTCTCAAACTTGGAGGGATTATGGAAGTTACCAAAAGTGCACCTTAATGTCATTTCACACATGTACTATTGTAATGTTCATCCATAAACACTTACCTTTCAAGTAAAAGAAATTTACTCATAGTAAATAAATCTAATAGTTACTTCTAATAATTAACTAGATGAAGTTTATACTATAATGTAATTACATATGTTACCATATGCAATAGGTCAAACCCATTATTGCATCATTTCCTAAGCCACCATTTTCATTTGAGATAAGCTAAACTCAATGTTATACACATCTCAATTACATTAAAATATAACCTTACTACATCCATAGAGATTTTGAACAAGAAATAATTCACATAATATGTAGATAGGTTGTACAATGACATTTATATCAATTGATGTTTAATGTACACGGTTTAATGATATGGTCAAATATCTGATTTTTGGCACAATTATTAAATATTGATTAATTGTTTTAATCCTCCATCAGGATCCATCGTAGCCTCGGGCTTAACACTGTGTTTAATGTTGAGACATGTTTGATGTCTTCCCACCGTCGATGTGCTATCAAGATCAACGGTTAATATGGGTCCTGGGGTGGTTAGGGTATTTCCCTACCTCTGAACCCTAATCACTTCTCTCACTTTGCACCACTGTGACCATCTTCTCTTTGCAACTCTGGCAAGCTTGCTTGATTTCCTTCGGACATTCTGGTTAATGGTATGCCAACAACCTTTCTCTGTTTCACATAACCCTCTGTCTGATTTTTATATCAGCTTTACGTCGTTCCTGCTGTGGAAACTGTTTGGGTTAAGGGTTTGCCCTCAGCTCCTTTTTGCAGTAAATATTTTACTCATGTTCGTCATTAGTGTAGCCATGAGAGCTGTGCACTCACACTATCTTCACATCCTTTGAACTACTATCTTACCAGAGAGACTCTTTCCACAAGCTTCGTCAATGGAGTCTTGATTTTGACAGCGGATATAGGTGCGTAAAATCCAGTTTTCATTCTAAGATGATTAAGTTTTTATTTGTATCTCGGTTGGCAGGGTTATTCCTTCTTTACATCATGTCTTAATCATTTTTGCTGCTGGTAATAGGTGTGAGGAGCTCACCACCCGTTTGCTTCCAAGGTAAGTTGACTTGCTTCCAGAAATACAATTTTTATTTGCTCTCTATTTACTACAATTCTTAACTTTGCGCTAATGGTTACTTTACATGGCATGCAGGTAATACTCGACTCCCCGCACCCACAACATTCCAGTTAATACAACAACCTTCTTGTTTAATGGCTCTCGATTTCCTTACAGGTGCAAGACGAAAGGTAACTGCCAGTAACCTCTTAATCAACTACTTTGGAATCTTGGAAAAATTTTACCATCAGATTATGGAAACATACCATAATTAAATCTGTATTAAAAAAGAATAACTTTAGTTCATAACTTGATTAACATTCTTGTTAATCCTATTAATTTAAAATAACTCCAATGTTTAAATTAAAATGTCTTTATGTTAAATGAAATTAAATTTGGGTGTTACATCTTCCACTTAAGGTAAACACCATCCTCAATGTTATGTCATTCTAGTGAATAGTTCTAGATGTGCTTCTCGCATAAAGTTTTCATCTTCCCAAGTCGCCTCCTTCGGGCTAAAGTGATTCCATTGCACTTTAACTTGGGTGATGGCTCGCCTCCTGAGCGTTATTTCTCTCTGATTGAGAATATGTTGAGGTTCTACCAGGAATTCATCGCCAAATTCGACCTACAACCAACATAATTTTTAATTAATAAACAATAATTTATCTCCCTTAGATATTTTAAATCCCATTTCATTCCTACCTGAATATTCTACGAGTGTATTACATGCTTCTGATCATGTACGTATATTTTTAGCCCAGACACATGGAACACATCATGCACTCATATGTCTCCTGGTAAAGCTAGTCGGTAGCCTAATGGCCCCACCCTTTCCAAAATTTGAAGGGGTCCACAGAATCAGGAAGTTAACTTGGCACAGGTAGTCCACCTTAATGTACTCTTCTTGGGTCTAATTCTCACATAAATGTGATCAACCACTTTGAATTCCCAATATGTCCTCTTTCGATCCACATACACTTTCTGTCTATCGAGGGCATCTTTTAAATTTTGTCGGATCTTCTTGACTTCTCACTCCATCTCAGCCAAAATTTCTAGTCGAAGCATTAGTTTTGTTTCTGGACTGCTCCAATTAATGGGATTTCGGCACTGTCTACCATATAGAGCTTCAAACGGACTCATCTTGAGGGATTCCTTGTATACATTTTTGTAGGAAAATTATACTAAATGCATATAATCTTCCCATTTTGTGGGTTGCTTCATTACGTACATTCGTAGCATGTCCTCCAATATATGGTTCACCCATTCTCTTTTCCCATCTATCTAAGGATGATATGTTGTGCTAAACTGAATTTATGTTCCTAGTCCGGTAAACAGTGCCTTCCAAAAGGCTAGGGTAAACTTCACATATTTGTTTGAGTTGACTGTTTTTGAAATGCCATGTAATCTAAATATCTCCCTTCTGAAGATGCCAGTAATATGCACAGTTTTAAAATTGGACTGTACAGGAATAAAATGAGCTACTTTGCTCAATCGATCAACTACTACCATTATATATTCATTGTGTCTCTTTGATCTTGGTAAGCCAGTAATAAAATCCAATGATATAACTTCCCACTTCCACTCTAGTACTGGTATGGGTTGCAATAAACCAGCTGGGTGTTGATGCTAAAATTTAACCTGCTGAAATTCCAAACATTTAGTCAAATATTCAGCGATGTCTTTATGCATATCATGCAAAAAATTATTTTTCCTAATGGATGTTAACATTTTCTAATAACCAGGGTGTCCAAAATATGAACTTTTGTGATACTCATCTCGAATCAACTCTTTTAAACTCAGTTGATTTGGAAAATATATATTTCCTCGAAAGATCAGTAGTTGTTCATTACTGATGGTATAGTCCGATTGTTTTCCTTGATTTTATGTATCTAGTGTTTGCTACCATAGAAACTGATATTCAGGATCTTTTGCCGCAACCTCTTTCACATATTCCTGGAACTTGAATTCCACATTATTGAAGTATAATTCATAAACATAATGTAGTTTCCTACGTAACGCATCAGTGAACCGATTTTCTTTTCCTTTGACATCCTACATTTCAAAGTCAAATTCTCTTAGGAATGCATTCCACCTAGCCTAGCGAGCATTCAAGTCAGCTTGTTCAAAATAACTGGTCAAGCTACTATGATCTATTTTTAGCACAAACCTTTTTACCAATAAGTAGTGCCTCCATATTTTAAGTGCATGCACCACTGCGGTCAACTCTAGATCATACGTGGAACATCGTTGTTCATGATCTTTCAACTTCTTAGATTCATATGCCACAACCTTTTCATCTTGTGACAACATCGCTCCTACTCCTTCCTTGCTAGCGTCAGTGAAAACTTCAAACTCTAAATTTGGATCTGCCACCATCAAAATAGTAGTGGTTAGCAATTTTTTTAACTTTTCAAAACTAATTTGGCATTCACTAGT
Organism: Pinus albicaulis; assembly: GCA_034641835.2. Taxonomy (NCBI): domain Eukaryota; kingdom Viridiplantae; phylum Streptophyta; class Pinopsida; order Pinales; family Pinaceae; genus Pinus; species Pinus albicaulis. The sequence goes on from CM076572.1 coordinate 555,654,748, forward strand.
CCAATTAAACACTCACCCTTTTCGCTGCAAGGATGTTATGGGAAATGCAACTTTTTAAAATTCTTCTATAAAACGCTGATAGTAACCAGCCATTCCCATAAAATATTGTATGCCTGCTATGTTTTTAAGTACCCTCCATTCCATAATAGTCTTTATCTTTTCAGGGTCTACTATTATTCCTTCAATCGAAATGACATGGCCTAAATATTGGAGTTTCTCTTTGTAGAAATAACAGTTGCTAAATTTGGCATATTACTGGTGGTCTCTTAACATTTTTAGCACTATACACAAATTCTCCTTGTGTTCCTCCATAGTCCTTGAATATATTAGTATATCATATATAAAATCAGAACAAATTTATCTAAATATGGATGAAATATTCCATGCATCAAACTCATGAATGTTGTTGGTGCGTTGGTCAGTCCAAACAGTTAAACCACAAATTCATAATTCCCATATCTGGTATGAAAAGTTGTTTTATAGATATTTTCATCCTTTATTCGTATTTTATGATACCCAAACCTTAGATCTATTTTTGAAACGACAATTGTGCCTTTTACTTGGTCGAAAAGATCATCTATCTGAGGTAGTGGGTATTTGTTCTTAACAGTTAATTTATTAAGATGTATATAATCCATACACATTCACATTGTACCATCCTTCTTCTTTACGAACAACATTGGTGCCCCCCAGGGTGACACACTAGGATGAATATATTCCTTGTTCATAAAAAACTGTAATTTCATTTTCAACTCTATCAATTCAGGCACACTCATTCGGTGTGGTGCTCGTGATACTAGTGCATTAGTTCAATGGTAAAATTGATGTCCCGCTTTGGTGGTAGCCCTGGTATGTTTTCTGGAAATACATCCATAAAATATTGCACCATGTGTATGTTTTCCACCATGGGAGTCTTATCTTTAGAATTAGAAAATCCTACTTGAATTGCATAGATTCGTCACCCTTTTCTAATGCATTTTCCCAACTTAAATGCGGTAAGAGGACACAACTGAAGTGGCTTATTAATTCCTTGCAACTCTTGACGTGTTCCATCTTCAACATTATAGTAAATGATTTTATTCTTGTAGTATACTAGTGACCAATGCACTTCCAACCAATCCATTCGTAGTAATGTATCGTAGGAGCCTAAAGGTAGAATATTTAATTCAAAATTTATATGTTGGTTTCAAACTTCTAGGGGACATTTGAAAACTTTGGCATTAACTCTTCTCTTTGCTCCAGTGGCCAACTATGCTAGCCAAGGATTTTTAAACTTCTACCTTTGTAAGTCACAATTTTCTACTATCTTGGGTTTTACATAGCTTAAACTAGCACCAGGATCAACCAAAATAGATACAGGGTGGAAATACATCTTACCTTCCAGTTCTATCAAGGTTAGTTGGTAATTCGCTTACTGATCTTCAAGTGCAACATTGATTCTGGGTACGTTTCGCGCCATGTCCTCCACTATGAATGCTTCTTGCACATTGGCTGTAGTTTTGTTTCTTCCATAGTGAGGGAAATTCTTATAATAATGTGCCTCACCGCACCCCCAACACTGTAATGGTGGTTTATGGGTTTGTCTAAGATCTGATCTACTGGATGCCTCAGTGGGTCATTCCTCTGTTGGCCACTTGATTCTTTGCCGATTTCTTCCTTGCTATCTATTTGTTGTATTTCTGGTTACACCCTTAAAATTACCAGATTTGATATTTTTAAAGTTTGAATTACTTCTTTTCCATTTCTTGGGTGATCCACTCCATCCAGCTGCTCCTTTTACCTTGGATTGTTGATAGCATATACGTGATTTTCGAATCACTTCATCCATGGTCTTTGGGTTTACAAATTCAATTTTCTCCTTCATATGAGCAGGTAGGCTACTCAGGAATCATTGTAATTTTGCCTTTTCATCCCTAAGATATGGCACATATCGCAACAAGGAAGTAAATTTATCTATGAACTCATCCATAGATAGTTGTCCCAGTCTCAAGTCATGAAACTCCCAATTTTTTTCATCGTAAAAATTCTTTGTTAGATATTTATCTTTAAAGTACTGCTGAAATTCATCCCAAGTCACATTCTGGTCCTCTATTCCTTGCACATTTTTAACTTCTTCCCACCATAAGGTGGCTTTTTCCCGCAGTTGATAGATGGCTAAACGAGCCTTTAGTTTGTTGTTGTATTCATAGACTTGAAAATATTTATTCATGTTTATTATCCATGCTTCCACTGCCTCTTCGGGTTCTCCATCAAATGTGGGTGGTTTAATATTTCGAAATTCACCTTGCAGTTCTACCTTCTTCTTTTTTATCTCTTGCTGGTCGGAGACATTTCCTGACTCTGCTTAGTTATAAGACTTATTTTTATTACTTCTTTGGGTTTGGCTACCTTCTAGCTTATCATTTGTTATTTTTCATTGTTCACCTTCTTCTTGGGTGTTTTGTTCTAGGCTTGGTTGAACTATTCCTTGATTCTGTTTATCTGAGAGGCTTTTAAAGATCTTCTCATGTTCCAACATCAACCTATCATTATCACTTCTTACTTGCAACATTTCCTCTTGTAACTGCTGCACAATATCCAGAAGCTTGTTGGTGTTTTGTTGTTGTTCCTTGAGCAATCTACTAGTTTGGTGATGTTGGTCTACAGTTAGCTGTACCCACATTTTTGGATTCATTTCTTGGTTAGGCTGGGGGTGAATTTCTCCTATATTCCTGGGTTTTTGATGTACATACCCCCTCCTCATCGTACTCTGTCAAATCTTCTTTCCAATTATGTGCACATTTTTACACTGTCAACTCTTCTTTCCAATTATGTGCACATTTTTACACACACCAATATTTATTTAGGTGACCCTTTTTAGGTCCTAGCGTTTGAACACTGCTCTGATACCACCTATAATGTTCATCCATAAACACTTACCTTTCAAGTAAAAAAAAATTCTCATAGAAAGTAAATCTAACAGCTACTTCTAATAATTAACTAAATGAAATTTATACTATAATTACATATGTTACCATATGCAATAAGTCAAACCCATTATTGCATCATTCCCTAAGCTACCCCTTTCATTTCAGATAAGCTAAACTCAATGTTATACGCATCTTAATTACATTAAAATCTAACCTTACACTATATACATCCATAGAGATTTTGAATAGGAAATAATTAATTATTTTAATCCTTCATTCAGATCTGTCGTAGCCTCAAGCTTAACATTATGTTTAATGTTGATACATGTGTGATTTCCTCCCACCACTGATGCGCTATCAAGATCAATGGTTAATATGGGTCGTAGGGTGGTTATGGCATTGCCCTAACCCCCGAACCCTAACCACTTCTCTCGCTTTGCGCCGTTGTATTTTTCTGCTCTCTCCAACTCCAGGAAGCTTGCTTGTTTTCCTTTTGGTGTTCTGGTTGGTATGATGATGACCCTTCTCTGTTTCACATTACCCTCTATCCGATTTTTATATAAGCTTTACGTCATTCTTGCTATGGAAACTGTTAGGGTTAAGGGTTTTCCCTTGGCTCCTTTTTGCAGTAAATATTTTACTCATGTTCGTTGTCACTGTAGCCATGAGAGCTGTGCTCTCACATCAAATTCACATCCTTTGAACTCTTGTCTTGCTGGAGAGACTCTTTCCACAAGCTTCGTCAATGGAGTCCTACTTTTGACTGTGGAGATAGGTGCATAAAATCCATTTTTCATTCTTAGATGATTTAATTTTTATTTGTATCTCAGTATTTATGATCTAACTGATTTTTTTGGCTTAAAAAAAAACTTTGGAGGGATTATGGAAGTTACCAAAGGTGCACATGAATGTGATTTCACACATGTACCACAAAAGAAGAAGGATATAACCATTAGAATCAAACCAAATTGTCTCAAACTAGTAGGAGGTATTATGGAAGTTACCAAAAGTGAATGTGAATGTGATTTCACACACACCACAAAAGAGGAAGTATATAACCATTACGATCAAACCAATTTGTCTCAAACTAGTAGGATGGATTATGGAAGTGACCAATTATCTAGCTATAGTCATTCATAGTTAAAAAGAAATTACAAAATAGGTGCATGTTATTTCACACATGTACCACGCAATAGGAACTATGTAATAGAGTATCTAAGTAGGCCATAATTTAGCCCTGAAAATATACATATTTCTTTGAAAAATACGGTTGAAAGTTTTGGAAATCCAGGTTATAGTTGTTAAACTATAGAATTTTAGGTGCCTTACGGGTTTTTGAGGGTGTTGAATCTATTTTTACCTTCAAAATCCATATTGAAACACTTCTAAATCAAGAGTTTGTAAAATAAACGAATAAAAACATTAGATTATGGTGAAAATGTTACAGTAGGGGGGGAATTATGGCCTAGTTGGACAACTACCATTTTTACAAAATCAAAAGAGGGATTATGGAAAAAGAAAAAATGTATGAGTAAATCAAAGGATAACATGAGTGAGTTTCTCAAAGAAAAAATTTAAGAAACTACGAAATATGTGCATGTGAATGTGATCTCAAACATATACCACAAAAAAGGAAGTATATGACCATTATGAACAAACCAATTTGTGTCAAGAAAATAAGTAAAAGCCACTTTCATGATGCTCCAAAATAGGTGTATCTCATTGTGATTTTAGGCACATCCACACGACACATGCCACAAGAGGGAATTACATAATCATTGTGATAAAACTAACTTGTGTCAAATTTATATGAAATATTATAGGGGAAAAAAAGTAAACAAGTAAAAGGAAATTCCAAGATGCTACAAAAATAGATGTATACTATTTTGATTTCACTTGCACACATAATATGTGCCAAAAATAAGTGTTATATAATCATTATGATCAAACCAATATGTCATAGGGGGGTTATGGTGGAAAAAATAAGTAAATAAGTAAAAGGTAAGGACAAAAGGACACAAATTTTAGAACAAAGAAGTGCTATATAATCATTATGATCAAACCAATATGTCATAGGGGGATTATTGAGGAAAAAATAAGCAAATAAGTGAAAGGTAAGGACAAAAGGCCACAACTTTTTGAATGGAACACTCTACCATTAATTAAGTTTGAAGTACATAATAAAAACACAAACATCAATGGTAAATAATTATGGTATTGTTTTGTTGATTTCAAAACGTCCTTTAACATTGCTTTAAGGGACAAATTATGGGAAAGGTTGACAAACCTAAGATGGTAGTATTGTTGCCAAAACATTAATTAATAATGGTAGTAATGTTGATAGAACCTAGGGTGAGAGGCATGCATAAGAAAAAGGTTGCATAAAAACAAATTACATCTAAAAATTGGTGGAACAAGATCAAATAAATACATAGATCACTCATAACAAATTGTTTGGAAGGAAAAAAACATCACCCTTAAAAGATATTATGAGTTAAAACATAATTATACCTAATAGAATTAGATATATAAGAGAATTAAATTTATTGGAAGAGAAACTACGCATTAATATGCCTTTTATTAGATTAACTAATATAAGTTAAAAGAGATGCAAACATCAAATAAATTGTATTAGGAAGTGATATGAATTACAAAATGTAGAAGAAGATAATAACCAACAAGTAAAATCATGTAGAAAATTCATATAAAATGCAAAATGAAAAATATAATGAAAACAATATAATAAAAAGAAATAACAATATTATATTAACAACAATAACAAATAAAATAAAATAAAAAATATAATATTTCAAAATAATTTAGCAAAAAATAATGATAGTTTATTGGGCAGAGAGACCCTCTACAACACAATATATTGTCACATATGTTATATTTATAAAAGTAAAAAAAATAATTTACACTTTAGTATGAAGAAAAAATGTACTTTTTTCACTATTTAAGATGGAGGAGTAAAAATAATAATTTACTTTTTACTACTAGGAAAAATGTAATTTCTTCACTGCTTAATATGGAGATGACAAGAAATAGTGCTATTGATGTTACATAATGTGTAATTTATTTTAAGTTCATGCAATATTAAAACAAAAATACCTTAATAACAAAAAATATTTTAGTGTCAACCATATTTGAAATATTAAATAACATAATTTAAATAATTTAAATTAAAAACATTCTTATATTTTCACTTTCCATAATTAGGGAGATGTGTAATTTATTTCAATAAGCTGGTTGAGTACAATATTTTAACATGAGACTTATTTAAAGCAAGAAAGATTGAGAGAATTCTTATTTCATTAAAAACTACTTTTCTAATTCAACGTATGAGAGATATTTGTAATTCCTTCAATGCTTAATATGGATTTGATATTTAATATTTTAGAAACTATTAATAATAACAATAATTAATATTAATAAGAAAAATAATTAAATGTATGCACATAGAAAAAAAATATGAGGGGCATGTTTTAACTTTTTAATGTGGAGAACATGAATTATAAATAAAATATTTCAATGTCAACTCCATATATATTATACCAGCCTAGATCCATCTTTACTCTGGATCTACAAGTGCCCAAGAGGGATCAAATCTCTTTTCACTCTAAAGGATATTTGTATCTCATGAGACTTGATCCCTCTAAACACTTGGTACATCTAGAGTTAAGATGGATCTAGGCTAGTTTAAGAAAATGATACAACATCAAACAAAAAATTGATAATAAAATCAATAAAATAATTCATCTAATATATATATATATACTCACATTAAAAAAAGGTTTTTTATTCTTACATTAATTCATTGTTTTTTAAATGAATCGAGAGCAAGGCTAGTTTTTCTCAAGGTTTACGAGTAGAGTCTGAGTGAAGTCTCCAGAACCAACCATGACCACATTCGCGAGGGACCTTCCACCCCCCCTTCTCCTCCACTACCACCTAATATAGCCTTCTAATATTTGGTTAATGTAGCCCTAAAAGTCCAACGTCCAAAACCCTCACATTTTATGAAGAAGATGGACATATTCCAAAGATCCAAGTATGCTCAAATCAATCCCAAAGTATTCCATTATTCTTGGTTGAAAAGGCCCTGATTTTCCATTTCATGGGGATCTATCCTTCCACAGGAACATTGAACTAGTGGGTGGAGAAAAATTGGAAACCACTTATCAAATTCCATATCTCAACCTCTTTTTGTAGAAGAGGATCCTTCTCATTCTCGTTTGAAAGGAAAGAAAACCAAGATTTAATATTTAAAAGTGGCCCATTCCTCATGGGCACCCAATGGCTATATTTGTATACATGGAATCTTTATTTTAATCTAGAAAATGATGTCCTGACAGCGGTTCCAACCTGGGTGAAGTTTCCTCACATTCCCTTCCATTGTTGGAACAAATAACCCTTTAGAAACATTGGGAACACACTCAGAAAATATATAGATAAATTTGAACTGAAGGGATACATGTATGCATGTGGTTGAATCTACGTGGAAATTGATCTAAAGAGGGGTTTTTCAGAAGAAGTACATTTTTCACTTGACAACTGGACCTTTATCCAATTAGTGGACCATGACCAACTATCCTTCAAATGCCAAAATTATCATGATTATGGCCATTTTTCAAAGAAATTCCCAAAAGGAGTGGATTGAGAACAAAAATAAAAAGAGGGAGACCAATGGCAAGCCAAAAAAAGAGGAAGAGGAATGAAAAAAGATGGATAGTAACGTATGCATGGCACCTAAGAAATACGAATCCCCCCATCCCCTCAACACCCTCTTATAGCTCAATTCACAACTAGGGGTTTCATACAAGAAAAAAAACACCCCTAGTCCCACAACCAATTCACCCCCCTTGATAATGAAGGCTCGTGAAAAGAAGGGAAAGATGAGGAGCTCATAGGGCATGAGATGCATGTTGAAAAGAAATAATCACCCAAAAAATTTGATGAAGAAACTATAGAGCTAGAATATATTCCAGTTCAAGTAGATCAAGGAGAAGGGAAATAATCAAAATATGTGGATGATTTAATTTTGCATTGGGAGCTCATTGATATCAGGCCTTCCATGGAATTGGATGTAGAACACCTAAGAAGCACTACAAAATATTTCTAAATCCTAAATCTTGGTTTTTCAATTTTGGGGAAGGTGAAAATGCTTGATTTTTTTACTCTGGAAATCAAAATATGCACAATTCTAAAGAATGATTAATGTCATTCTAAATGTACTTGCCATAAAACTAGATAATAAAACAAGATATTGTAGAGTAAAAAATATGGGACTAAACATGACCAAGGAATTGAAGAATGAAATAGTTGTGACTAAATATTGCCTAAAATTTGAAGAGAAAAACAATTGGGTCAATAAAGAAATATTAAAATGATAAGTGTGTAACCTACAACGGTATATCCAAGGACATAGGTAGGCTATATTTGATTTCATAAATATATTTAAAATTATTATGTGAGTGGCTTGGGTCATGAGGCTAAACATCATTTCATATATAACTAAAGGATTGACTCACTCTTAGTGTTATGCTAGCAAGTCTTAAAGGTTTTGACATGGTCATCGTAGATCTTGGAGTAATTCAAAAGTTCAAAATTTGATATTAGAGTAAGCACATGCCAAATTAGCTCACAAATATGAAATATGTTAGAAATTTTAGTTTTTAGAAATACTTTGTCTCCAAGTCCAAGAAGCAAGCTATTTCTTACCTTTTCAAAAACTTGTTGATACCATGTACATTTCCAATATTATAGAACATTTTTTCACAAGGAACATCTATTTATTCAACATACTTTCCTCAATGTGACATAGTTATTGCATGTAATTGTCAAGTATTATACCTTATATGTGACATAATAAAATATATGTAGACTAACCAAAAACCATGCAATTGGGAAGATTGCAATTCATTACTTTCATATGAAATAAAAGAGGAGACACCTTTGGGGATAATATTGTGGATTATATATCTTTCACTTGAGGGGAATTTAAAAAAACTCCCATGAGAACCATAACTAGGGAACATAATTTCATTTAGTGCACCCATAATACAGAATCACATTCCATCATAGTAGATTTGGGAAACACATGTGGAATACAATTTGATCCATATAATATTGAAAAAGGCTTTCATTCCTTCTAATATTACCTTTGTAAACTATATGGAACAATATGGTTGATTTATTATAGTCAAATATAAGTATTTTTCTGTTCAAGTAATAGAAACCCACACTTCACACTACAAAAACAAAAAGTCAACTAATAACAAACAAAAGACCTCATCAACAACACTAGAAGCTATCCATGTTAGTGCTTTCATAGGTCAATACCAAGAAGTCGTACTTGTATGGGACAATGTGAATGATAGAGGATAGAGGGGAGAAATTTCAAAGCCCAAAGACTAACTAACTATATTGTGTGGATGACAAAAATACTTGATTTGTTTATCATTATAGTCAAAATATGCGCATATAGGGTGTTTTATCAAAGAAAAATAAAAATGAAAAGGAAACATAAACCATAGCCACATGCTATTAACACTTGCAAACCAAAAAAAAAAAAATGTCCTAACATTGGATGAAAAACTACCTTAAAAAATTAAATACCCATATACACCCAACAAATAATGGAAGTTCTAGGCATGTTTGTGGCACATGTTTTGTAAGGATATCTATTGTACAAGTGTAGGCAATCCAATTGAGAAAGAATAAAATGTGACAACCTAGCTGAATGCCAATTTGACATATGGAACCCTTGTTTGTGAGGTAAGGGACCCTCCATGAAAAAAATTCACTTCTAAAATGTGCACATACCCTACCTTGTTTAGATTCAAACATGTGTTATCTCAAAATATTGAACCTTGGTGCAAATCCTATCATAAGGGTGTAGAAAAGTGTAACATCGAAGTGTTACCATTATCGCCTTAAAACTTAGTTTCCTCATTTTAGTAAAGGATAAAATCCAACAGAAGGGAGGATTACATATTGATTTCAATAAATCTTATAAGAAGATGGAATAAATTCTATGTCCTTCAATATTAGTTACTTAAACATACCACAACCTAGAAAAAAGATGGTATAATCAAAGAAGATTCTATATTTATGTGAGTGAAGTGCCCAAGAAAATTTATGATATGTATCATGTGAAATAGGCCAAAGGTTATCCAAAAAAAAATTGTTGCGATGTAAACATGTTGGTGAGCCCTGTATTGCACCAAGAGTGTTGAAACTCCCAGGGGTCTCCCTACATTACTTTATCGACCTAGGGTTCGTACAAACTTGGAGGTGACAATGCTATATACACAAAAAATGCATACTGTTCATGTCGTCCTCTTCTTCTTTACAAAAGGGTGCTACTTCTTAAACTATGATAAAAACTGAAAGGTAATTTGCTGGAAATGAATGATAGAAAGGAAACTAACTTAATTTGTAGAAAGGAAATGATAGAAATGAAACTAATTTAATGTGAAAGATGGAAATGACAGAAAGAAACTAAATTAAATTGCTGAAGAGAAATGACAGGAAGGAAACTAAACTAAATTGTTGAAAGGAAAATAATTTAAACCACACTAAACTTGGCCAATCAGCTAAACACACCCTACTTATATTATTCTCTATCTACCATGCTTCTATCCATGTAGCTAAGTTATTCATGACTTAATCCTCATTAAAACAGTGTTGATTTGTAGCTTGGAGAAGAAAAGGGGATAAAGGTGCTAATTGAGGGATAAAAACATGAAACCAGGCTTAGAAGTGGAAATTGCGGGTTTAAACCTTATTAAAGATTTATTATGGCACAAAAAATGCTTAGGAGTGGAATAATTTAAAATGTGCGATGGTGGAGTTGCGATGGAGAACGAAAGTGAGATGTGAGATATGCGATATCGTAAAGTTAGAGGGATAGCAGAAGTGTTGTTCGGGAGCTGGAGCGAAATGAGAAATGCAATGAGGTAAAAACTGTGAAGTGCAACGGAGTAAAAACTTCGATTTGTAATTTGCGATGTGGTAAAATTTGCGAAGTGAAATGGGGAAAAAACCTGCGAAGTGAAAAATGAAACAACATAAAAACTGCGAAGTGCAAAATTTGATATCATAATCGCAATATCGCAAAGTTGGAGGGATAGCAAAAGTGTTGTTTAGGAAAAGTTGTAAAGTGTGAAGTGTGATGGGTGACATGGTGGTGGGATCAACAGCGGAGTGTGATGACAGTATCGCAATCGGCGAAAAGGAGTGGTAAGTCTTAAATAAGAAGGGAAAACAATGCAAAGTGCGATGTGTGATGCGGTGGAGTTATCGCAATCGGTGAAAAGGAGTGGTAAGTCTTAAAGAAAAATGGAAAACAGTGTGAAGTACGGTGTGCGATGTGGCAGAAATTATTGCAATCAATGTCGGGACTGGTAAGTGTTAAAAAAAAAAGGGAAAACGATGTGTAGTGCGATGTGCGATGTGGCGGAGTTTATTGGAATTGATGAAAAGGAGCGGTAAGTCTTAAAGAAAAAGGGAAAATGATGCGAAGTGCGATGTGTGATGTGGCGGAGTTTATTGCAATTGGTGAAAAGGAGCAGTAAGTCTTAAAGGTAAAAGGAAAAAAGATGCGAAGTGTGATTTGCTAAAAAATGAAGTATAGTAGCGGGAAGTTCGAGAAGAAAAGCGCAGAGGTCAACCTATAAGGTTTTGAGGTCTTTTTCATTGAAATGGCTGCAATAGCCATAAAACGTGCAAACGAAGGAATAAAAGGCAGACTTAGTCATTTTGAAGTGTTTTTGGGAATAAATGGGGTGCGACAGCCGCAATAAGTGAAATTTAAGGGAATAGAAGCATAACAGTAGAGATGGAAGGGAGATGGGAAATGAATCAGGGAGGTGTTGGAGAACTCTTCTAGGACTATTGAGACTTATTCCTGCAATCAAACCTGCTGATTTATGCACGAAAACAGATAAAATGCGTGATAAAAGCAGTGAACAGAAAGCAGTTTTTATGGCTTGTGGGGAGGTCAACCCTTCTCGAACTCTATTCACAGAGATTAGAGGGGAAGGCTCGACTACAACTTTTTGATTTTTCCTCTACTCTATTACTCTTCGTAAGAAAATTAAGATCTACAACAAAGGAGCTGAAAGCAAAGACTAAGAAAAATGAAACATAAATGAAATTATCAGAAGCGGAGCTAATAAAATGACAGAAAGCAGAGAACGAATACAGCAGAGAGGCCGAGGCACATGGATGGGGCCCTAACCCATGAGCCTAGCTCTATGAAACTTAAATTAGTAAAATTAAATCAGTCTTCTCATTTCATAAAAGAATAACCTCATACATTTTTGAAAGTTTGATCACTGAGTAAAATAATAAAAATCTCAATAGCTTGCAACAAAGTTTTGACTAGAATCGACCCCTTCCTAGCTCTATCTCTAATCTATTTATTCTATAGGGAAGCTACCAACATCCCCCTAGAAAATAGTGATTGAGTCCACTTGACTCCAAGTAAACAAATATTGAGTGCCCTCCTCTTTAAGTTGCTTGGTTGCCTCTAGAATTCGAATTTCTGGAGAGAATCCTTGGGATCCTTTGTCTGCCTTTGAGAGTTAAGGAGGGTGGATAACCCTCCCATAATTTCTCCTTGATGTCTCCTCCAAGTATTTATGATAATATCCTTATAAAAATGCTTAATAAATCATGATTTTTCACTCAAACACATATTAGGCACTCATAGTATGTTAGCCTTGATCACCACATATACTAGCATCATAAAACCAAATAATAATAAAAATGAAATAAAAAGAGATATAAGAAGTCCAAAAGGTGACCATTAGCCCCTCCAAATATGTCTAATGATGGAGCTCATCATCACCCCCCTACTAAATGGTTGCTCATCCTCTGAGCAACTAATCCTTCTCCTGCATTTCCTTCAAGGCTTTGACAACCCCCCTGATTTCTTGAGGAAGAAGTGTGGGAGTTTCCCCAAGGGGGTAAAAAAAAAATTACTCTTTTCTTCATTCTCCCATTCTCTATCTTGTGCATATGTGTCCTTTTCATCATTCAACCCTAGCAACAAAGGTGGGCTAAGCTTTAGTCCAAACCATTGGATCTTTTTGGCCTACATGGCCCTCTTGTATAATGGTGTCCTTACCAATGCACCCCTCAGTCTTTCTAGAGTATGGTACTCCTTGTTCTTGAGGTTGTGAGGGAGGTTGTTCCATCTCCTCTAGTTGGTCATAATGCACTCATCTTCTATCTGCCTAGAAACATCATCAAAGTGGCCTATTACCTGTGTTTGAGTCTGAAGGTAGCTTTCAACTAGTGCAGGGTCCCTTTCAATCTCTTGACGATTAAGGATGACTCCTCTTGGGCTAAACAATTCTGGTCTGATAAGTAAGGGTTCTCTATTTCTTCCTCTCATGACCCACCCTATCTGTTTTTCTCTAGTGTCCTCATTCAACATCCAAGATACTAAATCCATCAACTACATATCCCCCATTGTAGTATTGGGGTCCCAAGTATCAAGATTTGTCAGCACAAGGTTATGCACATAAAACTCTACCATCTTTACCTGATCAACCATGTTAGCTTTCTTGTAGAAATCCATGAATTGCCTACAATATTGGAAAGGTAGGGATCCATGGGAGGCTAGAGTTTTGATTTGAAATGGGAGCCATTGCTCCTTGAGGTACACAACATATGAGTTAGAAGGGAATCCGTGTTGAAGGGATTCTATGCATAAGCCTACCATGGTGACTACTTGCTGCCCTTTTTGCTACAATTTCTCCTTCATTGCTACATTATCTGCCTGTGCCTTCTATAGTTGCTCCTTCAAAACTATTTATTTGATCCTTTCCTCCTCCCTTGGTTATTTTTCAATGATCCTCCGACTTGTGGGAGGAGTTTCTGGCTCTCTATGACTTATCCTCTGATTCTTGTCAGCTCTGAAATACATAGAGGTCTTCCTTTTTCTCTTTGCGCTCAGAGGAGCTAAGGTGGAAACTACCTCTTTGTCTTGAGGGGATGTGATGTTGTGCTATGAGTTTTCTTTTTGCTCACTCTCTTCTACCTCTATGAATTCTATTTCCATCTCCTCTATCTTTCCTTGGCTCTTTGTCTCTTCCTCTCCTTCTTCTGGTTCTTCTTCTGGTTGTTTGGGTTGTTATAAAAGCTTCCCTTGGTCCCTTGTTACTGTGTCACATATGCGGTATACTTCGGAAGCTAGCTCAACTGTTGGTGATGTTGTTTTGTTGTTGCTACTACTGTGCGGTGTTTAAATACGCAACCCACTCTCGGTACTACTATGCTGCAGGCTCCCTTCGGTCTCTTCCCTAAAAAATTCTCAATTCACTGGTTTGGATGAGATGGGATCTCTTTTTATTAGATTTCACAACTAATTTTAGAGTGCTTATGTAACTCGACTTAGCTCCAGTTTCTGTTGTAGACAATTGGACCCTCTTCTGGTTAACTGGCTAATACTGCATGTCTCCTCCCCTCTGTATCATCTACTCCAGTTGATTTAAATTTTTTCTTTTGTATGCCCAGGTGGCATGACTTTGCAGTTCTCCCTAGTCATACTTCACGACGGTGGCAAGCTAGCTAGCCAATGTTCTGCCCCTTAAGCTCTAAGTCTACAAATTTAATTATTTATGTCTATTATGGATGCAGAGCGAGGGGTGAGAAGCTATACCTAAGTTTACCTGCTGTTGTCAAGGCATTTGTAAGAGCTGGAATTTGGAGACAAGCCTCTTATATGCTGTGTTCTTCCTTATTTTCCTGAGTGAGCAGCTTGCTGAATGAGCAGCTTCCTGAGTGAGCTACTAGTATTTTCTTGTTGTTTCTTTTGGGGTGTTCAAGATTCCATGGGTGGGATTCTCGCTCTCCTGGGGTATGTTATGCAACTTTATTTCTTATTTTTCTTTGTATTCCATGAACAACTTTGTTTTTGAAGTAACTTCCTGATTTTTGTAGCAGTTTGTGGCTTGATTTATTTTGTTATGTTGTGCACAGGAGCGGAGGAATATGGTATATGGAGGTGATGGAAGAATTTATGAAAATGAATGGAGTGAATGATGGGATGGATGGTAAAATAGAAGAAGGGAAAAGAAGATGAATTCTCCCCTGTGTTTTCAGAAACCATTAATAACCTACAAAATAAAAAACATAGAAAGCACAAAGATG
The DNA here is from genome assembly GCA_034641835.2 of Pinus albicaulis. NCBI lineage: Eukaryota > Viridiplantae > Streptophyta > Pinopsida > Pinales > Pinaceae > Pinus > Pinus albicaulis. The sequence continues at coordinate 555,669,822 of CM076572.1, forward strand.
CAGATGTTTTTTTTTGAAAGAAAGTGGGCTGCCTCTATGGAGGTTTTCAACCCACAAACTTGCCTTGGGTGCCTCAAAGAGGTTTTCACCCATGGATCTTTATTCTCTTTTTCTCTCTTTTTTTTTTCTTTTTTTTTTAAGAGCAAGTGAGCTGCCTCCTCCATCGAAGTTTTCAACCTACAAGCTTGCCTTGCTCGCCTCAAAGAGGTTTTCACGCATGGATCTTTATTTTATTATTTTCTTCTTCTTTTTTTCCTTTTTTCAAGAGGTGTGGGGAACTATGGAGTTTCCCATCACATACACCTCTCTGCTTATTGATTTTATGAACTCTGCCCTTGACAAAGGCTTCTTGTAAATTTTAAGTCAGTGACCATTGACAAGCAAGGGGGTTCCTTCCTAATCTATGGTTCTGATTTGAACTGTGCCATTATCAAAAAAAAATTCCACTGTGTAAGGTCCCAACCATCTTGTCATCATATTGCCTTTGAAATATTTAAACCTTGAATCATACAATAGTGCCCAATATCCTTCTTGGGAGGTCTTTTATTTGATGTTCTTGTCATGCCATACCTTCCTTTACAGTTAAACTACCTCTGTGTGAAGAAGTGCTTGCATTCTGAACTCATCTAATCCATTTAGTTACAATAACCTCTCTTTTTTGGCATTTGATAGATCTATATTTAATTCAGCTGCCATTCTTAAAGTATTGAATTCAAACTCAACTGAAAGTAGATCCTTCTTACCATAGACTAGTTCATAAGGAGTGAATCCTGTTGTTGTCATCCAATTAGTGTTGTAGGCCCAAGTAGCTTCTACCAATATGTCTACCCAATATTTTTTGTTGGTGCTCAAAAGCTTGGTGCGGATGCTCTCTAAATATCTGTTAGTTACTTCTACTTGGCCATTCACCTGAGGGTGATGGGCAGTAGAAGTTCTATGCTTAATCTAGTGATTCCTCAAAAGATTCTCAATGAGGTGAGAGGTGAATTGTGCTCCCTGATCAGTGACTATTTCTCTGGGGTACCCAAACTTGTAAAACACATTATCCCTTAGAAATCATATACTTTCTCCTTGGTTTCTACCTTCATTTCTTTTTTTTAGCCCACTTTGTCAGGTAATCAGTGCAGACTATGATATACTTCTTTTTTTCGGATGGTGGATTGATAGGTCCAACAAATTCCATGCCCCACTTGTCAAATGGCTCAAGAGCCACCTGAGGGTGCAAAGGCATCTCTTCCCTTTGCGTGGGTTTCCCCATCCTTTAGGACTGGTCACACCTGCAGGTGTATCTTCTAGAATCTTGGTGAAGGGTAGGCCAATAGTATCCTGCCTACAAAACTTTGTAAGCAGTTCTCTTTGTAGCAAAGTTGCCTCCACATGGGCTATCATGACATTCAGAGAGGATATCAAAAACTTATTCCTCCCTCACATATATCCTTAGGATTTGATCAGAGCCTAGCTTGAAAAGGTTACCCCCAATCCATGTGAAAGGGGCAGTTTTCTGATGATTATGCTCCTCTCCTTAAATGAAAGATTAGGAGGGAGTCTTCCACCAACCAAGTAGTTGGATATAACAAAAAACCATGGTGAGAGTGCTGATATAGAAAAGAGATGCTCATCTAGTAGCTGGTCATCCACCATTCCTTCTTCACCTGCAGGGAGAGCTAACCTGGATAAAAAATATGCAACAACATTCTCCTTTCTAGGTTTATAAACAATAGCCAAATCAAATTGTTGCAAAAGTAACAACCATATAATTATACTAGCATTAACATCCAATTTTTTCATTAAATACTTGATTGTTGCATGGTCAGTGTGAACAAAGGTTTGATATCCAGTTACATAATGGCTAAATTTGTTCAAAGAATGGACAATGACTAACATCTCCTTCTCGGTAATAGTATAATTCAGTTCAGCCTTGGACAAGTTCTTGCTGATGAAATAAATGTCACAAGAGATTTGTTCCTATGATTGTCTTAATGTTGCCCCTACAGCTATGTCGGATGCATCAATGTGGATATGGAAAGGCAGAGTCCAATTTGGACCTTGGAGGATGGGGGCAGTAGTCAAATTTCCCTTAATGAGCTCGAAAGCCTCTTGAGAAGGACCAGACCAAATAAACTCAGAATCCTTGGCCAATAACCCAAATAATGGTGAAGCCATATTGCTAAAATATTTGATGAACCTTTTATAGTAACCAACTAAGCCTAAGAAAATCCTGACATGTTTTTTCTTTCGAGGAGCAGGTACCCTTTTGATGACAGTGATTTTGTTCGAGTATACCTTTATTCCTGCTTGGGATATGGAGTGTCCTATTACAACCCCTGCTTTCTTCAAGAAATCACATTTTTCTGGGCTCAAGGAGAGATGCATCTCAATGCACCTTCTTAGTACTTTACCCAAGAGAGAGCTTCCTGGAAGTCATCCCCATATGATGTGAAGTCATCCATGAATATTTTGACATGGTCATGGACTAACTCAGAAAATATGCTCACGAAAACTCTTTGGAAGGTAGCTGGGGCATTTCACAACCCATAAGGTATGACTCTATAAGAAAAGGTACCCTAAGGGTAGGTGAAATTAGTCTTATCCTAGTCTTCAGGGCTGTTTCGAATATAATTTTACCCACTGAACCCATCTAAGAAATAAAATAACGTCTTCGCTGGTCATCCATGAATATTTTGACATGGTCATGGACTAACTCAGAAAATATGCTCAGGACAACTCTTTGGAAGGTAGCTGGGGAATTGCACAACCCAAAGGGTAGGACTCTATAAGTAAAGGTACCCCAAGGGTAGGTGAAATTAGTCTTATCCTAGTCTCCAAGGCTGACTTGAATCTGATTTTTCCCACTAAACCCATCTAAGAAAGAAAATAACATCTTCCCTGCAAGGCCATCCATGAATTGGTCTATAAAGGGAAAAGAGAAATGGTATTTCTTGGCGGCTTTGTTAATTTCTCGATAATCAACACAAATTCACCACTTCCCATCTTTAGGACTAGGACAAGAGGAGATACCCACTCACTGTCGGGCATAGGATATATGAACCTTGCATCTAATAGTTTATGTAGCTCTTCTTTGGCTATGTCCTTCAGAGCCAGGTTCATCCTTCTTTGGGGTTGTCTCACATGCTTGCATCCTTCTTTGATGTAAATATGATTTCTGCACACTGAAGGATGCACCCCTTTCATGTCCTTGTATTCCCAAGAAAACACTTCTATATTCTCTTTCAAAAGTTGGCATAAATGCTTATCTTCTTCATTCGAGAGGTTTGGGTTTATTTTCAAAGATTTGGAGGAGCCAAAATCAATAGCCTTGGTGGATCTAGAGATTGACTCAACTGAGTTCACTTCCATCCAAGGTTGGATTTTGGACTCTTTGACTAAGGTTTCGAGAAGAATGTTAGTGGAGGACTGGTTTTGATTGCCATGGTCGATGAGTTCATCTTCATCAAGCTACCCCCCTCTAAGAATAACATCTATGGTACACATAGGGGCAATGTTATATAACTAATCTTCTTCATTCTCCAACCATATAGGGATATCATGATCAATGGAAGGCTGGGATGGAGTATATAACACTAGCTGTTTAGACAAAGCCTCATTTTTTATAGTCATGTTTCCAGCTCGACAGCTAATATAAGCATCTGTAGTGGCTAACCAAGGTCTCCCTAAGCTGAGGGGATAACCATTGATCTTGGTTTTTGGTTGTAGGACCAGGAAATATGTAGGATCCTCCCAAGAGTCAATGGTAACCATAACATCCTCAACAATTCCTTCCGGAGTTACTATGGATCAATCTGCAAGTTGCACAACTGTTGTGGTTTTCCTCAAAGTCCCTTGGAGATTAAGTTTCAACATCATTTCCTTGGTCATGACATTGATGGCATCCCCTAGATCAATCAGAGTGTTGGAGACTATGACACCATTTTACATGCACATCAACAACTCGACTATTAGGGTCCAGGTACTTTGGAAATATCACCCTTCCCCAACATTAGGTTGGATAGTTGTCCTACCACATTGATGGTGGGGGTATCTCTCTTCCTTCTCCCAGGTTTCTTGAAGCACTTTTATTTGATGAGCCTGTAATAGATAGGGAAATCCTTAATGTCCTGGAGAAGTGGTATATTTATACACAAATTTTCCAATTCTCCCAGGAGTTTAGTCTCCTCTAGGGTGTGCTGACTAGGGTGGATCAGGTGCTCAGGAAAAGGAGGTTGTTGGATCTGAGTGTTACCTTCTTCCTTTCCATCCTCAACCTTTATAGGTGGAGATGGAGGATGGTTTTCTGGGAGTAATCTTCCCGACCTAAGATTAACCTCCTGTATCTCCACAACATAAGCTGGATGGGATGTTTCTCCACTGGGAGCCTACTGTGCCTATCTGTTGTTTGGTTTTGGATTTGGTTGTGCAGGTATAGGTAGCCTAGGTGGAGCAGCATGAGTAATATGAGGTTGAGGTTGGGGTTGAGGCATTAGAGCAGGTGGTTGATTTTTTTGAGGCCTCCACCCTTGGGATGGATCATTCCACTGAGGTTGTTGTGGAACATACTACTGAAATGGTTGGTTTACTGGTTGAGGATGATATGAAGGGTTGTAAGGCCAAGTAGGAGGTGTATAATATGATGGAGGACTGGGGGTGTACCAAGGTTGCACGGGTGCACTCTGATTGTTGTGATAGTAAGAGTAAGGTGCACCTTGCATACCTTTTCGATATGACCGAGGGCCTTGAGGCCTTCTCTAGTTGATGAAACAGAATTTCTCTGGCATTGCTTCCCCACCTTGATATGCAACTTTAAGTCTAGGTAAGGAGGGACACTTTTATGTGGCATGATTCTCCTCACAAACTAAGAAAACCTCTATGACATTCAGTGGACATTCATTTCTTGGGTGCTTCTTAGTACATCTAGGACAAAATATGGCCAAGGCTCTCTCTGCTTCCTCTTGCTTCCTTTTGACCTACATTGTGTCCATTTGAAAAGAAAAGGTGTGAAGCATGTCACTCTTGAAGTCCTCTAGCATGTTTCCAATCTCATGTTTTATGAAGGTGGACGAGGAAGGGGTATTGGATTTAATTTGGCTAGCTCTGCCCTTCTTCCTAAATGCCCTAGAATGGTTCCGGAAGACAGTTTTGATTTTTTCATAGGTTTTTTGGTAGATATCTCCTCCTGATAGCATATTCAAGGTTTCTATCATATCTTCACTAATCCCTCGAAGAAGTACAAGTTTAAGTGATCCAGGATCAAGAGTACAATTAGCTCTCTTATAGTTTAATTAAAACCTCTCTTCATAGTCCTCTAGGGATTCATCAGGTCCTAGAGTCATCCTAAATATTTCATCCTTAGTTTCCTTGGACCTTCATTAGTCTCTGTATTTGTTGTTGAAATTTTCTTCCATCTGTGCCTAGGTAGTGATGCTATCCCCATGCAGACCCATGAACCAAAACAGGGCTGCATCCTTAAGGGTGGATGGGAATAGCTTCAAATTCTGATCATCAAAGGTGTAGTCATAAGTCCTACAACCAACAACAAATTCAAACATAAATGTGTCAGGGTCCTTAGAGGTAAGTTCATAAAAGTGTGGAAGAGCTGAGGGGATAATTTTTTTCATCTTAGTTTCCACGTCTACCTCTCTTATGGGAAAGGCTCTCTGGATCCCAACCATGGTTAAGATAGGTGAAGCAGGTCCCTCAGTAGAAACAAGGTCTTCTTATTCTTCCCCAATAAGATCCTCAAAATATTCAAAAGGCTCTCCTATTGGGGGTTCAATCTCATTGCCACTAAAGAAGAATGAAGGCTGGCTAGGAGGTGATGTGGGGATTTTAGGTAAGATTTGTCTTTGAGTATTCCTACTCGTACGAGGCATGAAAATCATATATTTTTGTATTTTTTTTTAATATTTCTGAAATGACATGAAAGAAAAGAAAGCAAAAAAGAATGCTTAAAAAAAATCAAAGCATCTACTAGACACCTCCCTGGCAATGGCACCAAAAAATGGTGAGCCCTAGTACTTCACCAAGAGCGTTGTAACTCCCAGGGGCTTCCCTACTTTACTTTATCAACCCGAGGTTCATACAAACTTGGAGGTGGAAGTGATATATACACAACAGATGCATTCTGTTCATGTCATCCTCTTCTGCTTTACAAAGGGGTGTTATTTCTTAAACTATGATAAAAAATGAAAAGTAAATTGCTGGAAGGAAATGACAGAAGGGAAACTAACTTAATTTTCAGAAAGTAAATGACGTAAATGAAACTAATTTAATGTGAAGAAAGGAAATGACAGAAAGAAACTAAATTAAATTGTTGAAAAGAAATGACAAGAAGGAAACTAAACTAAATTGTTGAAAGGAAACTAATTTAAACCACACTAAACTTGGCAAATAGGCTAAACACACCCTACTTATATTGTGCTCTATCTACCATGCTTCTATCCATGCAGGTAAGCTATTCATGACTTAATCCTAATTAAAAAAGTGTTGATTTTTAGCTTGGAGAAGAAAATGGGCTAAAGGTGCCAATGGAGGGATAAACACATGAAACCAGGCTTAGAAATGGAAAGAGCGGGTTTAAAACTTATTAAATATTTATTATAGCATAAAAAATTCTTAGGAGCGAAATAATTTGAAAAGTGCGATGGTGGAGTTGCGATGGAGGATGAAAGTGTGATGTGCGATATGTGATATTGCAATTGCAATATCGCAAAGCTAGAGGGATAGAAGAATTGTTGTTTGGGAGCGGGAGAGAAATGCGAAATGTGATGAGGTAAAAACTATGAAGTGCGAAGTGTGATGAGGTAAAAACTATGATTTGCGATTTGCGATGTGGTAAAAGTTGCAAATGTGATGGGGAAAAATTTACGAAGTGAGAAATGAAATGGGATAAAAACTGTGAAGTGTGAAATGTGATATTGCAATCGTAATATCGCAAAGTTGGAGGGATAGTGGAAGTGATGTTCAGAAAAAGTTGTGAAATGCAAAGTGTGATGGGTGAAATGGCGGTGGGACTAGCGGCAGAGTGCGATGATAATATCGCAATCGGTGAAAAGGAGTAGTAAGTCTTAAAGAAAAAAGGAAAACGATGCGAAGTGCGATGTGTGATGCGGAAAATTTATTGTGATCAGCGAAAAGGAGTGGTAAGTATTAAAGAAAAATAGAAAATGATGCAAAGGGTGATGTGCAATGCGGTGGAGTTTATCGCAATCAACGTTTGGAATGGTAAGTTTTAAAGGAAAAAGGGAAAACGATGCGAAGTGTGATGTGCGATGCGACAAAGCTTATCACAATCAGTGAAAAGGAGTAGTAAGTCTTAAAGAAAAAGGGAAAAGGATGTGAAGTGCGATGTGCGATGCAACGAAGTTTATCATAATCGGCAAAGAGGAGCGGTAAGCCTCAAAGGGAAAAGGAAAAAAGATGTGAAGTGTGATTTGTGAAAAGGCGAAGTACAGTAGCGTGAAGTTAAAGAAGAAAAGGGCAGAGGTAAACCTATAAGGTTTTGAGGTGTTTTTTGTTGAAATGGTTGTGATAGCCGTAAAACATGCAAAGTCTGGAATAGAAGGAAGATTTAGTCATTTTGAAGTGTTTTTTTGAATAAAAGAGGTGCGAAAGCTGCAATAAGTGAAATTTAAGGGAATAGAAGCATAACAGTAGAGATGGAAGGGAGATGGGAAATGAATCAGGGAGGTGTTGGAGAACTCTTCTAGGAATATTGAGACTTATTCCTGCAATCAAACCTGCTCATTTATGCATGAAAACAGATAAAATGCGTGATAAAAGCAGTGAACAGAAAGCAGTTTTTATGGCTTGTGGGGAGGTCAACCCTACTCGAACTCTATTCACAGAGATGAGAGGGGAAGGCTTGACTACAACTTTTGTATTTTTCCTCTACTCTATTACTCTTCATAAGAAAATCAAGATCTACAACAAAGGAGCTGAAAGCAAAGACTAAACAAAATGAAACATAAATGAAATTATCAGAAGCGAAGCTAATAAAATGACAGAAAGTAGAGAACGAATACAGCAGAGAGGCCGAGGCACATGGATGGGGCCCTAACACACAAGCCTAGCTCTCTGAAACTTAAATTAGTAAAATTAAATCAGTCTACTCATTTCATAAAAGAATAACCTCATACATTTCTGAAATTTTGATCACTGAGTAAAATAATAAAAATCTCAATAACTTGTAACAAAGTTTTGAATAGAATCGACCCCTTCCTAGCTCTATCTCTACTCTATTTATTCTATATAGAAGCTACCAACATCCCCCTAGAAAATAGTGATTGAGTCCACTTGACTCCAAGTAAACAAAGATTGAGTGCACTCCTCTTTAAGTTGCTTGGCTGCCTCTAGAATTCGAATTTTTGGAGAGAATCCTTGGGATCCTTTGTCTGCCTTTGAGAGTTAAGGAGGGTGGATAATCCTCCTATAATTTCTCCTTGATGTCTCCTCCAAGTATTTATGATAATATCCTTATAAAAATGCTTAATAAATCATGATTTTTCACTCAAACACATATTAGGCACTCATAGTATGTTAGCCTTGATCACCACATATACTAGCATCATAAAACCAAATAATAATAAAAATGAAATAAAAAGAGATATAAGAAGTCCAAAAGGTGACCATTAGCCCCTCCAAATATGTCTAATGATGGAGCTGCGTCACATGTGTGAAAGATGAAAATATTTGAGAAATATGTGAAGTTACAATTGAATTGTAACAACCTTGGTGAAAATTCCATGTAATAAAGTTAAAAATAATAACCACAGCTGATGGGAAACTTATTCCAAGTTCAATGTTGGGAAAAACATCATGGGGGGTGTTCATTTGGTTTATTATGGATAAGGAAATTGGAAAAGGCAAGGGCAAAGGCTTTCGAAAGGAAAGAGGCATTAACTGGCACTTTATTTATGAAAATAATGGAAAATGGGAGAAAAGGAGGTGAAAAGTTACAGGTTGCATGCGAGGAGGAAAATAATGGACAATTGAAGAAATTAGAGGCCTCATTAATAAAAAGGCTTATGAGGATTAGTTGGTACCTTTTTTTCAGTTCAGTTTTGGAGCTTTCTCTCTATTCTCTCTCTCACACACTCTTGGACACTTAGAGGTTTTTTGGAGCACTTCAGCATTGGATCAAGAAATGAAAAAGGGCAAAGGAAAGCAAGAATCAAGAAAGGAAGAGCAAGATCAAGTGACTATAATGGGATTATTTGCAGGTATCGAGTTGCATGTATGATTTCCTTGCTATTTTTGGTATGCATGGTTATGCATGTGTGTTCTTGGTTCTCTAGTTGTCATTGGCATGGGTTTTTCCAGGTGAGACAATGCTTTTCAGCCTAGCTTTTCCATTTTTGGATAACCATGGTGTTATCAGTTCTCATGATTTTGGTTGAGATGGATTGTCGGATGGATTAGAAACTCAATGAGGTGGTATCTGAAAGAAACAACACATGGCCTAGTAACCCTTGAACTAGACTGTGGGTTGCATTAAAGTCATATTTTGTGTTACCTTGGTGGGCCTAGCAATACTTGACCGGTGAATGTCGAGATTTATGGTAAAGCATAGAGGTGGGTGCTCTCCATCAGGTCTGGGAATCCTTGGACGGGATATACGGTAAGTCCTAGAGGGTGGAGTCTAGGTTAGGGCCTAATGATCCAGTGTGGATTGCGGTAAATCCCAGAGACTAGAGTCTCGGTTAGAGCCTACTGATCTGGTGTGGATTGTGGTAAATCCTGGAGACTATGAGACATTAGAGAGATTTGGTTCAGCCAATATATGGACAGGTGGAACGTGGAAGTCCCAAACAAAGTTGGCTTTTGCATTCATTAATAAGAGTTCCTTTCCTTGGTATTTTATGTGCAAATGTATTGGATCATATGTTTCATTTATGGTTGTCGTATCCTTATTATTTATGTTGGTTATGAGCATATTTTATGACAATATGATATATGGCTCTCATCATGTTTTAATTTGTAAATGAATGAACAATGAATATATGACCTAATAGATGATAATGCAACTAATGTGTTGAGGCATCAATTCTTCTTAGCGATTCTCAGATAAGTATGAGATCCCTATGCTCAGATATATTATTATGACCTGTAGAATGCATATTTGTGACATGTTTAATGAAATTATCGTCATGGCTAGTAGGGTCCAGTAAATTAATTGTTCAATCATTTTCATTTGTATCTTTGTTTCTAAATTAATTTTCATTTCGTAAGTTTCCCTCATGTGAGTTTGGATGTTGGGTTCCTAGATCCCACCGAAAGTGGCAACAATGTCCTGAGTCGCCGGCATGTAACTACCTGGTAAAACATCGCACCTGCACCTTAGTTTATAGATGCCCATGTGAGCATTTGATAATAATTCTTCCACCCAGAATAGCAACAATCACGGTTGTAATCATTCTCCTATATGTCATATGATGGAAAGGAAATGGACAACGTAGCCGAACACCTATGCTATGACAAGTACTTGATGACAATAAATATCCTCTTCTTGTTGCTGATTCTTCGCTTGATGATCCTACTTTACACAATTTGAGCAATTGTGACACGCTTCTCCCTTCACTGGCTGCATTCTCACCCCCCCCCCCCCCCACCCCATTATTTTTAATCCTTTGATTCAGATTGGGGGTTCATCCACTTCAACTCTCCACCATTCCCTTTGCTCTCCTAGAGTGGAGGCTCAACCGACTCTTCCACTAGACCATATAAATCCCCATGTGGACTCTCTTGACCCTCCCCTTTCTATGAAACCTCCACCAAACAATCTTTCCCATTCTATCCTTTTTGGGACTATTTTGAGCGCTCTCTCCCCCACCAATTCAGTGGTAAGCAACCTATATTTCCTGCAGCAATCTAAAAAATTGGAAATGAATTCGCTCACCATCCACTCTTCTTATTTTTTGTCAACTCACATTAGGATTACCCAAATTCGATGAAAAATGTGACCATTCGTTGTAAAGGTTGAGGATGCACCAACTTTCCTTCTACTATTGTGGTTGACACGTTTTTGTTAACAAATCTTGAACTCCATGAGGATTTTATCCTCTCTAAAGAAAATTCCCGATCCCTTACAGATCAAATACCCATGTCATGCTTGCCTCCATGAAAATTTTGCCCCTTAATATTAGAGGTTTTAGGGATACCCATAAAGAAAATTTCCTTTGACACCTTTTGTTAACCATGCATCCTGTTGTTGTATTAATTCAAGAAGAGATGGTTCCTGGGGATAGGGCTTGCTCCATTTTTTTCAAACTCTTCCTACATTGGCATATTGTCTCCACAAATTCCAATGGTATTTCGAGTGGGTTGGTTGCATTATGGAATCCTGTAATGATTAAACTCAAGGAATTCCATATATTTGTAGGCATTCTCTTGACATGTTTTATAAAGGGTTCGGAGGAGAACCTACACATATTAAATACATATGCCCCATATAATTATAGAACTAATTTTTGGCATAGGCTGGTTGAATGCAATCTTCTTAAGATTGGATCTCTTATCTTGGCTAGGGACTTAAATATCATTATTTCTAGTGATGATATTTTGGGGTCACAAGGTATTTTAGATCCTATGAGCCAATATTTTCAGAATTTATTTGATAAAACCCCCCTCATTGACATCTCTCCTTCTCCACATTCCCCTACATGGAGAAATGGTAGGTTTGGTACATAGTCCATTGTGAAAAGGCTAGATCGTTTCTTGGTCCATGAGAACCTTATGGAGAGATTTTGACATTTAACTTATTAGGTGTCCTATGCTCATTTGTCAGACCATTCCCTGATTATTCTACATTGGAAATGGGAATACACATGGAAAGGGATCCCCTTTAAATTCAACCACTATTGGATCTCAAACCTAGATTTTAATGAATTGGTTTGATAGACATTGAAAACTATGACTTTATCGGAGCATTGTTCGTAGATGTGGTTGATAGGGGGGGAACTAAGAATAATGAAAAGGATGGTTCATAGGTGGGATACGGAGAAACAATAGAGTATGTGAGAGGAATTATGTTGGATTGAGAAAAAAGTGGATCAATTATTGAATGATACCATATACATTGGTTTTTTAACTGAGGATAATCAAAATAAACTCAATGAAATTGAAGCTAAAAAAATATGCATCTTGCATTTGCAAAAGGAAATGTGGCGACCAAAAAATTTGTGTGACTTGGATTGTGACTAGGGACAAAAACATGAAGTTATTCTATAATCTCACCGCCAAAAGGAGACATGAAAATACCATTTGGGAGTTGAACGTGGAAGGAAAAGGAAAAATATCCATCTTAAAGGATTTACTCATGGAAGCTATACATTATTTTGGGAGCTTTTTTAGAGAGAGGGTTGGGGTTGATATAGGAAATCAGATTGAATATGTTAAAACCTACCCCTGTCTGTTTTTAGAGGAGGATGAATGTGTGGTGTGGTGGAGATTACATTGGATGAAATCAAATCAGTTCTTAAAGCTTTTTCCAGTGATAAATTCCCTAGGCCGGATGGAAGGAATGTGGATCTATTTCTTCACTTCTTAGATCTTATGGGCTAGGATTTGCTGATGATGTTTGCAGAGTCTAGGATTGGGTGTTATATCTCCATCTATTTAAATTCCACTTTTATCGCCCTTATTCTGAAGATATCCCACCCTTCCTCTTTTATGGACTATAGGCCAATATCTCTTTGCAATAACACCTACAAGCTGATTTTGAATATCATTATCACTCACATTAAGGAAAAAATCTATGTTCACATCTCTCAAGATCAATTTGGCTTTCTCGAGCATAGGAAAATACAATATGCATTTGCTATTTCCTAAAAATGTATCCACTCCATAAAAACTCATAAAAAATAGGTTATTATCTTAAATTTGGATTTATACAGAGCTTATGATTGTGAATATTGGACCTTCCTTAGACTAATCCTGCATAAAATTGGACTTTCTGCCAATGTGGTGGAATGGACTATGGGTTGTGTTACTTCAGTTAACTTTGTGGTGTTGATTAATAGGGTCCCTTCCCCATTTTTTTGGGATTTTCATGGATCCTGCCAGGGATTCTCTTTGTCCCTGTTATTATTTATTTGAGTTATGGATGACCTGAGTAGACATATTATAGAAGCAAAATGATTGGGACTTTTCTCTCGTGTAATGGTCTCTAGAAAATATTCTATTTCCCATTTAATTTTTGTTTATGATGTTTTAATTTTTGGAGTGACTTTTGTAGCTTAGTGGGAGCATATACAATCAACCATAACAAACTTTGGGGAAGTATCTAGGCTTTACATGAATAATAAAAAATCACAACACATTCATGCTTCAAATGAATAGATTTTTGTAAACATAATTGTGCTTTCTTTATCCATTGGTACAACCAAATTTAAGAGGGGATTTAAATTCCCAGATTTCAATCTATAACCAAACATATATCTAGCTAAATACTAACTATGGATAATTCAAAAATTTGAGGACATCCTGCGAAATTGGTTACACAAATGGCTACCAATTGGTGGATTCTTAACGCTAACACTTATCCATATACTGGAAGCACTTATACCTTCTCCCCAAGAAGATCATAAAAAATATCATATCCACCATTTATCGTTTTATATGGTGAGGTGCTCAGGGAAAGGGGAAGATTCACTTGGCTAGCTTGAAGTACCTCACACACTAGAAGGAGGAGGGAGGTTGGGGTCTGAAATATATTGAGAAATTTAATTGGTCTCTGATCATTAAAATCTTCGAGTGGGCATTATTTGGTACATGCATAAGACTGAAAACAATTGTAGAAAATATTTAATAGGACAACCAACCATAACATGGATTAGGAGAAGAGGAAGATCCGATACAAATGGATCCATCATTTGGAGGGGGTTCATGAATATGAAGTATTGGCTACTTGGAAACCTAAGCTGGGATATCATTATGGGAAATGATGTGGAGATATTCTTGGATCCAATCCATGGCCTTCAAGGGTATTACATATTACTGGCAAAGATCCTACAAAATTTCATGTTAGAGGGATTTGCTACATTTTTCAATTGAGATCACAAAAATATCCTCTGAATATGTTTCCCTATTGGCTTATATCTGGAGACATGGGCTTCGAAAGAACATTGGCATAATGTTGGGATGGGTATGTGGACAAATTATCTCATGTGGGAATCACATTCAGGCCTGGGCCATATACCCTTTCTTGGAATGGGATTGCTTAGGGTATCGAAATTTCAATGAAGTTAATTTAAAGTCACATACCCCCCTCCTACTTAGTGGCTCCAAAATGTGGATGGTTGAGAAAAATATAGAAATATGCCCCCAAAAATAAATGCTTCAATTGGCTTGTGGGGCACAATAAGACTCTTACCTGGGAAAATTTTATTAAAAGAGGTTTCCAGGGACCAAGGGTCTATTATGTGTATGGGGAATCACGAGGAACACACACACTTTTTCCTTCAATATCAATTAACAGTTTCTATCTCGATCAACGTTCTCCAACATCTAAATTTAAATGCGGTATGGTGTAACACATCCATTAATCTATGCATAATAAAATGGTATACAAATTTCACAGCTACGAAAACTCTTCCCTTTTTCATTTTCTAAGGAATATGGAAATATAGAAATGCATATATTTTTTATGATCGCCAATTTTCTATTTCTTGAATATGCAACAACATTTATGCATTTTACAAGGAATTTAGAATACACATAACCCATGTAATATAGAAATACATATCAACACATATCACATACGAATATAGGAACTATTAGCACATGTAATATAGGATACACATAACACTTAGAAATAAAAATCTTATCTCATAAACGTTTTCAATAAGAACGACTATAGCAAGGTTCAATGTCTTAGAGCTTTTCAAAAAGCAGAAAAAGGTCCATTGAATAAAAAAGATCCTAGTGATATGTTATTAGGAGTTCACATTTCGTTTATTCAAGGTACTACTGATAGAAGCACTAGGATCCTTAGGAGACATTATATTTCCTCGACCTTCAAGCCCCTCTGCACCATTCGGAGTTCTCTTAGATCGGTAAAGGACCTGGTTTGCTCTAGGGATGGTAAGGGCGTTTACTTGATTCCGTGATCCTGTGGGATGCCTTACATCAGTGAAATTGGTCGATCCATTAATCAAATAAGTCATGTGCATGTGACTGACCTTAACCATGGTAGATCACGCTACTCTGCCTTATCAGAGCATGCTAAAAAGACCAAGCATCTCATTTGCATTGAAGATATTAAGGTTATTGCGAGGAATAACCATTTCCATCACCGTAAGTTAAGGGAAGCCTTAGAAATTGAGAAAATACCAATTAACCTTAACAGGTATGATGGGTGGAGTGTTAGTAGGTGATGGATTCTTGCCCTTCATTCTTAGTTGGTGTTTTTTCATCCCTCCCAGTTTCCCTCTTGTCCTTTCTCTTCCTCTTAACACCCTTTTTTATAGTTTTTTTTCCTCGCTCTTTTTCGCCTTTGGAGATTTTTAATAGACTAAAAATTAATACAATTTATAATAATATAATGCTTTGTAATTATAATTTTTAAAACTATTCACTATAAATAATGTATTGAATATATTAGCTATATTATTATTCTTTTAATTAACAAATTAAATTAAGATGTAGTATATATATTTAAATTATATTATTAAATTATAAAATATATATCATAAAAATATATTAAAATTATATAGTATATAACTAATAATTAATTCATTTTTAAATTAAAACAATTAAATATCTTGTTTTCTCTTACCAGTCAAACTAGCTGTTATTTTACAATGGTTAGTTGGAGCGTCTCTTCATCTATTTAAATTGGTTTCTAGATCTGATTTCTCATCTTCTCTTAATCATGAACCAAAATATACTCATATGTGATTATCACCAAAAAAAATTATATATATTTTATGGATCAAAAAAGCCAAATTCCCCCCACACACACACATATATATATATATATATAATTATTTTTCTTTCATTAAAGAAACGTTCGACCCCATCCTGCCCATGAATTCATAAACTTATTAATTCTAAAACATTATTTTTCGAAATAGGCCCCCTCTTATCCATGTATCAAAGCATTATTTGTAAAAATAGACCCCATCTTATCCATGAATCCATAAGCTTATTACTTCTAAAGCATTATTTTTTGACAACACGATTACATTATATTAACTCAGTTAACACAGTTTTGCCAAATTAAATATTGATATTAATTTTGCGAAATAAACCACGCCTTATTAGTGAATCCATAAATTTCCACGCATGAGAATCTCAGGCGCTAGGCTTCATAATAAAGTCCGGAAGGAAAACGCTGCAGTCGCCCCTGCGATCGATCAGAATTTTCTCATTGTCCCACTTAAAAAATTAAAGTTTCCCATCAATTAATTGATGTTTCAGATATTTATTTTGAACCATGTAAACTGTCTCTTCAAGTGAAAAAAGAAGTTGGGAAATAGACATTATATTATTGCTATCCAAAATGGCAAATATGAAGCATTGTTGCTTCAAGTGGTTTTACTGCATTCATCCTCAAATAGCTTTGATATATTAGTATGTAATTTTTATTTAGTTATAATAAAATTATAATTTGTTTCATATATATTTGATAAATGAATAATTTATTTGAAATTTAATGAATTTATTTTTTAATTTTTAATTTTTATTTTCTTAATTATTATGGAAATGTTAATTTTTTTTTATTGTTTTGATAGAAAGATTTTTTTAACATTTTCTTTTAATAATTTTTAAACAAATTCTTTCCAATATCTTGGTTGTTACAAATCCATTCATCCATCCTTCCCCAAACTTACTCACTTAGGATTAATTAGAGGGAATCATTCTTAATGACCCATTTTGTAGAAAGTGTTCTCAAAGACAATGACTAACATTTTCCAAAGATCACAATGCCTTAATTGCTTCTTACACATTATTCCTCAACTCATTCACTTGATCAACATATTCATCCAACGAAGGTGGGTCAACAATCATGAGGTATGCTAACCATTATTGCATATGAGTGCTTACATTTAATGTTTAGGACATCCATGTAAGGAACATTGTTTGAATTATGATAATGGAACATGATGCTCAAAAAAAAAAAAAATTCCTTATTTCACCTTGATGGTAATTTTTTCTTCTTCTAGTCCAGTGTGACACCTTGGGGTTTTTCTTTCATTGTTTAGGAGAACGATGAATATGAAGCTTTAATTGAGCTAGTGTGACAAATTCCTCTCTTATATAACATGTTCCATGTAACCCCTTATTTGTTCTCCTACCTTTTATGTTGGTTCTTTTCAATCACTTGTAATGGTTCCTCTTTTGTCTCATCCTGTGAGACGAGAGGCTAGGATGACCAAAGGTTGATGCAGCTACAAAAAATAAAGAAATTAAGAGCACGAGGTAAATGTTAAAATGAAAAAAGTGGCAAGGGGTGAATTATTTTAAAATCCAAAAAATTTGAGCTATATCGGGCCTTTCGTGGGCCATAACCTTGGTTCCCACAATCTATCAAAATAAAAAGGACTTAATCAACATTATAAAACCCCATTGGATAAACATTCCAAAACCCTATTGGAAATGAACAAAGCATATTAAAGGGAGTTTTAAATGAAATTAATCAAGCTTGCTAAACAAGCCATTCAAAGAAAAGAAAAAGGACAAGGGTGGAACAAATAATGTCTATGAAAGAGTAACTCAATTAATGCATGTGCTCCCTCCACAAAAGAACTTATGGATCACAATATTGCACAACCTAGTATAAGACTACATGACACCGCTCATAAAGTTAACCCCTTACCATAAAAATTATCACTTACATGTATTAATTGAAGGGTTGACTTAGAAATTGGGTTTTAAGATGTAATAGGGGTGATTGATAACCCTCCCATACCTAAATTTGAAACTCATGTGAGGACACAAGCTAGTGTGAAGTTTGAAGAAGGTATTTAATGTGATATACTAAGTGGAATAACTTTAAATATGGTCCACTTGTTATGCTTTAATGGCTCTTGTCACACATGATGTTTGATCTCACTTGATTCCTTAAGTACATGCTAGATTATGGTTGAGATATATACATGTGGCATATACATGCTAAATGATGGATGTTGTAGCCTTGATGACTTGACATGCTACTTGATATACTCTATCACACCTTGGATGATATATATTCCACTTTTGAGCCAAGACATTAACACATAAGCTTGACATGTCATTTGGGTGTTACTTGATAACATTTCACTTGATGATGTTTTTACACATCTTGGGAGAGGTTATGGAGCCCATTTCATACATGACAGAATGCCCTAGCTTGAGGGAATTCTCTCCTTGATGAGTTCCACCTTGATAATAACACTTGGCCACCCTAGCATGATGATGTGATATTTGGGGTGCCTTTTGATGACTGGAGGTGACTTTTCATAATAATACACGACATTTTGATGAGGATACACAACTTTTTTATGATATGTTGCATATTTTGAGAGAGACATGACTTTTGGAGCATTTATATCCCTTGATGTAGACGGTGTCACCACTTTGAGCCCTTTTAATTGATACGTTTCATTTATGATTGACAATTGTATGTTTTGACATCATACCTTTGTTTTAGAGTAATATATTGGGGTCAACTTGAGACCTATCCACCTCTTATCATGGATTATCATGTTTTTAAGGGTTTTTAAGTAATTTTAGCATTAGAGAGGTAAAGCACTTGGTTTCCCTCATATAAATAGTGGAGTACTAACCTCATATTTGATCATTGCAATTTGTGGAGGATTAATACTACTTGCTTATCTTACTAATTTGATATGGATGAATGACTTATACAACTTCATTTTTTAGGTTTTGATGGCGATCAATGGTTATGGTTTCAACTATGAGTATTGATTTATCGTGTAAGTGTTTTCTTAAATCATTTTGGATTTGTTTATCGAATGCATGAAGTATGAATGTGCTTATCAAGTAGTGAAGGTGCATTATTTCTCTTGTATTTTCTTAAATAAATCCCATCTTGCAAACCTAGGAGAGATTATGGTGTAGATACCTCCCTTGATATCATTTTTAAGGTAGGGTTTGTATTGTAATACTCTAATTAGTATTTCTACAGAAAGAAACCTATATTTTATAGAGGAATACCCAAGGATTTATCCAAAATCCATTTTTCATTCCTTCCTTCAAGAGAGTCCATAATTTTGATTCCATTATCCCAAAAACAATAGTAGACACTAGTATAATTCTTCATTATTTAATCAACCAAATTAAAATATACTTTTATTTTACATTTTTATGGTTAGATTAGAGTTTTTGAGCAATCATATGTCAATTTTCAGCCACAATAAGCTAGACATTATGGCTTAGTTAGAATTTTATCCATAAAAATATATTTTAATAACTTTTAATGCATTTTTACTTCAATTTTCAACCTTTAGAGTCTTGATATCTTGCATTATTAGGGTTGTTCTATTCCATTTTCAACAATCCTTTTCATTTCAAAAAACAATTCTTTGCAAAACCCTAGTTTAGCTAGTATTTTCAAGACTAAATTGCCTACATTGTTTATTTGTTCAAGGCACTGAATTATTTATGTTGTTGTAACTTCAAATATTGCTAAATATTTTCATCCTTCACGTATGTTTACATAGCCATAGCATTTTTTGGGATACCATATGGTCTATTTCACACAATACATATCATAAATTGCCTTGTTTTACCTTTAAATATTTTCTAAGTTGTGGTATGTTTGAGTAACTAATATTGAAGGTCATAGACTTGATCCCATATTTTTATAGAATTCCTTGAAATCAATAGAGAATCCTTCCTTGTGTAGGATTGTATACTTCACTAAATTGAGGGAACTAAGTATTAATGTGATAATGGTAACGATTCCATGTTACACTTTTCTACACCCTTATGATAGGATTTGCAGTAAGGTGTAAGATTTTGTGGTAACACATATTGGAATCTAAACAAGGTAGGGTATGTGCATATTTGTGTAGTGAAATTGTTGCATGAAGGGAGTCCATTTCCTTGAAAACAAGGGTTCCATATGTCAATTGGAATTCAACTAGGTTGTCAAATTTTATTATTCCTCAATTGGATTGTCTACACCTCTACGATACATATCCTTAGCACACATGTGCTAAAAAAATGCCTAGAACTTCCACTATTTGTTGGGTGTATATGGGTATTCAATGTTTTGAGGTAGTTTTGCATCCAATGTTAGGACATTTATTTTTTTGGTTTCCAAGTGTAAATATCATGTGGAAATGGTTCATGCTTCCAAAAAAAAATTATTTTTCTTTGATAAAACACCCTACATACGTATATTTTGACTATGATGATAAAAAAATCAAGCATTTTCGACATCCCCACAATAGAAATAGTTAAGCTTTGGGCTTTGAAATTCCTCCCCTCTAATCGAGATTTCATTCACAATTTCCCATACAAGTGTAGTAGCCCTGGTGAAAAATCCATGTAATTAAGTTAAAAATAATAACCATAGATTTATGGGACACTTATTCCAAGCTGAATGTTTGTCAAAACATCATAGTGGGTGTCCATTTTAGTTAATATGGCTAAGGAAATTGGCAAAGGCAAAGGAAAAGGAATTTGGAAAAGAAAATGGCATATTTTTCACATTTATTTATAAAATAATGGAAATTAGGAGAAAATGAAGGTGAAAGGTCACAAGTTGCATGTGAGGAGGAAAATGAAGGAAATTAATGGAAAATGAATAAAATAGAAGCCTCTTATATAAAATGGCTTTCGAGGATCAATTGGGAAGCATTTTCCACCTTTTGTCAGTTCATTTTTGGAGCTATCTATTGTTATCTCTCTCTCCCCCCCCCCCCCTTACTCTTGGACACTTAGAGGGATTTTTGGAGAACTTTGGCATTTGAGAAATAAAGGAATGAAAGTAGGAAAACGAAGGAAGCAAGCAAGGAGAAGCAAGAATAAAGCAACTAGAACATAATTATTTGCAAGTATTGATTCTCATGTATGATTTCCTTGCTATATTTGACATGCATGGTATTGCATGTGGTTCTTTGTTGTCTTGGCATGGGTTTTTCTAGGTGTGATAGTGTATTCAACCTAGCCTTGCCATTTTCGGATAGCCATGGTGTTGTGGAGTTCTCATGTTTTGGTTTAGCTAGATTACCAGATGAATTCAAAGCCGAGTGAGGTGGATCTCTGAATATTATTATTTTTATAACAAATAACCGGTTTATGTGTTGCCTCAACTTAGGTCCTAGTGACCCCTGATTCAGATTGTTGTTTACGGTAAACCCTGAGAGGGGTTGCCTCGGTTTGCGGTAAATCCTGAGAGGTTGTTTCCCTTGATTAGGCCTAGGAATCCTTATCAATGAATGGCAGTATATACGATAAATCCTAGAGGGTGGTGTCTCGGTTTCAGGGCTAATGACCCTTGATTCAGACTATGGGTTGTGGTAAAGCTTGAGAGACTAGGAGACAAGAAAATTCCTCATGGTGTAGGTGAAGAGAATCCAGTGATATCCATGCTTATGTTGGTCTAGTGATCCAGGTTAGATCATGGTAAAGGTTCATTTATATTTGATAAGGGTGAGCTGGTTTAGCCTTGGGATGCCCTTGTTGGTTCCTTCGGTTAAGTCCCATATCCATGTTTGGAATATGGCATGAGGGTGATTGGCTGAAGTAAGATTTGGCTAAGCCAATCTATGGTTGGGTGGAACATGGTAGTCCCATCTTCGGTTAGTTTTTACATTAAAAATTGAAGAGCTCATTCCTTTGGTATTTGGTATGCAAATGCACTAGTTATTTTGTGGATTTCATTAATGATATATCCATGGTATTTTTGTTGCTATTATGTTGGTTATAAGCTTGTATTTTATTAGTGATGATGTATGTCTATATCTATGTTTTTTCTTGTAAATGAATACAAAATGTATATGTGGTCAAATATATTGTTTTGCAGCTGAATATGAAAGGCAATAATTCTTCTTAGCGATTCTTAGATAAGTATGAGACCCCTATGTTTAAATCTGTTGTTTATACTTGTAGATGCAATGTTTGTCACATGTTTGACGCAATTCCTATCATGACTGGGAGGAGTTGTATGAGTTATTGATGATGTGATTGCGTCCATGTATTTTTTTAAATGTTATTTATCCTCTCCTGAAGTTTCAAGAAGTTCTGGGAAGTGACCTTGGCTTAGGGGCTAAAAATGTGGCACAAATCTTGGAGCTACAGGCACATAATTGTCCTTTTGGGGCCCTGACTTCTACCTTAGCAAGGCAAGCCTGCGATTAAGGGTCTATAACCACTCCCTTTCCCTCACATGCCCACGGCTAAGGATCAAGAGGGTCAAAATTCAATCCCCCTTTAGGTTTCAAGGGTCTGCGAGGGTGTTTACTCCCTGAAGGTGTTGTTGGTGTTGTGTAAGGTGTGTTTGTTGTGTTTCCATTGGTTCCACTTCCTTAAGGTCATATAGGAGGTTGAATCTCATATTAGTAGCCTCTCGTCACATGTTTACCCTGGTTGGTCAGTTACTTGGGTAGATGTGGGAAGAGGTTGTTATAGAGTGGTATCAGAGCATGGTTGCACTCTCCTGGGATTGTGTGTGTTTGTCGTGCATACATGTCAATTGCATATGTGTCCCTCATGCTTATGCTCTATGTGCTTGTTGTGTATGCATGATGGTGTTGTTTGGTTTATGTTCTCTTTATGTGAGATTTGATACCACGGGGTGGTATCAAAGCATGGTTCAACTCTCAAACTGGATGGGTGATGTGTTTATCATGCATTTATGTTGGTTGCATGCGTGTGTAGTATGCTTGTTGTCTATGTGTGATTATTGCATACACATGGTGTTTTTCATGGTTACAGTGATGTTTCGATGGGAAATTTGTTGGTGTTGTTGGGACATGTGTCACCATGACCAGTTATGTGTTCTTCATGCATATGTATTGACCATGTATGCTTGCTTACATGTCACTGCATGGTGTACATGCATTTATTATTTATGCTTGGTTACATGTTGTTCATGCTTGGGTACATGTCGTTAAATATCGTCAATGCAATGGTTGCTCATGTTTGGTTACATCTTTTTCACGGTTATGTATTGCCCGTGCAAGTTGGCATGGTTGATGGTGTTAAGAATCATGAGGTCATTGTATGAAATTAGGTCATCATGATGATATTGGTATGTTATGATGCTAATGTGTTTCCTGCGATAGAAGATGCATATCATCAAGATGAAGCTACAACACTATAATTTGGGGTAAGAGGATATCGTTATATAGGTATGTGATTCATGGTTTTTATAAGCATTAGCGTTATGTATATGATTTTTAGTTTATTGTTGTTGTGGTTACATGTACGATAAATGTTAGTGAATCAATGTGATCATATGCACATGTGTCAAATAGTCATGTATGATAGTAACCTATGTTGGTATGCATTGCTATTGTTGTTTTAGATAAATTACATGTTGTTAATTATCATGTTATAATTTAACTTATTGTTGTTGTATGTTAGTAGCTTGATGATTAGGTTACATGTTTTTGATGAGCATGATATATAACTTAATGGTGTTGCATGCTAGTGACTTGATGATCAAGGTTATTTCACTAACATATTGATGTTATATATATTATACTATTTTGGATTGGACCACGCAGATGGTTAGGGTTATGACATTCAAGTATGAGTCTACCTAATTATGATAGTGTGTTGTATTATGTCTAAACTAACTGTGCATGTGTGACTGTATGCACGAATGAAATTTTCTTATGGGTTTATTCCGTGAACACGTTAGCTAGATACTGTTACAAATATCATGATACTATTTATGATTGGGTTTATATGTTGTGAAGTTATATCATGCAAACCTAGATTGATTGTGAAGACAAGATAGCCTCCCCTAAGATAAATTAAGGTATGAGTTTTCTTATGTCGTATACCTAGTGCTTGACTTTTTTGAGTGTTGATTATGTCATCTAGTGGATCTATTTAGGATGGTATCTTTGCAAGTTTTTTGAATGTTTGATTAATTGCATGATATGGGTATATGTGTCTGCAAGATTGCATGAAGAAATGGTATTTCTTTAATATGGTTGTACTAATACATATGTGTTGGGATGGATGATATGTACTTGACTATAAGTAGGTGATAGTTGTAGCATTATGTATTATGATTGATGAATGTGATTTGATTGTGCATTATTACATGGTTGTTAGACTTGGTAAATGTTGATTTTGAATTGATAGCTATGTTGTCTCGATGTTGATAGATATGGATGACATGTGTTTGTTTTGTTACAAGACAACATTATTGGCATAACAAGGTAAGGTAACTAGCTTTTTGTTATGTTTATTTATGCACTGCCAGTTATGTGTCTATGCCAGTATGATGCAGGGATTACATGGCAAGACTGTCATGAAAGTTTGAAGAAGGCTCGGGATGAGCATTCCTTTGGAAGTTTTGGGAACCCATGGGGATTTATTCATCGTGTTTGATTGTTAGTCTTGTGATTTTGGTATTTTGTGATTTGATTGCTATTGATCTATGGTTTTGATTGAGTCTAGTGTATGGCCATAACATTTGTTTTGGTCTCTTACTACTATTGATTTTCCATGGTATCCTTCTTTGTTTCTTATGATTGTCTTTTATGTTTTTAGAGTCTTAGGAATTGATTGGGGAAAGAGGAATTTAATGGAGCTTGGGAAGAGCTGAAGGAAATCCAACAGGTAGTGTAATGCATGAATGGAGCTCAGTGCATGAGTAAGCGCATCGAAAGGTAAGAATATGACAACCGGATGGATTGGTTGAGTCCATTGTGGTAAATTGATGATGACAAGACACTCATGAGAAATGTAAAGTAAATAGATCTAAGATATTATATGCCTTGTCTCTGTTGGGAAATGTTTCTCTCAATATTGTGCATACTGCGCATGGATAAAGGAATGTATCTTAACCTAGACCTTATGATATATGGTAATTATGTTGTGATCATGATTATGATCATGTATTTATATGTATGTATGAATTTATGCATGTTGCTACCTGACAAGATCATGATTTCTTTATGTTGATGTTTATATATGTATCCATGTATGTATGTATGTATGTATGTCATGGCTAACAGGGGAATCATGGATCATGATTGTTTAATGGTAATATTTACATGTATATATGTGTGTATGTATGTCGTTGTATGACATGATAATTTTATTTTTTATGCTAATGATTATATATATGTATGTATGTATGTATCTATCTATATATGTCACTATAGGACATGTTTTTCAAGGATCATTCTTGTGGAGGAATGCTTTATTATGTAGGTTAATGGAATGAAGAGGTTCTTAGCTATGAGGAATCAAGTGGCATATTACCCTGGAAAGATCTATGAGGTTAGCATCATGTGGGCATGAATTGATATTATATCCTTATACCACGCCTATGTTTATGTTATGGGTTGGTAATGTTGAGGAGTGCATCAACGAAGTGAAGGTAATGTGACCCGTGACATGTTAGGATAAGCATGAATAGTGGAAAGGCACTAGAGGAAATGTTGCTTATGGGATCAATGTGTGGTCTATGGATGTACAATGCTATTATTGTGTATATGTTGTTCATGTTGCATATTCAGTGATTGTACCTATGGTGATGTGTAATTTTGCATATGTAGTGCTTTGTACATATGTTGTTGTATGCATGTTTTACATATGGTGTTGTGTGTATATTGCATATGCAGTGCTAGGTACATGTTAGATATGCACTGATGTGTACATATCATACTGTGTGCATGTTGGATATGCAGTGTTGTGTGCATATGGTGTTGTGCACATGTTGGATATGTGGTGTTGTGTAAGTATGGTGCTATGTACATCTTGAATATGCAGTGCTTTGTACATATGGTGTTATGTGCATGCGGTGATGTGTACATGTCTTACATGTGGTGTTGTGTACATATGGTGTCGTGTACATGTCATGCATGTGGTTTTGTGTACATGTGGTATTGTGTACACATTGTATAGGTGGTGTAGTGTACATTTGGCGTTGTGTACACGTTGTGCAAGTGTCGTGTACATGTGATTTTATGCACACATTGTGAAGGTAGTGTTGTGTATAGATGGTACTGTGTACATGTTGTGCATATGGTACTGGTATACCTGTGGTATTGTGTGCATATCATACATGTGGTGTTGCAAGAATTTGGTAATATGTATGTGCATGGTGTATTCATGGTATCATGACATGTGTATTCAGTGTGGTGTACTTTGTATATGTGTATGTATGTATATGTACATATATTTTGTTGTACACTGGGTATAGCTGTGTTGTGTTGTGATGTACTATGTTTTGTTGCACACCAGGTGTAGGCGTATGTGTTATGTTGTGTTCTGAATGTGGGTGTACACATTGTGTGGTGTTTTACACTTTGTGTGGATGTATGTGTTGTGAAGCAAGGGCACTAGGTGCTTATCGGGTGTGGAAACTGATCCAGTGTGGTTACAAAAGAACAAAGGTAGAAGTAAGGACTGATGAATGATAAGTATTAGTATTTGATTTTAGCTTTATTATGCATGTGATATGTGATTTTGAGTTATGATGGGTACACGTGATTTATGATTATTGTTTATGATGATTGAATTTTATTTATGATTTTGATCTATGATGGTTGCATTTTGAGCTAACCAGATATGATATGTTTATACATGATGGTTTGATCAAACAACTAGTTTTACTTGTGTGATAGGAAGCGAACATGATTGCAAGTATACCTTGTTGGCGAGCTACTAATGAGGTATGATTTGAAGTTATTTCACTTTAATTTCAAGTGTAATGGAAATCATGTGCTTGGTATAGGAAACCATGCAATTCCCGGTTTGGGATGATTGAAACTAACTGCAAGAATTAGAAGCAACAAAAAAAGGAATTGAAATAGGTAGAAGCATGATGGTAAAAGCACTTTAGGAGTAGGGCGAATATAGGCCACTGGTACCCAATAGTGTCCATTGATTTCCATGAGCATGCTATGACCGGTATGATGGTTTTGAGGCACGTATATGCCTCGGTTTTGTATATTCTAATGCGAGGAAGAATTTCCAAGGGATGGATTGCCTGGGATAGGGGATGTTAGGGAACTTGGAAGGTGAGTAACTATAGAGAACGAGATTACCAGATTTCCCGAGGGAATGCGTACCAGAGAAGGGAAGGCCAAGGTGGATTTTTTTTGGTCATTAACATTGCTAGATGGAATCAAATTCACATTGGGAGTGTGCCCTTGAAAAATGAGTCGGCAACTGTTCACTGAGAGTATAGTAGCACATGTTTGTAGCGCTAGTTGTTGGATGAAGCTTTGGCTTTGACAATGGAATTCTGGACTTCCTGGAAAGGAAGTGAATCCTAGTATTACTTTGAGGGTGGAAGCGTAAGCCTCTGGATTCGCTTGTTGTAGATGAAAACATTGTATCCTTTTATTTTTTGGTTGGGAAAATGTTCATATGTATATATGTGGTTGTTATTGTAAATACCGTAATGAGCTATGTTATAAAGCTCCAATACACGATATGATTTTCATGATTATTTTTTCTTTTAAGTAGGTTATTCATTGTAAATACTGCAATGAGCTAGGTTATAGAGCTCCATGGGGAAGTATGTTTGCTTTTTTAACGGTTTTGCTGAGGTATATGTGTGGTTGAACATTGAGGATGGTGTCCCCCAAGGGGGAGTGTTCTATAACAACCCTGCTGAAAATTCCATGTAATAAAGTTAAAAATAATAACCATGGATTGATGGTACACTTATTCCAAGCTGAATGTTGGGAAAAACATCCTAGTGGGTGGTCATTTTTGTTAATATGGCTAAGGAAATTGGAAAAGGAAAAGGCAAAGGCATTTGGAAATGAAAATGGAATATTCGACACATTTATTTATAAAAATAATGGAAATTATGAGAAAAGGAAGGTGAAAGGTCACATGTTTCATGTGAAGAGTAAAATGAAGGAAAATAATTGAAAATGAAGAAAATAGAGGAATTTTCTATAAAAAGGCTTTTGAGGATCAGTTAGGAAGCTTTTTCTACATTTTATCAGTTTAGTTTTGGAGCTCTCTTATTGTTCTCTCTGTCTATCCCTCACTCTTGGACACTTAGAGTTTTTTTTGGAGTAATTTGGAATTTGAGCAAGAAAGGCTAGAAAGCAGCAAAGATGAGGAAGCAAGCAAGGAGGAGCAAGAATCAAGCAACTACAATAATATTATTTATAGCTTTTGATTTTCATGTATGATTTCCTTGCCAGATTTGACATGCATGGTATTGCATGTGGTTCTTTATTGTCTTGGCATGGATTTTTCCAGGCATAACAGTGTATACAACCTAGCCTTTCCATTTCCAGATAACCCTGGCATTGTGGAATTATCATGTTTTGGTTTAGATTGATTACCGGATGGATTAAAAGCTGAGTGAGGTGGATCTCCAAATATTATTATTTTAAAGCACATAACCAGTTATATTTCACCTCGAGTTTAGAGAGACCTAGTGATCGGGTGGATTGTGGTAAATCCTGAGAGGTGGTTTCCCTTGATTATGCCTATGAATCCTTTCTGGTGAATGGTGGGATATGCGGTAAAGCCTAGAATTCCATGTCTCGGTTTCGGGCCTAGTGACCCTTGATTCAGACTGTGGGTTGCGATAAATATTGAGAGACTAGGAGAGAGGAAAATTCCTCATAGTGTAGGCAAAGAGAATGCAAAAATGTCAATACTTGTGTTGGTTTAGTGATCCAGGTTGGATCATGGTAAAGCCTAATTTATATTTGATGAGGGTGAAGTGGTTTAGCCTCAGGATTCCCTGGTTTTTTATTTCGGTGAAGTCCCACGTTCATGCTTAGAATATGGCACGAGGGTGATTGGCTGAAGTAATATTTGGCTAAGCCAATATATGGTCACGTGGAACGTGGTAGTCCCATTTCAGTTGGTTTTTACAGTCAAAATTAAAAAGATCATTCCTTTGGTATTTGGTATGCAAATGCACTGGTTATTTTGTGGACTTGGGCTTAAATAGAGGACGTTCCAAAACATAGAAATCATTGCATGGATGATGCTCCACGAGGGGGAAAGCACACATTATACCTTTATTGATTGGAATGAAATAAGCCTCGTTGGGAAATGCCAAAAACCACTCAATCAATGTCCTAGTCCTGCTCGAGAGTTCAGAAAATTATGTCACAATCCCATTCGGGGAGCAAAAGCCCTTTCCGAAAGCGTGGTTCGAGGAAGTTGGAAAAATAACAAGAGATATATCCATGGTATTTTTGTTGCTATTATGCTAGTTATAAGCTTGTATTTTATCAATAATTATGTATGGATCTATCTATGTTTTTGCCCATAAATTAATACACAATGTATCTATGGTCACATAGATTGTATTGCAGCTAAATATGTAAGGGATTGATTCTCAGAGAAGTATGAGATCCCTATGTTTAAATCTATTGTTTATACATGTAGATGCAATGTTTGTGACATGTTTGACAAAATTCTTGTCATGGATGGGAAGGGTCAGATGAGTTCTTGATGATGTGATTTCTTCCATGTCTTTTTTTAAATCTTATTTATCTTGTCCTGAAGTTTCAAGAATTTTTGGGCAGTGACCTAGGCTTAGGCGCTAAAAATGTGGCAGAAATCCCGGAGCTGCAGGCATATAATTGACCTTTTGGGGCCATGACTTCTACCTCAACAAGGAAATATTGTGGCTAAGGGTCTATAGGCGCTCCCTTTCCCTCACATGCCCGTGTCTAAGGCTCAAGAGGGTTAAAATGAAGTCCCTATTCAGGTTTCATGGGGTCTGGGAGGGTGGTTTACTCCCTGAAGGTGTTGTTGGTGTTGTGTAAGGTGTTTTTGTCATGTTTCTGTCAGTTCCACTTCCTTAAGGTCATTTAGGAGGTTGAATCTCACATTATTAGCCTCTCATTACATGTTTACCTGGTTGACCAGTTACTTTGGTAGATGTGGGAAGAGGGTGTTACAGTAAGGCTTTTTGGTAGTGACCTATACAAGCATTAACATGGATAAATTATAGTATTGTTGATGAGGTATTTTGTTTTATATTAGTTTAATTTTGCATTTTTGTATTGTGGAGTGTGGGTTTTTATTACTTGAACAAAAAAAAATACTTATTTAAATTGTTATACATCAACCATATTGTTCCAGATAATTTACAAAGGTAATATTAGAAGGAATGAAATATTTTGCCAATATTATATGTATCGATTTTATTCCACTTGTGTTTCCAAAATATACCATGATGGAATGTGATTCTATATTATGGGTGCACTAAAATTATGTTCCCTATTTATGGTTCTCATGAGATTTTATGTTAGTTCCCCTCCAGTCAAATATATGTAATACACAGTCTTATCCCCAAAGGTTTGTCCTCTTTCATGTAATATGAAAGAAATGAATTGCAATCATCTCAACTACATTGTTTTTGGTTATTATACATATATTTTATTATGTCACGTATATGGTATAATACTTGAAAATATCATGCAATAACTATGTGTTGAGGAAAATATGTTGAATACATAGATATTCCTTGTAAAAAATTGTTCTATAATATTGTCAATGTGTGGTATCCGACAAGTTTTTGAAAGGATAATAAATAGCTAGCTTCTTGGTCTTGGAAAAAAGGTCTTTCTAAAATATAAAAGCTCTAACCTATTTCAAATTTGTGAGTTAATTTGGCATGTGCTTACCCTGATATCAAATTTTGAACTTGTTAATTCCTCTAAACCCGAGGATGGCCATGTCAAACCTTGTAGTATTTGCTTACATAGCAATAAGAGTGACTCAATCCTTTAGTTATATATGAAATGATGTTTAGAATCCCTAAGCCACTCACATAATAATTTTAGCTATATATTTTTAAATCAAATATAGCCTACCTATGTCCGTGGATATACCTTTGCAATTTGCACATTTAACATTTTGATCTTTCTTTCTTGACCCAATTTTTTCTCTCTTCAAATTTCAAACAATATTGGTTGCAACTGTTTCATTCTTCAATTCCTTGGTCATGTTTGGTCCTATCTTTTTTATTCTACAATATCTTGATTTATTATCTATTTTTCTAACAAGTACATTTGGATTGAAAATAATCATACTATTGCATTGTGCATATTTTGATTTCTTTAGCAATCAAATCAAGCATTTTCACCTTCCCTATAATATAAAAATCAGGATTTAGGGTTTAGAAATACTCTGTAGCCTTTTTTTAAGTTTTTCTAAAACCAATACTATGGAAGTCTTGATGTCAATGAGATCTCGATACGAAATGAAATCCTTCATGTGTTCTTAAAATTTATTGTTGACAATAGATCCACCCTTTTTTCCCATGGATGCATTGTGGTGTTGAAGTCACCACTAATGATGCATCTTGCGCTTCGAAGGATTTCTTTGACATTCATCAATGAAGCTCCATAAAAACTTATCTATATAGGCTATTGGTAAGTAGACATTGATCACATGGTAGGATTTTCTTGATGCAATATGGAAAAGGATAATTCCTAACCAATGGTTTGATTTTTCATCATTTATTAGATTGAAGACTATTGACTACCACAAAAAACATAATCCTCGATATGCTCCCTTTGATCCAATTGCAAAGGATTTTTTTCCTTTCGATGTTATTCTACTTTTGTTGAGTGAATCTGTTCCCCCATATTCATCTCCTAGAACAAGATAATTTGGGGGTTTTATATTTTTATTAAACTTCTAATTTTAGAATCTCGTTTCTCACTTCCCCATCCCCCGCAATTCTAGGAGACAACAATCATCATTTACTAATATCTTTTGAGCCCCCACCTAGATGAGGACCTTTAAATCCTTGTTTCCTTGGGTCTCTTTGATTTTTCAAAGCCAGGGATTTGATGATAGCCTGGGTTCCTATTTCTTTGTCTCCATTTGTATGTTTTATCCTTACTTCACAATTAGTCCTTCTTCCTACACTCTTACTAGTTCAAGGATGTTGAACTTTTTTTTTCCATCTCATTTTCAGATCGATCATCAATTGAAGCGAAAATTTTAGGATTCTATCTCTACATGTGGTGGGAGATAATAAATCTTCCCCATATTTTGATTATATCCCTTATCTCTGATCTAATTGAACTGGAATATATTCTAGCTATGGAATTTATTCATCGATTGCTTTGAATGATTCTTTCTCTTCAATATGCATCTCATGCTCTATGAGCTTCTCATCTTTCCCTTCCTTGGATGAGCCATTATGAAGGGGAGAAAATTGGTTGTGGTGCTGGGGGTGATTTTCGCTTGCATGCAACCCTTCAGTCATGCATTAGGCTTAATAAGGGCGGTGAGAGAGCAGGGGAGGAGGATCGTCTTTCTTGGGTACCTTGTATGCACTAGTATCCTTATTTGTTCCTCTTATTCTTTTTGAGGCTTTCCATTGGTCTCCCTCATATTGACATTTTTCCTTATCCACTCCTTTTGGGTAGTTATTCGTAAAATGTCTACAATCATGGAAATTCTTGCATTTGAAAGGTAGTTGGTCATAGTCCACCAACTGGATAAAGGTCCATTTGTCAAAGGTTGATTATACCACTTTTTACAAACCCTTCTCTAGATAAACTTCAACGCAGATTCGAGCACAAGCATACATGGTTCCCTTCGGTTAAACTCTATCTATGTATTTTCTGAACATGTTCTTAATGTTTCTGAAGGTTTCTTTATTCCATCAATGGAAGAGAAGGTGAGGTAACTTCAACTCAGTTGGAACCACTATCGAGACATCATTTTATGGATTAAAATTAGGATTCCATCTATCCAAATATAGCCCTTGGGTGCCCATGAATAATGGGACACTTCTAAATATTAAATCTCGATCTTATTTCTTTTAAAATATGAATGGGAAGAATCCTCTTCCAGAGAAAGAGGATGCCCTTTGATGAGTGGTCACCAAATTTTCTCCACCCACTGATTCAACATTCTTGGGGAAGGCTAGATCCCCATGAATTGAACCCTCAATTCCTTTTCAACCAAGCATAATGACATACTTCAGGATTGATTTGAGCAGACGTGGATCTTTGGAATAAAGTCCAACTTTGGACGTTTGAGACCACGTTGAGCAAAGTTTGGAAGGCTATATCAAGTGGTGGCGAATGGGGAGTGCGGGGGGGTGGAATGCACCCCATGGAAGCAACAATAGTTGGTTGTGCACATTTCACTCAAACTCAACCCTTAAACCCTAAGAAAAATCAGTCTTACTTTGCATTCATTTAAAAGAGAAAAAAAACTTATTTCTGTGTAAGAATTAATACATAAATTTAGTTTACTTAAATTATATATATATATATATCTATATGTGTGTGTGTGTGTGTGTGGTAGATGAATTATTATGGTTTTCAAGCTCCTGTAGTTATCGTTTGTTGAACCTGTGATGAGTGCCATAAGAGCCCGCCTCATCACCGTTTAAGCAAGACCCCACACACATTGCTAACTAAAACTTAAAATAATAAACATTACTACTAAATGTAAATATAAATAATAATAAATTTTGTGTGAAATAAATTCTTATATATTATTTAATATATATAGTTGATAGAGTTAAATATTGTAAAGATTATTTCAATTATAATAGAATTTGAGATAATCTTATTATGAATTACTTGTGTGTGTGTGTGTGTGTGTGTGTGTGTGTGTGAATAAGTTTTTTAAATAATCTATTCTTTTTTTTCTTAATTAATTCTTCTTGAAAAATCACAATATCATTTGGAGGGTGGATCTTTTTCTAACTACCCATTGTAATTCATCATCACAACTTCACTTATTTTCATTTGTTTTTTATTAAAAGTATTTTGAAATATTGCTTTAAATTATTTTTTTTCTTGTTATTGTTAAAGTTGTTACTATAAGATTAAAATTGTTATTTATTTTTATTATATTGTTTTCATTTTATTTTTTTATTGTGCATTTTATATGAATTTTCTAGATGGTTTTACTTATTGGATATTATTTTCTTCTACATTTTTCTCTTCATATCATTTACTATAATTTATTTCACGTTCTTTTCATCTCTTTTAACTTATATTTATTTTTCAACTTTTTTAACTTATATTGATTGATTTAACAAAACGTTTATTAATGTTCATATTTCCTTTTCCAATAAATTTAATGTTCTTTTAACTTATATTGATTGATTTAACAAAAAGTGTTTAATATTCATATTTCCTCTTCCAATAAATTTAATGTTCTTGGGTATCTAATTATATTAGATATAATCATGTTTTAAGTGACAATATTTGTTAAGGGTGAAGTTTTTTCCTTCTAAACAACTTATTATTAGTGATTTATGTATTGATTTGATCCTCCTCCACCAATTTATACATGTAATTTTCTTTTATGCAATATTTTTCTTGGTGCATGCCTCTCACTCTAGATTCTCGTGGATATCTAATCCCAAATAATTATATTTGTAAGTTATCTTTAGTGTCTAGCCTTCAATATCAATTTATAGTTTTTTTTCTTTAATTTAGCAACATTACTACCATCTTATTTGTTTTTCAACCTTTCCCATAATTTTTTCCTTAAATAAATATTAAAGGACATTTTAAAATCAATAGAACAATACCATAATTATTCACCTTTAATTGGTGTTTTTATTATGTACTTCAAGCTTAATTAATGATAGATTGTTCTAATGGAAAATTTGTGGCTTTTGGTCCTTACCTTTTACTTATTTGATTTTTTTTTCTCTATAATTGGTTTGATTTATTTTGGCAAGTGTGATGTGGATGTGCATGAAATCACAACAAGATACACCTATTTTGGAGCATAGTGGAATTGGATTTTACTTATTTGCTCGACACAATTTTTTTTGTTAATAATGGTAATATAATTCATGCTTTGTTCATAATGGTCATATAATTCTTCTTTTGTAGTACATGTCTGAAATCACATTAGCATGTACTTATTTTGTAGTTTCTTAAATGTTTCTTTTAAGAAACACACTCATGTTCTCATTTTCTTTACTTATTTGATTTTTCTTTTTTCATAATCCTTCCTTCAAGTTTGTCATAATGATTATATACAATGTTGTCTAATTAGGTGAAAAGTTCTCTATGGTAACTTTTCTCGATGTTTTTATCTTTTATTCTTTTATTTTTCAAAATCTTTCTTTAGAAGTGTTCCAATCTGGATTTTGAAGATATAAATAGATTCAACACCTTAGCTTTGATAATTTTTTCATGACGTTTTTTATTTTATTTTGCAAAATCTTGATTAGAAGTCCAATCCAGAGTTTGAAGATAGAAATAGATTCAACAACCTAAAAATCCCCTATTGCACCTAACATTCTATAGTTTGAAAGCCATATCCAGGATTTCCAAAAAATTCAACTAAAAATTTAGAAAAATGTACTGGAAATATCTATATGTTTTAGGGTGAAATTGTCACCTACTTAGACTACTATGTTATATACTTCCTCTTTTGTGGCACATATGTGAAATCACATGCCCCTATTTTGTAGTTTTCTTTTTAAATGAAAATGAGTATTTTTGGAGAATTGGTAACTTCAATAATCCCTCTTACTAGTTTGAAACAAATTGGTTTGATTGTAATAGTTATATAATTCTTCTTTTGTGGTACATGTGTGAAATCACATTCACATACACTTTTGGTAACTTCCATAATCCCTTACAAATTGGTTTGATTTTAATAGTGATATACTTACTCTTGTCATACATGTGTGAAATCACATTAATTTACACCTTTGGTAACTTTCATAATCCTTTCCAGGTGTTTGAGATAGATCATAATGGTTAAATACTTCCTTTTTTGTGGTACATGTGTGAAATCACATTCACATACACCTTTGGTAACTTCTATAATCCTTCCTACAAGTTTGAGAAAAATTGGTTTGATAATAATGGTTATATGCGTTTTTGTTTTCTTTTGTGATACATGTGAGAAATGACAACGTGCAACTTTGGTAACTTCCACAATCCCTCATAAGTGTTTGAGACAAATTGGTTTGATCATAATGGTTATATACTCTTTTATGGTACATGTTAGAAATCAGATTCAAATACTTTCTTTTTTTTACACGTGTGTGAAATTACATTCACATGCGCCTTTGATAACTTCCATAATTCGTCCTATAAGTTTGAGACAAATTGGTTTGATGGTAATGGCTATATCCTCTTTTGTGGTGAATTTGTGAAAACACATTCAACGACACCTTCGGTAATTTCCATAATCCCTCCTATGAGCTTGAGCCAAATTGGTGTGATCATAATGGATACATACTTCCACTTTTGCGGTACATGCATGTGAGAGATCATATTCACCTGCAGCTTTGGTAACTTCCATAATCCCTCATAAGTGATTGAGACAATTTGGCTTGATCATAATGGTTATATACTCTTTTATGGTACATGTTAGAAATCAGATTCAAATACTTCTTCTTTTTTTTGACACGTGTGTGAAATTACATTCACG
Organism: Pinus albicaulis; assembly: GCA_034641835.2. Taxonomy (NCBI): domain Eukaryota; kingdom Viridiplantae; phylum Streptophyta; class Pinopsida; order Pinales; family Pinaceae; genus Pinus; species Pinus albicaulis. The sequence goes on from CM076572.1 coordinate 555,706,335, forward strand.
TGCTCCTTTGATAACTTCCATAATTCGTCGTATAAGTTTGATACAAATTGGTTTGATGGTAATGGCTATATCCTTTTTTTTGGTGCATGTGTGAAAACACATTCACGTGGACCTTTGGTAATTTCCATAATCGCTCCTATGAGCTTGAGCCAAATTGGTGTGATCATAATGGCTATATACTTCCTCTTTTGTGGTACATGCATGTGTGAGATCATATTCACCTGCACTTTTGATAACTTCCAGAATCCCTCCTAAAGAAAAGAATTATTTAGTTTGTTTTAAAATTCTACTTCTATGCTCAAAGAGCTTGAAGAGAAGCGTCCCAAGATCACTATAATTTTGACACGCTAAAAGACAAGAAAGATCGATAATGCAAAAAAGATTATGAAACTGAGATCTAATGTAGGTGTAAGTAGGGCACTCTAAGAGGAATTGTTTTCATCCTCAATGTTCATATTCTCACAGAGATGGCAAATCCTTTCCACCCATGCTGTTTTAACTTATATGTGTGCGTGACTTATAAGTGAAATGACATTGACATTTTTTGTTAGTTAATATTAATGAAAATTCTAAAGATTTTTTAAAAATTGAGTTTAAGTTGTTTGATCTATAACATGTGCCCAACAAATTTTTTCACTATATTGAATCTATTTATGTATTTCAAACATCAAAAATCACATTCTTTCTTAAAATTATATTAAAAATTTTAAATAAAAAAATTTAATTTTTCTCTAAATTAAATTATACAAAACACATTGAAAAACAACAAAAACACATTGAAAAACAACAAATCAATATTTTAAAACTTCTCATTTTGAAATATTAACCAATTACTTCATAATGAATATAAAAGCATTAAAAAAACATTGCATCAAAACATCACAAAAATCTAAATAAAAAACATTTATATTTTGAAAAAATGAAAAATATTATATCTTTCTATATATATACCCAGCACATACATACATAAACACAAATACACACCATCATAATATCCAGAAACGAGACAAGTAATCACCGACCAAAATACAAAGTTGTTACCGATTGCCAACTTTGACACGAGAAATGACACCAATTTATGCGATTTTCGAAGTCAATTTATGCCCCTCAATGCATATTAAATACCCTTTTCCTTCCCCAAAAATACGGCCGAATAGGCCACCGGAAGACGAAACAATTGTCACACGTAAACCAGGGCAACCAATGTTTAAACCCTCCTTCCAAAAAACAGTAATTAAAGATTGACGGAAAATGACCAGAAAACTACAGGCTACGGAGCTCATCCCGCCATTTAAAAAAAATGAAAAAACAGAACTATAAATATGTTGACATGATGAACCGAATGATACCCAAAAATACGGCCAAATGCGCCACCGGAAGACGAAACGATGGTCACACATTGGTAAGCGTGACCCATCTAGAGGAGAACACGATGCACAATGATGGATGAAAGAAGGGAAAAGGTCAAGGTTTAATAGTGAAAAGAGTAAAATGAGAAGAGCAGAGAAAAACTAAATAATAATTAAAATTATATTTCTATTTTAATTTTTATTTTTAATAAATTTTTATTTTTATTATTTATTAATTTTTATTTAATTTAATTTAATCTAATAGTTTTTAAGAATAATATTAATTATTATGAGTTAAACCATATTTTATTTAATAAGTACTAATATTTAAATAATACTAAAAAATACATTTATGATATTATTTTTTTTAATTAGATTTATTACTAACTAAAAATTAAAATAATAAACATTACTACTAAATGTAAATATAAATAATAATAAATTTTGTGTGAAATAAATTCTTATATATTATTTAATATATATATTTGATAGAATTAAATATTATAACTTATTAGTAAATATTATTTCAATTATAATAGAATTTGAGATATCCTTATTATGAATTGCTTTATTAGTTTTATCATATATATATATATATATATATATATATATATATTATTTTGTATAAGTTTTTAAAATAATTTATTATTTTTGTTTTAATTAATTCTTTTGGAAAAATCACAATATCATTTGGAGGGTTACTCTTTTCTAACTACCCAGTGTAATTCATCATAACGACTTAACTTATTTTCATTTATTTTTTATTAAATTATTTTGAAATATTGCTTTAAAATTTTTGATTTCTTATTATTGTTAAAGTTGTTACTATAAAATTAAAATTGTTGTTTATTTTTATTATATTGTTTTCATTTTATTTTTTTATTGTGCATTTTATATGAATTTCTTAGATGGTTTTACTTATTGGATATTATTTTCTTCTACATTTTTCTCTTCATATCTTATTTCACGTTCTTTTTATCTCTTTTAACTTATATTTATTTTTTTATCTTTTTTAACTTATATTGATTAATTTAACAAAAGGTGTATTAATGTTCATATTTCCTTTTCCAATAAATTTAATGTTCTTTTAACTTATATTGATTGATTTAACAAAAAGTGTATTAATGTTCATATTTCCTCTTCCAATAAATTTAATGTTCATAGGTATCTAATTATATTAGGTATAATCATGTTTTAAGTGACAATATTTGTTAAGGGTGAAGTTTTTTCCTTCTAAACAACTTATTATTAGTTATTTAGGTATTTATTTGATCCTCTTCTACCAATTTATACATGTAATTTTCCTTTATGCGATATTTTTCTTGGTGCATGCCTCTCACTCTAGATTCTCTTGGAGATCTAATCCCAAATAATTATATTTGTAAGTTATCTTTAGTGTCTAGCCTCCAATATCAATTTATAGTTTTTTTTCTTTAATTTAGCAACATTACTACCATTTTATTTTCTTTTAAATCTTTCCCATAATTTTTTCCTTAAATAAATATTAAAGGACATTTTAAAATCAATAGAACAATACCATAATTATTCACCTTTAATTGGTGTTTCTATTATGTACTTAAAACTTAGTTAATGATAGATTGTTCTGATGGAAAATTTGTGGCCTTTGGTCCTTACCTTTTACTTATATGATTTTTTTTTCTCCATAATTGGTTTGATCGTAATGGTTACATAATTCCTTTCTTTTGGCAAGTCTGATGTGGATGTGCATGAAATCACATAAGGTGCACCTATTTTGGAGGATAGTGGAATTGGATTTTACTTATTTTCTCGACACAAATTGCTTTGTTAATAATGGTGATATAATTCATGCTTTGTTCATAATGGTCATATAATTCCTCTTTCTCAAATCACATTAGCATGTACTTATTTTGTAGTTTCTTGAATGTTTCTTTTAAGAAACACACTCATGTTGTCCTCTGCTTTACTTATTTGATTTTTCTTTTTTCATAATCCTTCCTTCAAATTTGTCATAATGATTATATACAATGCTGTCTAATTAGGTGAAAAGTTCTCTATGGTAACTTTTCTCGATGTTTTTATCTTTTATTCTTTTATTTTTCAAAATATTTCTTTACAAGTGTTCCAACCTGGATTTTGAAGATATAAATAGATTCAACACCTTAGCTACGGTAATTTTTTCATGACGTTTTTTTTTTCTTTAATTTTGCCAAATATTGATTAGAAGTCCAATCCAGAGTTTGAAGACACATATAGATTCAACACCCTCATAATATTGTCACCTACTTAGACTACTATGTTATATACTTCCTCTTTTGTGGCACATATGTGAAATCACATGCCCCTGTTTTGTAGTTTTCTTTTTAAATGAGAATGAGTATTTTTGGAGAATTGGTAACTTCAATAATCCCTCTTACTAGTTTGAGACAAATTGGTTTGATTGTAATAGTTATATAATTCCTCTTTTGTGGTACATGTGTGAAATCACATTCACATACACCTTTGGTAACTTCCATAATCCCTCACAAATTGGTGTGATTGTAATAGTGATATACTTACTCTTGTGGTACATGTGTGAAATCACATTCATTTACACCTTTGGTAACATTCATAATCCTTCCTAGGTGTTTGAGATAGATCATAATGGTTAAATACTTCCTTTTTTGTACTACATGTGTGAAATCACATTCACATACACCTTTGGTAACTTCTATAATCCTTCCTACAAGTTTGAGACAAATTGGTTTGATCGTAATGGTTATATGTGTTTTCATTTTCTTTTGTGATACATGTGAGAAATGATATTCACTTGCAACTTTTGGTAACTTACACAATCCCTCATAAGTGTTTGAGATAAATTGGTTTGATCATAATGGTTATATACTCTTTTATGGTACATGATAGAAATAAGATTCAAATACTTCCTTTTTTTTTTGACACGTGTGTGAAATTACATTCACGTGCACTTTTGATAACTTCCATAATTCGTCCTATAAGTTTGAGACAAATTGGTTTGATGGTAATGGCTATATCCTCTTTTTTGGTGCATGTGTGAAAACACATTCACACGGACCTTTGGTAATTTCCATAATCCCTCCTATGAGCTTGAGCCAAATTTCAAATACTTCCTTTTTTTTGACACGTGTGTGAAATTACATTCACGTGCACTTTTGATAACTTCCATAATTCGTCCTATAAGTTTGAGACAAATTGGTTTGATGGTAATGGCTATATCCTCTTTTTTGGTGCATGTGTGAAAACACATTCACACGGACCTTTGGTAATTTCCATAATCCCTCCTATGAGCTTGAGCCAAATTGGTGTGATCATAATGGATATATACTTCCTCTTTTGCGGTACATGCATGTGTGAGATCATATTCACCTGCAACTTTGGTAACTTCCATAATCCCTCATAAGTGATTGAGACAATTTGGTTTGATCATAACGATTATATACTCTTTTATGGTACATGTTAAAAATCATATTCAAATACTTCCTTTTTTTGGACACATGTGTGAAATTTCATTCACGTGCACCTTTGATAACTTCCATAATTCGTCGTATAAGTTTGATACAAATTGGTTTGATGGTAATGGCTATATCCTCTTTTGTGGTGCATGTGTGAAAACACATTCATGCGCACCTTTGGTAATTTCCATAATCCCTCCTATGAGCTTAAGCCAAATTGGTGTGATCATAATGGCTATATACTTCCTCTTTTGTGGTTCATGCATGTGTGAGATCATATTCACCTGCACCTTTCATAACTTCTAGAATCCCTCCTATGAGTTTGAGACAATTTGGTTTGATTGTAATGGTTATATACTCTTTGTTTTGTGGCGCATGTGTGAAATCAATTTGATCTTAACGGTTATATACTTCCTTTTAGTTATGGATAGGATGAAGTTGTTTCCATGGTAAAATGTAAAAACAAATAGTCTAAAAATATATATTTAATTATTTTACTGAATAAAATTATATTATATAATTTTTAAAAATTATGGTAAATTTTCTAGTTATTATTGTCATATCAAAAATATATTTCTCAAAGTAAAAGTTAAATATATTAATAATTTATAATTTATGATAAATATTCTGGAAAATCACATTATCATTTGAGAGTTGACGAATTTCGAACTACTTAGTGTGGTTCATCATCAGGAAATATTAATTTATAAAAAATGAAAATATCTTAATTTGTCAAAGTGAACTTTATTTTAAGAATGCTAACTCTTCAATCACAAGAAATTAACTTATTTGAGAAATATTGGGTCAACATTTCAAAATTTTGAAACGTTGAGCCAAGTTAATTTTGAAACATTGAGCCAATATTTCAAAATTAACGATTTTTGAAACGTTGAGCCAATATTTCCCAATGCTATGGATCCAGAAACATTACATCAAAAGAATTCTAAATCACATAAGCCTAAACTCAAAAATATATTACATTGTTTAAAAAAAACTAATAATTTAAAACCCAATAAAAAATAATAAACTATTTTCTCATTTACTAACAAAATTACATTTTATATATATTATCTTTGATGTAGTGCTTCTAGATCTATTATATTGAAAAATATTTGGTCAACTTTTCAATGTTGAAAAGTAGACCCAATACATTGAAACATTGACCTAATCTTTATCAATGTGATGGATCCGAAACATAACATTAAAGCATTTTGAAATACATAAGTCTAAACTCAAAAATATATTATATCTTTTAAAAAAATCTAATAATCTAAAACTCAACTATATATATATATATAGAGAGAGAGAGAGAGAGAGAGAGAGAGAGAGAGAGAGACGCATCCTCAGATCACTATAATTTTGACATTTTTGACATGCTAAAAGGCAAGAAAGATCGGTATTGCAACAAAGATTATGAAACTGAGATCTAATGTAGGTGTAAGTAGGGAACTATAAGAGGAATTGATTTTCATCCTCAATGTTCATATTCTCGCAGAGATGGCAGATCATTTTCCATCCATACTGTTTTAACTTATATGTATGTGTAACTTATAAGTAAGATGGCATTGACATTTTTTGTTAGTTAATCTTAATGAAAATTCTAGAGATTTTTAAAAATTTGAGTTTAAGTTATTTGATCCATAGCATGTGCCAAACAAATTTTTTCACTATGTTAAATCTATTTATGTATTTCAAACATAAAAAATCACATTTTTCTTAAAATTATATTACAAATTTTAAATGAAAAAATTTATTTTTTTCTCTAAATAAAATTATACAAAATACATTGAAAAACAACAAAAACACATTGAAAAACAACAGATCAACATTTTAAAACTTCTCATTTTGAAATATTAACCAATTACTTCATAATAAATATAAATGCATTAAAAAAAAACATTACATCAAAACATCACAAAAATCTAAGTCAAAAACATATTATATCTTTTAAAAAATAAAATATATTATATCTTTCTATATATATACCCAGCACATACATACATAAACACAAATACACACCATCTTACTATCCAGAAACGAGACAAGTAATCACCGACCAAAATACAAAGTTGTTACCGATTGCCAACTTTGACACGATAACTAACACCAAATTATGCGATTTTCGAAGTCAAACTCACTCACGCCACCGGAAGACGAAACAATTTTCACACGTAAACTAGGGCAACCAATGTTTAAACCCTCCTACCAAAAAACAGTAATTAAAGTTGCCTGTCAATTGAAACAGATTGACGGAAAATTACCGGGAAACTACAGGCGACCCCGCGTTTTCTACAGGGAACCCCAGGCGACCCTTTGGGCTTTTGTATTCTTTTGGACTTTTCTATGAATATCAATATTGTTTCGAAGATTGTTTGGATTCGTTTTGAAGTTATTTAATTGATGGAGAGAATAATTAAATTTGTGTAGATCTATTTTGATTTTGGATTTACTAAATGTTTTAAAAGTTTATTATTTTTTTTTAATGATAAAAGAGATTTGTATCTATATTCAATCATTCTATACATTTTATTTAGTAGATTCTGAATTAAATTAAAATGGATCAAAGTTAATTTCATCAAATTAAATTTTGGCTATTAGTGATAACATTATCATATATATATAACTATTAACACTAATTTGAAAATTAATTTATAGTAAATTGTATTGTATAATATGATGAGTTCAGAGTAAAGACTAATAAAAAGATGGAAAAATATAATTAAATAATATAAGATGTTAGTTATTTTTGGAAAAATAATAGCAAATAATATAAGTATTAATAAGTTATTTTTCAATAATTAAAATTAGATTATTAATTTTTTAATTTGATAAATTATTATATCTTATCTCAATGTGAATTTCTTTTTTCATATTATTAAATAATAATTAAAAATAAAATGTATAGATTTTTATGGTGGGTTGATATGGGTGTTTTTATTGAATAATTATTAGGATTTTTTTTTAATGTTAATTTGGAATATTTTAATTTATATTTTTTAATTTATTATAAAATAATTATATGAATTCAAATTTTAATATACCCATATGCATAATTGAATATACTCACTAGCCTAAATACATTTAACTTCTGATTTATCATGCCCCAAGTGGGATCAAATACCTATGAGATGCAAAATTTACCTAAAGTTCTATAGTCTAAAAAGAAGGTTTTCATAACTCGAATAAATTAATGATAAGTGGAGGATATTTTAAAAATATTGAAGATGTAAGCATATGAACAAAATGTATGTTTACACTTTGTGAAAGAATGATCTATTTTAATATAAGAAACTAACCTGAGTAGTTTTTATGTGACTGCGAAATCATCATTGAAATTTTACAAACGTTCCTCCAAAGCAACCACAAATTCCTGCCTAACCAAATCCAAATACCAACACCAAGCATACTCAACGAGTCTACAATAGAGAAAGTACTTACTAAACCTATGTTATATAAATCCAAAGAATCAACGTTAGGTCTAAGAAGGTCCTTCCAAATGTTTACCCACCTCCTCCAACAGAGAATCCCAAGGAAGAGAAGGAAGTGTTGAGAAACATATAGGGCAATGATTAGAGTGATTTCTCTTTCTTTCATAACTTCTTGTGATGTCTTTTACTTATCTTACTTATTAGCTTCTCTTATTATTATTATGATTTTGTATCATCAAACACCTACCAAAAACAAGAAGAACAAGAACACAGAATATAGGCTGCAAGCCAAGGCCAAAACCTTTCAACTTGAGAGGAAAACTCGTAAATCGCTTCTCTTCCTTATAGATTATTCAATTGAGAAATTCCAAGACCTTTACACCAAGACCAATACCCTCCAAGACCAAGTCCAATTGTTGAAATTGACAACAAGAAACATTGAAAATGGCAATGAGAAATGGCACCATAGGGGGCTTTTGATTTAATTTTTCCCTTAATTAAATTGGAAGAAAAATTGTAATTCCATCACATTACAACTTGTATTAGTTAACTAAGTCAGGAATACTTAGTTAGCTTAGGAAATTTGAGTTGAGGGTCAAAGATGAGGCATGTAAAGGATTTTACATGATTTTAGGGGTCTAGTTACAATTATTTGTGAGTTGTAATTAGTTAACTCTATTAATTGAGTTAAAATCAGTTTAACTAGTTCTAACTGAGAGATGAGCTAGTGATAGTGTAGAAATTTGAATAAATGATATGTTATCCACCGAGATTCTCCTGATCACACACTATTTTAACTTCATGCACAATACAGAATCTCTTCTACCATTGATCATTAATTGTGGAAATAAAAACAATCGCATGCGCACATTAAAACCATAAACAATCACACATATGAACACAATATTTCATGGGAAAGCTTAAAGCTGAAAACTCCCAACTATTTGTATATTATATGTCATAGAGATCATTTAACAATCATCATACAAATCTCCTCACAAGCTCTCAGTACAATCTCTAATTGCTACACACTAATCAAGCTAGATCTAGCAAATCACATGCTCCAATATCTGCCACCTGATAGCCTGCCTCTATTGCACAATCAATGCTGAAGAATGACTCATAAATAACTTTGAACCACTTGGATTGTACTACACAATCCTCATTGGCATCTCCAATCACTAGTTGTTGCAAATCATGCAACAGTATAGTCACAACTGATAGTCACACTGCTCTTTCACCTATCTCTTCACTGGTCTCCACCGAAACTGTCCATGCATTAAAGTTAACTGATGTATTCTTTAGTTGATTAATGAGTTTATAATTAGTGAATTAATTAATAATTAATTCACACCACTCTCACTAGTGTATCAATCAGTTAGACTAGATAGAACTAGCTCAACTATGTTTAGCTTAGTTAAATTGAACACAACTTCTTTAACTTCCTCAATCAACTCCACCAAACTCTCTCACATGAGTTCTAACTGAAGTATCCATGCAATAGCTCCACTTAACCCTTAGGAATAATGTAATTCCTTCTGTCAGCTCCTGTGCCACATCTGTGCTCTTAACTAAAGTGCCCCAAGAGAATAAGATAATGTTTAGAGTCCAAATATTATTAAGAGCTAATAATATTCGACATATCTATTTTTAGACAGGCAATCCAAAAATAGATTCCGCCCAATATGTCTAAAAATAGAAGTCCATATATTTTTCCAACTTGACCAACCATCCAAAAATAGCATCCTACAACTCATAGAATATGATCCATATGTCTAAAAATAGACATAGTCTAAAAATAGACTTTGCACCAAAAATAGCCTGCGGGCCCACTTAGTGAAGGCGACTTCTTTCCACTAAGCTCATCATCTTATTGCAATATTAACACTCCCTCTCAACAAGATAAGGATTATCTGCCACCCCTATCCTGCCTCTGTGGTATTCAAATTTGCTCATGGTGAGCGCCTTCATCAAGATATCAGCATCTTGATCCTCTGTGGGAATGTATGAAAGTAACATGATCTTCCACTGGACACAATCTCTGATATGATGATACTGAATGTCAATGTGTTTAGATCTATCATGAAATACTAGATTAACCGAGAGTTTAATGCAACTCTGATTATCACAATAAGTCACAGTATGATCTAAGTGTGAACCGAACAACCCGACCAGGATCTTCCTCATCCATATAGCCTCGCATGCAACCAAACTCACTGCCATATACTCGGCCTCTGCTGAACTGAGTGCCATGGATCTCTGTTTCCTGCTGTACCAAGAAAATGTTGTTGGCCCAATACTAAAAATCCCTCCAGATGTGCTCTTTCTGTCCGTTGGGCTCCTTGCTCAATCTGCATCCCTGAAGCCACATAGCTTCACCTCATCCGAATGTCTGTACCATAATCCATATCCCGATGTGCCTCTGAGATATCTCAATACATGCTTTCCTGCCTTCCAAAAGAGCTTGGTAGGCTTAATCATAGCTTGTGAAAGCTGGTTAACATCATAGCATATGTCGGGTCGTGTATTGACCAGATACATAAGCGACCCCACCAATTGTCGATAAACAGTGGCATCCACTACCTCTGCCGAAGTAGCATCCTCCTTCCTCCATCCACCAGGAAGAGGAGTATCAACAGGCTTGCAGCCATGCATGTTGAACTTCTCCAGTATCTCCTGGGCATACTTTCCTTGAGAAACAAACATTCCATCACTGCGCTGCCAAATTTTCAATCCCAGGAAATAATGAAGGAGGCCCAAGTCCTTCATCTCAAACTCCTTTACAAGATCAACCTTGCATGAGTGTATCAATAGTTCATCACCTGTCAAAATCAAATCATCTACATAAAGTACAATGATCAGCAACTTACCCTCCACCACAATTTGGTATAGGTTCAGATCCGCCTCACTCTTGGAGAATCCAAGTCCGGTGAAATAAATTTCTATCCGTGTGTACCAAGCACAACGTGCTTGTTTCAACCCATACAATATGCGACTCGCTGCTGAAGATCTCGAAACCTTTAGGGTGCTCTATGTACACCTCCTCCTCAATCACCCCATTGAGGAACACAATCTTCACATCTATATGATGAATGTGCCACCCCATCTCCGCTGAGAGAGCAAGAATCGTCCGTATGGAAGAATACCTTGCGACAGGTGCAAAGGTTTCCTCATAATCGATCCCCTCAATCTGTGAGAAGCCTTGGGCAACAAATCTTGACTTGTACTTTTCCACACTCCCATCAGCTGCTTGCTTCACTTTGTAGATCCATCTTGAACCCACAACTGATTTCCCTTCCGGCCTTGGGACAATCTCCCATGCACTGTTTCTGACAATCGAATCATACTCTTCCACCATGGCATCTACCCATGCGGGATCCTCCACAACTTCCTCGAAAGAGGATGGCTCCGTCACGATACACTTGCTCATAAGAGCCATGTATCCAGTATACTAGTCAGGTTACTGTCTCTGTCTACGCTGTGATGTAGGTGCTCCTACAACCTTCCCTGCATATTGAGCCAGTCGCTCAACTTCTTTAGTGCGCTTCCACCCTCTGATGGTTGGCGCTACATAAGTGGTCTCTTCCACTCCATGAACCTCCTCTTGTGGCTGATCCACATCCAGAGACTCATCCTTAGGAACTAATAGCTCCTCATCTGCATGCAAGTGTGGCTCCCTCTCAAGTGAACACTTCATGGCTTTCTCCTCATGAAATTTGATATCCCGTCGCACAACAGTCTTACGACTGTCAGGCAAATACACACGATAGTTGTGGGGCGTATCAGTGTACCCCAAAAATATCACGACCTCTGCAGTCGGCTCCAGCTTCTTCCTAGCATTCTTCGTCACATGAATGTAAACAGGTGAACCAAAAATCCTCAAATGGGAAATATCAGGCTTCTTACCAGAAAACGCCTCCTTGGGTGTACTAATGCAAAGTATCCTGTGAGGAAAACGGTTTTTCACATAGACTGCAGTGTTGCATGCCTTAGCCCACAAGTGTATGGGAAGGCCCTGATCATGCAACATCGCCCATGCAGCACCCACAATCGTTCTGTTCTTCCACTCTGCAACCCCATTCTACTGTGGGTTATGAGGTGCTATGAGCTCTCTTCGAATTCCTTCTGCGCTACAAAAGTCCTTGAACTCGCCAGAGATGAATTCACCACCATTGTCGCTCCTAAGAGCCTTCACATGCTTCCCCGATTCTTTCTCAACCAGTGCCTTGAACTCACAGAACTTTGAGTATGTCTCGCTCTTCTTCTGCATGAAGAAGATTCAGCACTTATGAGAAAAATCATCAACAAATATCACATAGTACCTGTGCTTTGTTGTCGAAGCTATTGAGAAAGGTCCACACATGTCTGTGTGAATTCTCTCAAGGATCGTCATGGCGCGACTATCCTTCTCGTGAAAGGTGGCTTTCACAAATTTTCCCAAAGTACATCCCTTGCACTGATCTGACTGCGCAAGTGTACCTTTGGGAAGCCCAGTAGAAATCTGGTGCAGTATCCTCAAAGCTCCATGGCGAAGGTGGCCCAATCTTCGGTGCCACATCTCGCCATCATCCCGGCTCACCACTGCTTCTGCCTTGCCTGCCATTGCTGTGTAGACATCTACCTACAATTGATAAAGGTTCTTAACTCGAACCCCTATCCTCCTGCTCTCACCAGTTTTTTTACTCCGCAGGAAAGCCTTTCCCTCGCTAAAGACAACATCATATCCCTTGTCTTCTAACATGGCCACCGAGATCATATTCTTCTTCAATCCTAGAACATGCATCACTTCCTTCAATACGAAGGGTTTACCAGACTCCCTCTCAAAGGAAATGGTACCAATATCGGTCTCACTATATCTACCATCACTGCCCATCTCGATGTGCACTCCAAGATCTTTCTCATCCAGATCAGTAAACAAATCTTTACCTCCGGTCATACGAAAAGACGCACCACTGTGAAGAAACCACACTGAACCCATAACACTTGAGACCAAGCATGCGATCAGTGAAAAATCCAGCTCAAACTGCGAGGCTAAGGCCTCTCCAGCTGCAGATCTAGCAACCTGCTTATTTTTCTTCTTCTGTGGACAATTAGTGGCGTAATGTCTGTGTTGGTGACAGTGAAAGCACTTCACCTTGGACATGTCCTGCTTCTTGCCTTTCGCACCGGATTGAGAAGCATTCTTCTTGCTCTTCCCCTTCCTTGATTTGGTAGCCAAAGCGCAATTTTCTTCATCTGAGTTCTTTGATGAAGATCTGTCCCTGGTACTTCACCTTATCTCCTCTTGCACAAGATCTGACCAAAGTCGCTCCCATCCTGGTAATTTATCCCGACCATTGACAGAGTCCTGATAGGAATTCCAACTCTTCGGAAGCCCAAGGAGAGCCAAGCTCACCAATTCCTCGCCATCAACAGCAACCCCCACACTTCCCAGCTCATCCCTACATTGGATGAACTTTGTGAGGTACTTGGGCATACTGTCGCCTTTCTCCATTTTTATGTTCCTGAGTTTATCCTTGAGTGCCAACTTCCTCTGGTCGCTCTTGCTTTGAAATAAATCTGTCAAAGCTTTCCACATCAAGAATGTAGAAGCTGACCATGAAGGCTGGACACTATGTGATCCTTCACACCTTCCAACAGAATCCTCCGACACTTTGCTGTCTTCTTTTGCCATGCATCAAGTACGACAGCATCACTAGAAGTAGGTTTTGGAATTTCTGCATCTATTAACTCCTTCAACCCATTGTCATCCAACACCGCCTCCATCCCATCCTTCCATGCAATATAATTCGACACCAAGAAAACAGTACTACAAATTCGAATTCGACCAGCTCAAAACTCAACCGCTTCAATGTTTTACAATTGCTCCAATGATCAATATCGCTCTGATACCATGTATAAATTTGAATAACTGATATGTTATCTACCTAGATTCTCCTGATCACACACTATTTTAACTTCATGCACAATACATAATCTCTTCTACCATTGATCATTAATTGCGGAAATAAAAACAATCGCATGCGCACATTAAAACCATAAACAATCACACATATGAACACAATATTTCCTGGGAAAGCTTAAAGCTAAAAACCCCCAACTATCTGTATATTATATGTCATAGAGATCATGTAACAATAATCATACAAAACTCCTCACAAGCTCTCAGTACAATCTCCAATTTCTACACACTAATCAAGCTAGATCTAGCAAATCACACGCTCCAATCTTTGCCACTTGATAGCCTGCCTCTATTGCGCAATCAATGCTGAAGAATGGCTCATAAATAACTTCGAACCACCTGGCTTGTACTGCGCAATCCTCATTTTCATCTCCAATCACTGGTTGTTGCAAATAATGCAACAGTATAGTCACAACTAATAGTCACACTGCTCTTTCCCCTATCTCTTCACTGGTCTCCGCTGAAACTGTCCATGCAATGAAGTTAACTGATGTATTCTTTAGTTGATTAATGATTTTATAATTAGTGAATTAATTAATAATTAATTCACACCACTCTCACTAGTGTATCAATAAGTTAGACTAGATACAACTAGCTCAACTATTTTTAGCTTAGTTAAACTGAACACAACTCCATTAACTTCCTCAATCAACTCCACCAAACTCTCTCACATGAGTTCTAACTAAAGTATCCATGCAATAGCTCCACTTAACCCTTAGGAATAGCGCAATTCCTTCTGTCAGCTCCTGTGCCACATCTGTGCACTTAACTGAAGTGCTCTAAGAGAATAAGATAATGTTTAGAGTCCAAATATTATTAAGAGCTAATAATATTCGACATATCTATTTTTATACTGGCAATCTAAAAATAGATTCCGCCCAATATGTCTAAAAATATAAGTCCATATATTTTTCCAACTTGACCAACCATCCACAAATAGCATCCTGCAACTCATAGAATATGATCCATATGTCTAAAAATAGACATAGTCTAAAAATAAACTTTGCGCCAGAAATAGCCTACGGGCCCACTTAGTGAAGGCGACTTCTTTCCACTAAGCTCATCATCTTGTTGGAATCTCAACAGATAGGTCCAATGAATTAAATCTAATTTAATTCACAAGTAGTGATAAATCAGTTAACTGATATTTCACTATAACTAGTTGTTAAATATCAGTTCTAAGGAAGGCCCAGTTGAGGCAGGGGTTAAAGGGAAGATAACTATCAGTTGTACTATTAGAAAATTGTACATGTCATGCATGAGGTCATCGGGAAGCCTTATAAGTATTGCAAAATCATTAATTGGGATTTTCCTAATTAATAGGGGCTTAATTATTCCAAGAATACATAAGGAAGGCATGCCAGGTTAAATATTGGACCAAAATTGCTTAGATCGAAAACCAGATTCGAGCAGGATCAAAGTGAGACAATTAACAGAGTGCAAAGGTTTCTCAAGAAGGGAAATAACATTGTATTGTTTCATGATATTGACCATATGCAATATATAAATAGTGAGGTTTTGAGTAATTTCTTTCCCTGGATACATCTTGTGGTGTGCGGTTGATTTACTTCTTTCCCTTACTTGTTATGTGATTGTGTGATCATGTTTTGTTTCCAAAAATTGTAGAAAGATTCAGTATTTTGTTTCAGTACATTACAAGATCGAATTGAATCTCATTGTTGTATTTATACCTGGTATAAGAGCGCAAGGAATCACAATATAAGTGAAGAAATTGAGTTTATTTTGAACATGTACATCGAATTTGTAGATTTATTCTTCGAGACCAACGACAGATCAAGATGTATTTCAATGGCTTGAGACTCAAATACGCACTAGAGAGAAATTAGAATTACATAGCATGGAAGGACAATTTGGAGGCAGTGTTGGAGGACAATGGACTGAAGGCATTCATAGAAGTGATATTCCTCAGCCCACAACAATAGATGCTCAATTTCTTGATGCATGGAAGAATAATGTAGCAAAGGAAATAAGGATCTTGTTAGAGGTAGTACGAGATCATATTGTCTTGAGTCTGCATGGAAAGGAAACTCCATATGATATGTGGAAGGACTTAATAGATCTATCTCAGAATAAAAATGACCATAGGAATTTGGTGTTCAAAGACAAGCTCAGAAAGATCAAGAAGGAGGAGGGTGAGATGATACCAAAATAATTGACAAAGTTCACTCAATGTTGAGATGAGCTTGGAAGTGTTGGTGTGATAGTAGCCCAGGATGATTTGGCGAGCCTAGCACTTCTAGGCCTTCCCAATATATGGCATAGTTACCAGGACGAGGAATAGAGATCTCTTCAATGACTTAGAGGAGAAGGACCTCCAGCAGAATATAGATTTTGGAGATGACGAGAGGTACAGCACAACCAAAATAGGTACAATTACCTTTTAGTGGGAGACTAGTTCCCTTCTTAGACTCAAAGATGTTTTGTATGTTTTATGACTAAATAATAATCTTGTCTCTGTAGCGGTATTGGAAGACCATGGTTCTGATGTGATTTTTAGAAATGTAAAGGTGTTCCTTAGACACATCACCATGAGACGAGTGAAACCGATCGGTGTAAGAGTCAAGAACCTATATTCTCTCGAGGTTGAAGATGCATGAAAATATTTAAGGAGAAAAGAAGAGGTTAGTGACTTGGTGGTTGAGAGGGAGCCTAAAGTACCTCTCAACTTGCAGTATTAGAAGCAGTGTCAAAAGGTTGTGGAGTAGCCAAAATTGGAGAAGCAGAGAGGATACCGAGTGGAGGCATCCACTCAAGCAGAAACCTCAAGTAGGGGGAAATTTCATGCCAGATGGGCAGAGGGAGCATAGGCAGTGATACCTCCAGGTGAGAGGTGTGGTGATGTGAAGACATAACCCCAAGAGAAGAAATTGGGTAGGATCCATTGATATGGCTTGTCTCATGGATCATACCTAGCTACAGGGAGCCCATAGTAAAAAGTAGCAGGAAGGATCAATAGTGATTGATGCAGCCAGATGTTAGAAAGATAGAAACCAAAGTGATATATGTCAGATACTGCAATGCAGATACTTCGATTTTGTATGTATAGAACTATCTTTGTAGCTTCATCCCACAGGAATTTTGGTAAATCTTGATCATGTATCATTTCTTTTACAATTTCTTCAATGGATCACTTCTTCCATTTTGCAACTTTGTTTTTTTTAGGATTATATGGGATTATCATCTTCCTCTTAACCCCAGAATCCTTAAATAAAGCGATGATTTCCTTAGATGTGCATTCTCCTCCATTGTCGGATCTTTTATTCTATTTTATGTAAGGTTCTCTGCTTCAACTTTGAATTATTGAAATTTGGTAAATACTTCATCCTTGGATTTCATTACGTAAGCCCAAGTTTTCCTTGAATGTTCATCTATAAATGTGACATAATATAGATGACCTTCAAGATATTTAGGATTAATAGCACCACAAACATCAAAATGAATAATATCCAAGATTTCCTTTAACTTTGAAGGACTACTTCCAAATTCTCTCTTGGTGTTATTACCAATGCACATCCTTTGCATACTCCTTTCTGATATACCTTAAGTTCAAGGACTCCATCTACTATCGAATTTAGGGTTGGAAGGATTTTGAAATGGAGATGACCAAATCTTCTATGCTAGAGTTCACATGGGTTGATTTCGATATGAATTAGAGCTTGAGAAAGGGGATATAGAAACTTGTAAAGTCTTCCTTCACGAATCCAAATTAATATAACAAATTCTATTGTTGAGTTTTTACCCCATATGACAACTTTTCCATCAATGAAATTCACTCTATCACCTTTATCTTATAAAATTGAAATTGAGAGTAATTTCCTATGTAAACCCGGAATAAATAAGATGTTTTTGATATGAATATTAGCTCCATCCTCTAGCTCTATCGAGGTTGATCCAATTCCATGCATAGGATAGCTCTTATTATCTCCAAGTTATATGGCGTAAGAGTACTGGGCCTTTTGACAATGTTTTTAGTTGCTTGTGATGACTAGTCATCCAAATGCTCTCATCTTAAAATACATTTGTGAGTGCTGAGAAGAGTCCTTTGTTGATATGGATTGCTACCTTTGAACAATTATTGAGAATATTCTTCAATGTAGTATAGATATTCATGATGCCCTTAGCTAACCTTAGCTCTGAAACCATGTTGAGAAATCTATAGGGTAGTGATTAGAGTGATTTCTCTTTCTTTGACAATTGATTGTGATGTCTTTTACTTATTTTACTTATTAGCTGATCTTACTATTATTATGATTGTGTATCATAAAAACACTACCAAAAACAAGAAGAACAAGAACACAAAATATAGGCTACAAGCCAGGGTCAAAATATCTCCACTTGAGAGGAAAACCTGCAAATCTCTTCTCTTCCTTATAGATTCTTCAATAGATGAATTCCAAGACCAATACCTTCCAATACCAAGTCCAACCTTTCTGGATGATGTTATTTCCTTTTCCAAGTCAAACCCAGTCAAATATCTTCTAATAGCACAACTTCAACCTCCAACTGTAGAGTTTCAGCCTCCATTGGAGATCTAAAATTTTTGGTCCTCATACATTTGTTTCTACCACATGTGTGAGCTTATTTTATCCTGCCAGGCTTCCTTAGACCTTTGCTTGTATTTCTATGAATTTTGGATCTTGAGGATGGCTTCTTGTGACCTTTTCTTGACCTTCTTGTTTTCTCTTCTTCAAGATCAAACTTGTAGAGGAAAACCATAGATTTGCTACAAAAACCCTATCCTTACTTCACACGTGTAAGAGAGAAATAGGCCAAAAAAAATTCTTCTTCGCCCTCTTCCTTCTTCATTTCCTTCTTCTTCTTCTTCGTCCTCTTCCTTCTTCATTTCCTTCTTCTTCTTCTTCTTCCTTCAAGAATATTTGGTTTCCTCCTTTATATAGGCTTCTCAAAGTTGGACATGGCTCCTCAAATTAGGCCGACTTGATCTTGGACGGTATTTTGAAGCTTAAGGGAATTTTTTTTTTATCTACAATTTACAATGTGCCCAAATGGGTCTTCAACTTATGAAAATGACTCTTTTGACTTATTTCCCTAGAAAATGAAACATATTTCCATATTTTTCATGTTTGATCTTGTAGAGCCACCTGGAAGTTACCATAGATTTTTGTTCATGCCTAGGTATGATCTCCCAAACTCCATTCTTCATTATAGATTGATATTCTTCATTCATGGCATCCTTCCATTCTTGGTTATTGGAAACTTATTCAAAAGTGGATGGATCTGGTTCTATTAGTTTTTTCATTTAGGTTGCATACTCAAAATATCATTTTCACTTCTTGCTTTCCCTGAATGTACCATGAGCCGATTCATGACATTTTGCATCTAGAAGTGTAAAATTCAACTAGTTAGGTATTTTTTTGGATTCGGGAATTGCCATAGGTTGTATAGGGTCACTGAGACCCTCATCTTCATGATTTGATTTTTCTTCTTCCCTAGTAACTTCTTCTTCAAATACATAATTTTCTTCATCATTAGAGTCCATAGGTAGATCCTTTGATTTCTTGAATGCAATTATTTCGTCAAATATTACATATCAAATGACTTCTATTTAGTGTCCTTCTTTTAAGTAGATCCTATAACCCTTAGAATAGTTATTGTATCTAAAAAACATTCCCTTCATGCCTAATGGATCTAACTTCATTCTCTTGTCTTTTGGTATATGAATAAAGACAGGACAACCAAAAATTTGGAGATGATCCACAGTTGTTTTCTTCCCAGTGAACACTTCTTTGAGATTTTTTTTATCTAGAGACCTGTGGGGACTTCAATTTTGTATGTATAGAAATGTCTTTGCAGTTTCACCCCACATAAATTTTGGTAAATCTTGATTATGTATCATTTATTTTACACTTTCTTCAATGGATCGCTTCTTTCATTTTCCAACTCCATTTTGTTCAGGATTATATGCGAATATCATCTGCCTCTTAACCCAGACTCCTTACATAAAGAGATGATTTCCTTAGATGTGTATTCTCCTCTAATGTCGGATCTTAATATCTTTATTATTCTTTATGTAAGGTTCTCTACTTCAGATTTGAATTCTTGAAATTTGGTTAATACTTCATCCTTGGATTTCATTAAATAAACCCAATTTTTCCTTGAATGGTCATCTATAAATGTAACATAATATAGATGACCTCCAAGAGATTTAAGAGTCATAAGACCACAAACATTGGAATGAATAAGATCTAAGGTTTCTTTTTACTATGAAGCATTGCTTCCAAGTTCTCTCTTGGTGTTCTTACCAATGCACATCCTTTACATAATCCTTTGGGATATTCCTTAAGTTTGAGGATTCCATCTACTATCGAATTTAGGGTTGGAAGGATTTTGAAATAGAGATGAAAAAATCTTCTATGCCAAAGTTCACATGGGTTGATTTCAATGTGAATTAGAGCTTAAGAAGGGGAGATAGAAAGTTTTAAAGTCTTCCTTCATGAATCTTAATTAATCTAGCAGTTTCTATGCTTGATTTTTTACCCCATACTAAAAATTTTCCATCAATGAAATCCACTCAATCAACTTTATCTTATAAACTTGAAATTGAGAGTAATTTCTTATGCAAAATTGGAATAAATAAGATGCTTTTGATATTAATATTAGCTCCATTCTCTAGCTCTATTGATGTTTATCCAATTCCCTACACAGGATAGCTCTTATTATCTCCAATTTATATAGAGTAAGAATACTTTCCTTTTGATAGTGTTTTTAGTTGTGTGTGATGACCAATCATATGCCTTGATTCTCCACTGTAGATCATCCAAATTCTCTCATCTTGAAATGTGTTTGTGAGTGCTGAGAAGAGTCCTTCGTCTTTTGTCTTGGTCACTTCCTTATTTGGAGTAAATAGGGGATTCCATAATTCTTTGATGCCTTTCTTGATATGTATTGATACCTTTGAACACTTATTGAGAAGATTCTTCATTGCACTAGAGATATTCATGATGCCCTTAGCTATTCTTAGTTCTGAAACCATGTTGACAAATCTATAGGGTAATGATTAGAGTGATTACTCTTTGTTTGATAACTTCTTGTGATGTCCTTTACTTATCTTAATTATTAGATTCTCTTACTATTATTATTATTTTGTATCATCAAACACCTACCAAAAACAAGAAGAACAAGAACATAGAATATAGGTTGCAAGCTAGGGTCAAAATCTCTTCACCTGAGAGGAAAACTTGCAAATCTCTTCTCTTCCCTATAGATTTTTCAATTGATGAATTCCAAGACCAATACCCTCCAAGACCAATTCCAACCTTTCTAGATGATGTTATTTCATTTTCCAAGACAAACACAATCAAATCTCTTCCAATAGCAGAACTTCGACCTCCAACTGTAGAATTCCAGCCTCCATGCAACCCTAAAATTTTCGGCCTCCTATAATGGTTGCTACCATACATGTGAGCTTATTTTATCCTCTCAAGTCTTCCTTATACCTTCGCTTGGATTTCTATGAATTTTGGATCTTGAGGATGGCTTCTTATGACCTTCACTTTACCTTCTTCTCTTCTCTTCTTCAAGATCACACTTGTAGAGGAAAACCCTATATATGCTACAAAAACCATAGCCTTCCCTCACAAGTGTGACAGAGAAATAGCCCAAAACCAATTATTCTTCGTCTTCTTCCTTCTTCATTGCATTCTTCTTCTTCTTCTTCTTCCTTCGCTTGAATGAGTGAGATGTGAATGTGTTTCAAGGAGCTTGAGTTTCCTCCTTTATATAGGCTTCTCAAAGGTGGACATGCCTCCTCAAATTAGGACAACATGCTCTTAGGTATGATGACTAGATCTTGAGGGTATTTTGAAACTTAAAGGAACACATATTTTTCTTTAAAAGTTATAATGTGCCTGAAGGGGTCTTCAACTTATGATAGTGACTCTTTTGACTTCTTGACCTAGAAAAAACCCTAGAAGCACTCAATGGGTGCTTGACCTATAAAATAAAAGACATTGAGCATGAAACCCATGCTCCAAAAATAATAATAATAATTTTATTTAATTTTACAACTTAAAAGGTATCAATAGTACATTTCATATTTATGAAGACTGAACCTTGTTACACATTTTTCAACAAAAAGAACCTATGCCTCAATTCACCCAACCAAAACCTCCCTATCCTGAAAGGTTGATAACCCACAAAGAACACACCCTAGAAGAAGTTGAACTTTTAGGAGAGTTAAAAATTTTGTCTGTCGATATCCCTTGTCTTCAATGAATTAAGGATGTTCATATTTACAACAAATATATTAAGGAAGAATATCTTTGAATACATAGGAGGAAGAAGAAGGATGAACTCATTATTAATGTCATAGGAAGCTAGCTGATATTATGTTAGGTAGAATAAACATCCCTAAGTACTTAGATCCTAGGATCCCAATAGTGGATGTACACATCAATGACATTATAGTTCCAAACACTCTCATTGTTATGCGAGCTGCAATCAATGCCATGAACAAGGAAACTATGCTCAAACTTAACCTCCAAAGATATCTAAGGAAAACATTTGTTGTACTACAACTTGTTGATAGATCTGTCAGGTCTCCGTAGTTTGCAAGATTGGCATGTACAAACGCTACAGAGCCTACATCAAACTGCTTTAGAATATGAGGACCTAGCCATCCTAGATTCAGAGAGGGATCTCTCTTTATATGTGTTCAAAGATATGATCTTTAAGGCTTCAAGTATGATTTTAAGCTACTTATGAAGAACAAGGTTGTTTGTTTTGTTTTTGTTGGACAAGATCATATGAAGATGAAGGAAGTTTGTATGAAGGGTCAAGGTGTGAGTAAGTGAAAGAATGTTTCAGCTGATAAGACAAGCAAGGAACAACATCAATCCATTGGGCTATGGAGTCATAAAAGTGTTTAATTGAACAGCAAGGTTCAAGAGTGGTCCATGGGGCAAGTCATCTATGTCAAAGGATCTCTTTAAGTTTATTTTATGGAATGAAACAGTAAGAAATGAAGGTGGAAGAAGAAAAACACATGAAGAAACAAAGAACAGTCTAAGATTAGGTAAGTACTTTGAAACTAGCCTGCTTTCAACATACTCTTAAGGGAACTTTTCAAAGCAACTATTGGAGAAGAAACTAGAGGAGAGGGCTAATGATAGACTTCTCTAGCATCAATATTTAATTAGCAGAATTTTCAAGAACATTCAAAGACAATATCTCAAGTTGTACTCAGGAAATATGAGCTTACCAACACTTTGCTGGTTATATTCTATTGAATTACCTTCAAATTAACAATCAGTAGAAAACATAAAGGATAAATATTTATCAGTGAGATTTAGCATACTTTAGAAGTAAATCCTAATCTATATTTTTTGTTATTTATTAGAGAAAAATGAACAGAATGAAAACATAAAGAGAATAGAATTAAAACATAAATAAAATTGACAATTACAGTGAGAAACACATCACCATTGACATAGACCAGGATCCCATAAATCAGCTATTTGTATTTGATGTTTAAACCAGTTACAATATTCAAGTCCAGTGGGTTTTTACAGCTTCAAACTTCTCATTTCATCTTATGTATCTTCCATTCCTAACAGAGCTACAACAACTTCAAAAGCTATTTACATACAACATATATCCAAAGACCAACCCCTAAACTGTCTTCTACAGAAATATTTATAGAAGAAAGAGGAGGTGGAGTGTAAGGAGGGTTCATTTTCTCATTTAACAAAGAGTAAGTGCTTTTCGGCCTTGAGAGACTCAATGGATAAGGAATGACATGTATTAACCCTTATTAATTGATTTTACATTAAAGCTCATCAACCTTAGTTACTATTGTTGACTTTGGGGGTTTTGGTAGGCTGGTCATAAATTCTTAGTTGTCTTTGGCAAAAGATCTTTGACTGTGCACTCATTGTGTATTCTTTTGATGAAATAAGTCCCCAAGTGGCAGTTGGGGAGTAATAGCCTCGATGATGTGGCATTCAGAGGCTCCTTCACTGATTTTATGATGCCCTCGTGGCTTTGAACACTATTTAGGCTTTACTTATTACTTTAAGGCCTTTGAAATCACTTCGGAATACTGAAACCTTATAAGCTGACTGTGTTCCCTAATTTGGATTCGTCATCTACCCTTTAACCGTGGTTTAACATTAGAATAGTAGGATTAAGCTTTTAATCTTTCAAACTTGTGCATTAACCCTTTTAATTTTGACTGTTCACTGGCTTTTTCTTTATTTGATATGCCTGAACTGTTTATCTTTAAAACCTCACTCCGGAACTTCTTCAATCTTTTAATCTTCAGCGTTTACTATCTTTTCCTTTATCATTGCGGACAGGGGTTTTTAGTACGGTGGAGAGTTTAAGGCAATGACCAGTGCTTACACAGAACTTCCCAAACCCTCAAATAAAGCCAGGAAGTCTTTTACTTCATGTTTTAGCCTTCAAACATAGAGGGCTTTGGATATGTCCCTTCGCTAGGTGAGGACAAGGTTTCTACCTCGACAACCATGATAAAAACCTGCAAAAACAACGAAAAATGTTATAAAAACCCTACGGGCTGGAAAAAATGCTTATAAAGGCTGATGTGGAAGTGGATGAGCATAGGTGGAAGCGGTGAATATGCAAGTGAAGGGGTTCTATGGAAATACCTGCAAAAACAGGTTTAAATTTGAATTTTGGAGTGAAAACGGGCAAAGGCGGTTTGGGAATACCGTGAGTGGTTATCGCACGACAAATAAATGGTAAGTGGTTTAAATACATTTGAACGCGATTCCACATAGTACGTGACACCTGTCCTTTAGAAAACTGCCGGTATCGCTACTTTGTAGTGTTAAACTCCGGGCGCAAAAATTATGCGATATACCACCACAACCGTCAGATGAAAGGGTTGAGATCTGATGGAGCCGATCAGGCACGATGAAAGAGTTGCACGACAGGAGGGAAAGTGGAAAATCGGTGGCAGCATTTGATAGGGCAGGCGTTGTATGTGGTGGATGGTATGCCCCGGTGGAGTTGGGTCATTAGGTTAGATGAGGATCGTCAGATCAAATGGATCGATGGAGGAGATTCTTTGGCCAAGGTGAATGAATGGTAGGATTTTGGGCAGAGGAAGCATAGGAGAAGAGGCGAAATAGTCGTTGATCTTTAAAGACCAATGGTTGGGATTTTTTTTTTGTAAAGTGTCAAGGTAGGGATAAAGGGAAAAGAGGAAAAGGGAGGAATGGAAAGGCGGGGGCTCCAGGGGTCAGGTACTTAGCACGAGGTAATGGTCATGTGGAGGGGAGAGATGACCAGGGGCTACGGGAAAAGGTTTTATCACATCAGGGAAAATTTATATAGAAAAAGCGGGTTTATAAAAAGAAAAGGGCAATGCGATGAAGGGGCAAAAGGTGCTTAGCGCCAGTTCGTGGGATTTAAGGTCACATGACAGAAAAGGGGGCTGGGGGCTAAGCCGAAAGGGGTTAAAGCCCGTGTTACAAAAGAAAAGTGTTTTTTAGGCCTAAAAAAGGTTTTTATAGGGTTTTTTAGCTTCCGATAGGAAAAAAAAGGGGTTTTGAAACCATAAAAAGGATTTTTATAGCTTAAGAAGGGATTTTGGGAAGTTTTAAGATTAATGAAGGGTAAATGAGAAGGAGAAAAGGATTTTTTTAGGGGAAAATGGAGGTTTAAAAAGGGAAAATAATGAGTGAAAAATGCTTTAGAAAATGATGGGAAATGGCCTAAGAATAGTCTTTTTGAATATCAACATGGCTGCTTGGTGGGTTTTTCTTAATGAAACATCAGTGAAGATTACTTGCTGATCTTGGACAGCATCAGAAGGCTTCAAGAGTGAGAAATTTTCTGTGAAAATGATCTCTTGAAGGCTCAGGACTTATTTTTAGCCATCATTTGCTCTGATAAAATTTACTGATGGCTAACAGTGGCTTCACTTGGGGATGGAAGCTCCTTGGAGGTGTCAAGAATCTTTAGAATTTGATCTCTGGGATGTATACCTGTGCCTTTATCCATTGACAACATCTTCTTCTTTGATCATGCAACTTTGAAAGATGATCAGTATTTATATCAAACAAAGTTATTTGCCAAACAACTACCTACACAACCTACTTCCTATCATTTTTTCTTTAAAAGGTGCATTTGGACTTGCAGACCTTGAACATCAACATTTTATTCCTTTATAAAACAGGAAAAACTAATCTAAGTCTACTCTTATTTCTTCCATGAGTTCAGATTAGACTGTTGAACTCATAAATTCTCTTCCTAAGATACTATCTGCCAGGATTAGACTGTCTAGCAGATTTTATTCTCTATTTTCTAAAACAGAAATTTAAACATAGTCAAATCGGGATTAAGCTATCTAATTTTCCATGATGTCTATGGCTTTATGTACAAGCTGCACATAGACTTTATTTGCAGAAATTTGGAACAAAAATGTGAAGCCTTAGGATCTAAAAATCTTTACAACATCCTTCATTCTTTTTGCAGCTCTGATTTTGATCTTTTTTGAGCTGTTCTTTCCTTTTTTCTTGGTTCATATTTTGATCATATTAGATCCAATTTTTCATCAATCTTCCAAGTTCAGGTTTTCAGCTTATTTGAACCATTATTTTTTCTATCCTAATGCATTCTACTTGATAAGCCAAGTTTAAACAGTTTGGCAAATATTCCTCACTAACCTATCAGCAGAAAATTTAAATCTATCTTAGTCATGATTGAGCTATATGACTAAAATAGTAGAGTTTCCTTAAGGAGTGGCATTTAAGCTTGCACACTTTTAGAATTTCTCTTTTTATTTTTGGAATGGGGCTATACCTTTCTTGTTCTATTTATGCCCTCTTTTTCTTTTATTTTTTATGTTGTTTTTGTATTTTTCTTTCTTCAAATTGAAAAACAGTGTTATATACGATGAATAAAAAGCTCTGAAATTTTTAAAGTATCAGTCAACTGTAATAATTTTTGAGAACCCTGCCATTAACAGGACCTCCAAAGTATTCAGCTCCATCCAATTCTTGTAGAAAAAATGCATTGTTTCCGATAGCAGATTGGATAAGATAAGGGCCTTGCCATAAGTTATCAAATTTTCCATGTTTGCCCTTATCTTCTCTTCTTGGATCCCATTTCAAAACTTTATCACCAATCTTGAAATCACTTGCCTTGGTTCTTCTGTCAAACAGCTTCTTGATGTTTTCTTGTAGTTGTGCTCTAATGTATACTTCCTCTCTGGTTTGTTGAAGATGTATTGTCTGGTTTATCCTTCTTGTTACATCGTTATCTTCAGACTGTACTTCCTGGATCATCTTCATTATTGGCGCTCCTAAACTGGTTGGAAATATTGCATCAGTTCCATAAACTAGCTGGTAGGGAGACATTCCAATTGATTTTTTAATTGTCAATCTGTCTACCCATAAAGCATGTACTAGCTTATTGTGCCGTGATTTCTTGTTATCTTCCAACAAATTTTTCATTATGTTTACCAGACTTTTATTTGAGGACTCTGCCAACCCATTACCTTAAGGGTAATAAGCTATGGAATGACCCAATATGATCTGATATTTATGACATAATTCTACCATCTTACTAGATCCAAATGCAACATCATTTTCAGTTATGATCTTTCTAGGAAAGCCAAATTTGGAAAGTATATGGTTTTCAAGGAATGAGATGATGATTGAGTCTGTGGAATTTCTAGATGGGATGGCTTCTATCCATTTGGTAAAATAATCTATTGCTGTGAGGATCCATCTATGTTGGGCAGATGAGGGAGGATGGATTTCCCCAATGAAGTCTAGACCCCACTGCTAAAAAGGAGCTTTAACAGTGATTGGTTGCAGAGGCAAGGGAAGCAGTTTTGTTTTTCCTTCAAATATTTGGCATTTGTGACATGCAATAATCATTTTGTGTACATATTGAAAGAGAGTGGGCCAGTAGTAGCCAGCTCTAAGGATTTTATTAGAAGTTGACTTCCAATAGAGATGGCCTCCACATTCTCCTTCATAAAGCTCATGCTTGATTTTGTCTGCATCATTCTCAGGCAAACATTTAAGCAATAATCCACTAGAATTTTTCCAATATAAACATTTATCTAAAACGCAGTAATTTACATCTTTTAACTTTAAGAATCTTTCCTTTGTTTTAAACAAACCAGGAGGAACATTAAGATTGGGAAAAACATACAAAATGTCAGCATACCAAGATGAATTCAGAAAATGATCTTCAATAATTGGAGTTGACAAGTCATCATGTTCATCTAATGCATTAAACATGTTTATATCAAGAGCTTGAAAGTTGGATTCAGCCATAAGTTTTGCTAGTCCTTGATCTTTTATGAACTTAATGGGCTTGATTTCTAAGTCATACTCTAAAATTACAACAATCCAATTTCCTCTCTTTCCATCTAGGTCTTGGGTCAATATGTCTTTCACAACTGAATGGGGCACAAATACTATTATGTGAGAGTGTAAAATGTAAACTCTGAAGTCCTTTAAGGCTTTGACTAAGACAAAGGCTTGTTTTTCCATTATGTTATACTTCAGTGGTGCATCTCTTAATGCCTTGCTAAAAAATGTAATGGGCTACTCTTGTCCATTCAAATTCTTTTGTAATAGGACAACAACTACTGTGTGCTCTGATGCAAATGAAAAAATGAAGAAATATTTTGAAAAATCAGGGTTGATAAGAACTGGTGTTTTGGTGAGTGCTTGTTTTACTAGTTCAAATGATTTCTTTGCTTCTAAGGTCCATTTAACTCCTTCTTCCTTCTTGAGCATGTTAGTTATGTTTCTAAGAAGTTCAGCTAGATTGGGTATGAACCTTCTCAAGAAATTAATCTTTCCAATGAAGCATTGAAGTTCCTTGATGTTTCTAGGATGGCTGATTTGCAATATTCCATCAATCCTCTTTAGATCTATCCTTATTCCTCCTTTTGATATGATATGCCCAAGAAGTTTGCCTTCTTGGAGACCAAACAGTGTTTTCTTTTGGATTCAAGGATAGTCTAAATTTTCTGCACTTTTCAAAGACCTTTCTCAAGTGTATAAGGTGTTCATATATTTTAGAATAAACAGTTATATCTTCAAGGTAAATCACAATGAAGTAACCTATTTCTTCTGAAAATGCAATATCCATGGCTCTATGAAATGTGGCACCAACATTCATTAAACCAAAGGGAATTTTCAAATACATGAAAGTACCCCAAGGTGTAGTAAAGGTTGTTTTAAGTTGATCATCAGGATGTACCAAACTTGATTGTAACCTAAGAAGCCATCTGGCAAAGAAATTCTTTTGGAACCAACTACCTTTTGTAAAATATGGTCCATTTTGGGCAAAGGATAGTTGTCCTTAAGTGAGGCTTTGTTTAAGTTTCTAAAATCAATGCAAAGCCTTATCTCTCCTTTTTTCTTTCTAACTGATACAAGGTTAGACACCCACTCTGAGTATCTAACAGGGACTATAATTCCAGCATCATACATTTTTATAATTTCTTTCTCTACCAGAGGTAATTGAACAGGGTTGATTCTGTGCAATTTTTGTTTAAAAGGTTTCTGGTTTTCCTTGAGAGGTATCTTATGCTGAATTATTTTTGTATCATATGATTTCAGATCTTAATAACTCCATGCAAAAACATCTGAAAATTCTTTAAAGATCTCAATATATTTCAGTTTGATATGAGCTGGCAATGTTTTGGACAGCTTGATTATTTTGGGTTTTTCCTTACTGCCTATGTTGCATTCTTCCACTTTAGTTTATATGGGTTCCAGTTTTGGCTTCTTGGCCACGTCATTCAAATCAAATAATTCTTCTAAGGGGACTAGCCCTTTTGGAAAGCTTTGGTTTTTAGATTGCAACACTTCTAATCTTTCATCTTCTAATTATGTGCTAATATCTGTCATATGTTTGAATTCATTTGTTAACATATTCATTTCTGCAATCTTGGGAGATTTTTATTCTTTAAAAAGTGGGTTGTCTTCAAAAGGACAGTCTTTATCATAATTTGAATCTGAGTTTGATGTTTCAAATTCATTTTTGGACTGTAAGAAGTCTTCTATTTGTTTATCTCCATCAAAAACTTTCTAGTATTTTTCATTGTCTGGGACATCTGGTCTAAACTTGACTTGGGTGGTGCATTTCTTGGTTTCATAAGGTGCAAGACAAGTTCTAGCAGCAAAGGCTAAACCATTGGCAAGGACATTTTGGTTTCTTGGGATAAAGATAAGTTGAAATTAATCAAAAAAATTTAACAAATCCATGGCATCATTTCTATAGGCTCTAAGTCTAGGATGTTTGGCACTATACTCCCCATTCACTTGCCTAATAATCAACTTAGAATCTCCATGAACTTTTATCCTTTTGGCCCCTAATTTCTTCAATAAATGCAGGCCTAAAAGGAGAGCTTCATACTCAGCTATGTTGTTTGTACATTGAAAATTCAATCTATAGGAATGCCCCTCAGCATGACTGTTTTCAGTGTTCTGTATCCATATGCCTGCTCCTACATCATTTTTAGTGCAAGACCCATCAAAATTCATGCTCCAAAGAGGACTCTTTACATATTTGTGATTTATTTCATTGTTGTCCTCTCTGTTTTCTTCGTTTTTCTGTTCTATACAAGGGTCTACACTACGTTTTTCTGTTTTTAGTTCCTCAAAGTTTTCAATGTTTTGAGGTTTTACTCCTTGATTCTCATGATCTACATCATGCTTATGACTATTGTGGACCTCAAGACCTTTCCTCTATTTTCTGTAAATTTCTGAATTAGAAAATTGTTTTTTAATTTCCTCTTTATTTCCCTCTTTATCAGTAGCTGAAACTATGTTTGCATGTGAAGTGATTTCAGCATTTGATGATTTTTCATTAGCCAACTCTTGCCCTTTATGAATATCTTCATTGAAAAGAATGAAAGTGTCCAGGTCAGTATGTATGGAATAGAGAGGAGAATTCTCTGGTCTTTCTTGGTTACTCACCATATATTTCATGTGTGTTTCCCTATAGAGTCTTCTTGGTTGACTGAAGACAGGCATGATGGCATAAGTCATATCCATCTGCATTGTGCCCTATAACTTAGCACCCCATGACCTTGAAAGGAGCATGCCATATTTGGGGGGTATATCAGCCACTACAACGTCCATCACTAAACTCTTGGCTGGTATTTGGGCTAAGTTAACACATAGGTCTTTTATTAAGCCTAGGCATCTCACCCTACTTGAATCAAAAGAATATAAATCTTTGTAGGGTCTAGTTACCTCTAAGCCTAGTATTTCCATAATCACCTTGAGCATGAGGTTGTGTGATGCTCCTGAATCAAGAATGGCATTGTGA
Source organism: Pinus albicaulis (assembly GCA_034641835.2). Classification (NCBI taxonomy): domain Eukaryota; kingdom Viridiplantae; phylum Streptophyta; class Pinopsida; order Pinales; family Pinaceae; genus Pinus; species Pinus albicaulis. The sequence continues at coordinate 555,737,836 of CM076572.1, forward strand.
AAAATATTATCACGGATGTTTAAGCTGATGTAGAATGGAGGGGTGGTTCCTTCTTGAAACTTTCCTTCAATTTTTGGTCCAAAAATGAGCTCTAAGGTATCATCATTTAATTTAACTGTGTCATCAACATCTTCTATGCTTAAAGCCTTCAAAATTTGACCTCTATATACATTTTGAGTGACTAATTCAATGAGTGGGACAGAGATTTTGATTTTAGAAATTTCATTCTCTAAGCTGAAGGGAATCTGGCTTTTTAAAATGTTTAATTTGGTCTTCTTATTCACTAATTCATCCGCAAAATCAGTTTTCTGATTTCTATTATTTACAGTTATTAAAATATTTTTTCCAGGAGCATTAGCAGAAGTGCTAGTGCTATTGGGGTTAACACTCTATTCTTCATTGGCTTGAGTTTTTTTCCCTTTGTTTGAATCAGAATTTATAGCCACTATTTTGTGAGTTTCAATTGTCTTTTTGGGGACATTTTCAGGGCCGTTTTTTGTAGATTTATTAGAGGTTTTGTTCCTGGGAGTTTCTTGATTCTTTTTAATTCTCAGGTCATATTGCTTAGGTGATCCTATGATGGCATTTTTAGATTCTTGTTCATAATAATCAGATTGTGGTCTTCTGTCATCATAAGGTGTATATAGACCATGTTTTCTTTCATAAATGAGATCATAATCCTCATTACTTACTCCCAACATGTTCATGTTGTCATCCTCTATTTTTTCATCAGTCTCTTCATCCTCATTAACATAATTTTCTTGGAAAGTAGGTTTGATCTAATGATCATCCTCTCTTTGTCTCTTTTGAGGTTGATTTCTCCTAAAGTTCTGATTTTGATTTTGAGATTGATTTCTGTTTTGGGGAGCTGATTGGTTCTCTCTAGATTGTGCTCTCTCAAGTATGCTCATCTTCTTCATCATTTTCTCCATCATTCTTTCCATCTTTGAGATAGATGTGGAAGGTGTAGTTTCATCCCTAAATGATACTTTCTTTTCATTCCTCATCCTAGCTCTTTTCTCAACCAGATTTACTTCTACAGCAAGAGCTCCTTTCTGCATGTCTTCCAAAGTCAAAGGATCTCTCTCTCTTAGCTGGTATGCCATTTCAGGATAAAATCCTTCAGGAAATTTGGTCAAAGCTGAGCCTTGTGGAGGTTTCAATTCTGGGGGTAGGGAATTATAAACACTATTGAACCTAGTGCAATAATTTTGAACACTTTCCCCAGTGTTTCTTTTGAGGTTGTTATAATCTGAAAGTATTTGGAGAGGGTTTTTTCTGACTTCCCATTTGTTTAGGAATGACTGATGGAGGGCTTGGAGGTCATTAATACTATTAGGGGTTAAGTTCTTGAACCACTTTCTTGCTTCTCGCCCTAAACTTTGAGCAAACAATATGAGCTTGAAAGTTTCATCATCAATCTCATTTCTATCAAAATAGTCAATCATTTTGTCCACATGTTGTGAACCAGCAGTAACACCACTGGCATCATATAATGGAGTCTTGGATTGATAGTCCTATGGCAGTTTGACGAAAGGTAAAGGAAGGACTAGAGGGGCATATCATGTTGCCATGATAGGGGGTTGTGGAAAAAGTGGGGGGTTTACAGGTGGAGGATGTAAGATGGGAGGGAGTTGGTAAAATGGAGTGGTTTGAACAGTGGGTGTATAGAAAACAGAAGTGGATGGACCAGCAAGAGACTGTCGAGCAGATCTTGGATGAGAGAAACCAAAATTATGAAGGAAATGTAAATCAGGTGGGGTAGTTTCTCTGCTAGCAGTTTTCTCACCACTATGTTGGGGTGAGTATGAAGGCTCAAAGTGTATTTGATCAATATCATAAAGTGACCTAGTTCTGAATGGGTTTCTTAAGTCACCTTGTGTATCTAGAAGAGCTATAAGGTTTTTGGGAACATAATTAGCTCTATGGATTGGTCTGTCAACAGTTGAAGTATACTTAGGAGACTTTCTAAGTATACTTTCTGGATTATCAACTATCTCAGGAGGATTTGGGTCAGGATAGGCTCTAGTATGAATTCTTATAGAAGCGACTATGTGGTGTTTTCAGACCCAATAATAAGAAAATTTTAACCAAGTATGAAAATCTTTAGTAGGCTAACTGATCTTTAATAAGAAAAATTTAATCCTCAAAGTTTCCTTAACTGAGTTTGTATGATTTTATGATAGTAATGGGTTCCCCAGTGGAGTCTTTAGGTCTATTCAAGATTGTGGAGTCACCAGGTGGAAATTTTTAGCTTTTAAAAGGAAAAATGTTTTATGGTCCACCACCAATTATTGGTCTGAATACCAATCTGAATTTTTTTTGGGTTTTCTGAGTTTTTATAGTCCTGTAAGTTATGAGAGTTTCCTAAATTCGTTTCAACACTTAGCTACGGTGATGAGACAAACATAGTTTACTCTTGTGGCTTAGCTAGCTGATTTTTTCAAGGTTTGATAAGGGTTTGTTAGAATCCTAAGAAGAACTTAGATTGCCACTGATTCAGAAAACTCCTATCATGATTACCAACATGCTTGGTAGTTCTTGAAGAAAGCTACTTATACTGCACTAAATACTGAGAGTTTAGTTTTAAGTATTTTACTCAGAAGAGTTCCCCAGTATGGTTGCCAGTATGTCACGTCTCCGTAGTTTACAATATTGGAAAGTACAAATGCTGCAGAGCCTATATCAAACCGCTTTGGAATCTTAGGACCTAGCCATCCTAGATTCAGAGAGGGATATCTCTTTATATGTGTTCAAATATATGATCTTTAAGGCTTCAAGTATGACTTTAGGCTACTTATGAAGAATAAGGTTGTTTGTTTTGCTTTGGTTGGACAGGATCATATGATGATTAAGGAAGTATGCATGAAGGGTGAAGGTGTGAGTAAGTGAAAGAATGTTTCAGCTGATAAGACAAGAAAGGAATAGCATCAATCCATTGGGCTATGGAGTCATAAAAGGGTTTAATTGAACAAAAAGGTTCAAGAGTGGTCCATGGGGTAAGTCATCTATGTCAAAGGATCTCTTTAAGCTGATTTTATGGAATGAAACAGTAAGAAATGAAGGTGGAAGAAGAAAAACACATGAAGAAAGAAAGAACAGTCTAAGATTAGGTAAGTACTTTGAAACTAGCTTGCTTTCAACATACTCTTAAGGGAACTTTTCAAAGAAATTGTTGGAGAAGAAACTAGAGGATAGGGCTAACCATAGACTTCTCTAGCATCAATCTTTAATTAGCATACTTTTCAAGAACATTCAAAGACAATATCTCAAGTTGTACTCAGGAAATATGGGCCTACCAACACTTCACTGGTTATACTCTATTGAATTACCTTCAAATTAACAATCAACAGAAAACATAAAGGATAAAGATTTATTAGTGAGATTTAGGGTACTTCAGAAGTAAATCATAATCTATATTTTCTATTCTTTATCATAGGAAAATTAACAGAATGAAAAAATAAAGAGAACAGAATGAAAACATAAAGAAAATTGACAATTACAGTGAGAAACACATCACGGTCATGGACATAGACCAGGATCCCATAAATCAGCTATTTGTATTTGATGTTAAAACCAGTTACAATCTTCAAGTCCAATGGGTTTTTATAGCTTCAAACTTCTCATTTCAGCTTATGTATCTTCAATTCCTAACAGAGCTACAACAGCTTCAAAAGCTATTTACATACAACAAATATCCAAAGACCAACTCCTAAACTGTCTTCTACAAAAATATTTATAGAAGAAAGAGGAGGTGGAGTGTAAGGAGGGTTCATTTGCCCATTTAACAAAGAGCAAGTGCTTCTTGGCCCTTGAGAGACTAAATGGAGAAGGAATGACATGTATTAATGCTTATTAATTGATTTTACATTAAAGTTCATCAAGCTTAGTTACTATTGTTGACTTTGGGGGCTTTGGTAGGCTGGTCATAAATTCTTAGCTGTCTTTGGCAAAATATCTCTGACTGTGCATTAATTGTGTATTATTTTGATGAAATAAGTCCCCAGGTGGCAGTTGAGGAGTAATAGCCTCGATGATGTGGCATTCGGAGGCTCCTTCACTGATTTTATGTTGTCTTGGTGGCTTTGAACACTGTTTAGGCCTTAATTCTTGCTTTAAGGCCTTTAAAATCACTTCGGAATATTCAAACCTTATAAGTTGACTGTGTTCACTAATTTGGCTTTGTCATCTACCGTTTAATTGCGCTTTAACATTAGAACAGTAGGATTAAGCTTTTAATCTTTCAAACTTGTGCATTAACCCTTTTAATTTTGACTGTTCACTAGCTTTTGTTTTATTTCATCTGCCTGAACTGTTTATCTTTAAAACCTGCTTTGACCTTAAAACCATAGGTTTTGAACCTTTCAACCTTCGATCTTTTGCTCCGGAACTTCTTCAATCTTTTAATCTTCAATTTTTACTGTCTTTTCCTTTATCATTGCGGATAGGGGTTTTTAGTACGGTGGAGAGTTTAAGGGAATAACCAGTGCTTACACAACACTGTCCAAACCCTCAAATGAAGCCAAGCAGCCTTTTACTTCATGTTTTAGCCTTCAAACATAGAGGGCTTTGGCTCTGTCCCTTCGTTAGTTGAGGACAAGGTTTCTGCCCCGACAACCATGATAAAAACCTTCAAAAACAACGAAAAATGTTATAAAAACCCTGCGGGACGGAAAAAATACTTACAGAGGCTGACGTGGATGCAAATGAGCATAGGTGGAAGTAGCGAATATGCAGGCGAAGGGGTTCTGCAGGAAAAACCTGCAAAAACAGGTTTAAATTTGAATTTTTGAGCGAAAATGGGCAAAGGCGGTTTGGGAATATCGTGAGCAGTTATCGCACGAAAAATAAATGGTAAGTAGTTTAAACATGTTTGAACACGATTCCACACAGTCCACAACACATGTCCTTTATAAAACTGTCAGTATCGTACCACTTTAGAGTGTTAAACTCTGGGTGCAAAAATTATGTGATATACCGCCACAACCGTCAGATGAAAGGGTCGAGATCCGATGGGAGTGAAAGTGGAAAACAGGTGGCAACATTCGATAGGGTGGGTGTTGTATGTGGTAGATGGTAGGCCCCGGTGGAGTTGGGTCATCAGGTTAGATGAGGATCGTCAGATCAAATGGATCGACAGAGGAGATTCTTCGGCCAAGGTGAATGAATGGCAGGATTTTGAGCGAAGGAAGCATAGGGGAAGAGGCGTGACAGCCATTGATCTTTAAAGATCAACGGTTGGGATTTATTTTTGTAAAGTGTCAAGGTGGGGATAAAGGGAAAAGAGGAAAAGGGAGGAATGAAAAGGCGGGGGCTCCAGGGGTCAGGTACTTAGCGCGGGTTAATGGTCATGTGGAGGGGAGAGATGATCATGGGATACGAGAAAATGGTTTATCACATCGGGGAAAATTTATAAAGAAAAATCAGGTTTATAAAAAGAAAAGTGAAATGCGATGAAGGGGAAAAAGGTGCTTAGCGCCAGGTCGTGGGATTTAAGGTCACATGACAAAAAAGGGGGCTGGGGGCTAAGCCGGAAGGGGCTAAAGCCTGTGTTACAAAAGAAAAGTTCTTTTTAGGCCCACAAAATATTTTTTAGGGGTTTCTTAGCTTCCGATAGGAAAAAAAGGGGTTTTTAAACCATAAAAAGGAGTTTTATAGCTTAAGAAGGGATTTTGGGAATTTTTAAGATTAATGAAGGGTAAATAAGAAGGAGAGAAGGAATTTTTTAGGGGAAAATGGAGGTTTAAAAAGGGAAAATAATGAGTGAAAAATGCTTTATAAAATGATGGGAAATGGCCTAAGAACAATCTTTTTGAATATCAACATGGCTCCTTGGCGGTTTTTTCTTAATGAAACAGCAGTGAAGATTACTTGTTGAGCTTGGACAGCATCAGAAGGCTTCAAGAGTGAGAAATTTTCTGTGAAAATGATCTCTTGAAGGCTCAAGACTTATTTTTAGCCATCACCTGCTCTGACAAAATTTACTGATGGCTAACAAGATCCACGATAACACCTGAAGATATCTTAGAGTATGTAATGGTATCCATTGATTCTTGGGAGTTTCCCACCAAGTTCCTTGTTCTTCTGCTAGAGTCCAAGTTTAATGGCTATCCAATAATATTAGGAAGACTCTATAGAAACATTGTTGATGAATATAACAGTTGTAGGGCTAATAACATGACCATCAATAATGTGAAATCAAGAAAATAACTTGTATTATACCCACCGGCTCAGCCTCTTATTAAGGAATAATTTCCAACATGGGTTGAGTAATAAGAATAAGAATGGGACTCTTTCCTCTTATCATCCTACCCTATATGTACATTAGGAAACACCATTAGTAGAAGGAAAATTGATGAATATAATCTTATTAATAAATTTATGCAAAACCAATACCCTTCTACCATGAAAATTGGTGGATTAAAAAAAGACTCATCTATAGGGAAGCCTAGAAGTTCTCAAGAAAATTCATGGGTATATTTTAAAATTTTTGTTTATGATAAAAATAATGTGAAAACCATATATATTATCCCAAACCCTAAAAAATAACCCCTTTCTCTCAGATAATCAATAGGAACACCTACTCACTATCTTGAAATATCATGTTGATCCATTTGCATGGGGCTATACAAAACTGAAGGGAGTTAATCCTTCTATATGCAGTCACCATATATATATCAAGGAGGATCATAAACATGTTTACCATCCATAAAGGTGAATGAACCTGGCATTAAAATACATTGTGAAAGATGAATTACAGAAATTGTTGGACGCATGATTCATCTATCTAATCTCAGATAGTGAATGGATTTCTCCCCTAGTTGTTGTACCTAAGGATAATGGAAAATGTAGAATATATGTTGATTACAGATGATCTGGAATCAGAGGATAACTTCTCCTTCCTAAAAAAGTGATCATCCTCTGATGCTTTGCAAGTAAAAATGGGTCTTATGTAAACACGAGTTTTATGGTCTCTTCAAGGATATTGAGTTAGTTTTTTATGTGAACTTTAATTAAGAAAAATATCATCATTTAACTCATAAAAGAAATCAACAAGAGAGACAACAATATTTTGTGATGGAGTTCACCCCTCCTGGGCTACATCTCCGGGCCTACTAACACAGCTAGAGTGATCCATATATTTCAGTGAAAAGGAATATATAAATGTGTTGACAATATGAGTGGTTAGTTTCCCCTTCAATGAAATGTTCTCCTGCAAATAGCTCTCACTCTAAAAATCATGAAAACCTATAGTCAGTCATGAAACAACCAACAAGAAAAGGGCTCTCACATCAATACCTTGCACTCCATCTAAAAATGAGCATAACATGTACATCATATCTACATTGAAGTACTAAAAGAGAGCTTTCCTCAAAAAAATATAATGAGAAAAGACGAAGTCTTTGTGGAACGATCAATTATTTGAGAAGGATAACCTTCTAGTGGAATTTCCTTAACAATCATTTAATACATTCTAAAAGATAAATCTACAGACAACAAGAAGATTCTTTACTATGAAAATATGGTGCAAAGAAGTCTTGGAAATGTCAAACAAGAGAACTTGTGGAAAATTTGTCATATTCCTGGTTAAAGTCTCATTTATAGGAATACTTGAAGGAATCAAAGGACCAATAGAGATCACAAGCTTCGGAAGAATGAAGCACTAGAAGTAGGTTTCCATAAGGTATGTATAAAACCTATTTTTTATCAGTGTCCATCATGAGGGTTGAAATATTTGTTCTAGGGTTTTTATTTTGAACCATAACAAATTGTAGTGATTATAAACCCTAGTCTTGTTCCCTATAATTTGAGCTCTAGCATTTTGTTAAGATTCTAGTACAAGGGATAAAAACCTAGAAAGACATGAAGTGAAAACCATGATCAAGTGTTTAAACTTAAGGAACCCTAGATGACCTCTTGACTGTATAAAACCAAATAAATACATATTTACATCATGTTTTTGGTATTGTACACTTTGATTGGGGTACTTGTCAATAAATATTGTAGGAATAAGAAGCAAAATATGGATGGGCTAAGCCTTTGTTTCAAGACGCATGGTGGAAGGAGGGAACTACACGAACCATTGAGCGTTATTCGTGATATGTGGAAAAAGTAGAAAGTGGAAGATCTCTACCCTGGTTAAATAATTAATGTTAGATATAAAGCACTATAAATCATGCATCATGTTAAGAATTGGCATCATAAAATAATACGATTGAAACAAGATCTCATGACATCATCATAAGAATCTTGAAAGATAGTTGAAGTAGAAGTCTATGGAAGTCATAAATAGAAGGAAGAAGCTCCTGGTAACTTCATTAGAAGCATAAGTAGTACTTATGGATAGAAGAAAAGTCATCTAGTATGAATCTCATCATACTTCATTGGGAGGGAGAATTTAGAAGATGAGGATAATCAAGATCCACTGTTGGAATCTTCATTAGAAGGCTCATCTCTTGAAAGATGTATCGCTAAGAATTCCACTTTGGTTGGGATTTCATTGTTTAATAAAATTATGGTATGATTACAAAGGAATGCGGCATTTCAAATATTATTGAAACACTCTCAATCAATGATAGGAATTCGTTAAAGGAAGTCTAGATAACCAAAGAATAAAAAAGGTACGTATGCATATGTTTAAATGAGTTAAGTCATGTCATTATATAGTTACAAGGATGCATGCGTATGATCAAAGAAAAGGGCTCTCTCTCATTAAAAGGATACATAAAGGCATGGTTCACATATTATTTAGATGAAGTCAACATAAGAAGTCCTCATATGGAATATGAGGTGGTTGTCAAAGTAGATGAACTATGGATGGAAGTTCCTGGGGAACAATATGTGAAAATAGTAAGAAGGGATTGTAAAAGATGCAACTATGGAAAAATAAAGTCAACATTTGATGATTAGAATTAGGGGAATTTTGAGGTCTAAAATGAGCCTCATAAGAAAATTATAAAATAATAGTGTAAATAATAAAATAAGATTAGATTACATCATCAAATTTTAGAGGGAAAAAAAGAAAAAAATATTTTTTCAGCTCATATTTTCAACTTATCTCCCTTTGGGTTTAATAAAATTCTAGCAACAACACTCGTTGGATGCAGAATTTGATTCCTCATCCAAGGAGTACCCATATTGCATATTTTTGATGGATCGTGCTACATGAAAATGAAAAATACATGAAAAACGTGATTGCAATCACGTTTTTTCATGTATTTCTCAATTTTCGTATAGAAGGGTCCATCTAATGTATGAAACATGGGTACTCCTTGGACGAGGAATTAAATTTTGCATCCACCGAGTACTCCCACTCGAAATTTGAGTAAAACCTTAGGTAGATAAGTTGAAAATATGAGTTGAAAAAATAGTTTTATTATTTTTTAATATTTTTACCTTTTTATTCCAAAAATGGTGAATCATCCCCCATGGTTGACACCATCATCTTGAATCATATTGGTTCTTATAAATTTTATTTTGGTTGTGAAGTTTTCTTAGGAATGCCATTTTAGACCTCAAAATTCCCCTAATGGAGAAATTGGCCATGATATCTATATGTAAAAGGAATGGAGACTCTAATGAATAGTAGAAAAGAGGAATACCCTTGACACTGTATATATTGGAGACATGTCAATATGTATGAAGGATATTATTGTTCCAACAAGCAGATTTCATGATGAATGGCCATCACAAAAGATAATTTTTTATTTGATGTTCATTTCTGATTTTTCGAATGATATTTGTATGGGCTAATACAGGGCTACCAAGGGCTACAAGTTAATATTTCTACAAGTAAACATTGTAGAAAAAATATTCGTTGTAATTTTAGGAGATTTTGTTGTCTAATTCTTAGCCAAAGATGGAGATATTTTTAATATATCTAAAATTTTCATTTATTGTTAAGAAAAGAAGTTGGCATTCTACTAGATGCATTATCAATGGATTTTACAAAGAACCTTGCACCAGCATGCCATATAGTTTGCAGTGGCTCACATATGTTGCAATCTCAGTTGGAAAACATTCTTCACGGGCATTTGCATTGGAGTGCATTCATGTTGGGAGATTCCTGATGTGTGATTTGGGATTTGCTAATTGGTATTTGTCACTGTTTGTGAGTTTCTGCATCGTGTGTTTTCTGGGGACTCCACTGCAAATGTGTTAAAAAATGAGGTCAGTTCTTTGGTTTCTTCTTATTAACGAGGTACATATGGAAATGCTCGAAAAATGATCATTTCTGATTGAGGATGCCAAATTTTTAGACCATGCATCTTATTTTGATTTTATTTTCCTTAAGGAAAAGGATATAAATTTCATTGTGTATGCCCTTGCATTTTCATTTTTCGTTTTGCTGGTGAGTAAATAATTCTGTATATATAAGAAATATTTTTGCAAAAGTAGGGATCCAGATAGAAATTTCCACTCCAAGGACAATCCTTTGGGCACATTCAATGTCTTGATTTTTCTTTTTTCTATTTTCTGTCAGAGGCTAGTTGCTCCAATATGACAATAATTTGAAGTCTTTTCATAATACTTTGTTACACATGACTTTCATTTTCTTCTTGTAGAATTTATAGAAATGAATGGATATCTTGTAGACTGTTGTAGACAAATTTAGTTCTATTACTATGCTCAAGAGAATTTAATGTTTGTCATTATTGGAGGACAAAGATATACCATAAGAGCTCGGTTTTGTGTTGTAGCCTTTTATTAAGACTTGAATCAGTTAAAACCTCAAACCTATTGCAACCCTATATTGAGGCTTGGTTCTATTGAAGCTTCCATACTTTGGACCTCTTCATTGCAGTCTCAGACCAGGGATATAGCTATAGGGTTTTGACATATTTTATGCGGTGAACATCTATTAAAATCTCAGATTATCTCCTATTTACTAATGCTTGGACAGAACTTTTGAATTAGCTAAGTCACCTATTTTTATTTATGAGCTCAGTGTTAAGTTAGAAGACTGTGATAAGACTCAGTGACTTATGTTTCGTATACCAATCTAGCTCGTAAAGCTCAGTTCTGTGGAATTGAGCCCAAGAACACCTCAGACTTACCTTTGTGGAAGTAGAGTGGTGATAACACATGTGTAGTATATTTGAAAGGATATCTTGTGGACTGTTGTAAACAAATTTAGTTCTATTACCATGCTCAAGAGAATTTAATTTTTGTCATTATTGGAGGACAGAGATATACCATAAGAGCTCGATTATGTTTTTTAGCCTTTTATTAAGACTTGAATCAGTTAAAACCTCAGACCTATTGCAACCCTATATTGAGGCTTGGTTCTACTAAAGCCATCATACTTTGGACCTCTTCATTGCAGTCTCAGGTATGGATATAGCTACAGGATTTTGACATATTTTATGCATTGAACATCTATTAAAATCTCAAGTTATCTTCTATTTACTGATGCTTGGATAGAAATTTCGAATTAGCTAAGTCACCTATTTTTATTTATGATCTCAGTGTTAAGTTACAATACTGTGTTAAGACTCAGTGACTTATGTTTCGTATACCAATCTAGCTTGTAAAGTTCGGTCCTGTGGAATTGAGCCCAAGAACACCTCAGACTTACCTTTGTGGAAGTAGAGTGGTGATAACACATATGTGGAGTATATTTGAAGGGTAAATTAGTGCTTCCTTGGAGTTCATATAGAACACATCTGTAGAAGTGTATACCAGTGTTTATTTGAAGCTCAGGTAAGACAGATTTGTGGAGGATTAAAGATTCAACTGTGGAGGGCTCGATGATATTGGAGGCATGAAAAATCAACAGTAAAACTTGAAGTGGTGACAACTGAAGGCTTATACAAGTTGAGAGGAAGAGCGACGTTAATATTACTTATTTGTATATGGAAAATATTACTTAAAACTAGCACATTTGGTGGATTTTTTTTTTAAATATTTTTAACCAAGCGTCGGAAGACCGACGCCTTAGACGTCGAAAGAGCAACGTTACTTTTTTAAATATTTTTACTTTTTCGTCAGAAGACCGATGCCTTACACGTCGGAAGAGCGACGCTAAATTTTTTAATATTTTTACTTTTTTCGTTAGAAGACTGAGGCATTGCACGTCGGAAGAGCGACGTTTCTTTTTTAAATATTTTTAACTTTTCCGTCGGTAAAGCGACGTTACGGAAGCATCGGACGCACGACGTTGTAAACATCAGATGATATTTCATCGGAATTGCGGCAGTTGTAAAACGTCAGAATAGCGACGGTTTGGGAGACGTCAGAAGAGCGACCGTTTGTAAAACGTCAAAGGAGTGATGGTTTGGAAAATGTCGGAAGAGTGACAGTTGTTTGGAAACATTGCAAAAGTGTTGCTCTTGCAACACTTTATTGAAGTGTCGGAATTGCGAAGTAATGGCTAACCATGTTTTGCCTGACCTGAATCTGTCGCTCTTGCGACGCCTATGTGTCGGAATAGAAACGAATTGGCCGTTGAAAACTAGGCCAAGTTTTCTAGTGCAAGCACAAGGTGCTTGTTTCAGTCCATACAACGCTCGCTTGAATTTGCAAACATGTGAATATTTGTCGAAGGTCTCAAAAACTTCTAGCTCCTCAATGTACACCTCTTCCTCAATCAATCCATTGAGGAAGGTTGTCTTTACATCCATCTAATGTATCTACCATACCATATGTGCTAAAAGTGAAAGGATGGATTTGATTGATGAGTACCTTGCAACTGGTGCAAAGGTATCCTCATAATCAATTCCCTCCACCTGAGAGAACCCTCTAGCCACAAATATGGCCTTGTGTTTCTAAAAAATCCCATATTCTACATACTTCACCTTGTAGACCCACTTGGGTCCTACAAATAACTTCCCCTCTTGTCTTGGGACAAATTCCCATGCACTATTTTTGATAATGGAGTCATACTCCTCAATCATGGCATCAACCCAAACTGGTTGTGGCACTGCTTCCTCAAAAGGGGATGGCTCTATCTCTACACACTCTCTCATAAGAGCCATGTAGTCAGTGTACAACTCTAGGGACCTTCTCTTCCTACATTGTGATGCGGGTGCTCCCACATTCCCTCTAGTATCAAGCACCAACCTGTCAGCCTCTCTAGTGCCCTTTATTCTGTCTCGGAATGTATCTTCATGAGTGGGTGTTTCCACTCTTTTTTCCTCTGCATGTGACTTCTCCACATCTCGAGGTTCTTATTTTGTATTTAAGATATCCTCAACTGCATGCAACTGAAGCTCCCTCTCAAGGGAAATTCACTTGGCCTTCTCTTCATCGAATTTCACATCTCTTTTGACCACTGTCATCTTGTGTGCTCAGAAGTACACCCGATAGGGTTAAATAGGATTCAAGATGATTATTTCAACCATGGGGGATGATTCACCATTTTTGGAATAAAAAACATAAAAAGATTAAAAAATAATAAAATAATAAAACTACTTTTTCAACTTGTATTTTGAACTCATATCCCTAAGGTTTTACTCAAATTTCAATCGAGAGTACTCGTTGGATTCAAAATTTAATTCCTCATCCAAGGAGTAACCATGTTGCATACTTTCGATGGACCCTACTACACAAAAATTGAGAAAAAACATGAAAAATGTGATTGCAATCATGTTTTTCATGTATTTATCTTTTTTCGTGTAGCAAGGTCCATCGAAAGTATGCAACATGGATACTCCTTGGATGAAGAATCAAAATTTTCATCCAACGAGTGTTTCTGCTTGAAATCTGAGTAAACCCATAGGGAGATATGTTGAAAATACGAGTTGAAAAAAACAGTTTTTTCTTTTTTCCCTCTAAAATTTGATGATGTAGTCTAATATTATTTTATAATTTCCTCAAGAGACCCATTTTAGACCTAAAAATTCCCCTAATGTCAACAATTTCTTTTGCATGAATGTATCTTTTATGCGACCCCATGTGTCCTCATTTGACTAATAAATGAAGCATTGTGTGTCTTCATAATTTGAAATGATTGGATTTATTACTTCGATTTCTTCCTCAGTGCTTTCCTTTGAGGCTTATTTGGAGGCCACTTTACGTATAATGGGAGGCATGACTCCAACAGATGATGAAAGGGTGAAAATACTTGTAGCTCGAACACCTATTTGTGGAAGCACACTCATGATGACAAAATTAGATTTATGAACGCAACTATGTAGAAATATATTAAAAAATCATATTCAAAGAGCCATTATATGTAATTGAGGATGTAAATATAGCATTGATAGTAATGATCTAAATTTATGCAGGAACGTGAAGATGCAACAGGAAATATACTTCATTTCATTAATATCAAATTACTGAAATAAGCTTACATACATAATGTAAGTAAACTAGCTCGGGAAATAGTAACTTATATCTGAGAAGAGATGTGGCAGCTACATGCCTATGAACTATGTTACAATGAGGCTTAAGGGCATTTTTTTTATTAAAAAAAATGGGAAAACCCTAAACAACCAAAACCCTAACCACAGGAGATGGAACACGAAGAGTTTGTAGGCCTCATTGGGGTTAATTGGGCAGCCAACTTCCCGAGGTCGTAACTTAGTCATATTATCTTTGTTTGGCGCATGATATATCGTCGTAAATATCTCTCAGAGTACTATAGGATTTTTAGTAGGACCCTGCCTATAGCTATGGGCTTGCTACGGACCTCAAAAATATTTTGTTTAGGGGGTCATAACTTCTCCAAAAGTTTAAGATCCTAAAAAAATGCTAAAATTAGTAAATGCTTCTATAAACAAGGAAAATAATGAAACATAATGGAGGTCTAGGTGGAATCGGTGGGGGGCCACCAATATCCACCTAGATCATTCCTCCTCCTTAGGAAGCAATGGTCCCCATTGCGTGCAGAGACTCCATGAGGTGAGGAAATTTCTATTGAATCTGGTCCCTGGTGAACAACTTGCCTTGGTTAATGAGTTGGTCTGCTTTGACAAATTGATATAGTTGGATCCTGTTCTGGCGGATGTTCTTGATCTGTGTGTCCATGATTTGATCAGTTGAGACTTGTTCCATGAAATTTTTATTTAACTCTGTTGGTGTGAGTTTTTCTGCAATGTCGGATGTGTCGAAAAATGTTGGAAAGTACGGTCTAAGGCGGTCCACATTGAAAACTGGCTGCAGACCAAGGAATGGTGGAATACTGAGCTCAAAGGAATTATACCCTACAGCTGTGGTAATTGTATATGGCCCATATTGGAGTGGGCCAAGCTTACGGTGGGGCCCAGTGAGGCACTCCTTCTGTAAATGTATCCAAACTTAGTTTCCCACCTCGAACTCGTGTGGCACCGAATGTTGATCATGTTGCTACTTTTTCTTATCATTGGATCTATCCAATATGTCATGGACCTATTGGCAGATGTGTTGAATGTGCTCAATGAAGTTTTTCGCCTTGTCGGCTTCAGACTGGACATGAGACGAATCTTCCTGAGTAGTTTCAAATGGTATGGCCACATCAATGGAACATAGTGGCTGGAATCCCGAGCCCACCTGAAAGGGATTGTGGCAAGATGAGCTATGGAGAGCTTGGTTGTAGTTGTGTTGGACGCAAGGGAGGATTTCATCCCATGTGGGTGGATGTTTTGAGTTGTAAATGCACATAATGTGTATGATCATCCTGTTGATGACCTCTGTTTGGCCATCTGTTTGGGGGTGGAAAGTTGTGGATTTAGTGAGCTTGGTGTCCAACATTGACTAGAGACTTGACAAAAATGTAATGAGGAACCTATTGTCTTGATCTGAGATAATGGACTATGGGATCCTAAAGTGTACCCACACTTGTTCAAAGAAGAGCTTAGAAGTGGCTTATACTGTGATATTGTTCTTGAATGCCACCATAATCACTAATAGAAAATGATGAAATTAGTGACTAGGTGACTAAAAAAGTTAGTCACCACAATTATTTCAAGTGAATTACTACTAAATTTGAGAAATTTTAGGTGACCGAACTAAAAATGACTAACTTAAACGACTAATTTAGTGTAGGGATAAAATATATGACTAAATAATAAGTGACTAAACTAAAAGCGACTAACATGAATGACTAATATAGTCTAGGATTAAAATATATGACTAGATAATAAGTGACAAAATTAATAATGATAAGCATAAATGACTATTGTAGTCGAAGAATAAATATATGACAAAATAATAAGTATAACAAGTATATGAATTAGTCATTTATGTTAGTAATTTTTAATTGTGTCACTCTAGAAATGGAAAGTTGAAATTTTTATACCAAAATGTTACATTTCACTACATGGGTCTTTGAATCTAGCTGCAATGTTAAAATTTAGAGACAAATGGGTCTATGAATCCATCTTCAACGAGAACCGAGATTGCTTCCAATAAGTGTAGAAGGCTAATCGGAGGGGGAAGTAGCCATAAGTTTAGAGGTTTTATGTGCAGAACAGAGCGTTGGGCTAGCTAAGGTTAGACTCTTACCTTTGGGTAGTTATCCAGAAGCCCAAGATGCACTTTGAATAGGCTTTACGTTGATATCCACAAGAGAGAGCCACTATTTTTTGATTGGATTGATTGGAAGGACTACCCCTTAAAATTATGAATACTCTTTTGTCTCTAAACTTTAACGCTGCAAATGGATTTAGAGACCCCCTTCTTTGAATCCATCTGTAGTGTTAAATTTAGAGACAAACGGGTCTCTGAGTCTATCTGAAGTGCTAAAATTTAGAGACCCTCGTCCGCAATGTTAAAATTTAGGTAGGTGCATACAATGACGTCCTTAAAGGGGTCCATGAATCCATATATAATGCTAAAATTAGAACACTTTTATACAATCACTACTTAACCAACATAGATGTTGCTATTAAAATGATTAACCAAAACACATATTAACATAGTCAATAACCTTATCATAAATATAAAAAATTATATATATTTATCATTAGAGTAACTTGAACTACATTTTAGATGAATTGAAATGACTTCCACTCTAACCCAAGAGTATATTCAATATGTTGCAAGTCTGTAATAATAACATACGATTTAGAAAGGGTCAAGGCATCTCTAAATACACATGTGGGGTGGTCACATTCCTTGGGGAAACTGCCCTTCTAGATTGAAAGTCATGTTCTTTTTTACTTCTAGGAAAAGTTTATAGAGAAATCCAACACTAGTAATTAATCAAAGTGATTTGAGCTATACTTGAGATGAAATGGAATGATTGCCACTATAAACCAAAAGTATATCCAATATGTTGCTAGTATATACTAATAACACGTGATTTAGTAAGAAGGGTCAAGATGTTTGGAGATACACTTGCGAGGTGGTCCTAATCCTTAGAGGCTTCTACTTTTCCTGTGTTATAAAGATAGGACAAATGTCTCATCAAGAATTTGAACCTAACTAGGGGAAATAAAGAACTAAACAAATACTACAACATTGATAATAATCAATTAAACCAACCAACCAACCAACCGGTTACTCTTTTTCCCTTAATAATATTTTTTACCCTAATTTATTATCGCTCTTGTCAAAATTTCTCCACAAATAAATATTACCCCTTCCTGGTATCTAACATAATTGTCTCTCTTTACACATAGAAGTTTTATTTTTCCAACCCTTAATAGAGTATTTTTTTAATTTTTTTCACTCAAAAATAAAACACATATTCAAATTTTGTTCAAAAGAATCACTAAATGAAAACAATATTTGAAAAAAACATAAATAAAAACCGTGAACATTATTTGTCAAAGTCAATAGAGAGTCCCACCACACGGAGAGTTTAATAGCTTTCAAAAATCGCGCCTAATTTGTGCAAGAAGGAATGACATTAAAATTTTTGAAGACGGCCTCTATGAAGCATGGTGGGAAGTAGCAATCACATTAAAACTAATTTAAGGAGGAAGGCCTCTATGGAGCGTGGCCAGAAGAATGAGGGAAATGGCATGCAGACGATGCAAAACTTAGCAAGAAGCAGCAATCACATTAAAAAAATTGAGGAAGGCCTCTCTGGAGCGTGGCAGGAAGAATGAGGGTAATGGGATTTTGACGATGCACAACGTGGTAGGAAGAATGAGGGAAATGACATGTCGATGATGCATAGAGTGGCGGGAAGAATCAGGGCAATGACATGGCGACGATGCACAATTTAGGAGACAAGGTAGTGGTATTTGAGAAGACTATTTTTTCTTCTGCTATAACTGTTGAGACTAAATGGTACAATGAAATGACCCATTGCAAATCATTTTAGCGAGTCATAGTAAGAACAATGACCATTAGGGCTTTCAGGGTTGAGGATCAGTTCTTGAAGAAGAACTTAGACCTTATTGAAAAAAAATCAAGCCCATTTTTCCACACTTTCTGATCCATTGAATGGTTGATTCAGAGTCTAGAGGTGTTAAATGCAACTGGTCTTTACTCCTTTGCTCTTTCTATGGTTCTACTCCCACAGGGCAACTCCAATCCTAGTATCAACAATGAAACTAAATGTAAATTGTGGGTAATTTATGTTGTTACTAATTGCTTTTATGTATAAGATGATCATTCATAACAATTTTAATTGGTGCAGGTTTTGTTGGGATGGCCTTCTCTTATGGTCTATCATTGAACAAATCATTTCCTAAAAGTATACAAAACCTAGAACACATCAAACAGTACATGCATGTTCCTAGTGAGGCCCCAACTATTATAGAAGATCACAGACCACCATATAATGGAGAAATTTGTGGCAATATGGAGTACCTAGCACAAACTGCCCCGTACCACCAGGAAATAACTTTATGTACAAGTTCCGATTGAAGGATCAGATAGGTAGATACTATTAATATCCATCATTGTATCTGCAGAAAGCTACAGGGGTCTTTGAAGGACTAAAAGTAGCTAGCAAGGCCTTGATCCTTATTCTATTCCCTCCACCTGATGGTGATATAACTCTGCTTATAGGTGATTGGTACAAAAACAACATTTCAGTAAGTTATTAATCCATCCCTGAAACATGTACATATCTTGAAATTAAAGAGACTGGCTATGTTCAACTTTAGCATGTCCACCATAATGCTCTCTTGCAACGTATCAATATATGACTATATTCTATCTTTGGGCAGATCCTTGGAAGAACACTTGATGTTGGAAAATCTATTGGTAATCCTGATCTTGTTCACATTAATGGTCGTGGGCTACCAAATGAAATAGAAAATATACTGGAACAACGTACTTATCGTTGATCTCTATCACAAGGAAATTTGTTAGATTTAGTATAGGTGTGTCTGTCCTTTCAACAATTCACAAGATCTTGTTTATTTTGATTTTATCTTATAGCTATTGAATACATTTCTTCTTCTCTTAATATGTATCTAAAATTACCCATTTGTTCATTGAGTTTTTTGTGCCAATGTTTCAAAGTGATAATAAATGAATTTGTGATAACGACTATGCACCCATTTAGTTGGGATGGATTTATTTGATTAAACAAAGTTTGAGAAGTAATTTTTAGGAATATTAGGATGTGAGAAGTAAATACTATGTTCAAAGCTACAATCGTGCAAATAAATTCAAAACAAAACATGCAACAAGTTTTCAAAAACATGGTAACATTTCATCCTCTTACAATGATCATAATCGTGTAGAGATATTTCACACATGATAAATATTCCCAATCCATCTGAATATATGTAAGAAAATATAATGAATCAAGCACAATAGGGCGGAAAATACTAGCACAATTTGAATTTGGCCAATGTAAGGATTCCAATGCAATCCTTTAGCACAGACTCAAATTATTTCATGAATCCAACAGAATGAGAAACCCAAACCCAAAAACCAACTCAAGAAATCTAGTGCATAAATAAGTACAAAAATCATCTCCTTATAATGTTATTCCTCCATCGAACCTGAAACTACCAAGGAATATGCATCCAGCTCTCCTCCTAGATAGAATTACCAGATGTCCAAAATTCTAGAAGCACTTCCTATGAATAATTGAAGGGATAGACTCATCATTTTCTAATTTTTAAATCCACATCTGCAATACACATAACAAGTGCAGATTTTTAGGTGAATCCAAAACTTTTTCCCTGATAAAATTAAAAAGAAATATTTATCAAAATTTAATTTGATCAAATTTGTATCAAATTGGCCTCGATGTAATTATTATTATGTTGGGACAACTGTTGGGGATCTTGTGGTGGTGGAATTGTGTTTTTGATAAAATCTCCCACCCCATTATCCTCTAATACTATCATGATCCTCCCTTTCCAAGAGATGATGTTAGAGGCTCCCTCTCAATATTGATCTACTCTCAATACTTGGTAGGCCATCCTGGTTCCCACAAAAACCTTGTATTCCTTCACAATAGGTTGAAATGTACATATATTAATTTAAATCTAAGGACTCCATTTGTAGGTGAGGAAGAGACTGGAGAAAGAAAAGAAACCTAGATAACTGATATAGGTCCATAGAAAAATAAATCAATCACTCTGAACTAAAATATAATACCTTCTGTATTGATACATATAGTCGTAAACCCAACTATGCTTGATTGGATCTATATTAATGAAGTTGCCCCTCCTGAATTTATTTAGAAAGAATTCCGCCAGGGGATCTGCATGGGCGTGAGGCCCCCAAGGCTTAGACAAACACAAAGAGAGATTAAAATTCTATCCCAAGATTATCATAAAGTTGTTTATGAGAGACTTTGAGAAGAAAGAGTTTTAAAATCTTACTCTATCTTGGAAGGGGTCATAGATATTTATAATGGAGAATTGTAACCCGAGATCAGAAGAAAAGACCTCATCCCCGAGAGCCAGATTAGACCCCCAGGAATTCAAAAGTTTGATGCTCCAATCTATGAATCCAAAATCCAATCTTCCTGATTTCTCAGATGCATCGAGGGCCAAAAAAGACAACCTAGGAAGAATTTGGGTTAAAAACTTCATCACCATGTCCCCTTCACCCATGTTTCTTGAAGCAAGATAATATCGCAATGCAGTGAACTGAAGAGACATTTTAGAGCAGTTTTTGGTGGGCACTAGCCAGCCCTCTACAATTTTAGGACATCACAATCATCGATAAAACATGATAGGGGACATCGCTGCTCTAAGCGCCCCTTTAAGGGATAATTTCTTGCCATCATCAATATCGATTTTTTCTTTCAACTTTGCTTTGGAGGTGTTCGATTTTCTACCTCTCGTTTTATTAGGAACAGAGGGTTCCAAGTGGATCCAAAGACCTCCAAAAGGGAAAAAAATACAACATTTTTTTGTCTCTCAACCTGAGGTTATAGTGAGGAATTTTAGTAGGGCACACCGGGCCCGAGGGATGCTCTTCACGTAATAGGGGAATTTCGGATAAATATAACTCAGAAATGGCAGAGATGATACTTTCAAGAGATATAAGATCAGAAACAAGGGAACATGACTCAAAAGGTTTATAGTTGAAGGGACTAATCTCGAGACAAACAGACTGAGGAAATAAATTAATAGACATAGGAGTAGTAGGAGGAGTATTAGTACCCACGTGAAGAGGCACTTGTTGCATGAGTTCCACTTCGCCTTGACTTTCCTGAGCCGTGTCTACTACTTCTGCCTGCCCCCCCTTTGGTGGCAGCTAAATTTCCATTGGATCAATGAAGCCATCATGCTGAGTATGCAACTCTGCCTATTGTACCTCGACCTCCACCTCTTCCCTCAAGTTCAGGCTCTTCTCGATGTCTCTTGTGTCTACAGAAGCCTAAAGGAAAATCCCTTTCCAGATGACCATAATTATGACAATGATGGAAAAATAATGCTAACTACTCACAATCCAAAATCTGAGAGAGAGAGTGGCCATGCACTTGAATTGGCATAATATCTGCTAGCCCTTATCTTGGGTCCAACCGAAGAAAAATTTGAGCAACCTTCCTCTCTTTTGTCACCAGGAATGACATATCTGCTTCAGGAAATGTGCCCAACATATTTCCAATGGCTCTGAGCACTCCCATCGACAAGAGCTGGGGCGTGAGGGCTGATAGACGCACCTAAATCGGAATTTTTTCGAGCCTTTCTCTTTTTCTGTCGAATAATGGCATCCATTTTTTGAAGAATATTGGGGAATTTCCAAAGCCCCAGTGCCTTTCCAGAACCCATTCAACTGCTTCTTCATTTGTGAACCTAACCATAAAATAGCCCTTGGTTAAGATGATACCATCTGTTTGAGTGGTAAAACCTCCACTCCAAGACTTATGTATCCACTTTGCGATATAATTTGAGGAATATTGATGACCTTTCGCACGCCCCACTGGGATAAGTTCTGAGGTTACCAAGGCCTTCTCCAACGGAATTTCCACTCCCAATACCAAGTTTGGCCTAACCTGCTTCTTCATGATTACTTTCCCCTTCTTTCTCTTAGAGCCAAAGGTCTGCCCAATACCAAAAGAAGTGTTGAGAGCTTCATCATTCTCTAGTTCTTCCTCAGGGGGTTTTTCTAGCAAATAAACCAGTGACCCACCACTCTAAGGAGGTGCCTCGACTCATGGAGACTGAGTCTTGGGGTCAAGAAGCCGGTGGTTCTCCTTCAGCCCCAGAGAGATGTCATTATCTATTCCTTGGATTTTCTGAGAGAACATATTACCTTCCTACCTACTTTCATTTGCAGGCTAAAAATTTGTATATGAATCCTCCAAAATCGTGAATCCTTTAAACATATTCTCCCCAAAAAACCCTTCATTATCACCAAAATGATTTGAAAACAAAGTCTACTCAGACACTAGACCAGGGAAAACAACTAGCGAGATTTTGCATCCCCGAGTCTTATCCAAATGTTGACCCAATCCTAGAGACACCGCATTTACCTCCTCAATTAAACAAGATTTTAAACCTTCATGCCTTAGCAGACTACTTCCTTTTACCACGTCTTCGATACCACCGATTAAGGACTAAGAGCGACATAAGAATCTTCCCCAAAAAAATTTCGGGGAAATGCAACCTTCAGCTCTTTGTAAAACTGCATTCTCTAGACCGACTGAGGACACCGTTGCCTGTAGCTAGGATACCGCCTTTGATGAGAGGCTTCTTGACTATTCCTAAAAATGTAAACTACCACCGACTTCCCAGTCTAGATCAAAAACACCTCGCTTGCCAAGTGGAGACCTCGTTGGCATTTTGACCTTCTCCAGGTTCTGTTGGGTTGGTTCCAACCCCCAGACCAACAAAATGTCCTTCGGTTATGATTCTAAGTCGACATGGTCTTTAGGGCTAACCATAATGAGACCATAGATAGATGAATCACAAAACTGTTAGAAACACCGCATTGTGAGGGAGAGTCTCAAATGTTGGACTGGCTTCCACACTATAAGGATGCAAAAATGGAACAACGATGCAACAAATAACTAAAAAATGCGTAAACCAAAAACTGGGAGTGTTAAACAAGAGTTCGAAGGGAGACCAGTTACGATTTTAAGGATCATTTAATGAAGAGCATGCATGTTCGTACAAGTGGTGAGGCAGTTCCTATAAGCCATAAGAGCTACAATGACCGCTGCCATTGATCATCCCAATGCACAGAGTGTGAAAACCTAGAAACCATAAAATGTCCCCCCCTCATTTTCAAAAAAAGAAAAGAAAACCCTTCTATTCAATTTACCCTCAATCTACTAGTTTAAAAAAAACTATTTCAAAGGTCGTTTTCCCACTAATTTTAAGTTAGAAACTATACACTCTTAAATTTAACTTCATTTTCGTCATGGTTTTACTTCTATAAGGATTATTATCATTTGAATTTTGCGCCACATATTTCAATCATAATGGCGTGAGAATTTCTTCATAGGGCTAACCATCGGCCCTTGGAAATAACCAAAACACTATCACCACAAGCGACAAACAGACTTGCGGAAACCCATAAGAGGTTGATCAACTCGAACTTAAATTTATTCATCTCCTTCAAATTCGCCACAACTCCGTTTTAGTTCTGAAAAAATTGGTGGGTTTCATTTTCAGCTGTTTCATCTATATAAATTTAAACAAGAAATATGCTAAAAGTTCCTGTGCTTGGGTTTGAATTTTCCATGTGACTTACCCTTCAACTATATTGGACAGATAGGGTGTCACTTCTATCACAAGAGAATCCGACGATATTAGGTACAAATCCTTTTTTTAAGGCCCTTTCTTTGTCTTTATGCATACACACTCAAGCACATGTAGATAGATGGATGGATGGTAAATTGGCATTGAAGAGTCCAAGTGATAACAGGGCATGTTTGTGCAAATACCTGTATCCTTCATTGTTTTGAATTATATTGTTAATTCTGAGAGAATGTACAAAATGACCTTGTCTTGCAACAGAAGAAAACTTATTTTTCTCTTGTTAACTTATCATTATTTTGCATTGGTTTGTTTCATCTCCAATATTACTTATTTTGGTGTTATGTTGTTATTGATACCATCGGCCTGCAATTGTTTTTCAATTTATTCACATGAAGGAACTACGTGAAATCAATCCTTCTCTCCAATTGAGTCCCCTGTTTCAATCTTCAACTTCTATTTATATTTTGGCATTTTGAAGGTTCCATTTATTGTCTGTTATAATGACACCAGAGACTCCAAAATTATGACTTCTTGTTAACAAATTCCATGTGTATTGTGTACATACATCAAAAGGTTTGTTGCATACTTCCCCCACAAAATTTCTTTGACAAGTTACTTGCTTGATAAAGTTTTCTTTGGCTACCATAATCAACACGATCTTCCCTGATTCCATAATGTACATTTTATTTGATCATTGCAGCTAAACAAGAGGCTACCAAATAAACCTTAGTATAAAAATTCACACATATAGATTTTTGGTTTATATTTACAATTTAGTTTTTGTGTGGTTTTGGTAGGTTTTATTTCTAATTACTAGCATGTCTATGATTGATCTCAATTTGAATGCATACATCACACAAATACTTGTCATCAGGAAAGAATCAAGTTATGAAGTTGTGTTAGTAGTTATTTTAAGTGTCAATCAACTGTTCACGGAATAACGCCATTGTTAGTCTTTGTTTGTTTTTCATTAGTCCTTTGAAATTCAAGGGTTATTTCTCCTTTTCTGTATCCTTAAAAATAAATAAAAAGTGGTAGAAAACATCCAATAGAGATCTTGGCATCATGTAGCACTCCTCTTCTTCCTACATATCTTGATGAAGAAAATATTTAACTAATCTTACTCCCTCTTACCCAGGGAGATCAAAAGCCTAAGCTTGTCTTTCTAGAAATAAAAGTGTCCATTAGGCATCCTACTCAATGTGAAATCACTCAAACATGACATAAAATAGGAATGTCCTTTGTTGTACCATATAAAGTGGTATTATGTGAAACACTGATTCTTTGAATCCTATTCTACAATATACAACAATGACAACTAAAGAGGTTTCTTAAATTTATACATCCAACTGCAGTAGTGCTGGAAGTATATAACACTTAGATGTGCTTTTTCCATCCATCATATTTTCAACTGATTTGTCATCAAAATATTCATGAAACCTTAGATTTCAGTAGTGTACATCAGGATATAGAATCACTAAGATATCTCAATAAGCAGTTTTCCAATATATGGGGCTCACCCATAAATTGACTTGAGAACTTTCATAGTGAGACATATGTCTGATAAGGTGGTGATCAGGTATCCCACAAGATATACATATGCAGACAATTTTACCATCAATCCTTAAGTGTAGGGAATAGTGCATCAAGGCTAGGTCTTACATCTTGACTTCAAAATTCATCTCCCTTTTATGTTGACAAACGAGAGTGTCATCAATCAAAAGTAGTTACATCCCTACAATCCAATCATCATGGCTTGTCCATAACTCCCTCTAAATATAATGAAAGTGACCTTGCCAAAATTATATTCATAGAGCTATATGCAACCTGCTACTTTTCCAGTCACTATTCCTTTGGTCCATGTGCCAAAGTCATCAATATTGCTCCCTCTTAATTCTTTCTTCAGTATTTTATCAATCTACTCCTTATTTTTAAGATGACACGTTAGAATACCAAACCTCAATAATACATAGGTGAACTCTCTCACATGGTTTGCCTATTCAAATGACAGATCTCAATAGCAGTATATCACTAGAACCTTATTACTGAAATTGTAAGAATGAATGAAATTAATGATACCAAGGGAATTACTCTGAATTTAGCCTTGGAATGATTTCCAAGTATGATTATGCCATGGATACTGGCTTCTAGCTTGATCTTAACATCTAGATAGACCAAGGAAATTTCAAATTATGCCAAGTTTCTTCTCAGCCAAAAATACTACATCTGATATATTGAATTTATTCCAAGGTTCAGTATTATTGCAGAAGAAAGTGGAAAAATAGTTAATGCACTTTAAACTGGTGAAGAAGAACTGTCTTCTTCCCTCCAGGTTCTGATGCTTGTCATGAAATACTGAATACTTGATGCATCCTTGACTTATGCTAATGGAATGTCCAATGTTCAACCTGAATTCTTGTAGTGATTTATGTCAGAAGGGAGGTTTTGTCTTCAAATACCTAAAAAATTTATTCCTTTAATGATGCTACTATAGGTCTTCAAAGTGAAAAAATGATTCTTCTCGAAATTGAACAAGGATTGATAAGCTTGATGCTAAGAATATCAGACTGTGACAATATATATGAATGATGACAATATTGAAGGAACATGACTATGAACACAATCAATACGACCCAAAGTGATCGAGAGCATTGATATTTTAGATGGAGGATATTGCAACTACTCCACTACAACATCATTCTCGAATAGGATTCCTGACACCATATATAGGGTAATATTACTGTTCTGTATACAATGCAAAACTCAATGAATATAGACAGTGGGAATATACCATACGAATAGAGCAAAGAATCCATATATGAATGGATGGATGCACTTCCATATATTCATGTACTGTATCATCATTCATATACAACTGATGAAATCGAGGTCAAGCTTATACTGCTGTAATAAAAATACCATATTGGAGTTATTGCACAGTGACATCCATGCACAAAGTTGAGAGTATATAGGAATGGGTTGATACCCATTATTGCCAATATGGGAAGCCATACCAATGTAGAGTAATATGAGAAACATATATATGACTGAAGCAAGAAAAAATGTCATAATGCAAAGAATAATTCTGAAGCATATGCCATATGAAATTATAGGCAAATCATACCAAGACCATAGCTATATAATGAATGTACAATTATTTCATAGGTGAAATATCAAGAGTGAATATCTGAGAGACTTCCTTGAAAATTAAGCTTGCTGAACCTTGCTTCAAATCACTGTGCTTTCATGACCAACTATTCTTCCCATTATGTTGTTATACTAGACATTCAAAGCATGGATGGAAGGGCTTTAAGGCTCCTCCTCAAGCCTCCTACAATTCATGTGTTTGCTACATAAAGGTCTTCATATATACCAAGATATACTTGGTCTTAATTTAACTGTACCTTAGGATGACTACGGTCTAATCTAGGCCTCAAGATAGAATTTTCCGAGTTGTTATAGAAGTAATCCCTTCTCCGTGGCCTAGAGTAGAATGAGAATCTCCTTCTAGGACAAGGAACCACCCCCATTTACCTGCACTGTCTCTTGAGATCACTACGGCTAGTGCAAGAGGTCCCTTCTAGGCCTCTCGACCCTCTCAAATCCTTCTCCTCATACTTCTGCAGTAGCACCTTCCAGCAGCCTTGTAAACATAGACAAACCTTTCACAAAAAAGTACAGAAAAACCATAAATACTTACCTCTTAACCTGTGGTCTGATCTAGCAAGAGAGACACTGCCCAAAACATTATTGACTATGCTCTACTCCTTGTTCGATGCTTCCATTAAATGTTGAAGGAGGACTCTACAATAATGGTTTGCAAATTTAATTTGAATCTCCAAACTGGAATTCTAACAGTCCCTTGCATGATGGAAACTTGTTTACATTCCTTGTGGTTGCATTCCTTCTCTTGCTTGGGATTGACCTTATCTAGCTTTGAAACCATGTTAATTTTGGAGCATGTTCTTAGTTACTTCACTAAACATACTATCCCATAAGCCATTTAGATTCCATTAGAAATCACATAGTTCATTATCATATAAATAGTAACTGAAGAAAGAACACAGATGATCGAAGCAAAAGAGAAGCCAAGAAAAGATAACACACGGATATGGCGCAAGCTAGGGAAAAACCCCAAGTTGGGGAAATCCCTTGATAAATTCTTCTTATTATTCATAAACAAATGTTCAACATAGAGAGAGAGAGTATAATGATTTTGAAGTCAACACTGAATTGCCAAATAGAAGATCTGACCTTAGACTGCAATTCTGAATACTGGTTAGGGCTACCTGAATTTTCCATCTTTCCCCATTAAAACCCGCGTTCAAGCCTAGGAATATCAGGCCTAGTAAGAAGGACTTAACCATGCCTTCATTCTCTCAAACAACTTAACAACTTGCTGTAGTAATGGTCGTCTGTCTGCATCCTGCAATAAATATGTTCAACAGAAGATCATGGAGAGATACACTACAACAAGGGATCACAATTCTCTATTAGGGATCAAAACTTTTGTCCAAGGGTCTGCAACCTTTGATCCAATTGCGTTGGCTTCTTAGTGGCCGTGGCTAAGTAAGGAGACCCTAGACTAGGTCTCTCGGCCCTCTAGACTTCCTTCACAAGCTATTGTTTACTGCGGCCCAGAATAGAGAGATAATTACCATAAGGAAAATACAGCTGCACCCTTAACCTCTTCTCACACCTATGGATTAGACCTGCAAGTAATACGCACCCTAAAACAATATTTTAGTGGAAAATGACACAAATATTGCATTAAGAATTACAGTTGTTATAAACAGGAGCCAAAAAGTAGTCAAATAAGAGCTTCTTGCCTACAAAAGAAATAATAATTAACACTCCTTGACCCCAACTTAAAGATTGCCCACATCCTACCTAAAAATGACAATGTTGGACAAAAATTACATAGTCAAACTTGATCTAAATAGTAAATATAGAAATTTCTTCCAAATTGAACAAAGTGTTCATCTCATGAAACTTTGCCCAACTGTATCACTTCTATAAGTAGGAACAATTTGTTAGACAGATAACATCCCACAGTTGTACATGCTTCTTGAACCATTTATTTTCCCCCAAATAGAGCATTATTCCACTGAACACAAGACACAAAAAAATTAAATATTAAATTAGAGATTAATATTAATAGCCTTGAAAGATAGATTCAAAGTTGCAACATGCCATACAATAACCACTCATTAGAAAAATGAAATGAAATTGATCCCTTATCACCAAAATATTGTGAAGAACCAACAATCTAAGTACTTCAGTTTTAAAATACGAATGGGATTTCCAATATCATGACACTTCTAGGGACACCTTGACTCATGGCCTCAAACATTCCACTCCCTGTTGAGATGAATTTCCACTTAATGAGTTGTTGGTCCTTGTCATAGAATTCCTTGGTTCAATAGTGCCCATAAATGGTATCTCACGAGACCATTTCCAATCCTTCCAAATGGAGTAAAGAATATCCAGATTATTTACTAATTAGCTTGAACAAACATTCTTTGGGAATCATCAATATATTGTGGAACAATCAATCAATTTCTCGAAGTCTTTCAGAATGAAAAGTGCTTGCCATGACAGCCACTTTCCTGTGTTCTTGTCCCACAAATAGTCATACATATGAAAAGGCTCTCTTTCAAAATGGTTTCCCCATAAAGAAAGGAACTTGCCAAAGTTGTCTTTAATATGCGGAGAAATACCATATTAATTAGACAAAGAAGTTCCATACTTGTTGATAATCCATATGGTGTCACTGCAACTACGAAGTTACTAACAAAGATTGGTTGGAAGCCTCATGTATCTTAGAGCTACAAGACAGATATTATGCAAGGAGTGAGTTTGATTTCCAGATTTATGGAGACTCCAAAAGACTATAGATTGGAGTGTTGGAAAAATAATTCTAAAATACATAGTAGGAACTAGAGATTATGGAATAATGTATGCAAGTAAAAGGTAAATTTCATTTAGCAACCACCTTCCTAGGAATTGACAGACAGGGATATTCATGACAATGAATGGAAATTTTGAAATATTTTTTGGGTAAGTTATAGCAGTTATTTAAATGTTGTTTTGGAATAAAAGTGGATAGTGAATACATAATTATGTACAGTTTCTTTTGATACTCTTATATCATTGCAATGCATTTTGAAATGTATACATGTAGTGCATATATCAAGTTTGTTGCCACATTTGAGGTCCTACATGGCAGATCTATGCTTAAAATTCTTGTTCATGGTGTTAGTAGCTACTCGTACACTCTAAAAAGTATCTAATATATCTAGTCCCCAGTTACTTTACCTTTGAATGTGGACCCAATATGTTTAGTTTTTCTCTGGATATAATTTGTTGGCATCTGTGAATTGGATTCTTTTTCCCCTGGAATAGTATGCTGACAATTGCAGATTGTTATATTGAAGCTATATTCCCGGTTAGTATCGCAATTTACAAAGTCTTGTCTTATTCTTTTTTAGTTTCTTGTTGTAATTTTTTTTCATCAATACTTTGCTCCACCCATTAGATTTCTATTGAAAAATTTTATTGTTGAAGTGTCATTGCTTCTTAAAGATAACTAGAGGAAACGATACAACTACAAAAGTGGAGCATGGGACATTCTTAGTAGAAATTGCTAGCTCTGCTGTGTTTGATTATGTAGGATAAAATCAAAATTGCAATGTACCATAAGCATGTGAATTCAATATATTGGGATAAAAATGTGTGCTTCTATTTGCATTTATTACTTTAGTTGAAGATAACATTTCATCAACAAATGTTGTACACAAATAACACAGTAGGTTCAAAATTTATTCTATGGTGACGTTTTATTTGCTTTGTTTATACAGGTCATTTGGCCGGATAGTGGTCACTATTTCCCAATTGAAGAAAAATTGTTCGAGTTTCTTGCTTTTATGGTGAGAAATGACATTAACAATACAGTTTATGTTGAGGTATATATCGTATAAATCCTTTATAGTCTACTTTAGTTTATATTCCAGAGTTCGCCGACTTTCATGTCTTATACTTTGCATTGTATCTTCTTCTTCTTCTTCTTTTTGCAAAAAATGAAGTTAGTATTGATGCTAAGATGCAAGAATTGAAGAAAGAGGAGAACAATAACACTAGAGCGACAAAATTAAAATTAAAGAGAGAGAGAAGAGAACTAGTATAGTGGTACTGGTAGAGCCAATATCCCGCATAAGACAGACATAGAGACAGATGGTCAAGTCTTCAGAGTTGGTGAATTCACTTGCAATGTCTTAGCAACACAATGATAATGTTTTGAAGTGATGAAACAATATTTCATGTGTAAATTGTACTCCAACCAATATTAAGTTGGAAACTCATATTGTAATACTTGACATTTTATATAATATAATTTGTGGTTCGAATTATTTATAGTTTCACTTGATATTACTTAATATTGTAATTAACATATGTATATGAACATGTGCGTTGTATCACATTTTTTTTTTTTATAAATTTAGTTGCAATTCATACTAATTAATTTATGATAGTTAATAATAAACACATAAAATCAATTTAAAAGTACTAGATAGACAATTTATGTTTATTAATGATGAACACAAATAAAATGAATATACGACTAAATTAGTTGCTAATGATGATTGTTAATGAAAGTAAATGAAATGAATATAAACTACTAAAGTAGTCATTTATATAATGAATATTAAACTACCAAAAAAAAAATGACTATTGCAAATGATAAATTTTTTATTACAAATGACGACTAAATTTTGCATATATATGACTATTAGTAGCTAATTTACAGTATCTTATAACACAACTAAAATTTAGTCATATTTCTTTGGTCATTAATTGGTTTCAAACGATGACTAAAATTTGCATATATATGACTATTAGTAGCTAATTTATAGTATCTTATAACACGACCAACATTTTGGTCATATTTCTTTGGTCATTAATTTGTTTTCTCGGGTGATCATTTAGTAATATATTTTATGGTATATTTGGTCATTAATTGTGACAATTAATGACCAAATCAATGATTAAATCAATGACCAATTCAATGACTTAATTAATGACCAAATCGATGAATAAATCAATGACCAAATTAATGAACAAATATACTACTAGATGAAAAAATTGAGATGACCAATTAATGACTAAGCTAAAAATGACTAAAATTTGGTCGCGTTATAAGATACTGTAAATTAGCTACTATTGGTCGCCGATCGAAAAACAGTCATTTATATGCAAATTTTAGTCATTTTTTTGGTAACTAATTGGCCATTTTTTACTAGTGAATGGTCATCTTAGAGAATCTATCGAAGACCACAAAAAATAGTCGTTTCCATGCTTGGTAGAAGGAAGGCCCAACATGTAATCCATAGAGATGGATTCCCACGACCAAATAGGGGTAGGAAACGGAGTATATAGGCCTTAATTCTTGATGGTCGGCCTAGAAATGGCACAGGAAGTGCCAAATCTGATGTACTTCTCAACATCATGTCAAAGGTTCAACCAATAGAAATACTTATGCAGTACTACCACTATTTTCTCAACGCAAAAATGTCTAGTGACCTCACTCTAGTGTGCTTCTAAAATCATGTTTCCATGCTCACTTGAAGAAACACAGAGGTGTCCCAGGTGGTATTAAAGTGCATCCTGGAGGTGAAAATCTGGAACTTTCTTTCTAGGAGCATCTGGTATGTGTTGCCGAATTCTGGATCACTTTTGTAGATATGTGGCCAACCCATAGTCTCGTTCCCATAAGATTCGATCATAGTGGTTAATGCCATGATCACCGAATGGTTGAGGAATTTTTCAACATTATTGGTGTTACCCTTATTTTACTTGATGTTCAAATGGAATTGTTGCAGTTATGTGGACAATTTCTGATGGCGATTGTTTTGCAACTTCCCTTCTATTTGTATGAACTGCAGGGGGTGGTGATCTATTTGTATGACCGTTTCCTTCCCCAAAATGTAATGCTTAAATCGTCAACAGACCTGCACAATGGAATAAATCTCTTTATCATAGGTGGGATACTTTTGGACTTTGTCTAAAAGTGTTTCACTGTGATATGCCACTAGATGCCCCTACTGAGTAAGTACTACCCCAATATCATATTCAGAGATGTCTGTCTCGATATCAAATGGTTTCTGCAAGTCTGGTAATGTGAGCACTGGTGCAGAGCAGAGGCAATGTTTCAAATCTGCGAACACCTTTTGTTGAGATTCAAACCAAAATAATTTTTCTTTCACTCCTCCCTTGGTGACTTGACTCAAATGCCGAGTGATTTGAGAGAACCCCAACATGAACCTGCAATAGACATCGGGAACACCCAGAAAGTTGTGAAGCTCTCTTATATTCATTGGGGATGGCCAATCACGAATGACCTAGATCTTGGTTGGGTCCACATGCACCCTCCGCTCATCAATAATGTATCCTAGATATTGAACCAGGTCATGCCAAAAGCGCATTTCTATAAATTGGCACACAAATTGTATTGCTACAATGTTTGGAGGACTTGTTGACTGCGGTGGAGGTGCTCTTCCCAACTCCAGCTAAATATCAAGATGTCATCCAAATACACTGTTGGGTCATAAAGGTGACCGTTTAAAGGTAACCTTAATGTTTCTCATTAATTATCAACCCAGAGCAAGTCTTGTTATTTCAAGAGTGTAAGAAAAGTATATGCAAGTGACATTAGAGGTTAACTACTCAAAATCATCATAAGGGATATTGTCTAATTCTCGAAGGTCAACCAAACCAACCTAGAGGTGGATTGTGAAATGTTCAGACTATTCAAAGGAGCTAACTTTGT
Source organism: Pinus albicaulis (assembly GCA_034641835.2). Classification (NCBI taxonomy): domain Eukaryota; kingdom Viridiplantae; phylum Streptophyta; class Pinopsida; order Pinales; family Pinaceae; genus Pinus; species Pinus albicaulis. The sequence goes on from CM076572.1 coordinate 555,771,661, forward strand.
TTAAGATGATGCAGAAATAACTATCCAAAACTGAAAAGAATAAATTACAATTGAACATCATGATTTAAGGAATTGAACAACTACCTTAATGAATTGAACAACAATCAATTATTCTAGATTTTGCAATGGAATTCTATTTTAATCAACTAATAACCTCCTTTTGAATTAAAACTCAACCAAACGCTCATAATTGTGGTGAAAATATGCACACATGAACTATATGCAGAATTGAACAACAACCGTGCTGAAACTAGTCTAACAATTGTAAAAGCATTGATTCCAGATAAGAGGACATGAATGTTAAACCGATCTAGTGAAGAGGAAGCTATAACATCTCACATTCACAATTAACCAATTAAACTATATATTATGAAACACAATGGATAACTAGAAACACAAATTCTGTAAATAAACCTATAGCACAGAAGTAGCAGAAGAACCCCAAGGGTTGGGCCCAAAGCCACAAGAAGCCTACTGATAAGGAATACTTGGTGGTTGTTTATTCCAAAAACGCCAAATTCTTCATTAATCCACCGAGAAATACATTAGTACAAAACTTGACGATTCTATCCGAATACGTTTATTACAGGAAGATTATATTACTATAGTTGTCTTTTGTCTTGTTCATCTTTAGCCTTTTACTGATTAAAGGTGAATTAAAAAGTAGTAACAGATACTTCTCATTTTGAGATCCCACTACTTCGTCACTCTCGAATGAGCACTCCAAGAGTGGCCGTGCCTCTACATATTCCGCTGATTCATAGGAGTTAATATGATTCCATTCGCCTTCCTTGTCTACTGCCTTTTGGTCATCCACTCAGCAGTTTGGCTATTTTGCTTCCCTATTAATAAATATAGTGACAAATCCGTTTTTACGTTATTAAACACTCCTTTTGTCATTAGTCCACTCTACCTTGCTTTCACATTATTTTCCTTTAATTTATTACTAAGATGAAGGGAAAATATATAAAACTACATGACAAATCATGGTAAAGATGGGGGCGAAACGTACCTTCTTCTTGGCCCAACATACTCCGCGGCTTACCTTTTTATAGGTCCTCATGAAAACATATGGTTGAGGTGTAGCTGGGTTAAATAATATGCAGGGTATACCTCTTCTTTATAAATTTTGAAGCCATGTCTCTGTTTTAATATTTTCAAATGTTGCTTTTGTGGGCCCCTCTGGTAACTCGTAATCGTGATGATAGTCTTAAGGGGGGTGCCCAATGAGGGGGCATCTGTATCTACATCCTATCCATGTAGGACCCATGTTCAAAATTTGGTTGTTGTACAGAAGGAGCCTGGAAGCAGTAGCTTTGAAGTTCCTCTACCCAATCGCTCCCTATTCTTCACATTGTTTGTAAAGGCTAGCCATCTCTATTTGGCTGCTGCCAATGCTTCTTCCTAAATTTCCTGGAATTATCTCTTCCCATTTTGCACAATATTCCTATGAATAGGTCCCAATTTGGATTTAAATCCTTTCCACTGCATGAATTTCTTATGTTGTAAACATGTACAGGGGTTTAGTAGGTTCCCCTCTAACCCATAGATCTATGCCATGCTCTCTTTTCTGAAAGGAGTTGTAGGCCTTAGCCCACCTAGTTTTGGTTCTTGGCAAAAGACATAAAAGCTTGGAACTAAATGTCCCCTATGTAGGGGCTGGGGTTATTGTCCCTATCCTCCTCTAAAAAGAAATTTTGTAAATATAGTTCACACAACATTTTCTAGACCTGTTCATCTTGCTCATTACAACACTGGACAAATTCTTCAAATGGTTTTAAAAGTAGTGGGCTTCCCTGCCCTGACAACCTCAATTTTCAATAATAAATACCGTTCAACTTAGAATAAAGCATAATTATTGGCTGGTGCCCAGCACGTCAATATATCTAAATAAAGAGAGAAAACCATATTGGTTTTATTCTTGGCTTCTTCCACTCGATCTTATGCTTTTTTCACTTTTGTCCTTTCTTCCCTGAGTTGGGCAAAGGTATCATCTTCAATTGTAGAAAGGTCTTTGAATCGCTTTAGTAGTGCCTGATGTTCCTGTAAGGGTACTACTTCATTTTTTCACTGGGCCAATTCATGTTGGACTTGAATTAATTCATTGCGCAACTTCTCATTGGCAGACTTTTCTACTAGGGGAGTGTAGGTAGGAGTCAGCTCTATTTGAGTCCCCTTATCTTCTATAAGTTCTAGATTAGTCTGCATAGAGGCTTCAACAACGTGTATCAACTCCGTTTGTACAGAGGCTTCAACCTTATTCATTAAATTAATTTGTACATAAACTTCAGTGGTATCTATTAAATCGGTCTATAGAGAGGCTTCAACATTTTCCATTAGATCCATCTGTACATGGACTTCAATAGTGTCTACTGTTTGGGTAACAAAATCTGTTTGGGTACCCATGGTAACCAATTCCTTCTCAAGTTTCTGAACCTTGTTTGCTTATTCCAACTGTTTCCTTAGATGTTTTATCATTTTTTTCTTGTACTTCCTGCTCATTTTCCTGAACTTAATCTCAACTGATTTTTCTTTTGGCATATTTTTGGCAGGAGAAGGAGTAGCAGTGGTTTCGGTTTCAGCAATGGTTGTGCTAGTTCTAAGGTTATCAGCAATGGTGTTTTCTTCAGGAGTCCAAGAGTTTATTTCAACATTAACGTCTTGACTGGGTGAAATAATATTTCCTTCAGGCGTTAGGGGAACTATCTCAATGCTTGTAATTTTTTATAATAGAACAGTGTCTTCTAACTAGTTTCCATATTCGGATATCCCTTCTATCCAGTCTTCCCTACTCACCCATTCATTATCGGAGGGATATAAAACCCTCAAATCCTGCAATTCATCATGGTGGGGTAGTATTTCAGTGTAGCCAGAGCTGTTGGCAACGACAGACTAGTTCAACAAGTCCCTCTACTCCTCAGATTGTTTAGATGGGCTTCCAATTTCAGGAGATGCTCTCATTTGCTCAAGTAATTGAGCCATTTCTTCTTCGTAGTCTTGTAAGGACATATTTTGAGGGCTTGAAGGTGGTGTATGAGATGGTCCCGCCTCATTTGGAAATCCAGAGGTGTCTTACTGTAGTTGTAGCCTTTCAGACCCTCTCCATTTCCCTGGTTATGTGGTCGAAACATGGGTCCTCTTCCCTCTTGATCTCTTGGATATGGTTATTCTAGGGAGTTCAATCTATACTCTCACAAGGTGTTCTTTAGGGGCGGGCAGAACAAGATTAACAAATCCGTCCCAAGTTATCTGGTGTTTTCCTAGTTCATGAATGATAATCGATTTAATCAAGCCATGGTGGATGAAAACTGCTCGAGGGTTTTTGGACTTTCTAATTCGAACAAAAGTATTGTGTAATACAAAATTTAGGAAAAAGGGCAAGTTAACTGAAATTTTTCGCTTGAGAACAACTAATAGTTTAATTTGGTGGGATTTTGCCACATCTTGGCGTCTCTTGCATGTGATATATCTTTGAATGAACACTGCCAATTCTTTCCAAGGCTACTGCAAGGATGCAAGGTTAATACCCTTCCCTTTTCATTCTAATGGTTCGCCTAGGTCCTGGTACACTAAGATTGCTTCTTGTAGAAGAACATGTTTTTCAATCCATCTCTCTCCTTTTGTTGGTAGTCCGGAGACCTCAGCGATGATTTCCTCGGCGACCGATATAATTCTTCCTCTGACTATGGTATGCCCTTCCCATAGGTTTTGCAGGAATACAATTGCTATCTCTGTGTTAAACCCTTGTAGTCTGTGTAGATATGAAATCCATCCAAATTGTTGGAGAATGGTGCGAGATGATTCTGAGACTTGGGAGGTTGTGGGTTCATTGCAGAGAGAATCCCCCCCCATGGCTAATGTGTTATCCGAACTGGTTTCTTCTTCTTTCTGCGTTTCTTTCGGCCCTGTTGGTTAAAACAAAACACTGCATGCGTTTTTTAACATTTATTATATAAAAAAAATGCAACCTCAAATCATAAATGCAATGATATTTTAATCCCATCAGCGTATCAGAAGGGAGTTGCGTGGGTAATTCACATGCTTATTCATTATGGATATTTGTACCCCCTCCATCAAGAGAACGACGTCAATGACCTTAAGCTCAAGAGAAGAGGAAATATTGCAACAATCATGAATGCATATGAGGCAAAGGTCAGAAATCGGTAATCATCACAACTATACGAGAGAAGGGCGTCCATGGCCTTGGAGCTCAAGAAAAGAGGAAAGATTGCAACAATCATGAATGCATATGAGGCAAGGGTCAAAAGTTGATAATAATCACAACTATACATCAGGTGGAAATGACCGAAGAAGGGGAGAAAAGCGAAATAGCAATTATTATGACATGATGTCCTATTTTGACAGTGTAGCATGACGGAAGCATGACAAGTGACGGATTATGATTGGTTTTTCCATCCCTTAATTTAAATCATGAAAATATAATTCACTCATAGTTAATTATGCAGGTAGGTCGTGATAACACTTATTCATGTAGTGCATTTATCTCAGAAATGGATTAATAGGAAATAAGGCATATAAAAGTAATTGGCTATTGTCATAAAAATACTTCCATACCACAAGCAGAGCCACTATTTCCAGCAGGCGTTCATAGCCTTGATAAGGTTGTTACTTTAACCCAGAAATGACCTAGAATCTTCTATTTGAAAGTAGACATTTTTCTTATTTTATGGAGAGATCACTATGCTGGTGTGGTGGCTAGATAGTCAAAGTGCCATTCATTAGGATTGTAAAAGAGTGATCAGGTCGGCTCGTGATGAGACCTCCTGTCCTTCAAGCCATTTCAGTTGTCGAGAAGGTCACTACCCTAGTGTGTTGGCCATTATGGGAATGCCACCTATTAAACGCTTATGATCATGGTAGGTTGTCTTGTGATGAGACCCCCTATTCTCTGTTAAAAATTTGCATATAGATAGAATATTTTCTTTTGAAAAGTAGACATTTTGCTTTCTTTATGGAGAGACCATTGTGCTAATGTGGTGGCCAGATAGTCATAGTGCCATTAACAGGGATTGTCACAGAGTGATCAGGCCGGCTCATGACGAGACCTCCTATCCTTCAAGAAGTTTGAGCTATCGATAAGGTCACTTCCTTGGTGTGTTGGCCATTGTTGGAATGTCACCTGTTAAACCCTTATGATCATGGTAGGTTGGCTTGTGATGAGACACCCAATTATATCTTAAAAAAGTGCACATAGAAATAATATTTTCTTATTCTTTATACATGGAGGGAGGCTCATTAACTCCTTAAGAGTTAGGGATGGTGTGAGAAGTAAAAGGAATGCCAATACAATTAATACTCTTTATTCCTATATCCTCATGTCAAAGAGAATTACTAATTGAGAGTGTAGAAAGATATACCAACATAATACTATGGAAATGAATTATGTGATAATATGTTTGAACCGAAGATGTCCAACCCTTCATTGCATAGATAAACCATGTCAGCTTCAATAGTAGAGATTTCCATAAAAGTTTCAAAGGATCATCATATTAATAATATCACTGCTTTTCTTCTCTTTAGGTGCCAATTCCTTTTCAAAAATGGCTTTTATGGCAAGGATGTGTAAAGGTGGAGTGGATATTCAAAAAGAGATCATCACAAGTAAGAAAAGAAAAAACATGCTTAGAAAAGAAATCATCCATTCCATTTGATTGAATAGAATTTTTTCAATTGGATTGGATGATAGTTGTTCAATTGATTGAACAAAAAAAATAAAATCACACAAAAACACAGCAGTTCAATTGAAATATTGAACAAAAACTGTTCAATTCAATTGAACATTAGCTGTTCAATTGGATTCAACAAAAACCATTCAAAGTTTTGAACAACACAAATAAACACACAAACACAACCATTCAATTGAATTGAACAACAGTTGTTCAATTCGATTGAACAACAACTGTTCAATTAGATTAAACAACAGTCGTTCAAAGTTTTTAACAACAACAAATAAACACACAAAAAACATGACCATTCAATTGAATTGAATAGCAGTTGTTCAATTGGATTGAACAATAGCTATTCAAAGGTTTGAACAACAAACATAAACACACAAAACACGACTGTTCAATCAAATTGAACAATAACTGTTCAATTTGATTAAACAACTTCTATTCAATTGGATTGAACATCAACCGTTCAAAGGTTTGAATAGAAAAAATAAACACACAAAAAACACGGTTGTTCAATTGAATTGAACAACAAATATTCAATTCGATTGAACAACAGCTGTTCAATTTGTTTTAACAACAGTGAAGTTTTGAACAGCAAAACACACAAAATAAAGGATAAGAGAAAAAAATGTAGCAGTGAGCATGAAAAAGAGATGGAATGTACAACAATGAGAAAAACTATAAAATGCAGGAAACATATATACAATATTTGCAAGCGTAAATAACAAATTTTCATGAACTTAAAGTTGCAGGGCCATCACCCCCCGCAACTAAATTTGGATGGTGGGATCATCATGCACCTGTTGGCAGAAAGACTCTTTTGTAAGTGGTTTATGATAGAGGCACACCCAGTGTCCATTGACTCAAAATGTGGAGCCAAATCAATTTATGGTAGTTAAGGTAATGGTACCATTGTTGTGTACTTTCTAAATTTTGTATGGACCAAGCCACCTTGTTTGTAACTTACCCGGGAAGTCTTGGAATCTTGATTCATAGAGGAGTGCCCAATATCCAAAATTAAATACAAAAATCAACTCAGAGACATCTATGATCACTTAAAATGCTCTGATACCACATGATACAAATTAAATCAACTCATAAACATCTATGATCACTTAAAATGCTCCCAAAATTAAATACAAAATTGTTTTCATACTTATCACTCCATAAAAATTACAAATACTCATCACGTTATCTCTCCATTATTATAATGATGACATTAAAAATAATCTTCTCATTAAAAAAAATATTCTATTCACTCTTTATATCTCCCAAAACTCACTCATTAAAAAAAACACCTTTATTCCACCTTATACCTCCTTTTAAAAATCAATTAAGTACAAAAATAAAAAGCACCTTATCACTCCACACCATACCATGATACGTTCCTATTTTTCTTTTTAACTCCCTTAAAACACTTGATGATGTCACTTCAAAAAGTGAAATAATGTTTACGAAGTCCCTTCTAAAGAAAATTGATTTGTATGAAGTCACTTGAAAAAAAAGTGAACGAAAACTCCTTTAAAAAAAAAGTCAAATCATATTGTAAACAATATATTTGAACTTACGGCTGTACGTTGAACTTGGAGTATCAACATCAACAAATGTAATGCTGGAATGAACATTGGAATGAACGCATCAACGCTGGAATGAACGCTGTTTCAAAATGCTGGAATGAGCGCTGCTTGATTTTTAATGAATGCTGCTGGTTCATAAACGCTTTGCTGGTTCAGAACGCTTTGCTGATTCAATCAAAGTTTTAATCAAATGCTGGTTCATCGCTGGTTCTAAAATTAACTGAATGCTGGAATGAAAGTGCAGAAGTCGATGCTATTGATGCTGTTGATGCCAAACGCTGGAGGACGTTGCTTTCAAATACTGGAAAACTAAATTTGAAAACTAAAAAACGTTGTTTCAATCGATGGAATGAATGCTGACTTCAACACTGGTTTGAAAGACAATACAGCGCAATTGAAAGGCTAGTTTGAAAAACATTGGTTCAAAGTGCAAGTGCAGAACGCTGTTTCAAATGCTGATCGATTTGCAGAATCGATGTCACAAATCGATGCCAAATACAGAGTCGATATGAATCGATATGAATCGATTGTTTCACTGCTACTATTGCAGAATCGATATGAATCGATTTTTTTTAGAATTCAAATTGATATGAATCGATTTTAATTTCAGAATCGATATGAATCGATTGTTTCAGAATTCAGAATCGATATGAATCGATTGAATGTTTGGAGGGGCAGCGCTTGTTTTTTATTACAACAAAATTCACACCAATATGAAAATTTTATGTTCTTTCCTCTAAATCGATTTGCAGAATATTACAATGACTGTAATATATACAGCGCTTTCTCTTTTTTTTTTTGGTTTATTTTATTGCAACAACTATTTTAATTCAACTGATAATCAAACCAATCAACAATTGATCTCAGACTGTGTTACCTTCAAGCACGATCAATTTGGCGCAAAGGTTTTCTCTCTGCGTTCACTCCAAATCCATGAATCCACAATCCAAAATCTCACCGTTGCTTCGATACCACATGATACAAATTAAATCAACTCAGAAACATATTGCAGAAAACATAGACACAAAACTTAGACAAAACATTGGCAGAAAAGGCAGAAGCCTCATGGATTCCTCATGTAATCTCTCTTATTAAAAGAATTTTAATTTACAATTTAAATAGATGAGAGAAGATAGTTCGTGCTATCTTAGTCTCTTTTGGTTGAGATAATTTCTCACCAAAAAGTCCACCAAGATAGGAGTTCCTAAACAAACTCCATCTTTTGAGGAACAACCCAAAAACCCAAGAGTTAGGAATATTTAATAAATTATTTTGGATTAATTATTTTTATTTTAAAGAGGCTAACATTTTTGATGAGGTTGTCATGGCACTTAACTCGTCGTTGTTGAATAATCACAGTGCACTGTAGAGAAAGTAGTTGTGCTTCATCTAATTCATTTATTTGTTGGAGTCTTCTAGTATGGACCTCCGTCAAATCCAACCCCACTTCCTGGGCTGTTCTTAGTGTCTTTATTTTGAATTCAATAAGAAAAATTGGTTCCCTTCCAAATAAAATATGGTATGGAGAATATCTAGTGGTGTTTCGCCATGTTGTTCGGTAAGCTCACAAGGCCTCTGGTAGTCTAGTAGCCCAATCCCGATGATGTGTTGAGACTGTTTTAGTGAGAATTTCCTCGAGGAATTTGTTGGTGCTTTCAACCTGCCCGTTCCCCTATGGGTGGTATGGAGAGGTGAATCTATGGGTGACATGGTGGTTCTTCAGAGTGGACATAATTTTATTTCCCACAAAATTCCCCACCCCCCCCCCCCATCAGTTATCACTTCCCAAGGTAAGCCATACTGCACAAATAGCTCAAAAAGAAAATTGATTGCAGATTCTTTTGTAGCCCTTGATAAAGCCACTATTCCTATCCACTTCATCACATAATATGTGGCAACCAGGATGTAATTATTCCGATTTGATGGCGGGTTGACTGGTCCAACAAAGTCCAGTGCCCAACTTTCGAAAGGTTCCACTACTAACTGTGGCTGTAATGGAATTTCATCAGCTTGGCTAGGGCGGCCCATTCTTTGGAAACTATCACAGGCTTGGACATATTTCTTGGCATCTTTAAAATTTGTAGGCAAATAATAAACCATTTGCAAGACTTTGTTCCCTGTCCTGCGATATGAAAAATGGCCACCACATGGTTCATCATGACAGGCCCTTAGGATGTCATAAATCTCATCTTCTTGGATGCATCTGCATATATGCATGTCAGCTCCTGTATGAAAATGATATCCACCGATCCAGGAGAATATAGCACTTCGCTCAACAATCAGCTTCTGTTCCTTTGATGTCAGGTGTTTTGGAAGCTTCCCTACTACCAGATAATTCGCTACATTTGCGTACCATGGTGTTTTTACTGCTACAACAAAAAAATGCTCATCAGGGAACTAATCGTCCACCGCTAGAGGGTCATCTGAATTTCGAACTCTAAACAGGAAATCTGCAACTATTTTCTCCTTCCCTGGGCGGTCCTTGATATTTATATCAAACTCCTGTAAAAGCAACAACCAACGAATCACTCTTCCATTTGTAATAGGTTTATTGGCTAAGTATATAATGAAGGAGTGATTGGTATATAGGAATACTTGATAGATAGTTCTATAATGTCTAAATTTATTAATAACATAAATGACAGCCAATAAATCCTTTTTGGTCATTGTATAGTTTAATTCAGCAGAAGTGATATTCTTGCTAATATAGTAAATAGCATAGGGATTTTTTCTTCTTCTTGATCGATAATTACCCCTATCATTATGTCAAATGCATCTGAGGAAATGTTAAAGGGTAGCTCCCAATTGGGGCAGCGTAAGACTAGTTCAGTCGAGACCAGTTTCTTCAAATTTGAAAAATTAGTGTCACATTTATTAGACCAATGGAATTCAACATTTCCAGTTAATGCATACAAGGGCGCAACAATTTGTGAGAAATTCTTTATAAACCTACGGTAGTACCCTACATACCCAAGGAAACTACGTACCTCTATCTGAGTACAAGGCATGGCTAATAAAATAATTACCTCTATCTTTGTCGGATCTAGCTGTATTCGAGATGCAGAGATATAGTGTCCTAGGATTACTCCTTCGGTAATCATCATGTGACATTTTTCGTTACTCAAATACAATCTGGTAGAAATACATCATTCCAATAATTTTTCTAGTGTTTGTAGTGCTTGATCAAAATCATCTCCATATGGAGTAAAGTTGTCGATGTAAATTTTGAGTCCTTAAGTTATTAAATCAGAAAAAATGTTGAGTATGGCTCTTTGAAACGTTGCTGGGGAATTGCATAACCCGAATGGTAATACCCTATAGGAAAGTGTACCCCATGGGCAGGTAAAGGTCATTTTATTCTGGTCTTTAGGGGCTATCTAGATTTGATTGTAACCACTGAAACCATCAAGGAAAGAGAAGAACCGCTTTCCTACTAATGTATCAAGGACCTGATCAATAAAAGTGAGGGGGAAATGATATTTCCATGTTTCTTTATTCAGTTCTTTGTAATCCACATAGGTTCTCCACTTCCCATTCTTCTTAGGAACGACTACCAAAGGAGAAACCCATTTGATGTTTGAAATAGGATAAATGAAGTTTACATCTAGCAACTTTTACAATTTGTATTTTATGATGACTTTCAGATGCGGGTTTAAACTCCATTAAGGCTGCCGAATAGGTCGAGCATCCTTGTTAGTATAAATGTGGTGTGTGCATAGATGAGGATACATACCCTTCATGTCTGGCTAGTCCCAAGCAAATGATCCCTTATATTTTTGTAAAACCTTAATGAGATTTTATTGTTGGTTACCATCCAGACTACCATTGATATTTAAAACCTTTCCTAGCTCAATTTCAATTGGCATGCTATTGGGAACAACAGTCGTGGGTATGTCTTGATTAGCAATGTCTGCCAAGGGGTATTCCTATGCTTCATTATCAATAAATTCTTTTAACATTGGGCATTTAAAATTTTCAGAAGCAGATGGATGATTCATGAAGTTATTGATTACATCATCTTCAGTTTGATCTTTGAATTCAAGTGTTTCAAATATTGCCAGTGGTGAACGGATGTTTTGTTCCTAGTTGTATGTGGTTGTTTGTGAATATTTACAGTGGGAAGACTTGGTTTGGCAGGAGGGTATATGACAATATTTTTTATGGCATCAACTCAAGAAATGGTCATACTACCTATCTAACAGCCTATGTAAGTGTCGGTTGTTGCTAACCAAGGTCGCCCCCGGATCAGGGGGTGTCCATCTAACCTACTTTTTGGGTTAATAACTAAAAATTATGTTAGATACTCCCATGAGTCCACAGAAACCAGGATGTCTTGTAATATTCCTTCTGGTTTGATAACAGATCTTTCAACAACTTCCACCAAGGTAGATGTGGGTTCTAACATTTTTATACCTAACTTCTCACAGGTTTTGGTAGTTAAGATGCTGATGGTCACCCCCAAATCAACTAGTGTGTTCGAAAAGGAGTGTCCAGAGATTTTTACAGTAACTATGGGGTTCCCTGGATCCTCGTATTTTACTAGTGTTTCTTTACCCAAGAGTAAGTCTGACATTTCTCTCACTACATGAACATTTGGTATGGTTTTTTATTTCCTCCCCTTCTTTTTTTCGCACATCTCTTTAATTGTCTTGGCATAGATAGGAATGTCTTTTATAGCCTGCAGAAGAGGAGTTATAATGCAAAGGTTTATTAATTTCCCTAGGAGATCAAAATCTAAGGAGACTATTGGTTTAGCCAATTTTAATCTCTCAGCGAATGGAGGGGAGGAAATAATAAGGTTTTCAGTGTCTTTTTGGTCAACTGTGTCCCACCCCTACTCTACCTTTATTTCTGTCATAGTTTATTTTTTACGTGCTGTCGAAATTTCAGACTCAAGTTGTGGTAGGGTCGTATATTCTTTAGGAGAAATAACACATCCTAATCTCAGTCTAAGTTCATTGCATTGCTTCTATTCAATTTTAGGGTTTACATTTTCAAAAATCTGGATTAGATGAACATGTCTGTTATTAGGATTAGGATTGGGTTGAGCTGGCAGTTGAGGACGCATGATAGGTTGACGATTGTGTTGGACTGGGTATGGAGATAGTAGTGTAGATTGATTATGAGCCCCTGTCCCCATCAATATATTAGTCATTACCAAGGGTCGTTGCCAGTTTTGAGACCAATTTGTATTCTATGAAGTGGAGGCAGGCTAGTGGGACTGATATGGATTGTTTTGCTAGTAAGGGGGAGAACAAGAAAAACTTGACCAATTATTACCTGAAGAGGGCTGTGTTTGCCAAGGAGGCATGGAAAATGATTTGGATGGCCAGGCAGAAAAAGGTGATTGGTTCTTCCATGATATTGTAGGGTTGGAGAAGAAAATAACAGAGGCAGGTCTTGTGGCATACCTAGTTGTGCTTGCCACTGTCGATGCTGATTCATTAGATAGACTGGTTCCGTCTCTTCTTTTTCCTCTTTAAAAACCACGTTCAACCCCAAAAGTGAAGGGAAATGGTCAGTGGCATGGTCCTTGGTACAAATAGCACATGTCTAGACCATGTCTAATGGACTTTCCCATTGATTGTGCTTCTTCTGACAACATGGAAAATAAAAAAAAAAAGTTTTGTTCTGCTATGGCTTTCTTCTTCTTGGCTTGTAGGACATCTAGTTGTGTTTTCAAGGTTCCCAAGATATTAGATTTAGAATCTTATAAAATATTACTGAATTCTTCTCTGGTCACGTTTCCATCGGAATGTTTATAATTCCTTGTAGCTGAGTCTCACCCAGGTTGCCTACTTCGCGTACTACCTTGAGAACACTAGATGCACAATGCAATAATTTCATCATATTATTCTTGATAGATGTCCCATTTTCCCATTATATTAAGTGTTTCAACCCATTCTTCTTTCATTCCCTTAACCATTGTTGCTTTTAGGATATCTTTAGATAGTGTAGTATATGGAGATATTTGCAAGTTATATTGAAATCTTTTAATGTATTCTTCTAATGTCTCATTGTATCTTGTAGACATATTGAAGATTTCATATTTTAGTTCTCGAGTCCGACAGTAGTCTTGATATTTTTTAAGAAAATATTTTTTCATCTGATCCCAACTATCAATGGTTCCTCCACCGAGCCCCATAAACAAGCGTAATGTTGTCCCCTTCAAAGTAGAGGGAAATAATTTTAGTTTCTGAGGCTTAGTGGTGTAGTCATATCCCCTACATAAGAGATAAAATTCAAATAACAACACATCTAGATATTCCGAGGTCAGCCCACGAAAGGTGGCGATGTTTTGTAATGGAATGGATTTCATAGGGGCATTTACGGCCGGATCAAAAATGGGATACTCAAATGTTTATGTCTGCCTCTCATTTTGGTTGTTTGCCATTTAATCAAAGATATTCCAGTAATCTTCAGGGATTTCCTATTCCGAGGGATTAATCTGAGTGGAATTAGGGAGTGGATGTGGAGGAAGCCTTATATCACTACCCAGATCTGGGATATTGGGTGTCTCTGTCTCAACCCCTCTCTCAAGGGATCCAAGCTCTGGAGTTTTTACTTGTACTGCATTGTTGGTTTCTCCCTCTCCTTCCTGCAAATTGCAAGAATTTTCCTCTCTTGAAGGGTTAGGACTTACGTGCTCAGTAGTCTGAAGGATTTTTTCAGACCCTTCTATTTCATTGTGAATCTCGGCGTGGGCTATAGATGGTGAGGTTGTTGCTCGAGGGAGTGTAGTAGGACTCTCTGTAGGAATGGTTCTGGGTCCTACAAATTCCTGGGATTCATCCTTCTTAATGATTTCGTCTATATAAGTTGTTCTTCCAAGGACCACCGATCCTTTGGGTTTTGTGGATTTTGATCTAATTCTATCTTTTTCTTCCTAGTCATAAAACAAGCACACCTATCATACTAACCTCTGCACAATTTTTGAGAACCAGGATGGAGAGCAAGCATTTTTCTTTCTGGTACACAGGTTCTTACCTCTTGTTTTCAATACCCAATTCTTTCATAGAAAAAGGAAAAAGAAATAAAGGACATCACTCTTAAACACTCTCCCAGACAACGACGCCAAAATGTTGGGTCATAAAGGTGACTGATGAAAGGTAACCTTAATGCTTCTCATTCATTATCAACCCAGGGAAAGTCTTGTTATTTCAAGAGTGTAAGAAAAGTATATGCAAGTGAAATCGGAGGTTAACTACTCGAAATTGTCATAAGGAATATTTTCTAATTCTTGAAGTTCAATCAAACCAACTTGGAGGTGAATTATGAAATGTTCAGAATATTCAAAGGAGCTAACTCTATCTAACCTGATGCGTACATAATTATCCAAGAGTGAAAAGAATAAATTGCAATTGAACAACACAATTTGAGGAATTGAACAACTACCTTAATGAATTGAACAAAAATTCTAATAAATTGAACAACAATCAATTATTCTAGATTTTTCAATGCAATTCTCTTTTAATCAACTAATAACATCCTTTTGAATTAAACATTAGCCAAACGCTCATAATTGTGGTGAAAAGATCCAAACATTAACTATATGCAGAATTGAACAACAACCGTGTTGAAACTAGTCTAATAATTGTAAAAGCATTGATTCCATATAAGAGGAAATGAATGGTAAAGTAGCCTAGTGAACAGGAAGCTATAACATCTCATGCTCACAATTAACCAATTAAACGATATATTATGAAATGAAATGGATAACTGGAAACACAAATTCTATAAATAAACGTATAGCACAGAAGTAGGAGAAGAACCCCCAGGGCTGGGCCCAAAGCCACTAGAAGCCTGCTGCTAAGGAATAATCAGAGGTTGTTTATTCCAAAAACTCCAAATTCTTCATTAATCCACTGAGCAATACATTAGTACAAAACTTGACGATTCTGTCTGAATACGTTTATTAGAGGAATATTATATTACAGTAGCTGTCTTTTGTCTTATTCATCTTCGGCCTTTTATAACTTAAAGGAAAAATCAAAAGTAGTAACAAATCCTTCTCATTATGATATCCTACTGCTTTGTGGCTATCGATTGAGCACTCCAAGAGTGCGCGTGCCTCTACATCTTCCCTTGATTCATAGGAGCCGATATGATTATGTTCACCTTCCTTTTATATTGCCTTTTGGTCATCCGGTCAATGGTTTGAATGTTTTTCTTCCCTATTAATAAAGAAAGTGACAAATTAGTTTTTGCATTATTAAACACTCCTTTTTTCATTAGTCCACTCTGCCTTGTTTTCGCATTATTTTCCTTTAATTTATTGCTAAGATGAAGGGAAAATGTATAAAAGTACATGAAAAATCATGGTAAAGATGGGGGAAAAACGTACCTTCTTCTTGGCCCAACATACACCACCAAGTGGGTGCATCCGAGAACACAGAGGTTTCTCACAGTAGGTTTCCCGCTAGTCCTTGACATGGGGGGCGGCTTTGAGGAGTGAAAAAGTATTATTTTCCCAATTGGAAAAGTCATGAACCGAAAAATATCCTTCTAATAGATTCAACCATCTATATACGACATTTGCATCTATTTGGCCCTCAAATACGACAATGTCGAAGTTAAATTGTACCTTAAAAGGAGTGGCACCTCCAGAGTGGTTTCCAGATGAATATGCGTCGCCAATGGGTAGCAGTCGAAGGATCTAGGAAAATTTATCCATCATCACGTTCATTTTTTTTTCCAGGGCCTCCTCGAGAAAAATTTTGATAGGATCTCTTGATCCTTCTTCTTTATTTTCCTCCGCCATAGGAGGTCGCCAGGGTTTATGAGGCTAATCTTGCAAAGGTTCAACCAGATCAAGACCTAACATGCAAAGAAAGATCGAGAAAGAGCAGACCAGTCTGATACCACTGATACAGATTTATGAAGGAACATAATATAATGCATAAATAAACATAAACACAGATATGCAAAATGAAATATACTTTATTTTATTAATATCAAATAACCGAAATAAGCTTACAAACATAATGGAAATAAACTAGCTCGGGCGATGGTAGCTTATCTATGAGAAGAGATGTCACAGATACATTCTTATGAACTAAGTTACAATGAGGCTAAAGGGATTTTTTACTATTGAACAACATGGGAAAACCATAAAAAAACAAAACCCTAACCCTAGGAGATGGAATGAGAAAATTTTATGGCCCCTGTTGGGGTTAGTTGGGCAGCCAACTTCCCATGGTCATAACTTGGTCATATTATCTCAGTTTGCCGCATATGATGTATCATTGGAAATATCTCTCTAAGTACTACAAGATTTGTTGTAGGCCCTTCACTATGCTTATAAGTTTACTGCGAACCTCAAAAAAACATCATTTAGGGGGTCAAAACTGCTTCGCAAGTTTAGGACCTGAAAAAACTACTAAAAAAAGTAAATGCTGCTATAAAGAAGGAAAATGATGAAATTGAATGGAGGTAAAGGCGGAATAGGTGGGTGGCCACCAATATCCACCTAGATCCAGTAAATAGCTACATTCTTGGGAAGAAAAACTACATGCAAACAAAGAGGGCACACTTTCAAAGCACGAAGGGGCCTCAAGGGTAATTCAGGGCTTTGTAGTGCGCTCATGCACTCAAAAAAGAGACTAAACACCATCAAGGGCACAAAGGGACACTGCAAAGGGATAAAGGAGTGAGTTTTCAGGCCTTCAGACCTTCATAGTGCACTCAAAGAGACAAAGAGGGAACACTAGCTCAGTTAGAAGAGATGAAGGGAAAAATCTTCGAGCCTTCAGGGTGCACTCTTGTGCTCAAGGGTAAGGAGGGCACACTAGTGCATTCCAAAGGGAAAAAGGGAAAAAATTCAAGCCTTCAGGGTGCGCTCATTCACTTAGGGAGGGTGCATTTGTTCGCGATGAAGGAATGCACTCAAGAGGCAAACTTGTCTTTTATGGGTGCAATTTTCAAAATTGATTGAGCTTCGGGTTCGAGAAGTTTAATTTTCCAAATGAAAGCTCAAGAAAAATTATAACATCAAGATTACATAATGGAAATGAGAAGAATAAATATCTACAAGATTGTATGGATGTTGACACACTCATGGTTAGAATGTGAAGGGTGAAGGAACATGCAAAGTTTCATCTCGTGACAACAGATTAACACTTTTAGAAACAAGATTGAACATAAATTCTAGTAAAAAAACTGAAAAAATAAAAAAATAAAAATAAAAATAAATAAATAAAATTTCCAATAAGGAAATCAAGACCAACAGTGAAATAATGAAAGGAAATCAACAGATTCAACATGCAAAACTTACTTATAGCATAGATTGACGAAGAGTTTCTTGATCCACATATGTGCACCGAAGTCAGATGAGAATAATTATGAAAATGAATGATTAAATGGGTTAATTTAAAAGATATTTCACGCAAAAATATTTCATACATGCTCGCCACTTCTCGACAAGTGAATGCATTAGTTGAAGGAAGTTAAGTGGGCTCCTATTTCTAGGAGTGCACCCACATGCAATAGAAAAAATTATGCATGCATTCAAGAAAGGTGCACGTCTTCAACATAAAGGAATGTGCTCAAGGAGGGCACACTTGTTTAGCATGAAGGAGTGCACTCAAGGAGGGCGCACTTCTTCAACCCTAAGGAGTGCGCTCAACACAAGAGCATGTCTTCGTCAACTGGAAGTGTGATTTTTCCTTTAAGGGCACTTTTCTTGCTTTTGTTTCTTCTTTTGTGCTTTTGAGTGATTTTCGAGCATGTGCATGTTGAAAAGTCTATTTTCTAAGTCAATAAAATTCATAAATCCACCTAACCATGGGTTAGATAACACAAGCACTTCTCAGGGTTAGGTGATGAAACTTAGGAGGATGCAACACTAGGATAAAAAACACAAATAACAAATCAAACAACATGATGACACTAAGGGGCTTGAAACGACAGTTAATGTAGGCTCCAAAATTTAGTTAGGCTAAAATTTTGGAGGGTCATTGTCACAACGACAAAATAAATCATAACAATGACTGAAAATAAAGATCATAAAAACTCATGGAATCAAACCACACCAAGATGTCTGGAAATTATCATTCATTCCTCATTCAAACAAAGAACTTATCTGTTACAAAAAATATTTATCTTCCACCTTATGGCTCACATCTCCTCCTCTATTCAAAATGAGGAGTTTAGATATAAAAATTCTTGTAGTAGTCATATCCTCTAGAACTAATATTGTATCATTAAAAAATAAAATAAATTTTTGTTTTTGTTTTTGTTTCAGCCTAATAGCCAATAAAAAAGAAACAAGTAACCAAAGACAATCACTGACAAGAGAACTGTTGGTAGTAGGTTCCAATTTCAGGAAAATGCATCCCATGAGCATAGCAATAATATATATTGTCAACAAATTCACCTGTGATAAATATAAAAAACAGTTAAGAAAACAATATAAGACGAGATAAGGACATTACATAATTTAGAATTTTGTAACATCTTGTAGTGAGGTAACTAATACGTAAGAATATATTTATGTGTAAGTAAATAATTTCTTCTATTGATAAATCTGAATGGTGATATAATGGCCTTCATGACAGTTGCTTAAAAAAGTATCGATTGGTCATGAAGGAATTGGGTCATGTCTTCTGACCCTAAATAATTTTATAAATATTAATGATTAAATTAACTAAATAAATAAATAATGATGTATTTATTATTATTATTATTATTATTATTATTATTATTATATATACTATTTATATTATTAATTATTTTTTTAATTTTTTTATGAATTAATTATTCATAATATTTCCACCCCCTTTAAATATGCTTTGTCCTTAAAGCATAATAAAAATGGTTTCCTCTAGTTGAACATGCTTCTATGGAATGACATCTATTTTCTTTGACTTGTTTTTTCTTTCTGAGTTTGTGACATTCTCATATGAATCTGCAACTTCCTTGAAGTTGGATGCATTAACATAATGCAATTTATAGTGTCATCCTTGGCAACTAAACTCCATGAACTGTTCTTCAAGGTATATATTATATATTCCTAATTGCATTAACCATTCTGCACCTAGCACTATCTCCATTTCCTTGAGTGGTAGGGCATATAAATTTGTTTGTAGCTCTAGTTCTTGTATCTGAATTGAAACCTTAAGACATTCTTTTATCTCTTCAAACTTTTTTAGTGTAGCAATAGTCATGCTTAGGTACTGTATTGAGCATATACAAAGATCAAGTTGTTTAGTGAGATTAATGTTTATACAATTGTGAGTACTTCCAGAATTTACAAGTACATTGACCATTTTCTACCTCTTATGAGCCCCTTAAGCTTCATGGTTTTAGGTCGTAACCTTCTTATCATGTTTGTTGGTAGAGAAGTAGGCTCAATGTGCTTTCTTCTTGGAGACTGGATTCTCTGCTTCCAAAGGTGTGGTGGAACATATTTTGCAGTGACTTGTTATTTTTGACCCATTGAAGAATTTCTTTCTTCATCCTAATTTTGTTGGACACACGAGATTGTAGATAATGATGGCTCCTCAGAATCTGAATCCTCACTGCGTGTGATAATGATTTCTTCATCACATTATTCGAATTCAACTTGCTTCCCATATACTATTTTATAGTAGCGTAAGGATGTGTATTCACATTTATGTCATAGAACCCAATTTTATCCACACTTGCGACAATTATTTTTATTTTTTATCCTTTTCCTTGACTCATTACTTGAATTTTCTGATTCCTTTTCAACTTCATAAGTATATAATTTCTTGTTAATGTATTTGTGTGCTGATGTCCATTTGTCTCCACAATACCTACATTTTTTTTACTCCTTTTTACCTTCATATTTTTGTTGGTCTTCGTATTCCTTGAATGATGACATTTTGTACTTATGCTTTTGTTCAATATTTTTTCTGCATGTCTGACTTGTTCAATAGTTTTGGGTTTGTACAACTTCAATTCTGCACATATATACTCCTTTAGTTCACAGTTATACATTGTAAGTAGTTGTTCATCAGTAAATCCTCTTTTTCTTGTAGCTAATACTTCCCATTCGTGGGTGTATTCGCTTACAAACCCTTTTTGTCTGAGATGAACAAAATTTTCATTGACATATTCTTCAACATAAAAACTTTTCAGCAAAGCATCCACAAAGTTTTTCTAGAGAAATGAACAAGCTTCACATTTTCCGAACCACCATAGGAACCAATCATATGCATCAGCTTCCAAATTGTTGGTTGTAGTTGTGATTTTATCTCGTTCTCCTATTGGTGGGTTTGATTCAAAAATGGATTCAATTTCGTTAACCCACACAATAACACCTCCATGGCATTTTACATCATATTCTGGGAGCTCCTTAATTCGTCGATAGTATTTTTCTTGGAAGTTTTTATATTACTGACTACCTAAGAAGTGTATTTGCGGCATTTGTGGAATTTCATGATGCGTTTGCGGAATTTCATGATTTGGGAAATCTTCACTTTTTCGAGTCTTGGTAATTTGTGTTGGTTCTTGAGAAATTAAAGAACTAAAAAATTAATTAACCATTCCCATTAGCTTTTTCTGCATTCCTAGAGACATTCTCTCAATATTATCTATGTTTTTTATATTGCTTGCTAATTGCTATTGAGTTACAATTATCCTCTTTTTACCTTCTCCTAACTATGCCTACTTCTTTTCAACATTGTCGAGGTGAAAACATGATTTATCGAGTTATTATTGATATTTTTGGTGTCATCACTATTATTCCCCATTTTCACTAAGTTTTTCTTCTCTGCGGAACCAAATTTTTTTTTTAATTAATTAATTATATATATATATATATATATATATATATATATATATATATGTAAGTTCAATATATAAATTATATTTGTATAAATATGTTAATAATTATAAAGCCAACACTTCCAAAAAGGGAAGAATCAATTTTTCGAAGGGTGTGACAGTTTGTGGAGCGGAACAAAAAATGACGTGGCAGTTTGACCCAAGAAATGGTGGGGAACAGAAAACTGAGCCACGAGTATGGAAATGAATTGTTGACTAGTTTTGATTAGATGATATAGATAGAGAGCATGCGTAGACATGGGAACACACAGCGACAGAGGAGGGGTGAACCAACGTCTGGGCAGCAACAGATTCATGTGGGGGACAAGGGTTAGACAAAACAAAATAGTGTCGAGTCTCTGAAGTAATGGTGTATGGAAACGAGAATAGGATCTTGCGACTAGTGAGTACCACGTATAACCATATATGCATGACGTAATGGGAGCATGTGAGCAACAATCATAAAATTGGAATACTTTGACTGATGATGCAACAGAACAGGAACAAGCTTTTCCCCCCTTAGAGTAAACCACAATAGATAGGTCGATATTCAAACAACGATGAACACAGGTGGAAATGGGAAACTAAGAAACAAGCTGAACAATGAAGGTTGGACGAAAAACAATTTGGATGTAGAAGTGCAGAGAAGATGACAATGAACAAAAATGGAACGAAAAGGAGTGTAGTGATGAACAACGAACAACAGTTGATGTGGATGATGTAGAACGTGGCTTTGATAACAATGCAATGAACAAGTTTTGTATACTTAGAGCAATCATTTTGTACGTAAGAATGTATTTGTGTGTACATCGTTTAATTATGTGTAAGTAAGTAATTATTTTTATTGATTAATATGAATGTTGATACAATGGCCTTCATGATGATTTCTTATCAAATGATTGATTGATCACGAAGGAGTTGGGTCATCTCTTTTGACCATAAACCCTTTCATAAATATTAATGATTAAATTAATTAATTAATATATATACTGCTTGCTTATGAATTAATTATTCTAACACATCTTTTTTTATTAAAAATAAATAAAAATAAACCATACATTATGAACAATTTGCAAGCAATAACAAAATAAGACTTTATTTAGTACACTTTGACTCCAGCGAAATTGTAGGAATTTACAAGGTAAGTTCCTTATATAAAAAACCAAAGGTCACCGCTCATAAACATATCACAACTCAGTATACCAGTATTATCACGTGGTTAAAACCCTCTAAGAGGGAAATAGTCCAAGGCCTGAGCCAATGCGACCACTTTAGGAAATTTATTAATATAAAAAGAAAAGTTACATATGTTTCTCTCATAAACCGTTATCGGAAAAATGACCCTCCATGCTCTTTAAATAAAGATCATGGACCAATCGGGTGCTAAGCCACGATTCAAGTGTTGTTAATACTGAGGAGAGAGAGAACCGTCGAATCACTACAAATCTTGACTGTCAGATTATAAGTTACAAATGTACATAGTAAAGAAACACACTTTACCTAACTCTACGCTAGACTAAGCTATTATTAACTATTTCCTATGTGTCAGAATATCCTAACATCCCCCCTTAAGAACAAATTGGGATAGGATTGAAGGATTTACAAAGGTGACACAAAAGGAGCCTATTTCCTATGTGTCAAAATATCCTAACATCCCCCCTTAAGAACAAACTGGGATAGGATTGAAGGATTTACAAAGGTGACAGAATAGGAGAAGGAAGGAGGCAGTATAGCCTATCCCCCCTTAATGATAACTTTCTTGAGCTCCAATCATGGATCGAAGTTTGGTAAACTTCGCTTCTGTGAGAGCCTTTGTAAAGATATCGACTACTTGATCATTGGTTGGAAGATACTGCATTTCAAGAACACAATTATGAATGAGCTTTCTGATGAAGTGTATGTGGAGCTCAATGTGTTTCATACACTGATGCTGAACTGGATCTTTACATAGCTGAATGGCACTCTGATTATCACACCAAAGTGTAGTTGGATCTTGCTGATGAAGACCAAATTCAGATAGGATCTGACTAAGCCACATGGCTTCCTTGATGGCTTCAACTGCACCACGATGCTCTGCTTATGTGGAAGGAAGAGAGATGGAACTTTGTTTTTTACAAGACCATGTAATAGGTCTTGAACCAAGAGTGAATATATATCCTGAGTAGACTTTCGATCATCAGGGTCATAAGCCCAATCAGAAATAGTGAAACCAATAAAAAATGGAGATGCTCTTGCAATGTAATGAATCCCGAACTGAACTGTACCTCGAATATATCGAAGTATTCTTTTATCTACTTTCTAGTGACTTTCATGAGGTTGGTGCATAAACCAAGAAACAAGACCAATGGCAAAGGAAAAGTCAGAATGGGTACGAGTTAGATACAAAATTTTACCAAAAAGTTGACGGTATAAGGTAGCATCACCTTCAGGGGTAGTACAAGTGACTAAAGTCTTGACTCTAGACTGAAAGGGAGAAGGGGCGGGCTTACAATCTTCCATGTGAAAGTGGCGTAGAAGATCACAAGCATACTTGGACTGAGAAAGGGTAATACCTTCTTTGGATTGCAAGACTTGAAGACCAAGGAAATAGTGCAAGTGTCCTAAGTCTGTCATTTCAAACTTCTTTTTGAGGCTAGATCACTTCCACTAATGATAAGATCATCAACATAAAGAACAAGGATGGTGAAGGACTTACCCACTTTCTTGGTGTAGACAGTGTTGTTAGAATGACACCTAGAAAAGCCATTATCTAATAGAAATCTATTCATTTTGGCATACCAAGCCCAAGGAGCTTGTTTGAGACCATAAAGAGACTTCCTAAGGTGACAAAAAAGGTTGGAGTCATTTTGGATAAAGCTAGGGGGTTGTTCCATGTAGATTTCTTTATGCAAATCTCCATGTAAGAAGGCGGATTTAACATCCATTTGATGGACTTCCCGTTTAAAGGCGGCAGCAAGGGAAAGAACAAGGCAGATAGAATTCATTTTCGTAATAGGGGAGAAGGTTTCAGTATAGTCAATGCCTTCAACTTGTGAAAATCCTTTAGTGACAAGATGATCTTTATGTCTATCCACTTTTCCAGCTAGACCAAATTTTTTTTTGTAAACCCATCTGCATCTGAAAATTTTTCTTCCTTTTGGAAGAGGAACAAGATCCCAAGTATCATTCGCCAATAGGGAACGATATTCTTCATTCATAGCTTCATCCCAATCTGGATGATCGGAGGCTTCTTCAAATATTTATGGATCAAGATTTTCTAGAACTTGAGCCAATAAGGAAGAGGCTCTTTCGAACTGAGAAAGTGTATGTTGTCGATCTGCAGGGTCACCTGCAAGAGAACCTACTGCATCCCGAGTAGAGTAGACCCATCTTGGAAGCTATGGAGTAAAAGGAATAACTTCAAGAGGTGGAGGAGGAATTTCATCCTCGCTGTCATCATCTGAACTAGAAGGAATGCTATAAAAAATAGAAGAGAGAGAGAGAGAGAGCTGGCACATATGTCGAATCAGGCTCGCAGGCCAAAGGTGGCACACCCGCCGAACTAGGGTCATAGGCCGATATATTTTCATCAAATTTTACATCTCTTCTAATGATTATATTTTCAGATTTTGGTTGAAGAAGACTATATCCTTTGACATTTTCAAAATATCCAACAAAAATTCATTTTTCACTCTTAGGTTCTAAGGCTTTATGTTTCGCATCTGGAATATGGGCCCAAGCATCACTTCCAAAAACACGAAAGTTACTTACATCTGGTTTGATTGAGCTCTAAGCTTCTTCTGAAGTTATATTCTTTAAAACTTTAGTAGGAGTGCGATTTACTATGTAATTTGCACAATTAATTGCTTCTGCCCAAAAATTGAGACTAAGTCCTTTAGATTGAAGTATACAATTAGCCGTTTCTTTTAAGGTGCAATTTTTCCTTTCAGCTACACCATTTTGTTGTGGATTATATGGAACAGTATGTTTCAATTGAATGCCATGCTTAGTGCAGAAGTTGATAAATTTGTTGTTAACATATTCTCCTCCATTGCCTGATCTTAACTTAAGAATTTGATGTCCAGATTGTTTCTCAACAAAGGCCTTAAAGGCCAAGAACATGTTAAAAACTTCACTCTTGATTTTTAACAAGTATACCCAAGTTCCTATGGAAAAATAATCAATGAAAGTTAAGAAGTACTTGCAACCAGAGAAAGAAACAACAGGAAGTGGACCACATAAGTCATTGTGCACAAGCTGCAAATTAGGGGCTAAAGCATGCCAAGAGGCATGTTTGTCAAAACTATCCCGATGATGTTTTCTGAATACACATCTGGAGAAAAAAACATCTCAGCAAGATAACATAGGAAGACCCATCACCATATTTTCCTTACATAGAGTTTGAAGAGAGCAATAGTTCAAGTGACCAAATCGCTCATGCCAAAGTTTTCTCACTTCATCATTATGAGCGAAAAAAATGGAGGGAAGACATGATGACCCAAAGTTATCAAATTTATACAACCTTGTGGAATCACCAGCAATGCCAGTAGCTAAAATATGTCTAGGATCTTTGAGGTCCTTGATTACAACATCATGAGGTGAGAATTCTACTATTTTCCCTTCACCTGAATGAGTTATCTGATAAACAGAGAGAAGTTTGCATGACAAGGTAGGAACACATAGTACATCATTCAACTAACCATTATCAAGATGAATGGTTCCAGATCCTATAACACTAAGAGATCTATCACTACCAACATAAATATGTTTGGTGTTACAATCATTTAAAGAAGAAAAAATGGCTTTATTTTTGGTCATGTGGTAAGAAGCTCCAGACTCAATGAGTCACTCATGAGAATGAGAAGAATAAGATAGATTTAATGCATAACTAGATCTTGATGCTTGACAACCACAAGAAGAAAGTGCCATTCCTGAAGATGAAGGTGAAGAGTGATCCAAATTGATATTGCACTTCTTCATTACTTCTTCTAAGGCTTCCATCTTCTTAAAACATCTGGATTCTACATGCCCATCACAATTACAAAAGTTGCAATGTCTATCTGTATTCTTCCCTTTGTTTTTATTTGCCTTATCATTTTGGTGAGTTGCTTTTACAGTTTGCAGCTGAAATTTCTTAGGACACTTGTTTGGTTTCAGACCATAATTTTTAGGATATTTCTTCTTGGGATGCTTTTGATATGATTGTTGTTGGGTGATAAGACAAAGGTGTAAGATTTTTTCCTTTCTCTTATCAAATAATCGCAAAAGGCATCAAAAGAGGGGTTCTTGTAGTTCTTGTAGGTGGTTCCTGAAGAATCATGGCTTCTCTAGTGGAATGGAAGGTGGAAACAAATATAGAGTATGCAGGGCTAAGCTTAGCAAGAATGCAATAGACTAGGCTACCATCTTCCTTTTTGACCTTACAACCTTATAAAAGAAGTCTAAGGGTCTTGAATTTGGACAGAAAATCTTCAATAGAAGATAAATTATTGGGGTCTAAAGTAAGCAACTCATTTTCAAGCTAGTGGGCCCTGATTTGATTTTGAATGCCAAAGAAAATATTTAGCTTTTCCAGGGCTGCATGAGGGGTGTCAATGTCAAGGATGTGAAATCGAAGATCTTGAGCAATGGACATTCCTATCAACCCTCGTGCTTGATCTTGTTTATTTTCCCATTTAGCGACTTTATCATTATCAGAAGGTTTAGTTTCTTTTCCTGTGGCTATTATATAAATCCATTTACTTCTAAGTATATCTACCATGTGAGGTAGCCATTGGAAATAATTGGTGCTGTTAAGAATAATCGAGCATGCACTTTTCATTTTTAAAAAACTGAAGCTGAAAAAAACTAAAACTAACTGATCCAATGGAAATATCTCGAAAAAATAGGCTGATTCAAAAAAATGGCTCAAAAAATAGCTTCCAGATGAAGAAGTTATGCCTTTTTGAAAAAACTGAGTTACAGATGCTGAATAGTTATGGGAATGGTTTGAAATTTGATGGTGAAGTTCAACTTTTAAGAAAAAATCCCGCCCCTTTAACAATTTTTTTTTTACAAAAGAAGCTTGATAAAGAGACTTGAACCCAAGACCTCTATTCTCATAAACTAACTTCTCACCAAGTGAGATAGTAAAAGGATTATGTAATTGTTTGAAAGGAGAAAGGAGGAAAGGTTTTTTTTTGTCTTCAGTGTGTGCGCTTTTTCCTGCACAAAAAACACAAAAAACTGAGGAAAAAAAATGAAATACAACCCTTACAGTAGAATGTTAGATTTTCGGTTAGCCTTACAGACAACTATCTATTTTTTCACTATTTCTGATTTCCCGATACCGAAAGAAGATGCGAGGAAAGAACATACATAGAAAAAAAATCCCTTCTTCATGTTTCTGATTTGTCGAGATACTTTACACCTTAGATCTAAACTGACATAGCTTGGGCAACCAGAAACCGTTTCACATGAAACGAAAGGTGTTCCTCGTTGTGACAGATGCTCCAGACACAATAGAGCAGTTCTCTAGGCCGAGAGATGTTCAGAGATAGTATATCTACAAAACGACAATCACATGCAGTCAAACTGGGCGTTCCTCATTGTAACAGATGCTCCAGACACAATAGAGCAGTTCTCCAGGCCTGGAAATGTTCAGAGATAGTATATCTACAAAACGACAATAACATGCAGTCAAACAGGCTTTGGATTTGGATCAACAACAGATGCGGCCCTCAAAATAGCTCTGATACCATGTAGGAATCGATAAGGTAAGTTACTTAGATCAAAAACCAAAGGTCACTGCTCACAAATAGATCAAAAATAAATACACCAATATTATCACATGGTTAAAACCCTCAAAGAGGGAAAAATTCCACGACCTGAGCCAATGTGGACACTTCAGGCAATTTATTAATATAAAAAGAAAAGTTACATATGTTTCTCTCATAAATGGTTACCAAAAAAATGACCTTCCATGCTCTTTAAATAGAGATCATGGACCTATCGGGTGTTAAGCTACATATCAAGTGTCGTTAATACCAAGGAGAGAGGGAATCATCGCATCACTACAAATCGTGACCGTCAGATTATAAGTTACAAATGTACATAGTAAAGAAACACAATTTACCTAAATCTACACTAGACTAAGTTATTCTTAACTATTTCCTATGTGTCGAAATATCCTAACAGAAATTACCAACTTTACTCTTGCAAATTTCACTCTGAGTTGTGTATATCTCCCTTGTGAAATTTCAATAGATGTGGCTAATTATTGCTACCTCAAATTTTCATGACGATTGCAGGAAATTCTAAGTTGTTGAATTTCCCTAGTCAACTACTCAATTTGATTAGTTAGTTGTGGAATAGTTACAAGGTGTTGTTGGTGCCAATACAAGTCCAATATAAATTCAGAGGCAACTTTTTCTTTATTAGTATTCAATTCAGGTGCAACATTGACATCACATGCAGTGTCATGCTTATCGGTAGACTCAAGTTTTACTTTCCCAAGAAGAGATTCCCGGAGATCAATAATATTTTGATTGGAAGAGAGTTTTTTCTTACTATGCCACATTCAATAAATTATTCTATTCAATAATTTATCCTTTCTATGTTTACTACTATCCTTCCCTAGCTGATTGCCTATGTACTCATTTGCAGGTTCCAAATTAAAACAATATAACTTGGGGTTGTCCCTCACAATTTCAAGCTTGTCCTGCCAGGTATAATTCCTTTGAACCTAGTTATTCTCTACAAGAATGTTTCTACTTTTGATATGGCATGATTAAATGTTTTTCTAAATCCTCATTCCTATTTTTAAGTAAAAAGGATTGTTTTTAGACTCGACTCAGGGCAATTAGAGTGTAAATTATCGCTTGAAGGCTCAAATAGAATGTTACTGGGCATCTAACTGGGGTTTGAAGAGACCTGATATTGGATTCCCTTTATGGGAGGGTTTACATGTAAACCACTTCTTAGCAGAAATGCTTCCTATTCTAACCCCAATTTACTGAGTTGGTATTTAACTAAAATAATAGTAATACCATGATGGAACAGAGAGCGTTAAGCTGCAAAGTGATGTTTCTGATACATCGAGGATATTTTAACCCAAGACATATAAATACAATTAGGAAAATTTAATGGATACCCCAAAAATACCATCAATAACATGATATGCTAAAGGAAAACGAGGCTAAAATGACCTTCACAGGTGATATTTGTTTGTAAAAACAACATCATATTTATCCAATGGGGTTTCAAGAAAGAAATAGGCAGACCTTTAATATTGTAGGCATATCCCTTTTTCGCCAATAGTTTCTTCCATGGAATATCATTTATGCTCCAAGTTTTTCACCAGATTTCACCTTCCAATGGTAGGCCGATAACCTATGCAATAAACTCGACATCGACTGTAAACTCAAGGTCTCCTATTTTAACCTTATGGCCATCAAAATAAGTTGCAAATTCCTTGATGAATGCCTGGTTATAACCAAAAAACTTAAGAAAATCAAACTATCTGACTGCCCGAAAAACGTTGGAACAATCGTCATATTCTTCCAACAAATTAGTGCATGTTCTTTCAATCTGTTTAGCTCGATCCATGAGAAGGTATGGCCTATAGTAAGACCAAGTTAAAAATTGAAATGTAAAACCTTGAAAACCCTAACCCTTTGACAAATAAACAAACCAGAAGAGAATGCTGAAGAATAAAGTGAAGTAACCCTAGAAAATCCTTACTAATCATGCATTCAAGATGAGGTACGACTGTGACATGTTCAAACATTTTCATCCATCAGATAACTACGGGTGGCAAGGATCAAATGTTCAAGTGACAACATCAACTTTAATAACCTAGCCATAAGCATTGTTTTCCCTAGAGATGTGCATATCAAAAATTCGAGAGAGTTTGACCCACAAGTCTAAAGTCACACAATGTTTAATCACCATATTCATTTTTCCCATCGAAACAATTAACAATATATATTGTTAGGAGTATATAATATGTTATGTTATAAAACCTATTAATAATCATATGCGACCAATAAAGGTTAGGCCTAAGTTTTGGTAACCCAATTATTATAAAATGAATAGGTTATCGAATAAGGTCTCCATCATACATTACCATATAGAATTTATATCTTTAAACAAATTATTATAGCTAGACCAAAATAATTTGAAAACCATTAAAAATAGATTGTTACAAAATTTCTCAAATTTTGTAATGGTATTTTTATTTTAATATGAATGTTCAAATACACATAAAATTGATAACCTCTAGGATAATATCAAAAGTTCTAGCAACGAGGCTAATGCAAAAAAAGTGATCACCAAGAAATCAAGATATAAAATCTAACCAATATCTTGGGTAAAATGAAAATAATTCTCAGAATCATCAGAAGATATATACAAGTAATCTAAAATCCAAAAGAAAAGAAAGAGTAGAGAAGGGCCCATATCTTCAAGCAGTGAATGAGACAGGAGGCGGTTGAACTTCCAATATTAATATACATTAAAATTGTTCAAATTTACAAAGAATGTGATAAATCTCATCATTTAATATTTAATTCAATATTTAATTCAATATTAAAATTCTAATAATTAAATATGGCTTGAAATTTATTTATTTATTTTCAAAGGAAAAAATTACATTGAAATGTAATAGCTATTTTGTTTATGGGGTTTTCTTTTAGCATTTCAATTATTAATGTAAAATTTCAATTGTAATTTGGTAGTCACATAAAAAATACATAATGCAATTTCTTACAATAAAATGGATAATTTTTTCACCAAATATAAATGTAAATGATATTCATATGCTTACATTTTCGAAACAATTTAAATATCATCAGTATATCCTTAATGCTTGACACTTGTTAACTTCTTTTTGGAGTGTAAAACTTGAGAAAAGGTTTACACCTCCAATGATTTGATCCCACTCCATTCAGAGTAACATGGATCTAAGCAGGTGAGTGAATATATTCAACTATACATCCATCTTAAGGTATGGATATAATCCAAGTTCCTCACCCCAATGTTTATCTATTTATTGATATTCTATCCACTAACTTCCACTATATTGTCCCTCTCCCTTTACATCTGAGAGCTATCGAATTTATCTGTGAAAACCATCAAATTTATGGTAATTATTAATCTCCCAACTTATCCCATATTTTAAATAAATGTAATGATTTATAGATAAATACAAAGTTCCTTCTTCATATGAAGCATCATCCAAGTATGCCCATCACATATCCTTGTTGATTATCTATTATTTTCATCTTATCTATGTTTTTATATATATTAATTATAGATAAGCATTCAATATGTTTAGTGACTATAAAACATATTTAAAAGGTAGAGCCGCATTTTGTTCAAATAACTTATATATATATATATATATATCATCAAGTTGGACAATTAAATTTTCTTTTGTTGTATCACCTGTTAAGTGATCAAGTCCATTTGCATTAATGAAACCATCACTTATACTATAAGAGTTATAAAATGATTATACTCTCATATATAGGAAGATGCTAACTATCATTTATCTTTATTAATCAAAATTTATATCTTTATTAAAAAAATTAGAAATATAAATTAAAATATACAAAATAAGAAGGATAAGAATGATAAGAAAAATAGTCCAAATAATTATTAATAAAAACAACCATATAAATTTTTTTTCATTTTCTTGTAAACATGTATAACGGTTTAGGTGTAGTACTTGTAGAAAAAAATTCATATGTCTCCCATGAATTTAGTCATTATCTGACTGAAATATCTGATAGAAAAAAGACAATGTATTGAATTCCTTTTGAATTTGTTGTGAAGAGGTTGAAATTTATTAAAATCACTATTCATTTGTATAAAAAAGACATCAACAACCATATATACCTATATTGGAAAACTTGTACATTTAATTTTTATATTTATTTAATGTTATATATATATATATCCTCGGATGCTGGTGAAAACAAGAGTACAAATCACAACCATCTCTCCCATGCCCATGAGGACGAAGATCTGCAGCGTAGGTCCTCACCCGATGTGGATCCTCAAACCGGTAACCATCCGCATGAGATGAACGAGATAAGGCATGATGAAGATACGCTTGGACAACGTCATCCTCTCTAGGGTGCCTCTCTGTAGCAATCATTCTAAATGATTACATGGATTGATATGTCGATTGGCCATAACTCTTCACTTGAGCCTGCTCTTGAAAATGGTTATGGCATGCAGCTGCTTGCAAGGCTCAATCATGACCTTCCCCCTTGCATGTGTCACAAACCTTTTAAAAGGAAGGCCGCTCAGCTCAAAGAGACACATAGTCAACTCCTTTAGTCTTTTTTGTTGATTTTGTTCTTGCCCTCCCACACCACCAACCCATTGAACATCCCTCTTCCTAGAGCTATGCTGTGCAAAAATCTCTAGGCTGCGATTTATCTATTTTGTGCTTCTTATCCCAACTCCATCTGTCCCACCAGTCTTAGTAGTCTCTGTGCACCCATTACCCTACCTCCCCTGACGTGATTTCCCGCTCATCGTTCCCCCTTGATTCTCCCATGATTCATTCCTCTCCCCCTACTGAGCATCCCTCCATCTCTGTCACTCCTCTGCTTAAGCAGGCCATGACTCCTAGGTTGTGCCAAAGAACCATCCGTGGAGGGAAGAGAGGGGCACTCCCTGGTCGTTACCACTGTGGGATGGACAACCAACTGGAGTCTGTTGAAGGCTCCTACTCAGGAAATTACGCTAGACAGAGCCCTGAACTGGATAAGGAGGAGGAGCCCCC
This sequence comes from Pinus albicaulis, assembly GCA_034641835.2. Taxonomy (NCBI): domain Eukaryota; kingdom Viridiplantae; phylum Streptophyta; class Pinopsida; order Pinales; family Pinaceae; genus Pinus; species Pinus albicaulis. Next base: position 555,804,474 of record CM076572.1, read on the forward strand.
GTGCAAGCTTTGCAAAGTGGCAGATGTGAAACTCAAAATTCTACCGTTTTTCATCAGGCGCACCTCCCGCCTCGCAAGACCGAACCTCTTCTAGCTTAGGAGGATGAGGATGATGATATAGATGTATGGATTATGGATTCTGAAGGTACTTGGACGCGCATCCCTGACGCAGAATATCCAGTGGCTCCCATCCTCTGCGCACCAGTCCCCAAGCCTATGTGTCCACCCATTGATATAGAGGAAGCGGTTGGGCAAGTGTATGCCTGCCCCATAGTGGAGGAAGAGCCAAACTGTAATGATGAAGCGATAGACTAAGGACTACAATGTTGCTTAGTTCTTCCTTGTTTTTTGTCATGCCTACTATTTCCACGGAATTCCAAGTTACACTTATGCTTCCGCATATTTTGTAATTTCTGGATACACCAGCAATGTTGTGCATTTTGTAATTTCTAGCTTCAAGTATTTTCTGGGTTGGTTTCTGCCACTGTGGCAGCCCTGAAATTGCGCAACTAAGGCTGGGATTGGTTAAGCGCAGCTTACCAATCCAACCTGTAGCATATGTACTATATCTCTTTTCGAATTAATATAGATTAGCCTAATTTACACACACACACACACACACGCACATTCACATTACTTTTAAAAGATAAAATATAATAATTTATCTAAATAAAAAATTAATAATCTAATTTTAATTATTAAAAAGTAACTTAATAATATACTTAATTTAATTTCAATTTTTATTTTTTCAAACAAGATGTATTTTTATTGGTTTTAATTTTACTAAGTTATATATGTATATGATGATGATAATTAACCCCCACTAAGGCCAATATGGTCTATTGGACTTGAAAAAAAAAGTAAGAGATTAATTGAAATTCTTTAAAATTTTATTTCTGTGATTAAAAATAAGGGAGAGAGGCAATCCTAGATCACCATTTTTGTGATTCTTTAAATTTCATTTTTATTGAATCACATGCTCATAAAGACTTGAAAATTTAAACATTTTAAATTACCTTTTTACTATATCAATACTTATAAAGCATTATTATATTATTTGCAAGTATTTTCCCAAACCCATGGTCTAACAAGGCATCATTTTTGCCTCGAAAATAATGGAAATTTAGGCACGCAAGATTTTGGCTATCAAGCTTCAAGATTTTGGTGCCTCACATTTTTTGACGGGGGAGGTTTCCACCATCAAAAACAAGATTCAAGTACTCCTATGATATTTTTTGAAAAAAAAATAAAAGAAATTTTTTTATCAAACACTCCTATTATCATATTTTTGAAAATATAAAATAAAAGAAAAAAAAGTTGACATCAAGCCCCTTACTATCATATTTTTTGAAAAAAAGAAAGAAGAAAAGTGGACAATTTATTGTTGTCCCTAAGAAATTGACACCTATCCCCATTTCCAAAAACCTTCTTTGAATCATCCTTTTATTAAATCAAATTTTCATTATATCAGTCTTTAACTAACATCTTATATTCTTTAATTATATTTTTTTATTTTCATATCACATCCTTGGATATAATTTCCTTTCTTATCGCATAATATTATGTTTAAAAACATTCTAAATCATTTGTACACTACCAACAATTTTTTTTTAATTAAATTTTAAATTTTTGCTAATACTGTATTTTTACACATAAAATAATGTTAATTATGATTAACAACCAAAATTTAATTTAATAACTATTCTAGATCTATCTTAACTCTGAATCTACTAAGCCCTTGGTACATCTAGAGTTCAGATGAACTATGTTGGATGAAATCTATTTGCACCTCCACAAATTTGATCCCTCTAAGCACTTCGTAGATCCAAATTTCAGATGAATTGAGTTGGTTTATATAACTCTGATAATATATTGCTAATGATAATAATACATAAAAATAAAATTCAAATATCAAATATATTATTTATAAGCAAGATTGTGCACTATATCGGAGTGCCCACAATATTGTTATCTACCAGCATAGATCCATCTTAAGTACCGATCTAACATAAGCCCAAAGGGATCAAATTTTCTTCACGTGCAAAATTTTTTAGAGTACAAAATACAATGTGTTATTTTTCATTGTTTAAATTGTATTTTTGAATGTTAAATAAAGTATATATAGGACCAAATAAAAATTTTGACCATGAAAACTTAATTTTTTCTATGAAGTTGATACTGACATATCTTCAAATACATTATTTAAATCTCTTGTTGAATTATTTTTGAAAGGTATAAGATTTAAACATCTCATTCACACATTTTTTTTACTTTTAATTACTTTACAACATATTCAATTTTTTTAATTATAGGCGATATTATTTTTTAATTTATAACATAATTTTTATTTTTTGTTTCTGTTTTAAACTGGCACACAAAGACGAACAAACTTACACATCCTCTCATACCACCTTGTATAATGAATCTCTGAGCTCAATAATAACAACATAACACAAAAATATAAACATAAAATTCAAATATCAAATATATCATTTAGAAACAACATTATTGTTATTATTTATGCTTGTCATTTATAAAAAACACTGTTGTACAACATTTTTCTTGTATTATTTATTCTTGCAGTACATTGGAAAAACAAAATGTTAAAAAGTCAATAAATTAATTCCCATTAATTTTCAGCTAGTGATATTGGTATCTCTAAGTGCATTTTGTAAATCTAAGTGCAACGCATATACATAAATATAAAATTCAAATATCACATACATAGTTTATAATATCATTTATAATCAACACTGTTATTCCCTATATTGCTAAGATTATTGTCATTTATGCTTCCAGCACATGTATATAAAAACAAAATGTAAAAAATCAATAAAATAATTCTCTATTAACCAAAACCTACCTAATTTTTGTGGATTAATTTTTTATACCAAACCAAACTCCAGTTGAGAATCAAGAAACAATTCAATATCGTTTCACTTCATTAAAATTAGTTTCACTCACTCACTCACACAAATTGAATTTCAATTGTTATCCCCTTTTTCCCTCCCCTTTTTCTCGTTGTCTGAAATCTGAATTTCAACCAGATTTGTCTCCCCTTTTTCCCATTGTCTGAAATCTGAATTTCAACTAGATTTGTCTCCCCTTTTTACCTATTGCGTAAAATCTGTCCACAATTTGATTGATCCATCTGTCTTTTACAGGAAAGCAGTTCATGGAATTTCACTACCATCTCATCTACCTTCTTGTCTATGACAGAGCTTATGGGAAACAATACAAGTGCTGAGAATAGTTCACAAGACTCCACTGCCTTCTCATCTGTGACGGGAGTTGTAGCCAATAACAGAGGTGCTGATTTTGTAGGCCTCCATCACCACATAGAACATTTGGCGAGCCTCCACTATGTTATTATCTGATAGGAAAACCCTGTAGCATATGTGTTGTATGAAGGGCCCTTTCCTCCTCCCTTTTTCAGCCTAGGCTTTGGAAAAGGTTTGTTGATTACACATGTGTGGTTTGGCTTGATGGCAAGGAGAAATTGGACCATTTCTTAATCCAACACCTTAATGATTAATCTGACTTCATTAAGTTCACCATGGAATTTGAAGATGTTGGTACCCTACCCTTTTTGGATGTCCTTATTTCTAGGAATGAAGATGGTTCTTTCTCTCATCAAGTCTTTAGAAAGAAGATGCACAATGAGCAGTATTTACATGCTAGTTCTCACCATTTCCATGCTTGGAAGTTTGGGATTCTCAATACCCTAGCCACCAGAGCCTTTAGAATCTCTGATGAACACCACCTTGAGGGTGAAAAAGCTCATCTCCTTAAAATTTTTAATAATAATGGTTATAGCATGATTCAATGTCTTAGATCTTTTCAAAAAGCTAAGAAAGGTCCTAGGGATAAGAAATATCATTTTGATTAGTTACCTGGATTTCACCTTTTGTTTATCCAAGGTACTGTTGGGGTTCCCATGTTTTGGCAGATTTGGCAATACCAAAAGACGAGACAACATCAAACCACTTTGGGGCCCTAGGATCTAGCCCTCCTGGACCCGGAGAGGGATCTCTCCAAATAGAACAAGAATGATATATCTTTGAAAGCTCAAATTGAGATATTAGGCTAGGTATGAAGCACAAAGGGGGGTTTTAAATGATTTGGTTGGTTGGTTGCTGGATTGGTCATGAGATCATAGACTGAGAAAGTAATGGGAGGGAAGGAACAAAGTAGCAGGAAGTTTCAGCTAAGAGGATAGGCCGAGAAAGTGCCATCCATTGGGCTATGGAGTCATGAAAGGAAATTACATGCAACAACTAGCCGAGGCTTCCATAGGGCAAGTCATATACAATAAAGGATCTTTTAGGTAGATGGTGGAATGGAACATTAAGGAGAGAAAGTGGAAGAAGGAAAGACAACCAATTTTCTGTCTATAGATCAGGTCAGAGGTCATTTAAATCCAGACCTGCTTGGACATACTCAAAGGCAGCTCTTAAAGAGGGACAAAGGGGTTGCTTATAGATCGGACCAGAGGTCATTTAACTCCAAGTCTGCTTTAGCAACTCCAAGGGAAAACAAAGATAACAGAGAAACATCCAAGCAGTAAACCCCCGAGTTCATACATCAGCCAGCAGGAAATAACATCCACTGCGCTGGTTAAACCACATGGATTCACTCTTAGATACCACATAAAGCAGAAAACATTAAAGGTAGGGAGAGCAGGAAACATAGGGCACCTAACAAGGGTGAATCCTATGCTATACTTTTGTTGCCTACCAAAAGAACATGAAACAGTATGAAAATGTAATAAACAGAGTTAGGAAAAACATCACCAATAGTAATAGACCAGGATCCTGTGAAAAGTGCTTTGATTGATTGATGCAAAACACGTCATGTACACTGAGCTCAATGGCTAATACAGTCCAGAATTTCTCCTCCCAGCCTATTACATACAACTACTCTGCTACTCCCTCCCACGACTATTCTAACAGTCAAGAATGAATCCCCCTAACAGCAACTGCCACAGCAAGGAAACAACAACAACCTTTACAATGTGTTCTTCTGGATTCTTATAGGAGGAGAGACGAAAGAAAGAGTAGATACAAATTAAATGAGTCTCATTAAGACAGAATGGTGGAGGAAACCGAGTCCATTTTGCTTAATGGCGTTGTGCTGTACTCTGTAGATTGGTTGGAGACGTTTGTCAGGTCGAGATTGACCTCTGATCTGCTCTTTAAGTCCTTACGGCAGTCTGGAACTCTGCGTTTCCATTCTGGAATAAATGAACTGGATGGGAAAACTGCAAGGCCACTCCATACTTCCATAACTGCTGCCTGACTGTCTTTAATGGGCTTCAGTCAGTGTAATTAATCGTTTCAAGGCTCGAGGAGATATGAGGAATGTTGTAGGTAAACGTCTTTCCTGGAGGAAATGTGTTCTCCTGATATTAAAATGCGGATATGACCTTTGCATGCTTAAGTCTTCAAACCGTGCCCTTTCCCTTTGAATGCGGGGTTTAAACATTAACTCCATTAATAATAGGCACCAAAACCCCTTTGAATTCCTTCTGCTGGTCCGCTGACAAATGCTGAAACGGCCTCTCTGTGCTGTCTGCGTAATAAAATACACCTGTTATAAACCTGGGCAGTAGTGGTGGAGAAGTTCTTTGGAGGCCCGAAGGAACGGTGGCAGAACAATGGGAACAACGGAAACAATGAGAAGTGGCGGAAGAAATGATTATAGTGTAAAGGCCCAAAGGTTTTCGCTTGAGGGAATCACAAAGGGAAACGGAGAAAAACAATGGAGCGGAGCCACGGGTGTGGGACCTGGGCTAAAACGCAATCGCAAATCGCAAATCGCAAAAAAGGGAGATGGGAGTGGAGCGGAGTGATAACACAAAGTTTGCGATGCGATGGGGGAAATCCTTTGTAAAACTAAAATATAACGTTTTTCCCGTTTACAAAGGGAAGACCATTTATTATATGAAAAGGCAGAAGTTATAGTACGGTGGGACCCAAGGGCGCAGATCGCAAATCGCAAATGGAGAAAGTGCGATGACAGAAATCAGCACCAAGCAGAAAAATGCGCTTTGCGCTCTGCGGCAGAGCGGAAATGCGATGGGGAAAATGCGATCGACGGAAAGTGCGATGGCGGCGAGTGCGACAGGCGATCACATCGCAAATATTTGTGACGCGATCAGATCGCATTGCAAATCTTTGCGATGGATCAATCGAATACATATAATGAAACTACGATATGCGATAAGTGCGACGGGTGGAATTGCAACGGTGCGATCGGTCGATCGCATCGCAAATATTTGCGATGCGATCAGATCACATCACAAATATTTGCGATGGATCTAACGAACTCAACCCGCAAAAAATGCGATTTGCAATTTGTGATGGGCACCTTAAGGAGCAGCGCTCAGTCACATCGCTCGGTTACATGGGGGAAAAAGCTAACAGGGCTGGGGAAAAGGGGCTAAGCCCTTTTATATATGGGGAAGTGGGTTTATAGCACTTTAACGGATTTTAAAGCCTATAAAGGGTAACGATAAGGGAGAAAAGGGGATTTTGGGGAAACAAAAGGGTAAGAAGGGAAAAAGAAAGGGGAATCAAGGGGAGCAAGATAGAAGCTAAGTGGGGGGTTGAAATAAGAGGGAAAAGGGGGCCTTTGGGAATTTCTTCACAAACAGAGAGGCTTTATAATAGGAATTAGCAGAAGGAAATTTATCAAAGGGTAAAAGACACATGGAGGCTTCAAGGAGACTGTGTTTTCAGAGGAAATGCATTCCTTGAAGGCTCAAAAACAATTTAGCCCCCGTTTGCTTGCCAAAAAATTTATAGGGGGGGCTAACAGTGGCTCCACCTGGGGATGGCTTCTTCTTGAAGGAGTCAAGAATTCAGAAAATGATATCTTGGTGTAGGCCAGGTGCCTGCTGCTTGAACCATCCATTTCTTTCTTTGATCAGCTGCCACAAGCTATGAAGACAACATATGAGCAGTAAAATTCTCCCAAACAACTACCTACCCACACTATAGTCCTAACATTTTTCCTTTGGTGAATTTGGGCTTGCAAACCCTTTACATCATTTTATTTTTATAAATAGAAAATAAACCTATTCTAAGTCTACCCTTATTACTCCATGAGACTAGATTAGGCTGTTGGCCTCATAAGCTTCTCTACCTACACTACTACCTGCTAGGATTAGACTGTCTAGTAGGTTTCTTCTCTACATTCTAAGACAGAAAACAACTAACTACATGCTCATAGGCTAAGTTTTATTGAGCTTTTCCTACCTACCCTACTCTAACTGGGAATCTCTGATGTTCTAGGTGATACAATAATGCCAATGCAGCCAGTCAAGCAGTAACAAAAAAGGATATGAGCACTGGCTGCCTGTCAGAGATAACCATAGGGTGCTTTGCATGTGGTTCTTCAAAATTGTGGTCACCATCAGTAGTGACCCTCCCTGATGAAACTAGCCCGTGCTAAGGATCAACGCTGGAGTATTTGAGCGCATCAGGGCCTCCACATATTCTGCCACAGGATCAATGAGCATATGATGTGCACTTTCTTCACTTAGGCCTTCCATGATTGGTAGGCTGTTTGCATCCTGGGCGGCTTTGATTATTGCATTTTCCGCTGTGTCTTCAGAGTGGCTCTTGGGAGCCGGATCATCTTCTTCTTGCACATCAAACAGCAGCGGAATTTCTTCTCTTTTAGGGGGCGGGAGACTTTCCAAAAAGACTCTCGGGTCTCTGAACTCGTATGATTTTTCTTGTGAGTTCAAGAGTTCAATCTCAGCCTCATATCTCTCCGCCAGCACTTCTAGGAAAACCTTCTTCATCTCAGGCCGGTCATTGAATCTTGAGCTGGAATGAAGAGCTTTTGGAAGGTCTTCGCTTCTAAGTTGCGCCAGTATATCTGATATTCCACAACGAAACTCTTTAAGGGGGCTCAACTCAGAGTCTTCCATTTGGTAGGGATGATGTTGTACTGCGACTTGGTCTCCTAGTGGAGTCACGTTAAACCAAGATAATCAGTGGCCTGCTGATCACCTATGGAGTATTTTAATCATTCAGGAATTGTGGAGTTGCCAGGTGGATGATTTACAACTTACTGTCCACCACAGTGGTTTACCAAATCAACGCTGACTGATCTATCCCCAGCGGAGTCGCCATTATGTTGGTGACGACAATGGGAAATAGACCAACTATTAGCAGTTCTTGACTCTCAGATTCTTCCCCAGTGGAGTCGCCATTATCTTGGGGTTCCCATGTTTTTGCAGATTTGGCAATACCAAAAGATGAGACAACATCAAACCACTTTGGGGCCCTAGGATCTAGCCCTCCTGGACCTGGAGAGGGATCTCTCCAAATAGAGCAAGAATGATATATCTTTGAAAGCTCAAATTGAGATATTAGGCTAGGTATGAAGCACAAAGGGGGGTTTTAAATGATTTGGTTGGTTGGTTGCTGGATTGGTCATGAGATCATAGACTGAGAAAGTAATGGGAGGGAAGGAACAAAGTAGCAGGAAGTTTCAGCTAAGAGGATAGGCCGAGAAATTGCCATCCATTGGGCTATGGAGTCATGAAAGGAAATTACATGCAACAACTAGCCAAGGCTTCCACAGGGCAAGTCATCTACACTAAAGGATCTTTTAGGTAGATGGTGGAATGGAACATTAAGGAGAGAAAGTGGAAGAAGGAAAGACAACCAATTTTCTGTCTATAGATCAGGTTAGAGGTCATTTAACTCCAGACCTGCTTGGACATACTCAAAGGAAGTTCTCAAAGAGGGACAAAGGGGCTGTTTATAGATCGGACCAGAGGTCATTTAACTCCAGGTCTGCTTTAGCAACTCCAAGGGAAAACAGAGATAACAGAGAAACATCCAAGCAGTAAACCCCCGAGTTCATACATCAGCCAGCAGGCAATAACATCCACTGCGCTGGTTAAACCACATGGATTCACTCTTAGATACCACATAAAGTAGAAAACATTAAAGGTAGGGAGAGCAGGAAACATAGGGCACCTAACAAGGGTGAATCCTATGCTATACTTCTGTTGCCTACCAGAAGAACATGAAAAAGTATGAAAATGTAATAAACAGAGTTAGGAAAAACATCACCAATAGTAATAGACCAGGATCCTGTGAAAAGTGCTTTGATTGATTGATGCAAAACCAGTCATGTACACTGAGCTCAATGGCTAATACATTCCAGACTTTCTCCTCCCATCCTATTACATACAACTACTCTGCTACTCCCTCCCACGACTGTTCTAACAGTGAAGAATGAATCCCCCTAATAGCAACTACCACAACAAGGCAACAAAAACAACCTTTACAATGTGTTCTTTTGGATTCTTATAGGAGGAGAGACGAAAGCAAGAGTAGATACAAATTAAATGAGTCTCATTAAGACGGAATGGTGGAGGAAACCGAGTCCATTCTGCTTAATGGCATTGTGTTGTACTTTGTAGATTGGTTGGAGACGTTTGTCAGGTCGAGATTGACTTCTGATATGTTCTTTAAGTCCTTACGGCGGTCTGGAACTCTGCGTTGCCATTCTGGAATAAATGAACTAGATGGGAAAACTGCAAGGCCACTCCATACCTCCATAACTACTGCCTGACTATCTTGAATGGGCTTCAGTCAGTGTAATTAATCGTTTAAGGGCTCGAGGAGATATGAGGAATGCTGTAGGTAAACGTCTTTCCTGTAGGAAATGCGTTCTGCTGATATTAAAACGCGGATATGACCTTTGCGTGCTTAAGTCTTCAAACCGTGCCCTTTCCCTTTGAATGCGGGGTTTAAACATTAACTTCATTAATAACAGGCACCAACCCCCCTTTGAATTGTTTCTGCTGGTCCGCTGAAAAATGCTGAAACGGCCTCTCTGTGCTGTCTGCGTAATAAAATACACCTGTTATAAACCTGGGAAGTAGTGGTGGAGAAGTGCTTTGGAGGCCCAGAGGAACGGTGGCAGAACAGTGGGAACATTGGAAACAATGAGAAGTGGCGGAAGAAATGATTATATTGTAAAGGCCCAAAGGTTTTCGCTTAAGTGAATCACAAAGGGAAATGGAGAAAAACAATGGAGCGGAGCCACGGATGTGGGACCTGGGCTAAAATGAAATCGCAAATCACAAATCGCAAAAAAGGGAGACGGGAGTGGAGCGGAGTGATAACACAAAGTTTGGGATGCGATGGGGGAAATCCTTTTTAAAACTAAAATATAAAGTTTTTCCCGTTTACAAAGGGAAAACCCTTTATTATATGAAAAGGCGGAAGGTATAGTACGGTGGGACCCAAGGGCACAGATCGCAAATTGCAAATGGAGAAAGTGCGACGGTGGAAATCAGCACCAAGCAGAAAAATGCACTTTGCGCTCTGCGACGGAGTGGAAATGCGATGGGGAAAGTGCGATCGGCAGAAAGTGCGATGGCGGCGAGTGCGACAGGCGATCGCATCGCAAATATTTGCGACGCGATCAGATCGCATCGCAAATATTTGCGATGGATCAATCGAATACATATAATGAAACTGCGATATGCGATAAGTGCGACGGGCGGAATTGCAACGGCGCGATGGGTCGATCGCATCGCAAATATTTGCGATGGATCTAACGAACTCAACCCGCAAAAAATGCGATTTGCAATTTGCGATGGGCGCCTTAAGGAGCAGCGCTCAGTCACATCGCTCGGTTACATGGGGGAAAAAGCTAACGAGGCTGGGGAAAAGGGGCTAAGCCCTTTTATATATGGGGAAGTGGGTTTATAGAACTTTAACGGATTTTAAAGCCTATAAAGGGTAACGATAAGGGAGAAAATGGGATTCTGGGGAAACAAAAGGGTAAGAAGGGAAAAATAAAGGGGAATAAAGGGGAGAAATATAGAAGCTAAGTGGGGGGTTGAAATAAGAGGGAAAAGGGGGCCTTTGGGCATTTCTTCACAAACAGAGAGGCTTTATAATAGGAATCAGTAGAGGGGAATTTATCAAAGGGTAAAAGACACATGGAGGCTTCAAGGAGACTTTTTTTCAAGAGGAAATGCATTCCTTGAAGGCTCAAAAACAATTTAGCCCCCGTTTGCTTGCCAAAAAATTTATAGGGGGGCCTAACAGGTACTACAGATAAAATCACTAGGATCCTAAGGAGATATAATTTTTCTTCAACCTTCAAGCCCTTTCGCACCATTGGGACTTCGCTTTGATCGGTTAAGGACTTGATTTTCCCTAAGGATGGTAAGGGTGTTTAATTGATTCCGTGCTCATGTGGGACACCTTACATAGGTGAAACTGTTCAATCAATTATTCAAATAATTCATGAACATGTCGATGACCTTAAACATAGTAGATCATGCTCCTCTGCCCTAGCAGAGCATGCAATGAGAAGACAAAACATCACTTTGCATTGAAGATTCTCAAGTTATTGCAAATATTGACCATTTCCACCATCATAATTTGAGGGAAACCCTGGAAATAGAAAAGAGGTCGGTTAACCTCAATAGAGATGATGGGTGGAGTGTTATCAGATGCTATATTCCTGCCATTCACTCTTAGTTCTTGTTTCTCTTCTCTTGTCCTCCCCCTTGTATTCTCCTCTGCTATGGCTCTTGGTTTCTTTCTCCCCTCCCCCTTTTTTTTCTTTTCTTCATAGTAATTTAACTTAGTAAAATTACCATTAAGTAAAGTAATATTTCCTATTAAACTGAATAAATATGAATATTTGTGATAATATACGTAATATATAAATATATAAATATATAAAAATCTAAAAAAAAAATATTATTATTTTTATTAAAAATAAAAATAAATATATCAAATTCAAAAAGATAAATAAATTATTATTATTTTTATTCAAAATAAATAAATAATTATTATTTTTAGTAAAAACAAAAAGAAATAAAAATATTAAATATTTAATTTATTCTTTAAAAATTAGAAAATAAAAAAATAATTAGATTTATTTTATTTCTTATTCGAGTCAAACTAGTCGTTAATTTACAAACGGCTACAGTTTTCCCTATCTATTTAGATTCCCTGACCAGATTTCTCATCTTGTCCTAATGATGATCCACATTAGCTGGTTCAAACCGCGTCGACTTAATTTACTTTAATGTGATTTTTACCCAAAATATTTATACACAATTTATGGATCACAGAAGCCAAATTCCTAAGATTTCTGTAATACTGAAGCGCTCACCATCCATATTACAAAAATAGTAAACGAAAGGGAACCACAAACCCACACATTGCATTTTAAAGGAAATGAAAAGAATAATAGAGGATACCATTGGTTTATGGTCTAATCCACCCAAAATTTCTGTAAGAATCCTGCGCTTTAACATTGAATCAAAGCGGTGTAAGGTGGAGCGTCAATTAAATATCCAAATTATGATGTAGTCGAGAGAAAGCCATGGAAAAGTGGGAGAAAGCCTGCAAATGGTCACAAAGAGACTCTAAATCATGTTGAGGTTGAGCCGCAAAGGCATGACATATTGAATCAGAAATTTTTGAGCTTCGTGCATGGTCCTAATGGAAAAATCTTCTCTGCTCAGTGATGCCACTGCTTATATCAAACATCTATGTTCAAAGTTGCAGGATTAGGAGTCCAAGAGGGTTGAATTGTAGGATCAAATTGACACCATAAAGAAGGAATTATTGATGAATTCTTTGAAGTTGGCAGCTAAAAAAGCAATAGATATTTCAATCTTTGACCTTAAAGGTTTTAGCCAGGGTAAATTCCCTTGCTTGAATTCATAATTTTGCATTGTTGGCTGAGTGGCTATAATAATAATTCAATGTACTAAACAAAATCATCCTACTACAAGACTGATGATAGTACCTGCCTTCGAATTCCTCCATTCAAGTATTTCTCCCATGAATGATTCGTTAATTATCCAGACAGTCATTTGGAAGACCAACTTCAAGACCTGCTTCATTACAAAGCCTGTTTCAGACAAGAACTGGTGATTGTGTCCTCCAACACTATTTTCACAATGAAAACACCATTTTTTAACATAATTCGAGATTTTATTAATGTTCTATCATTTATAATTTGAAAACATGTAAATCCAGTCAAATTTTGTCAATATTGAAAGCCTTAACGACAGGGTTTTCCCTGGTGATCGCTTCACAACCAACAACCTTGATATCGAAGGAGAAGTTGTGTTTCTTGACATACAGAAAGTATTTCCGCATCGAAATTAAAGCCGGTTAGGCCCACTCGTTTCATGCATGAGAAAGGTAGATCGGTTAGGGGTTTTGGTAGGATTCCACACAGAGGAAGGACATGAACACACAACCACTAGCTAGATTGAAGAGGCTGGGGCTCTAGTTGTAGAAATTTGTGCACATATTTTCTAGAATAAAGCACCTTCTCTACAAAGGGGGACCACCTACTCCTTGTAACGGATTCCCTTGTAAAATTTGAAACACTGATTTCTTGTTGAAAAGCTCTCAAAAACAGATTCCCCTGTAACATTTGGAACATAGATTTCTTGTTGAAAAGCTCTAAAAAATTCCACAACTCTTGGCACAGAGAGTGCGCCCTTTCGGAGATTGCTGGCACCTAATGTCGTCGGAACCTCTATTGCCATTTTTTTTACCTATCTTCTAATCCCGAAAAAGTAAGCAGACTTCTTGAATACGAATAACATGTTGGAAAGTCAGAGAGGAAAAACACAAAATAATTTACACAAAAACCATATGAGCTGCTGCTCTTCTATTAATATTCAATCTCTCTTGATCACAATGAATAAAATGAACCCTGTGAAGGGTATTTAAACTAACTTGACATGCACACACTCACATAACTCAACTTGACCATCACTCACTTAACTGACTCTGTAACTCACTTACCAAATTCATCTATCACATCACTCAACTAACTCAATTCTTACTTAACTGATTGTCTAACTCGACATGCAGGAGATAATTAACTATTTTAACACTCCCCCTTAATTACGACCGCTAAACTAAAACATAACTCACGACAACTCAAACATGCTTGCTGGTCTATGTCTCAACTAGGCTTACAACACCCAAGTTTATTTTGTGAAACTCAAACACATCTACTATTAATGGCTTTGTAAATATATCATCCAATTGATCACTAGATTTACAAGGCTTCAAGTGAACTTCTCCATTTCTCATAAGTTCTCTAATAAATTAATATCTAGTATCAATATTCTTTCTCTTTTAATAACACACTATTCTTTGATAGTGCAATCACTAATGTGTTGTCATAGTATATCACTGTTGATCCTTGTTGTTTCTGCTTGAGTCCATCCAATACTCTTTTGAACCATACTGCTTGACATGTTGTTGAAGTTGTTGCTACATATTCTCCTTCTATTGATGATAGTGTCACAATGGTTTGCTTATTAGATTCCCATGCTATCACACTTGACCCAAGATGAAACACATAACCGGATGTGCTCTTACGATCATCCAAAATTCCTGAAAAATCACTATCTGTGTATCCAATCAAATATTTCTTTTCTGTACTTGCGTACATTATTCCATAATCTCTAGTTCCTGTTATGTATCTCAGAATTCTTTTTCCAACACTCCAATGTGTGCCTTTTGGAGCCTCCATAAATCTGGAAATCAAAATCACTCCTTGCATAATATCTAGTCTTGTAGTTGTGAGATACATGAGGTTGCAAACAAATATTTTGAACAGAGTTGGATTGACATATGATCCTTCATCATCCTTACTTAAATTTGTACCTGTTGCAACTTGTGTAGGTACAATTTTGCAATTATCCATCCTGAATCTTTTCAACAAATCTCTGGCATATTTATTTGGGCAATTAAAAATTCCTTTTTCAGATTTCTCAACTTCAATGCCAAGAAAATATTTCATGAGACCAAGATCTCTCATCTCAAATTCTTTCATCATGGTTGCTTTACATTCATCTAACTCAAGATCACCTGTATAAAACATATCATCAACATATAAGAAAACAATAAAAATATGTCCATTCTCATTTATCTTTGTGTACAAGGTAGGCTCAATTATGTAACTGTCGATTCTACTATACCATGATCTAGGTGCTTGCTTCATTCCATGGAGCACTTTCTTAAAATTGTAAACTTTATCTTCTTTACCTTCAACTTTATATCGTGGAGGTTGCTGCACATAAATTTCTTCTTCTATAATTCCATTCAAGAAGGTTGATTTGACATCCACCTAATATACTTTCCACTTGTTCAGAGCTGTTTTCGGTAGAACTACTCTTACAGTATCAAATCTGGCTATCGGAGAAAATTTTTCCCCAATGTCTATTCCCGGTTGCTTCAAGAATCCTTTTGCTAAAAGACTTGCTTTAAATCTGTCAATCTCACCTTTCTCTTTCGACTTTGTCTTGTACACCCACTTCACACCAATGAGGTTTTTATCGTTTGGTAAATTAACCAAATCCCATGTTCATTATTCTCAATAGAATTTATCTCTTCATCCATGGATTGCACCCAATTTTCGTCTTTGATTGCTTCTTCAAACGAAGAAGGTTGGAATTCCAGCAATGCAAAATTTGAACTAACATCCAAATCATCATAAATATATTTTAAACTTCCGATCTTTCTCTTACCATTGCTTGAGTCATTACCTGTTTGGATGCTTGGAGAATTATGGTCTTTCGATCTGTTTTAAGATCCATGTTTCTCTGAAAGTCTTGGAGTCCTTGATAGTGTGATTCTATTTGGTGTCTTCTCTATCGATTCTTGATGCTCCTTTTTTGCTACATCATCCTCTTCCATCAATGGTTCTTGTGCATCGATTGGTTTGTCTACAATCCCATTCCATGACTCTTTTTCTTTGAACACAATATATTTTCTAATTATTGTCTTCTTGGTGACAGGGTTATACAATTTGCAAGATTTTGACTGCTCACTATAACCAGTAAATATGCATTTTTCACTTTGATCATCTAATTTTCCTCTTATCTGCTTATGCACATGTGCATAGGCTACACATCCAAAAACTCTGAAATGAGATACACTGCATGACATACCTGACAATGCTTCTTCAGCAACTCTATTCATCACACTCTTTGCAGGAGATCTATTTATCACATAAACAACACATGCAACTTCTTCTAACCAATACTTATTAGAAAAGTGTCTTTCTTTCAACATGATCCTTGTCATTTTCATGATTATTCTATATTTCTCTCTGCTACATTATTCTACTGCAGTGTGTATCTAGTTGTAAATTATCTTATGATTCCATGTTGTTTGATGTACTCAACGAATGCTTTTGAATCATATTCTCCACCACAATCTGATCTCAATACCTTGATTTGCCGATCACTTTGTTTCTCTGCTAAGGCTTTGAACTCTTTGAGATTTTTAAAGGTTTCAGACTTATGCTTCAAGAATTAAACCCAATTCTTTCTATTATAGTCATCAATAAACGTGAGGAAGTAAAAACTTCCACCAATCAACTGTGGCCTCATAGGTCCACACAAGTCTTTATGCACCAACTCAAGTGGTTTGTTTTCTCTGTATGAAACTCCTTTGGGAAAAATTTCATGGTGTTTATTTCCCAAGATGCAACAGTCATAAGTGTTAGATTCTTATTTGATGGGAGGTAATCCTCGAACCATATGCTTCTGCTACAACAATCTTAAATAGGAAAAATGCAAGTGTCCAAACCGAAAGTGCCATAACCAGTAATCATTAGAACATGCAATTGTAAAAGAACTAACCTGATCGTTGTAGTTCAAAATTATGGGAAAGAGTTTGTTCCTTGTCATTGGCACATTTACTATTAGTTGCTTTCTTGGGGGGTTTGTTATAACTAACACACTCTTGCCCCTGAAAGATAGCTCTGTATCCTTTCTGCGTCAATTGACCAACACTTATCAGATTATGTTTGATTCCCCCTGCTTGGTTAGAATTTTGACCACTCCTTTGCCATCTACATACACAGTCTTGTCAGTCCCCAAATTTACCTCTGTCTTCACAGATTCATCCAAATTTGCAACGAAATTCTTGGTTCCTACCATGTGGTTACTGCAACCATTGTCTAATAGCCAGACCTTATCATACAATTCATGCATGATGTTGCATGCTAGGAACATGGAGTTAGTATTCTCTGTACTAACATTAGCTCTCTGATTTCCTTGATCAATTATCTTCTTCCTACAATCACGAGCATAGTGACCAAATTTATTGAAATAATAACATTTGACCTTTGATTTGTCAAACCTTTTATTATTGTTAAAGCTTCCGCTACTGATGCTTCCACATTGGTATTCATGCTCTTCTTAGCCATTTCTATGACCACCATAACTTCTGCCTCATCCTCTGCCTCGAACTCTTGAATATAAACTTGAATTTTGAAGGAAGTTTATAAAGTGGAATCCTTATTTCTGTCTATCCTTACCTCATGCGATAGAACTGATCCCATCAACTCACCAATTGTCAGTTTTTCCAAATCCTTGACTTCTTCAATGGCTGCTACCACAACATCAAACTTGGTAGACAAATATCTAAGAACCTTCTCAATCACTGTTAGATATTTAATATCTTCACCATATATTTTTAACTGGTTTACCATAGAAATGACCCGATTCATGTAATAAACAATGTCCTCTATCTCCTTCATATGTAGACTTTCAAAATCTCTCCTAGTATTATGCAATTTAACAATATTGACTTTGGCCATACCTTCATAGCTGGTTGCCAAAGTTTTCCATGGTTCCTTTTCTAAAGACGTGATCATTATCTTCTGGAACACTACTCGGTCCACTCCCTATTGGATAAGAAGCAAATTTTGTGCATTCTTCCACTTTTCTTTCTTCCATTGTTCCCTGTCTGCATTACTGAGGGCTCGTTCTTCTATGTTGTTTAGAGGTTCTGCAAACCCAAACTTGATATGATCCCAAACATCATGCACTTCTAACATAGTCTCCATTTTAATAGCCCACATATCATAATATTTCCCAGTGAAAGAAAGAAGTTGCGGCTGAAAACTTGATCTGGCCATCTTGCTTTAAAAAAAAATCTTCTTTGATAAAACCCTAATTTTCTATAATAGAAACTTTACAAATCTCCTTTAAAAAAATGTTCTTCAATAAAGCCCTAAAATTTAATTTTATATAATATATATTTTTTTAAATTATATATATAAAAAAATATCTTATCAATACGAATATGGTGGGTCATGTATCAATATCAAACCTTTTGACTTTTAAACAACACGGTATCGGGGTTCTTAAAAAATCTTACCTCGATTGCACAGTCGCTTAATACAAAAACATCGGAATAAACCGGATTCTACCGAAATCTTAAGTTTTTCGAAATTTGTGTAGTTTTTCAATAAAAAAGGTGTGTACCTGCACATTTTTTGGACTGAAAATGTGTGGACCTGCACGCTTCCTTACCCGTTCAACATTTTTGGAAAATAAAAAAAAAAATTCCAGCCTTATGTGCTTGGCCTTCTTCTCTGGCTTTGCTCACCCACGGATCATGTGATCCTTCCTTACATCTGACACCAATCTGTTGGAAAGCCAGAGAGGAAAAACACAAAAGAAAAATTCACACAAACCATATGAGCTGCTGCTCTTCTATTAACCTTCAATCTCTCTTTATCACAATGAATACAATGAACCCGGTGAAGGGTATTTAACCTAACTTGACATGCCCACACTCACATAACTCAACTTCACCATCACTCACGTAATAGAATCTATAAATCACTAACTCACTTACCAAATTCATCTATCACATCACTCGAATAACTCAATGCTTACTTACCTAATTGTCTAAATCTGCATGCGGGAGATAATTAACTATTTTAACACTCCCCATTAATTACGATTGCTAAACTAAAACATAACTCATGAAAACTCAAACATGCCTGCTGGTCTATCTCTCAGCTAGGCTTACGACACCCAATTTTCATTTCTAAAACTCAAACACATCTATTTCTAAAGGCTTTGTAAATATATCATCCAATTAATCCCTAGATTTACAAGGCATAGAGTGAACTTCTCCATTGCTCACAAGTTCTCTAATAAAGTGATATCTAGTATCAATATGCTTGCTCTTTTGATGAAACACACTATTCTTGGATAGTGAAATTGCTGATGTGTTTTCACAGTATATCGTTGTTGATCCTTGTTTTTTCTTCTTAATTGCATCCAATACTCTTCTTAACCATACTACTTGACATGTTGTTGAAGTTGCTACTACATATTCTACTTCTGCTGATGATAATGTCACAATGGGTTGCTTCTTAGATGCCCATGGTATCACACCTCAACCAATATGAAACACATAACTGGATGTGCTCTTCCAATCATCCAAACTTCTTGCAAAATCACTATTTGTGTATCCAATCAATTCTTTCTTTTCTGTACTTGCATACATTATTCCATAATCTCTAGTTCCTGCTATGTATCTTAGAATTATTTTTCCAACACTCCAATGTGTGTCTTTTGGAGTCTCCATAAATCTGGAAATCAAACTCACTCCTTGCATAATATCTGGTCTTGTAGCTGTGAGATACATGAGGCTTCCAACCAATCTTTTGAATAGAGTTGGATTGACATCTGATCCTTCATCATCCTTACTTAACTTTTTACCTGTTGCAACTGGTGTAAGTCCGTGTTTGTAATTATCCATCCTTAATCTTTTCATCAAATATTTGGCATATTTATTTTGGAAAATAAAAAATCCTTTTTCATATTTCTCAACTTCAATGCCAAGAAAATATTTCATGAGACCAAGATCTATCATATCAAATTATTTCATCATGGCTGCTTTAAATTCATATAACTCAAGATCACTTGTAAAAATAATATCATCAACATATAAGAAAACAATAAAAATATGTCCATGCTCATTTATCTTTGTGTACAAGGTAGGCTCAATGATGCATCTACAAAATCCATTCTTAACCATGTAATTGTCAAGTTTGCTATACCATGCTCTAGGTGCTTGCTTCAGTCCATAGAGCGCTTTCTTCAACCTGTAAAATTTATCTTCTTTACCTTCAAATTCATATCCTGGAGGCTGCTGCACATAAATTTATTCTTCTATAATTCTATTCAAGAAGGCTGATTTGACATCCATCTAATATACTTTCCACTTGTTCTGAGCTGCTATCACTAGAACTGCTCTTACAATATTTAATCTGGCTACCGGAGAAAATGTTTTCCCAAAGTCTATTCCCGATTAATGCGAGAATCCTTTTTCTACAAGTATTTCTTTAAATCTGTCAATCTCATTTTCTTATTCAACCTTGTCTTGTAAAACCACTTCACACCAATGAGGTATTTATCATTTGGTAAATTAACCAAATCCCATGTATCATTCATTTCAATAGAATCCATCTCTTCATCAACGGATTGCACCCAATCTTCATCTCTGATTTCTTCATCAAACGAAGAAGGTTGGAATGCCAATAATGCAAAATTCGAACTCACATCCAAATGATCATAAATATATTTTAAACTTCTCATCTTTCTCTTACCATTGCTTTTGTCATTACCTGATTGGCTGCTTGGAGAATTATGGTCTATGGATTTGTTTGAAGATCCATGTTGCTCTGAAAATGTTGGAGTCCTTTCTAGTGTGACTTTGTTTGGTGTCTTCTCTATCGATTCTTGCTGCTCCTTTTCTACTACATTATCCTCTTCCATCAATGGTGCTTGTGCATCAGTTGGTTTGTCTATAGTCCCATTCCATGACTCATGTTCTTTGAACACAACATCTCTGCTAATTATTATCTTCTTGGTGATAGGGTTATACAATTTGTAAGCTTTTGACTGCTCACTATAACCAGTAAATATGCATTTTTCACTTTGATCATCTAATTTTCCTCTTCTCTGCTTAGGCACATGTGCATAGGCTACACATCCAAAAATCTGAAATGAGACACATTGCATGACATACCTGAACATGCTTCTTCAGGAACTCTATTCATCACACTCTTTCTAGGAGATCTATTTATCACATAAACAACACATGCAACTCCTTCTGCCCAATACTCATTAGACAAGTGTCTTGCTTTCAACATGCTCCTTATCATGTTCATGATTGTTCTGTTTTTTCTCTCTGCTACACCATTCTACTGCATAAGTATCTAGTTGTAAATTGTCTTCTGATTCCATTTTTTTTGCAGTACTCATGGAATTCTTTCAAATCATATTCTCCACCACGATCTGATCTCAATACCTTGATCTGCCAATCAATCTGGTTCTCTGCTAAGGCTTTGAACTCTTTGAACTTTGTAAAGATTTCAAACTTTTGCTTCAAAAAGTAAACCCAAGTATTTCTGCTATAGTCATTAATAAAAGTGAGGAAGTACCAACTTCCACCAATCGACTGTATCCTCATAGGTCCACACAAGTCTGTATGAACCAACTCAAGTGGTTTCTTTTCTCTGTATGAAACTCCTTTCGGAAAAATTTCACGGTGTTACTTTCCTAGGATGCAACAGTCACAAGTGCTAGCAATTTCTTTGATGGGAGATAATCCTCTGACCATCTGTTTCTGCTACAACAATATTAAACTGGAAAAATGCAAGTGTCTAAACCGAAAGTGCCATAACCAGTAGTCATTAGAACATGCAACTGTAAAAGAACTACCCTCATCATTGTAGTTGATATTTAGAGGAAAGAGTCTATTGCTCATCATCGACACCTTTGCTATCTGCTTGCTTGGGTTTTTGTCATAAAAAACACACTCTTTCCCTTGAAAGATAACTCTGTATCCTTTCTGCATCAATTGACCAACACTTATCAGATTATGTTTGAGTCTAGCAACATAAGATACCTCTAATATTGTCTTTGGCATCCCTGCTTGGTGAGAATGTTGACCACTCCTTTTCCATCTACATCCAAAGTATTTTCAGTCCCCAAATTTACCTATGTCTTCACAGATTCATCTAAATTTGCAACCAAAATCTTGTTGCCTGTAGTGTGGTCACTGCAACCACTGTCTAATATCCATACCTTATCAGACGGTTCATGCATGCTATTGCATTCTAGGAACATGGAGTTAGTATTCTCGGTACTAACATTAGCTCTCTTATTTCCTTGATTAGCTAACTTCTTCCTGCAATCACGAGCATAATGACCAAATTTATTGCAATAACAACATTTAACCTTTGATTATTTTTGAATCCTGTGCTACTGTTGCCTCCACTTTGATATTCATGCTCTTCTTGGCCATATTTGTGACCACCATAGCTTGTGCCTCATCCTCTGCCTCTCGATCGATCTCTGCCTCAACCTCTTGAAATATAAACTTGAATTTTGAAGGCAGTTTCTAAAGTGGAATCCTTATTTCTGTCTATCCTTGCCTCACATGATAGAAGTGATCCCATCAACTCATCAATTGTTAGTTTTTCCAAATCCTTGGCTTCTTCAATGGCTGCTACCACAACATCAAACTTGGTAGACAGAAATCTAAGAACCTTCTCAGTCAATGTTCAATATTTAATATCTTCACCATAGATCTTTAATTGATTTACTAGAGACATGACCCGATTCATGAAAGAATCGATGTCCTATGTCTCCTTCATCTATAGACTTTCAAAATCTCTCCTAGTATTCTTCAATTTAAAAAAATTAACTTTGGCCATTCCTTGATAGCTAGTCACCAAAGTTTCCCATGCTTCCTTTGTTGAACACATGATCATTATCTTCTGGAACGCTGCTCAGTCCACTCCATGTTGGATAAGAAGCAATGCTTGTGGATTCTTCCGCTTGTATTTCTTCCATTGTTCCCTGACTGCATTACTTAGGGCTCGTTATTTTGCGTCATTCTGAGGTTCTGCAAACCCAAACTTGACATGATCCTAAAAATCATGCACTTTTAACATAGTCTCCATTTTAATAGCCCACACATCATAATATTTCCTAGTTAAAGAAGGAAGTTGTGGCTAAAAACTTGATGTGTCCATCTTGCTTCAAAAAAAAATCTTTTTTGATAAAACCCTAATTTTCTCTTATAGAAACTTTACAAAGCTCCTTTCAAAAATAATCTCTTTAAATAAAGCCCTAAAATATAATTTTATATAATAATTTTTATTTTTTTTAATTATATATATAAAAAAATCTCTTATTATAAAGTCTTTTAATAAAGAATTATTATAATATATCCTTTCATACCATTTAAAAAAAAAATCTTCACTCAACTCAAAAGATCTCACCATGCGACTTTTGAAAAAATATTCACTTAAGTCAAAGATCGTACCACGTGACAAAATATGAATCCTCTTCTAAAACTTTTATACGAATATGGTGGGTCACGTATCAATATCGCACCTTTTGACTTTCAAACAACATGATGTTGGGTTTCTTAAAAAAGCTTACCCTGGTTACGCAGTCACTTAATACAAAAAACGTGGAATAAACTTGATTATGCCGAAATCTTAAGTTTTTCAAAACTTACGCAGTTTTTCAATAAAAAAGGTGCGGACCTACGTGTTTGTTGCACTAAAAATGTACGGACCTGTGCACCTCCTTATCGGTTCAACATTTTTGCAAAAATTAAAAAAAAAAAAATTGCTGGCCTTATTCTCTTGGATTTCTTCTCTGGCTCTGCTTGCCCACAGATCTTGTGATCCTTCCTCAACTCTGATACCAATCTGTTGGAAAGGTAGAGAGGAAAAATACAAAATAGTTTACAAACAAACCATATGGGTTGTTTCTCTTCTATTAATCTTCAATCTCTCTTGATCACAATGAATACAACGAACATGGTGAAGGGTATTTAACGTAATTTGATAGGCACACACTCACATAACTAAACTTGAACATCACTCAGTTAACTGAATCTCTAACTCACTTACCAAATTCATCTACCACATCACTCGACTAACTCAATGCTTACTTAACTGATTTTATAACTCTGCATGCGGGAGATAATTAACTATTTTAACACTCCCCCTTAATTACGACCGCTAAGCTAAAACATAACTCATGAAAACTCAATAATGCCTGATGGTCTATGTCTCAGATAGGTTCACAACACCCAAGTTTATTTTTTGAAACTAAAACACGTATATTTCTAATGGCTTTATAAATATATCAACCAATTAATCACTAGATTTACAAGGCTTCAAGTGAAATTCTCCATTGCTCACAAGTTCTCTAATAAAGTGATATCTAGTATCAATATTATTTCTCTTTTGATGAAACACACTATTCTTGGATAGAAAAATCATTGATGTGTTGTCACAGTATATCGTTGTTGATCCTTGTTGTTTTTTCTTGAGTCCATACAATACTCTTCTTAACCATACTGCTTTACATGCTACTGAAGTTGGTGCTACATATTCTACTTCTGCTGATGATAGTGTCACAATGGGTTACTTCTTATATGCCCATGCTATCACACCTAAACCAATATGAGAAACATAACCGGATGTGCTCTTTTGATCATCCAAACTTCTTGCAAAATCACTATCTGTGTATCCAATCAAATGTTTCTTTTATGTACTTGCATACATTATTCCATAATCTCTAGTTCCTGCTATGTATCTCAGAATTATTTTTCCAACACTCCAATGTGTGTCTTTTGGAGTCTCCATAAATATGGAAATCAAACTCACTCCTTGCATAATATCTGTTCTTGTAGCTGTGAGATACATGATGCTGCCAACCAATATTTTGAATAGAGTTGGATTGACATATGATCCTTCATCATCCTTACTTAACTTTGTACCCGTTGCAACTGTTGTAAGTCCGTGTTTGCAATTATCCATCTTGAATCTTTTCAACAAATCTCTGGTATATTTATTTTGGAAAATAAAACTTCCTTTTTTAGATTCATCAACTTCAATTCCAAGAAAATATTTCATGAGACCAAGATCCGTCATCTCGAATTATTTCATCATGGCTGCTTTAAATTCATCTAACGCAAGATAACCTGCAAAAATCATATCATCAACATATAAGAAAACAATAAAAATATGTCCATGCTCATTTAGCTTTGTGTACAAGGTAGGCTCAATGCTACGTCTACAAAATCCATTCTTAATCATGTAAATGTCGATTCCGCTAGACCATGCTCTAGGTTCTTGCTTCATTCCATAGAGCGCTTTATTCAACCTGTAAAATTTATCTTCTTTACCTTCAACTTCATATCCTAGATGCTATTGCACATAATTTTATTCTTCTAGAATTCCATTCAAGAAGGATGATTTGAGATCCATATGATATAATTTCCACTTGTTATGAGCTGTTATAACTAGAACTGCTCTTATATTATCCAATCCGGCTACCGGAGAAAATGTTTCCCAAAAGTCTATTCTCGTTTGCAGTGAGAATCCTTTTGCGATAAGTCTTGCTTTAAATCTATCAATATCACCTTTCTCATTCAACTTTTTACTGTACACCCACTTCACACCAATGAGCTTTTTATCGTTTGGTAAATTAACCAAATCCCATGTATCATTATTTTCAATAGAATCCATCTCTTCATCCATGGCTTCCACCCAATTTTCATCTCTAATTTCTTCTTCAAATGAAGAAGGTTGGAATGCAAACAATGCAAAATTTTAACTAACATCCAAATCATCATAAATGTATTTTAAACTTCTCATCTTTCTCTTACCATTTCTTGATTCCTTACTTGATTGGTTTCTTGGAGAATTCTGGTATGTTGATGTATTTGAAGATCCATGCTGCTCTGAAAATCTTGGAGTCCTTGCTGGTGTCACTATGTTTCGTGTCTTCTCTATCGATTCTTATTGCTCCTTTTCTGTTACATCATACTCTTCCATCAATGGTGCTTGTGAATTGGTTGGTTTGTCTACAGTCCCATTCCATGACCCTTGTTCTTTTAACACAACATCTCTACTAAATATTGTCTTCTTGGTGACAGGGTTAAACAATTTGTAAGCTTTTGACTGCTCACTATAACCAGTAAATATGCATTTTTCACTTTGATCATCTAATGTTCCTCTTATCTTCTTAGGCACATGTGCATAGGCTACACATCCAAAAACTATGAAATGAGATACACTACATGACATACCTAACCATGCTTCTTCAGGAACTCTGTTCATCACACTCTTTGTAGCAGATCTGTTTATCACATAAACAACACATGCAACTACTTCTGCCCAATACTCATTATACAAGTGTCTTGATTTCAACATGTTCCTTGTCATGTTCATGATTGTTTTGTTTTTTCTCTCTGCTACACCATTCTGTTGCGGTGTATATGTAGTTGTAAATTTTCTTCTAATTCCATGTTGTTTGCAGTACTCATGGAATGATTTCGAATCATATTCTCCACCACAATCTGATCTCAATACCTTGATCTGGCGATCACTTTGGTTCTATGCTAAGGCTTTGAACTCTTTGAACTTTGCAAAGGCTTCAGAGTTCTACTTCAATTAGTAAACCCAAGTCTTTCTGCTATAGTCATCAATAAAAGTGAGGAAGTAACAACTTCCACCAATCGACTATGTCCTCATAGGTCCACACAAGTCTGTATGCAACAACTCAAGTGGTTTCTTTTCTCTGTATGAAAATCCTTTGGGAAAATTTTCACGATGTTTCTTTCCCAAGATGTAACAATCAGAAGTGTTACAAGGCTCTTTGATCGGAAGTAATCCTCTGACCATCTGTTTCTGTTGCAAAAATCTTAAACTGCAAAAATGAAAGTGTCTAAACCGAAAGTGCCATAACCAGTAATCATTAGAACATGAAACTGTAAAAGAACTAACCTTGTCATTGTAGTTCATAATTAGAGGAAATATTATGTTCCTCATCATCAACACCTTTGCTATCATCTACTTTCTTGGGGGTTTGTCATAAATAACACACTCTTGCCCATGAAAGATAACTCTGTATCCTCTCTACGTCAATTGACCAACAATTATTAGATTATGTTCGAGTCCAGGGACATAATATACCTCTGATATTGTCTTTGGCTGCCCCTTCTTGGTCAGAATGTTGACCATGCCTTTTCCATCTACATCTGTTGTATTTTCAACCCCCAACTTTACCTCTATCTTCACAGATTCATCCAAATTTGCAACCAAATTTTTGTTGCCAGTCATGTGGTTACTGCAACCACTGTCTAGTAGCCAGACCTTATCAGAAGGTTCATGGATGTTGTCGCATGGTACGAACATGGAGTTAGTATTCTCTGTACTAACATTGGCTCTCTAATTTCCTTGATCAACTATCTTCTTCCTACAATCACGAGCATAATGACCAAATTTATTGCAATAATAACATTTAACTTTTGATTTTTCAAACCTTTGATTATTGTTGAAGCTTCTGTTGCTGTTGCTTCCACTTTGATATTCATTCTCTTCTTAGCCATATCTATGACCACCATAGCTTCCACCTCATCCTATACCTCTCGATCGACCTCTGCCTTGACCTATTGAAATATAAAATTTACTTTTGAAGTCAGTTTCTAAAGTGGAATCCATATTTCTATCTATCCTTGCCTCATGCGATAGAAGTGATCCCATCAACTCATCAATTGTTAGTTTTTCAAAATCCTTGGCTTCTTCAATGGATTCTACCACAACATCAAACTTGGTAGATAAAGATCTAAGAACCTTCTCAATGACTGTTTGATCCTTAATATCTTCACCATATATTTTTAACTTATTTACTACAGACATGACGCGATTCATGAAATAATCGATGTCCTTTATCTCCTTCAACGGTAGACTTTCAAAATCTCTCCTACTATTCTGCAATTTAACAATATTGACTTTGGGCATACCTCTATAGATGGTTGCCAAAGTTTCCCATGCTTCCTTTGCTGAAGACGTGATCATTGTTGGAAATACTAAGACGGGGGGTGAATCAGTATTCCTTTCAATTAGAGCATTAGTTAATCTTAAATTATTATCAGTGTTTGTACAGTGATAGCAGCAAACAAGAGGAAAAAAAATGCACATAGGTTTTAAGGTGGAAACCCAGTCCGGGACAAAAACCACCTAATGCTTTTCCAATAATTCTTTAATATTCAACTCCAATGGAAATAAAGCTCCAACTTCCTAGAATCTAGAAAAGAATTCTTCTACAGCTCCCACTCGATGGACGCTCCAACACCCAAGATTCTTCAGTAGTCAACTGAACAGATGCCCCAACACCCAATGAGCTACAACTCACCCTAGCACCACCCTACCACCCTATAGAAGAATAAAAGAAAAATGGACTCCAGTACCAGGGAAAATGGTCCACTTTACAATGATATAGAATGATGTAGAAGAAGAAGATATACTATAACATAACCCAAACTTCGACACAACCACCTAATGATGATCATAGACCTCCCAACACTGCCTCTTCAACCCTTGGCAGATAGACAATAGTACAATTTTTACAATAATGTATTTACAATGACTTAATACAATGATACCTTTACAATGATTGTATGCAGTGCTGCCCACTTGAAGACTTCATATGATGAACTTCTTGCTACTGTTATGCACCTTTGTTGCTGCTATTGTCATGCTACCTTCTGCTACACCTTTCTTTGCTTTGCTGCCATAGAAACTTTGGTCCTTTGCAACCCTTGACAATAGATGATCTAGCTTTTTCTTGCCTTCTAGGAGCTCGATATTGAATCTGGTGTATCTCTGTTATTTCAGATCCTAAATATCTAATTTTATGTTATTTAGTAGTCCTATGATTCATATTTCCAATGCCATAGGTCTGACCCAATTTGGATTCTTCAAGAGAGAGTTATACCCAATCTCTCACAATGCCCTAATTATGGACTGTTTCAGAAGAGCGAAGTTGTATGGCATTCCACGTGTCACTGTCTCTTCAATCGGTTCTGAAATTGATAGAGAAAAAACTATATTCTATGCAATATCTGTCACATTTTATGAAATTCCAATCCGATACTCAGAGAGAGAGTTATGACGATTTTAGCACAGTCACTTCTTTGAGATGAATTTCAGGAGCCTGCAAAAACTCTGACTTCCACAGATCATATCTCCAAAAATGTTGCGCACCTTGATCTAAAATTTTTATAGCAGCTTCCTCAGGACTTTGACTTCACCTCGTAAACATTTCAGCTTCTGAACCTTCATAGAAAAAAATTTAGAGTGAAAATTCGATGATGACCTGTTTCAGATGGCGAAATCCCTTGCTTAAGAAGGAAATGAAGATCACAATTTATATAAATGCTTAAGTTGAGAGGGGCTTCAAAAAGTGAACATGGGAAGGATTTTAGGAGCATAAAAAATATTAATTATGAATTTTCAATGACCCATGCCCCAACCCCATGGGGTTTTAGCCCACTAACTTGGGGTACAAACTTCAAACATGAATATCTCTCAAACCGTGAAGAATTACATGGCGTTCCATATATCAACGAAAACATCTCGACAAGTAGAAACCATCAAAAGAATTATTGACCCAGAATATATTAATTTGGTAGGTCAAAATTCCCATGCAATATTGGGTTAGCCCCTGGTGCTGCTTGGGTTGACATCAATGACAACCGCTGATCAACAATCTCCCCCTTTGGCATTGATGGCAACACAAGTACTCCCCCTGCGGTCATGACACCTTCACTGAGTGACCCCTTCTACCCTTTTAAATCATCTTTTAAAGGGTAACTCCCTACAAAACACCGCCACTCTTTTGAGCATGCACTTACTCCACACGACACACAGCAATCCTGTGAGACACCTTAATCTACTTCCTCCTTTATATTATGAAAATCTAATGAGAACTTGGAAGTCCCAAACACGGCAGGGTATTCAGCTCTTGGTGAATGTTAATAACATGATTCTTTGGTGTGCTTGGAATCACTACTTGTCCATAGCACATAACATACAGTACGGAAGGTGACTGCATATGAAGATTACATATCGCAAGTTTGCTGACATAGGGTCCACATATGGACTGGGTGGCTCATGTCAATTGCAACTTTCTGTTACCATTGGAGTAAGGATGGGTTTGCAATCTTCCATTTTAAATTTCTTGAGCATTTCCTTGATTTACTTGGCTTGACATATAAATATTCCTTTCTCTTGCTGAGATATTTGAAGCCCTAAGAAGTATGTCAGCTCACCAAGTAAAGACATCTCGAAATCACTTTGCACCTTTGTATCAAACTTCTTACTTAGTCGATCATCATTGCTACCAATTATTGTATCATCCTCTTTAGCTATTAGACATGCTTTAGTTCCTTCATCCAGAACATATATGTAATCGAGCTAAAATTATTGTGTACAATTTCCCTGCTTGTACCTTTCTGATTTCATTTAGTGGAATGAATAGTATTGTGTGCGTAAAATCACCACCATTTGTCAACAAGCAAGTTTAACAGTTCATGTTTCTGTGATAGAACTTGTTCTATTGGCTAAAACATCACTGTTAAAGGTAATAGATGTGATCCTATAACATTTGAAGATCCATCATTTCCAAATGACACGGTTCCATCCTTCTTCTCTTTCAGAGATACAAATTTATTTCTATCTCCAGTCATATGCATTGAGCAACTGCTATCAACATACCACACATCTTTGTTCTTTTTAGCCTTGAAAGCGAGAGCACAATTATCATTATTCTTCTTCTTCCATGTTCGTTCATTTTGTGGCTTTGAATATTCTTCTGGAGGTTTTTCAAGTCTACAGTCTTTGGCTATATGTCCAAAGTTTCGACATTTGTAACATTCAATATTATTTCTTAAATGTTCAAATCTATTGATGTTTCGCTGAGCCCTGGGAGGTTCATATTTGACAGATCTCCTTGAATTGTATTCTTTCCTAGGGTACGTGCGACATTCTACAGCTTTGTGACCAAATTTTCCACATGAATAACAGTAGCCATAAAAAATATGTTGGTAGCCCGATGGAAATTTTCGTCGACGAATTGTCTTCCAAGGCTGTTCTTGCAAATCTTGTCCATTGAAGTCTACATGCATGTTAGATCTCATAGGTTCATTGTATTTTGTTGTATAAGGTCCTGCTTCTTCTTCTTTGTAACCGATGCCAGTTTTGTCGTTGTAAGATCGTTGATTGTTGATGAGTTCTTCCAATGCCCTTCAGTTGTTGGCATAGTTTTGAATAGTACCATGCTTATTGCTTCTTCTGTGATGAGACTACTTGACTTCTAATGCTTCCTTTCTTTGATTTCTTTCTTCAGCACGCAGGCATTCTTCATCTAATTTATATATTCTTCAACTTCAATTTTGAAGACCTTGAACTTTTCTTCGAAATGTTAGAGCAGATCTTCCGGCATTGAGCTCTTTTTACTAGCTTAGTTATCCTCTTATAAAATTCTTCTGTGTTGTTTATGCCATTGTTGTTGATACTACTTGTTCTGTGTGTGCAACAATACTCTCTCATTGGCTTCTTCTTTTCTGTCACTTTCTTCATCAGATGATGAGCTATCTTCTTTAGAGAGAAAGTTCCTTTTGGATCCTTTCTTTTTGCCTTGCTTGTTGAATTTCTTAAAGCCTTTCTTTCCTTTTGAGTTTCCATCACTTTTGTTTGGACATTTTGCTACAAAATTCCCAACCTCACCACAACCGAAACATATCAATGGAAGTTTACCTTTGAATTTTCCCTTACCAGGTTTTAGTTTTCTTGTAAAGTAAGCATATTCTTCATCTGAAAGACCTTCTCCATCATCTCCTTTTTCTTCACACTTGCAGGTGCATGTCATTTCAGTCAGGGTTGTTTGTTCTTGTGTTAATTTGCTTAGATACCTTCTTGCATTTATAGATTTGATACCCTTTTATCTAATCTCATTTCTTATGCTATGAGAACTCATACTGTGTGTGAGTTGTCAGAATTTTTTTCATATGTTCTAAGACCGATGCCTTTGAGTTTCGGTCTCACCAGTAACGTTCTGAGAATCTAGTATAGTCTTCTCGTCAGCTGGCTCTCCCAATCCTTCCAGAGTATTGGTTATTTCATCAACATATTGGATGTATGTAGCAATGTTGCAATCTTCTTTCATTCTAAGTTGCTCAAATTTTGCTCTATAGATTTGAAGCTTTGCTTCTTTGACATTTGAGTCACCTGCATATATATTCTCAAGTTTGTCCCATACATTTTTGAAGGTTTTACAACCCAACACCTTATGATAAGTAGATTCAATAATTCCACTGATAATAATATTCTTTTATTTTGCATCATTTACCAAATTCTTCTTACCTTGTTCATCCGTGGTTGATGTAAATCCATTTTGAATAGTGTCCCATACTTTGTAACCTTGCACCAAGAGATAGACCTCTATTCTTCCTTTCCAAAGTGCATAATTATTTTCATTGAATAGAGGTACACCATTATTGGTATGCTCTGTGACCTCCTTCCAGCTGTTAAAATGCTATTGAATAAACCAAGCTTTGATACCAATTGTTGGAAATACTAAGGGGAGCGGGGGGGGGGGGAATCAATATTCCTTTCAATTAGAGCATTAGTTAATCTTCAATTATTATTAGTGTTTGTAAAATGATAGTAGCAAACAAGAGGAACACAAATGCACACAGTTTTTCAGGTGGAAACCCACTCCAGGACAAAAATCACCTAATGGTTTTCTAATAATTCTTTAATATTCAACTCCACTTGAAAATAAAGCTCCAACTTCCTAGAATCTAGAAAAGCATTCTTCTCCAGCTCCCACTAGATGAATGCTCTAATTCCTGAGATTCTTCAGTAGTCAACTGAATGGATGCCCCAACACACAATGAGCTACAACTCACCGTAGCACCACCCTACCACCCTATAGAAGAATAAAAAAAGAATAGACTCTAGTACCAGTGAAAATGGTCCACTTTACAATGATATAGAATGATGTAGAAGAAGAATATATACTAGATCATCACCCCAAATTTGACACAACCACCTAATGATGATCCTAGACCTCCCAACACTGCCTCTTCAACCCTTGGTAGATAGATACTAGTACAATTTTTACAATAATGTATTTACAATGACTTAGTACAATGATACCTTTACAATGATTGTATGTAGTGTTGCCCAATTGAAGACTTCATATGATGAAATTCTTGCTGCTATTGTGCACCTTGGTTGCTGCTCTTGTCATGCTACCTTATGCTGCACCTTGCTTTGCTTTTCTTGCATAGAAATTCTGGTCCTTTGCAACCCTTAATAGCGCATGATCGAGCTTTTTCTTGCCTTCTAGGAGCTCGATATTGAATCTGGTGTATCTCTGTTATTTCAGATCCTCAATATCTGGTTTTTGGTCGTGTAGTAGTCCTTTGATTCATCTTTCAAATGCCACAGCTCTAACCCAATTTTAATTCTTCATGAGAGATTTATACCCAATCTCTCACAATGCCCTAATTATGGACTATTTCAGCAAAGCAAACTTGTATGGCGTGCCACGTGTCACCGTTTCTTCATTCAGCTCTGAAATTGATAGAGCTAAAAATATAGTATGTTCACTATCTGTCACATTCTATGGAATTCCAATCCGATACTCAGAGAGAGAGCTATGAAGATTTTACCACAGTCACTTCATTGAGATGAATTTCAGGAGCCTGCAAAAACCCTGACTTCCACAGATCATATCTCCAAAAACATTGCGCACCTTGATCTGAAATTTTTACAGAAGCTTCCTCAGGATTTTTGCTTCGCCTCATAAACATTTCCACTTTTGAACCTTCGTAGAAAAAAATTTAGAGCGAAAATTCCACGATGCCCTATTTCAGATGGTGAAATCCCTTGCCTAAGGAGGAAATGAAGATCAAAATTTATATAAATTCTTAAGTTGACAAGGGCTTCAACAAATTAACGTGGGAGGGATTTCAGGAGCATAAAAAATATTAATTATGATTTTTCAATGACCCATGGCCCAACCCCATGGGGTTTTAGCCCACTAACTAGGGGTTCAAACTTCAAACATGAATATCTCTCAAACCGTGAAGAATTACATGGTGTGCCATATATCAACGGAAACATCTCAACATGTAGAAACCATAAAAAGCATTATTGACCTAGAATACATTTAATTGGTAGGTCAAAATTCCCATGCAATATTGGGTTAGCCCCTCGTGCTGCTTGGGTTGACATCAAGGACAACCACTAATCAACAATCATTGTCTTCTAGAACAATGCTCGGTCCACTCCCTGATAGATAAGAAGCAACGCTTTTGCATACTTTCATTTGTATTTCTTCCATTGTTCGCTATCAGCATTACTGAGGACTCATTCTTCTGCATTGTTCCAAGGTTCTGCAAACCCAAAATTGACATGATCCCAAACATCATGCGATTTTAACATAGTCTCCATTTTAATAGCCCACACATCATAATATTTACGAGTGAAAGACCCGGATGCGGGTGATTGCTGTTGACAAAGGAAATCGGGTCGGCGCGTGCCAAATCCATATGGACGCCGACCACCCGCATTCAATACACTATGGCTGTATTTACTCCAAGGCACACCACCCTACTTGGCATTCAAGCCGGTGGGGAAGCAGAGGTCTCTCCCATTACTCTCTGCCGTCCTCCACCTGCAGGAGCTTAACCGCCTTCTCGATGCTTCGAAGCTGCATTTTGCCTTACTTCTGGGCTGTTACAATGTTTAACTCCATTGCGCCTCTCGGCTCTGGCTGTTCTCAGGAAGCCACGATCTCCAGCACTCGAACTGCCTTGGGAAGAAGATGTAGCATCCACTGCTGCGTGGAATTCACACCTGGCTCTCATTTCTCTCAGAGTTCTTTTTGCCTTCTTGCAGGTCCGACTCTGAACTTCACGCCTAGCACGTCTCTGCAAAATTCGCAGCGCTTCTCTCCGCCCCTGTTGCATCCTCCTCGCTTGATCATGCCTAGGCTCAGGCACCGGCTCAGATGCCGCAGAGGCAGCACCCGAGCCAGGTCTGCCTCCAGGCGCCGGTCTCCTTCCATTTCGGGCTCTCCGGTCTCTGTCTCTCCTCAGCGCGCTTCCCCTCGAGCCTCGAACAGGCGCCGCACCTTGCCGCTCCATCACCTTCCCTCTCCTCCGCCTGGTATCCCTCTTCCCCCTTCACCCACCGAACCTCGCGCTGCTGAATCTGCACACCTTGCTAATCCAGAGACGGCTCTGTTTCACTTTCCTTGCCTCACCTCTCAGCCCATGGTGGTCGCCACAATCACAGTGAAGTTCAAGGAGCTCCCTCAGTTCGGTTCTTCTTCAATTTCTCCGGGTCCTCAGCTCCGCCCTCCTGAGGCTGACCGCGCTCTCCGCTCAGATGTGCAGAAAGGCTCACGCGAGGCAAAGGGAGACAAGCATGGTGGCAGCAGCACTGGTCGCCCAAGCATGCACATGGTGCAGAACGACGGAGCTGCAATAGCAAATCACACCCAGGACGATGAGGATTATGAATTTGGATGCCGTATCGAAGAAGAACCCCCCTCCGATGATTATGGTATTTAGAATTCTCAGTTTTTTTGTCTCTTTCAAGCCAGAGTTTTGGTCCAGATGGAATCTTCAGAATTTCTGGCCTGTGGGCCTATATACTCACTGTTATTGTCATAGGTCTCAGTTTACTGAGGGTCCAAAATGTTACACTTTTAATGTCTTTTGTGTAATGCTGGTTTCCTCCTGTGAGGCAGCAAACAAGCTCTTATCACGCTGGTTTCCCCCTGTGGGCAGCGCCTATTTTGTTATTTTGCTGAAACTCATCTGGCCTGAGAAGGCTCACCTCTGTATGTACCATATCTTCTTACAGTAATAGAACTTAGTCTTATTTAGAAAAAAAAAATATTTACGAGTGAAAGAAGGAAGTTGTGGTTGAAAACTTGATGTGCCCATCTTTCTTCAAAAAAAATCTTCTTTGATAAAACCCTAAATTTCTCTTCTAGAAACTTTACAAAGCTCCTTTCAAAAAAATCTCTTTCAATAAAGCCCTAAAATTTAATTTTATATAATATATATATATTTTAATTATATATATATAAATCTCTTATAATAAAATCTCTTAATAAAGACTTATTAGAATGCATCCTTTCATACCCTTTTAAAAAAAAATCTTCCCTCAACTCAAAAATATCTCACCACGTGACTTTTGAAAAAATCTTCGCTTAAGTCAAAGATCATACCATGTGACAAATATGAAGCCTCTTCTAAAAAATTTATACGAATATGGTGAGTCACATATCAATATCGAACCTTTTGAATTTTAAACAACACGGTGTCAGGTTTCTTAAAAAATATTACCCCAATTGCAGAGTTGCTTAATACAAAAACTGTGAAATAAACCTCATTCTGCCAAAATATTAAATTTTTTGAAAGTTGCATAATTTTTCAATAAAAAAGGTGCCGAACTGTGTGTTTGCTGCACTAAAAACGTGCGGACCTACGTGCTTCCTTATGCATTCAAAATTTTTGAAATTTTTTTTAAAAACAATTGTCGGCCTTCTACTCTTGGCCTTCTTCTTTAGCTCTGCTCACCCACGGATATTCTGATCCTTCCTCAGCTCTGATACCAATCTATTGGAAAGGAAGAGAGGAAAAAAACAAAAAAATTTACACACAAACAATATGAGTTGTTGCTCTTCTATTAATCTTCAATCTCTGTTGATCACAATGAATACAATGAACCCAGTGAAGGGTATGTAACCTAACTTGACATGCACACACTCACATAACTCAACTTGACCATCACTCACATAACGAATCTCTAACTCACTTACCAAATTAATCTATCATATCACTCGACTAACTCATTGCTTACTTAACTGATTGTCTAACTCTCATGCGGGAGATAATTAACTATTTTAACACTCCCGCTTAATTACGACTGCTAAAGTAAAGCATAACTCATGACAACTCAAACATGCATGCTGATCTATGTCTCAGCTAGGCTTACAACGCCCAAGTTTCTTTTGTGAAACTCATTCAAATCTATTTATAATCGCTTTGTAAATATATCAGCCAATTGATCACTAGATATACAAGGCTTCAAGTGAACTTCTCCATTGCTCACAAGTTCTCTAATAAAGTGATATCTACTATCAATATGCTTTCTCTTTTGATAAAACACAATATTCTTGGATAGTGCAATCGATTATGTGTT
The DNA here is from genome assembly GCA_034641835.2 of Pinus albicaulis. NCBI lineage: Eukaryota > Viridiplantae > Streptophyta > Pinopsida > Pinales > Pinaceae > Pinus > Pinus albicaulis. Next base: position 555,841,431 of record CM076572.1, read on the forward strand.
GGCATAGTATATCGTTGTTGATACTTGTTGTTTCTGCTTGAGTCCATCCAATACTCTTCTTAACCATACTACTTAACATGTTGTTGAAGTTGCTGCTACATATTCTGCTTTTGCTGATGATAGTGTCACAATGGGTTGCTTCTTAGATGCCCAAGCTATCACACCTGAAGGAAGATGAAACACATAACCAACTGTGCTCTTCCAATCATTCAAACTTCCTTCCAAATCACTATCTGCGTATCCAATAAAATCTTTCTTTCAGTACTTGCATACATTATTCCATAATCTCTAGTTCCTGTTATGTATCTCAGAATTATTTTTCCAACACTTCAATGTGTGTCTTTTGGAGTCTCCATAAATCTGGAAATCAAACCCACTCCTTGCATAATATATGGTTTTATAGCTGTAAGATACACGAGGCTGCCAACCCTTCTTTTGAATAGAGTTGGATTGACATCTGATCCTAAATCATCCTTACTTAACTTTGTACATGTTACAACTGGTGTAGGTACAGGTTTGCAATTATCCATCCTGAATATTTTCGGAAAATATCTGGCATATTTCTTTTGGAAAATAAAAATTCCTTTTTCAGTTTCTCAACTTCAATGCCAAGAAAATATTTCATGAGACCAAGATCTTTCATTTCAAATTCTTTCATCATGGATGATTTAAATTCATCTAACTCAAGATCACCTGTAAAAATCATATCATCAACATATAAGCAAACAATCAAAATATGTCCATTCTCATTTACCTTTGTGTACAAGGTAGGCTCAATGTTTCTTCTAAAAAATCCATTCTTAATCATGTAACTTTCGATTCTACTATACCATGCTCTAGGTGCTTGCTTCAGTCCATATAGCACTTTCTTCAACCTATAAACTTTATCTTCTTTACCTTAAACTTCATTTCCTGGAGGTTTCTGAACATAAATTTCTTCTTCTAGAAATCCATTAAAGAATTCTAATTTGAAATCCATATGATATAATTTCCACTTGTTCTGAGCTGCTTTCGCTCGAACTTTTCTTACAGTATCCAATCTGACTACCGAAGAAATTTTTTCCCCAAAGTCTATTATCGTATGCTACGAGAATCATTTTTCTACAAGTCTTGCTTTAAATCTATCAATCTCACCTTTCTCATTCAACTTTGTCTTGTACACCCACTTCACATCAGTGAGGTTTTTATCGTTTGGTAAATTAACGAAATCCAATGTATCATTCTTTCCAATAGAATCCATCTCTTCATCCATGGCTTGAACCCAATTTTCATCTCTGATTGCTTCTTCAAACGAACAATGTTGGAATGCCAACAATGAAAAATTTGAGCTAACATCCAAATCATCATAAATATATTTTAAACTTCTCATCTTTCTCTTACCGTTGCTTGAGTCATTACCTGATTGGATGCTTGGAGAATTATGGTCTGTTGATCTATTTGAAGATCCATGCAGCTCTAAAAATCTTGGATTCCTTGCTGGTGTGACTCTGTTTGGTGTCTTCTTTATCGATTCTTGTTGATTATTTTTTGCTACATCATCCTCTTCCATCAATGGTGCCTGTGCATCGGTTGGTTTGTCTATAGTCCCATTCCATGACTCTTTTTATTTAAACACAACATCTATGCTAATTATTGTCTTCTTGGTGACAGGGTTATACAATTTGTTAGCTTTTGACTGCTCACTATAACCAGTAGATATGAATTTTTCACTTTGACCATCTAATTTTCCTCTTATTTTCTTAGGCACATGTGCATAGGCTACACATCCAACAACTCTAAAATGAGATGAACTACATAACATACCTAACCATGCTTCTTCAAGAACTTTGTTCATCACACTCTTTGTAGGAGATCTATTTATCACATAAACAACACATGCAATGGCTCCTTCCCAATAATCATTAGACAAGTGTCTTGATTTTAACATGCTCCTTGTCATGTTCATGATTGTTCTGTTTTTTCTCTTGGCTACACCATTCTGTTGCGGTGTGTATCTAGTTGTAAATTGTCTTTTGATTCCATTTTTTTTGCAGTACCCATGGAATGCTTTCGAGTCATACTCTCCACCATGATATGATCTCAATACCTTGATCCGCCGATTACTTTGGTTCTCTGCTAAGGCTTTGAACTCTTTTAACTTTGGAAAGGTTTCAGACTTCTGCTTCAAGAATTAAACCCAATTATTTCTGCTATAGTCATCAATAAAAGCGAGGAAGTAACAACTTCCACCAATCGACTGTGTCCTCATAGGTCCACACAAGTCTATATGCACCAACTCAAGTGGTTTATTTGCTCTGTATGAAACTCCTTTCAGAAATCTTTCATAGTGTTTCTTTCCCAAGATGCAACACTCACAAGTGCTAGCAGGTTCTTTGATGGGAGGTAATCCTTTGAAAATCTGTTTCTGCTACAACAATATTAAACCAGAAAAATGGAAATGTCCAAACTGAACGTGTCATAACCCGTAATCATTAGAACATGAAAGTGTAAAAGAACTACCATGATCATTTTAGTTCATAATTAGAGGAAAGAGTTTGTTTCTCATCATCAGCACCTTTTCTATCAACTTCTTGCTTGGGGGTTTGTCATAAATAACACATTCTTGCCCCTGAAATATAACTCTGTATCATTTTTGGGTCAATTCACCAACACTTATCATATTATGTTTGAGTTTAGGGACATAATATACCTCTGATATTGTCTTTTCCTCCCCCTGATTGGTCAAAATGTTGACCACTCCTTTTCCATCTACATCCACAGTCTTGATAGTCCCCAACTTTACCTCTGTCTTCACAGATTCATCAAAATTTGCAACCAAATTCTTGTTTCCTATCATGTGGTTACTACAAGCATTGTCTAATAGCCAGACCTTATCAAACGGTTCATGAATGTTGTTACATGCTAGGAACATGGAGTTAGTATTCTCTTTACTAACATTAGCTCTCTAATTTCCTTGATCAGTTATCTTCTTCTTGCAATCATGAGCATAATGACCAAATTTATTGCAATATTAACATTCAACCTTTGATTTTTCAAACATTTGATTATTTTTGAAGCTTCTACTGTTATTTATTCCACTTTGACATTCATGCTCTTCTCGGCCATATCTGTGACCACCATAGCTTCCGCCTCATCCTTTACCTCTCGATCGACCTCTGCCTCGACCTCTTGGAATATAAACTTGACTTTTAAAGGAATCTTCTAAAGTGGAATCCTTATTTCTATCTATCCTTGCCTCATGGGATAGAGGTGATCCCATCAACTCATCAATTGCCAGTTTTCCAAGTCCTTGGCTTCTTCAATAGCTGCTACCACAACATCAAACTTGGTATACAAAGATCTAAGAACCTTATCAATCACTTTTCAATCTTTAATATCTTCACCATATATTTTTAACTGATTTACTATAGAAATGACACGATTCATGAAATAATCGATGTCCTCTGTCTCCATCTGCAGACTTTGAAAATCTCTGCTAGTATTATGCAATTTAACAATATTGACTTTGGCCATACCTTGATAGCTGGTCGCCCAAGTTTCCCATGCTTCCTTTGCTAAAGACGTGTTCATTATCTTCTGTAACACTACTCGGTCCACTGCCTGCTAGATAAGAAGCAATGATTGTGCATTCTTTCGCTTGTCTTTCTTCCATTGTTCCCTGTCTACATTACTGAGGGCTCGTTCTTCTGTGTCATTCTGAGGTTCTGCAAACCCAAACTTGACATGATCCCAAACATCATGCTCTTTTAACATGGTCTCCATTTTAATAGCCCACACATGATAATCTTTCCTAGTGAAAGAAGGAAGTTGTGGCTGAAAACTTGATCTGGCCATCTTGCTTAAAAAAAAATCTTCTTTGATTAAACCCTAATTTTCTCTTATAGAAACTTTACAAAGCTCCTTTAAAAAAAAATATCTTTTAATAAAGCCCTAAAATTTAATTTTCTATCATATATATATATATATATATAGATATATATTTAATTATATATATATATATATATATATATATTAAAAAATCTCTTATAATAAAATATTTTAATAAATACTTATTATAATATATCCATTCATACCCCTTTTTTTAAAATCTTCACTTTGTTGAGATTCAACAAGATGATGAGCTTAGTGAAAAGAGTCGCCTTCACTAAGTGGGCCCACAGGCTATTTTTAGACATGATGATCATATTTCAGAAGTTGCAGGATGCTATTTGTGGATGGTTGATCAAGTTGGAAAAATAGATGAAATTATATTTTTAAAATATTGGGCAAAGTCTATTTATAGATCGTCAATCTAAAAATAGATGCATGTCGATTATTATTAGCTCTTAATAATAATCAGACACTAAACAACTTATTCTCTTGGAGCACTTCATTTTGATGCACAGATGTGGCACATCTGTGGACTGAGGGAATTACATAATTCCCAAGGGTTTATTGGAGCTAATGGATGGAGGACTCAATTAGAACTCAAGTGGTGAAGTTATGACACAGTTGGAAGAAGTATTTATGGAGTTGCATTCAATTTAACTCAGTTAGACTGAGTTGAGCTAGTTGTATCTAGTATAAATGATTGATACACTAGTGAGAGTGGAGTGAATTAACTAGTTAATTAATTCAAAAATAATAAATCATTAATCAAATGAGCAATAAAACAGTTAACTACAGTGCATGGCGGTTTCAGTGGTGACTGAAAGGGCAAGATAGACTATCTGTTGTGACTATAGTGATGCATTGATTGCATCACACAGACATTGGAGTTGCTAATGAGGATTGCGTAGTCAAGGCAAGGGTAATTCAAATTCATTCAGACATATTCTTTAGCAAGGATTGCGCAGTGGAGGCAGGCTAGCAGGAGGCAGAGATTGGTGCATGGATTTGCAAGATTGGTCCTGATTAGTGTATGACGATTGTACTGTAATAAGAGCTTGTGATAAGCTTTGTATGCTTTGTATGATATTGTCATATGATCTCCATGTTACATAATATATAGTTGGGGTTTTCAGCTTCAGGCTTTCCTGGTTAAAAACTGTGTAATGTGCGATTATTTTTGTTTATGCTTCACATGTGTGTGAAATTAATTTTTCCGCAAAAGATTAACAAGTGGAATAGATTCAGTATCTTGCATAAAGTTAAATAGTGTGAGATCAGGTGGATCTAGGACATATGCATGCTTAGTACATATAATTTCTACATGGTATCAGAGCATTGTTGATTGAATATTTCAATTGTGAAGTGAGTTTGTGCTGGTGGAAAATTCGAATTTGCTACAGAAGATTCTTGGTGTAGAAATCGAGTATACATTGAAATGTCTTTCAACGGGTTGAGATTGGAGTATGCCCTTGATGGGAGATCGAATTAAATAGCCTATAAGGACAGGATGGAGGCAGTGCTGGAGGGTAATGGGCTGAAGAAGTTTATCGATAGAGATGTTCCTAAGCCGGGATCTAGCGATGCTGCATTACTTGATGCATGGAAAAAGAAGACAACAAAGATGAGAAGGATTCTGTTGGAAGGTGTGAAGGACCAAATTGTGTCCAGCCTTCATAGGAAAGCCACTCCATTATTAATGTGGAAGGCTTTTATAGACTTTTTCCAAATCAGAAGTGACCAGAGGAAGTTGGGGCTTAAAGACAAGCTCAGAAAAATAAAAATGGAGAAAGGCGACAGTATTCCAAAATAACTCACGAAGTTTGTCCACTATAAGGATGAATTGGGAAGTGTGGGGGTTACTGTTGATGAAGAAGACTTGGTGAGCTTGGCTCTCCATAGGATTCCAAAGAGTTGGCATAGCTACAAAGACTATGTCAATGGACGGGAGAAACTGCCAAGATGGGAGCGACTTTGGTCAGATCTTGTGCAGGAGGAGATAAGGCGAGGTATTAGGAATGGATCTTCATCGAAGAATGAAGATGAAGAGAATTGCGCTTTGGTTTCAAAAGCAAGGGAAGGGAAGGGGAAGAAATATTCTTCAAAATTCAGTGCTAAAGGAAAGAAGCAGGATTTGTATAAAGTGAAGTGTTTTCACTATCACGGACATGGACATTTCTCCACTAACTATCTACAAAAGAAGAAGAACAAGAAGGTTGCTAGATCTGTAGCTGGAGAGGCCTTAGCCTCGCAATTCAAACTTGATTTCTCCTTGATCGCATGCTTGGTTTCAAGCTATATGGGATCGGTGTGGTATCTTGATAGTGGTGCATCTTTCCATATGACGGGAGACAAAGATTTTTTTAGTGACTTGGAGGAGAAGGACCTCCAGATGCATATAGAGATGGGCGATGATGGTCAGTACAGTGCGACTGGCATTAGGACCATTATCTTTGAGAGGGATTCTGGTAATCCATTCTTGTTGAAGAATGTTATACATGTTCTAGGTCTGAATAAGAACTTGGTCTCAGTCACAATGCTGGAAGACAGAGGTTATGATGTTGTTTTCAATGAGGGAAAAACCTTCCTTCAACATAAAACAACGGGTCAAACCAAGAAGATAGGGGTTTGAATTAATAATCTCTACAAGCTAGAGGTAGATGGCTGTGCTGCAATGGTGGGAAAAGCAAAAGAAGTGGTGAGCTTGGATGAGGGCGAATTATGGCACAGGGGATTGGGCCATCTTCACCATGGCGCTTTGAAGATTTTGCAGCCAATTTCCACTCGACTTCCCAAGGGTACTCTTGTGTAGCCAGATCAGTGCAAGGGATGTACTATGGGTAAGTTTGTGAAGACCACCTTTCATGAGAAGGAGAACCGTGCTTCGGTGATCCTGGAGAGAATTCACACAGACGTGTGTGGACCATTCTCGGTTGCTTCAACAGCGAAACACAGGTATTACGTGATATTTTCTGATGACTATTCTCATAGATGTTGGATATTATTCATGTAGAAGAAGAGTGAAACGTTCTCAAAGTTCTGTGAGTTCAAGGCATTGGTGGAGAAGGAGTCGGGGAAGCAAGTGAAAGCTCTACGGAGTGATAATGGTGGTGAATACATCTCTGGAAAATTCAAATATTTTTGTAGAAAAGAAGGAATTCGAAGAGAACTCATAGCACCTCATAATCCACAGTAGGATGGGGTCACGGAGAGAAAGAACAAAATGATCGTGGGTGTTGCATGAGCAATGCTGCATGACCAGGGCCCACCGATGCACTTATGGGTGGAAGCATGAAACACTGCAGTTTATGTGCAAAACCGTTGTCCTCATAGAGTACTTGGCATGAGTACACCCGAAGAAGATTTTACTGGTAAGAAGCCTGATATTTCTCATTTGAAGATTTTTGGCTCACCTGTTTACATTCATGTGACGAAGGATGCCAGGAAGAAGCTGGAGCCGACTGCAGAAGTTGGGATATTTGTGGGGTACACAGAAACACCCCATAACTACCATGTGTATTTGACAGATAGTCGGATGATTGTTGTGCAACGAGATACAAAATTCAATGAGGTGAAAGCCATGAAGTTGTCGATTGAGAGGGCGCTACACTTGCATGCGAAGGAGGAACTTCTTGTTCCCAAAGACGAGCCTCTGGATATTGATCGGCCACAGGAGGAGATTCATGGAGTGGAGGAGTCCACTCATGCAAAACCAAACATCAGACAAGGCAGAAAGCGTACCACAGAAGCTGAGAGACTGAAGCTTGATGTGGCACAGAATGTACGAGTTCTTACATCACAATGCAAACAGCGATAGTCACCTGACCGATTTATTTGATACATGGATCTTATGAGCAAGTGTATCGTGACAGAGCCATCTTCTTTCGAAGAAGCAGTGTAGGAGCCCACATTGGTAGATGCCATGGTGAGGAGTATGACTCCATTGTCAGAAATAGTGCTTGGGATATTTTTCCAAGGCCGGTGGGAAAATTAGTTGTAGGATCAAGATGGATCTACAAGGTAAAGAAAGATATTGATGGGAGTGTTGAGAGGTATAAGGCAAGATTTGTCGCCCGGGGCTTCTCATAGATTGAGGGGATTAACTATGAAGAAACCTATGCACCTGTCGCACGGTATTCTTCCATACGGACAATCCTTGCTCTCTCAGTGCTGATGGGTTGGCACAATTATCAGATGGATGTGAATACTGCGTTCCTTAATGGGATCATTGAGGAAGAGGCGTAAATTGAGCAACCTCAGGGATTTGAGATCTTCAGCAGTGATTCACATGTGTGCAGGCTCAGAAGAGCATTGTATGGGCTGAAACAAGCACCCCGTGCTTGGTACACTTGGATCAACAGCTATTTCACTGGACTTGGCTTCAACAAGAGTGAGGCGGATTCAAACCTGTACCAGATTGTGGTTGAGGGTAAGATTTTAATCATTGTACTTTATGTTGATGATTTAATACTAAAAGGTGATGAGCAGTTGATACACTCATGCAAGGAAGATCTTGCAAAGGAGTTTGAGATGAAGGATTTGGGCCTCCTTCATTATTTCCTTGGATTGGAAATATGGCAGCAGGAAGGTGAAATATTTGTGTCTCAAGGCAAGTATGCCCGAGAGATACTGGAGAAGTTTCACATGCAAGGCTGCAAGCCTATCGATACTCCTCTTCTAGGAAATTGGAATAAAGAGGATGCTACATCAGTAGAGGTAGTGGATGCCATTGTTTATCGACAATTGGAGGGTTCACTCATGTATTTAGTCAATACAAGACCATACATATGCTATGCGGTGAACCAGCTTTCACAAGCGATGGTTAAGCCTACCAAGCTCTTTTGGAAGGCAGGCAAGGATGTTTTGAGATATCTCAGGGGCACATCTAAGTATCGTTTATGGTACAGACAGATGGATGAGGTGAATTTGCAGGGCTTCACGGATGCAGATTGGGCTGGAAGCCCAACACACAGAAAGAGCATATCAGGGGGGGTTTTCAGTATTAGATCTACGGCAGTTTCTTGGTACAACAGGAAACAAAGATCCGTGGCACTCATTTCAGTGGAAGAGGAATACATGGCAGCAATTCAAGATGCATGTGAGGCTATCTGGATGAGGAAGATCATGATTGGTTTGTTCGGTTCACATTTAGATCCCACGGTGATACATTATGATAATCAGAGTTGCATTAAACTCTCGGTTAAACATATTGATATCCGGTATCATCATATCAGAGATTGTGTGCAGCGGAAGATCATGTTGCTTCAATACAATCCTACGGAGGATCAGGATGTAGATATTCCGACGAAGACGCTCACCAGGAGAAAATTCGAATACCATAGAGGCAGGAACAGGGTGAAAGATAATCCCTGTCTTATTGAGAGGGAGTGTTGATATTCAACAAGATGATGAGCTTAGTGAAAAGAGTCGCCTTCATTAAGTGGGCTCGCAGGCTTTTTTTGGCGCAAGTCTATTTTTAGACTATGTCTATTTTTAGACATGATGATCATATTTCAAAAGTTGCAGGATGCTATTTGTGGATGGTTAGTCAAGTTGGAAAAATAGATGAAATTCTATTTTTAGAATATTGGGCGAAGTCTATTTATAGATCGCTGATCTAAAAATAGATGCATGTTGATTATTATTAGCTCTTAATAATAATCTGCACAAACAGAAAATTATTCTCTTGAGAACTCACTAAATATACATGTGGTAAGACTGGACTCATGAATTAGCGTAATCTCATGCTTCATCGAGCTAATGCATGGAGGAATCGCTATAACTCAAGTATGTGAGCAGACAGGCTGGGGTAAAGGTTGTGGAGTTATATTTATTTTAACTCCGTTAGACTCAGTTGAGCTAGTTGTATCTAGCCTAACTGATTGATACACTAGTGAGAGTGGAGTGAATAAATTAGTTAATTAATTCACAAATAATAACTTATTAATCAACTGACCAATACAGTAGTTAACTACAGTGCATGGCAGTTTCAATGGAGACCCAGTGGAGATAGGTGAAAGGGAAAGATAGAATATCTGTTGTGACTATAGTGATGCATTGATTGCATCACACACACATTTTAGTTGCCAATGAGGATTGCGCAGTCAAGGCAAGGTTAATTCGAATTCATTTAGAGCTATTCTTCAGCAGGGATTGTGAAGTGGAGGCAGGCTAGGAGGAGGTAGAGATTGGTGCATGGATTTGAAAGATTGGTCCTGATTAGTGTATGACAATTGTACTGTACTGAGAGCTTGTGATAAGCTTTGTATGCTTTGTATGAGATTTTCATATGATCTCCATGTTACATAATATATAGTTGGGGTTTTCAGCTTCAGGCTTTCCCGATTAAAAATTGTGTTATGTGTGATTATTTTTGTTGATGCTTCACATGTGTGTGCAATTAATTTTTCCGCAAAAGATTGAAAAGTGGAATAGATTCAGTATCTTGCATAGAGTTAAATAGTGTGAGATCAGGTGGATCTAGGACATATGCATGCTTAGTGCATATAATTTCTACACACTCAAGTCAAAGATCGTACCACGTGAAAAAATATGAAGCCGCTTCTAAAAAGTTGATACGGATATGGTGGGTCACATATCAATATTGAACCTTTTTACTTTTAAACAACATGGTGTCGGGTTTCTTAAAACATCTTACCCTGGTTACGCAGTCACTTAATACAAAAAGTGTGGAATAAACCTGATTCTACCGAAATCTTAAGTTTTTCGAAATTTGTGCATTTTTTCCATAAAAAAGGTGCGGACCTGCGCGTTTACTGCACTAAAAACGTGCGGACCTATGTGCTTCCTTATCTGTTCAACGTTTTTGCAAAATTTAAAAAAAAAATTGTCGACATTCTGCTCTTGGCCTTCTTCTATGGCTCTGCTCACCCACATATCTTGTGATCCTTCCTCATATCTAATACCAATCTATTGGAGAGGCAGAGAGGAAAAACACACAAAAAATTTACACAGAAAGGATATGAGATGATGCTCTTCTATTAATCTTCAATCTCTCTTGATCACAATGAATACAATGAACCCAGTGAAGGGTATGTAACCTAACTTGACATGTACACACTCATATAACTCAACTTGACCATCAGTCATTTAATTGACTCTCTAAATTACTTACCAAATTCATTTATCACGTCACTCGACTAACTCAATGCTTACTTAACTGATTGTCTAACTTTTCATGTGGGAGATATTTAACATTTTAATACTCCCCCTTAATTACGACGGCTAAACTAGATCATAAATCATGACAACTCAAACATGCTTGTTGTTCTATGTCTCAGCTAGGCTTACAACACCCAATTTTGTTTTGTGAAACACAAACACATCTATTGCTAAAGGCTTTCTAAATATATCAGCCAATTGATCACTATATTTACAAGGCTTCAAGTGAACTTCTCCATTGCTCACAAGTTCTCTATTAAAGTGATATATTATATCAATATGCTTGCTCTTTTGATGAAACACATTATTCTTTGATAGTGCAATCGCTGATGTGTTGTCATAGTATATCGTTGTTGACCCGTGTTTTTTCTTATTGAGTCCATCCAATACTCTTCTTAACCATATTGCTTTACATGTTACTAAAGTTGTTGCTACATATTCTGCTTTTTCTGATGTAATGTCACAATGGGTTTCTTCTTATATGCCCATGCTATCACACCTGTACCAAGATGAAACACATAACTAGATGTGCTCTTCCAATCATCCAAACTTCCTACAAAATCACTATATGTGTATCCAATCAAATCTTTCTTTTCTGTACTTGCATACATTATTCCATAATCTCTAGTTCTTGCTATGTATCTCAAAATTATTTTTCCAACACTTCAATGTGTGTCTTTTGGAGTCTCCATAAATTTGGAAGTCAAACCCACACCTTCCATAATATCTAGTCTTGTAGCTGTGAGATACATGAGGCTATCAACCAATCTTTTGAATAGAGTTGGATTTACATTTGATCCTTCATCATCCTTACTTAACATTGTACCTGTTGCAACTGGTGTAGGTACAGGTTTTCAATTATCCATCCTGAATCTTTTCAGCAAATATCTGGCATATTTATTTTGGAAAATAAAAATTCCTTTTTCAGATTGCTCAACTTCAATGCCAAGAAAATATTTTATGACACCAAGATCTGTCATCTCAAATTCTTTCATCATGGCTTCTTTAAATTCATCTAACTCAAGATCACCTATAAAAATCATATCATCAACATATAAGCAAACAATAAAAATATGTCCATGCTCATTTACCTGTGTATACAAGGTAGGCTCAATATTTCTTCTGCAAAATCCATTCTTAATCATGTAACTGTCAATTATGTTATATCATGCTCTAGATGCTTGCCTAAGTCCATAGAGCACTTTCTTCAACCTGTAAACTTTATCTTCTTTACCTTCAACTTCATATCCCGGGAGCTTGCTGCACATAAATTTCTTCTTCTCGAATTCCATTCAAGAAGGATGATTTGACATCCATATGATATACTTTCCACTTGTTCTGAGCTGTTGTTGCTAGAACTTCTCTTACAGTATCCAATCTGGCTACCAGAGAAAATGTTTTTCCAAATTCTATTCTCGATTGTTGCGAGAATCCTTTCCCTACGATTCTTGCTTTAAATCTGTCAATCTCACATTTCTCATTCAAATTTGTCTTGTACACCCACTTCACATCAATGAGACTTTTATTGTTTGGTAAATTAACCAAATCCCATGTATCATTCTTCTCAATAGAATCCATCTATACATCCAAGGCTTGCACCCAATTTTCATCTTTGATTTCTTCTTCAAACGAAGAAGGTTGGAATGCCAACAATGAAAAATTTGAACTAACATCCAAATCATCATAAATATATTTTAAACATCTCATATTTCTCTTACCATTTCTTGAGTCATTACCTGATTGGTTGCTTGGAGAACTCTGGTCTATTGATCTGTTTGAAGATCCATGTTGCTCTGAAAATCCTGGAGTCCTTGTTGGTGTGACTCTGTTTGGTTTCTTCTCTATCAATTCTTGCTACTCCTTTTATGCTACATCATCGTCTTCCATCAATGGTGCTTGTGCATTGGTTGGTTTGTCTACAGTCCCATTCCATGACTCTTATGCTTTGAACACAACATCTTTGCTAATTATTGTCTTCTTGGTGACAGGGTTATACAATTTGTAAGATTCTGACTGCTCACTTTAACCAGTAAATATGCATTTTTCACTTTGATAATCTAATTTTCCTCTTATATGATTAGGCACATGTGAATAGTCTACACATATAAAAACTCTGAAATGAGATACACAGCATGACATACTTGACCATGCCTCTTTAGGAACTCTGTTCATCACACTCTTTATAGAAGATCTGTTTATCACATAAACAACACATGCAACTGCTTCTGCCCAATGCTCATTAGAAACCTATATTGCTTTCAACATGCTCCTTGTCATGTTCATGATTGTTCTATTTTTTTCTCTGCTACACCATTTTGCTATGGTTTGTATCTAGTTGTAAACTGTCTTCTGATTCCACATTTTTTGTAGTAATGTTATGCAGGTAAATCCTCTTTGTGGACAGAGATGATCCCTCTAGCCCTAGAGTGGGTATAGAAACAAAGGGACACGCTAAAGTGTTGCTTCCTAATTCTTGAATGAACAAGGGACATGGTAGATTGACCAAACTGGAATCCAACACTGTCGTTGTTGCTGTAGCAGTGGTGGCCTCTCGCTCCTGCCTTGACAAGTAACAATCCATTCGCCATTACGCTTGGATACCTACACATAGAACAAGAAACAAGAACAACATACAAGAAAACAACATTTCATTCATAACTATTAACCAATAAAATAGGGCTAAACATATTGCGTAAAAAAAAAAATCATAACACAACAGTGGAACCAAACAATAGTCATATATATAAGTGAATAGAAGGAAGAGTTACAACTGATGCTTTGACGTCGCAATCTCCTCCAAGGGGGTTCAGGTGAAGTGCATCTTAGATGCTTGTCAGGGAATTCGGATAGGTCGAAGGCATGGACTCAAGCTCTCTCAGAAGTCATGGAATCAAGCTTCCTCAATGTAATTCCTTCTTATTCTATCTTCTCTAGTCATTTAGCTATAGTATATCTAATTCTCCAAGTTCAGCTAGCTTGTACTAAGAGAGATAGCTTCTTTTATAGAGGAAAATGAGGAGGTTAGGATCCCTACAAAGGTGGGAGGGAGGCCTATCCTTTAGGGAGTTCCCATAAGAGGTGGAAACCATAAACCTAAAGGAGTTAGTCCATGGTTTATCAGTTCAACCACTCCCAATGACTCATCCTCGAGGTGGTTGGAGTGGAATCTCTGCCTCTATTTTTAAAAAAAATCCATAAACAGCTTAGCATGGGTGGAAAACTAGGACAGAGCGCCAGCTGGCACAAGCCCATTGTCATTTTTCCTCTTCAGCGCGAGGGCATAACTAATTACCCGCAGCAATGCAAAAACAAGGGTTTTTGAGTCTCTGCTGAGGGAATTGTCAATAGGAGGAATGTTACTCTCATGTAAATGGACACCATGATGGCTTTTGTAAGGCATAACACTACTTATTCGTCACAAAAATGACCTTCCAGTGGGCAAGATGGGGATTGCAGGGACAGTGACAAATTTTTTTGTAACAGATGCCCCCTGAAACATGAGGTAGGAGGGAGAGGGAGGGGTGAAATGATTTATGAGAACGCATTAGAACCAAACACCAATGTAGGAAAACCTGGAATTACGAATAAAACTAATATCTCTGATACATGAACATGTGGTATGGGCATAGCCATCCATAATAGAGTATATAAAAATTGGGATCCGAGTTATGGACACAGTCATCCAGTAGTAAGGATCAACAAATAGACTCAGGTATGGTCGAAGCCATCCAATCAAAAGAGTCATGCAATAAGTCATGATAATCCACCAAAATCCGCAGCCTGGATTTTATCAGACAAAATCCAGGGTCTTGCGCTCCATCTCGACCCGAACAAGTACAAATTCAAGAGATGAAGTCGAACATGCAAGAAAATCACCTGATTACCAGCCAACGATGAAAGATGTTAACAGGCACGAGAGAAACCACTAATAATGACAATGAATCTCAAGGTACAACTGGTACAATCTATGAAATGTGAATAGTGATCTAGCGTCGAACATCCATGGAAGCATTCGATGGAAGGCCAATGATGTGGACCTTGCGTCGAATGCGAAAAAACCTGCCATTAAGGCATGCAGGCTCCAAGGTACCAGAATAGAGTCTCTAGATCAAATTCCTGGATAGTGAGGTGAAGTCGACAGGAAGTGACCTATCAAACATGGGCCATAATGTTTCCCACATCATCAATGAGAGACAAAGGAACATGATAATAGTGAAATAGTACCAACAGAGAATCAGAGGGAGGTTGAAAACTGCAGAGGCAAACTTCTCTTGAACATATCAGCAGCACGACATTGGATTTGGTAGTATTTGACATCAAAGGATCTGAGGTCATGACGACGTGGCAAAGAGTAGATGAGAGGTCAAAAGAGATTACCCAAACCCATGGAGGCAAAAATGACAAAATGATATGTCCCCAACCCGACACAAATGAAGACAAGTGCCGTGTTCAAGAGCGACATACTGCAAACATAACTAAAACTTGGTTCCATTTTCCCTCACCATTTCTGGCGAGTACCCCAATTATTTTTTAAAACAAGCTTGAAGGGGATAATATATGCTTGTGTTGTAAGTTTGTCCTTCAGACAAATCCAACCTAGTATATTTTATGAGCCCTAGGAAGGAGGAACTCGAGTAACGTCATGGTGATGAAATCCGATGTCATGATGGTTTAACTAGTATGAAAAAGGGAGAACTCGACATCTTTTCATGTTTAGAGAGTTTGAAAAGAAGGAAGAAAATAAAACTCCATCATGACCCTTTTCGTAAATAGTCTCTCAGATCTGAAAAGGTAGAAAACAATATCTAAAAGAACCTCTTAGTCATGATAGGCTAAGGTATTCCTTTTTCGTAAATAATCTATCCTAGCCTGAAAAAGGGGTAAACGTATACTAAGTAGAGATTGCTTCACAGCCATTTAACGAGTTCGAAATGACAAGAGTCTCGAAAATCTTTTCAATTTTACAGAGTCAAAAAAGAGCTGAAAGATGACTCCATAAGTGACTTTTTCGTGTTTTTACCGAGTCTGAAAAAGTATAAAATGTAACTCATTACTTCATCACTATGTCCTGAAAATATGTTGCTGCACAAGACACACATGTAAAACCCGTTTTTCGAAAATAATATAATAAAATAATCGAAAACATGTCTTAAAACCTAATTAGGGTTGTAAAAAGTTATAAAATGCCAAAAATGGTAAAAAGAATTACTTTTCACTTTTGACCTCCTGTGCAGAAAATATTTACGCATTTTACTGTGTGATTTTGCAGCGACGATAACGGACAATCCAGCGACCAATCTCAAATCCCTCAATTCTAGGTAAGAGCCAAGATCTTTCTTTTCATTTTGAGTCATTTCTTACTACCTACAACTTCCAATTTTGAATTCTGGGGGAGGAACTATGAAAATTAGGGCATGGCGGTTGGCGTGGCTTTCGGGCACGGAGTCACGCCAACCGCCCAATTTTTTATACTAGGGCGCACCCATTAGCGCGACTTTTTGGGAAATAGTCGTGCCAACTGCGCAAACCATTTTGTGCGCATAATGCAAGTCACATACCCCAATCAATCACAAATCCAAGTTCCCAAAAGTCTAATATCATTCATATGAATGTTTTTATATGTAAAAAGTTTCAAAATGGTGATAGAATGGAAAGAACGGGAACACATAGAAGAAGATGAGTTTGCCATGGAAAATGAGAGATGCATGGAAGCTCTCAAGGACTGTGAACTAAAGAAATTATTCTTGAACTGTGTCTCTGTGCTCAACCAGAGCTGTTACAATATTTGATCAGCATATGGGATGAGGACCAAGAAAATTTCATCCTTCGATATCAGGAACTTGAGATTGATGTTTCTGACGCCTACTTTATCACAAGATTGTCGCGGAGGGGAGCGGCACCAATCCTAACTGGTACCTGACCTTGGAGAGTATGTCCATGGTTATGGACAGAGTATGTCGAGGGGCATGGAAGGGAATAGGAAATGGGAAAGTTGATATCCAAACTATCCCAAACATATCACTAAAAGTAGTGCTACATACCATCACATGAGCTGTGGCATCACAAGCACCGCACGAAGCAACAAAAACACACCTGCTTCTTGCTGCATACTATTTGACACCAATCATCTACAACTGGGTAGAGGCCCTGACAATAAACATGAAATGCCAGCTAATAAAATGCAAGAAGGGAAAATTGAA
Organism: Pinus albicaulis; assembly: GCA_034641835.2. Taxonomy (NCBI): domain Eukaryota; kingdom Viridiplantae; phylum Streptophyta; class Pinopsida; order Pinales; family Pinaceae; genus Pinus; species Pinus albicaulis. The sequence continues at coordinate 555,858,680 of CM076572.1, forward strand.
GCAATTTGGTTATGGGTCTATAATGGTATCATTCTTCTTGGAACGGCTACCAATTTTTCAGCGTCAGGAGGTCATAGTCCCAACACCACCAGCGAGAGAACCACGGACGGTCCGATGGGTGGCTCTGATGCCAAGGGTAGGGGATGGTCAACAGATGTCCTGGAGACCAAATTTATTTGATTGGCTCTGTCGACAGTTGATCTTCATGGAGGACTAGCCCTAATTTGGTACATATTTCACTGGTGATCTGGACCTTCCACTCCCAGAGGGAGAGGATTGGGATGAAGATTTGGGTAAGACTCATTTTTTAATTTTCATGAGTATTATGATTTTTTTTTGTCTATGTATGTTCTGACATTAAATACATGTATTTTTAGATGTCGGCCCAAAGAGACCCGCGGGCATATCTCCGATAGCGAGGAAAATTCCTCATGATTTCGACCCTCATGGTGAGAGAAGCAAGGAAGAGGAGCTTGTGTGAAACCTAGAGGGGATCACACATGAAGTCCTAGATTATGCACGATTCGATGTTGTTCCTTGCGCCTATTAGAGACATATCGTTGGGGTATCAAGTCGTATTCACCGCTTGATGAGATGGCTTGTATGGGCAGTGACATGCTATCATGAGCATCACGCCAATTAGACACATAGTCTTATATTTGAATTTTTTGAGAGACATGGTGTCTCAGGATGTAACAGAAACACACACATATTTTTGAATGTATGATGCACACTGATGCAAACACGCGATATATATATATATATATATTTTCCTATATGGATCTTTTTCACATGATGATGATTTTACAAATTACGCAAATGTCTATCTAATATAATGTTAGCCACTATATGAGTTAATGCATTCATACATATAGGAATATGTTGATATATAATAAATTCAAAATTCCTTTCCAACAAGCAAATACGTAAATACAATCTCAAAATGTATGGGTTTCTCACTGAATAATGACCATTGAGTTGTAGAACAACAAGTTGTGAATCTTGATTTAGAAGAAATGTGCATATGCCGAGATTGATCACCTTGGTTAATAGTTCAAGCACATCACTATATTCAGCGACATTGTTTGTAGTTCATCCTAGACAAATACCTTGCAGTTCTATCAACTCACAAGAAGGATCATAGATTACCTAGGCTGTTGAAGACAAGTTCCTGGTACTGTGGGAAGCACCATCTGTGAAACTGATATAAGGGGTGATAGACATCTGCACAAATAAGCAAGACCCAAATAAACAGGAAAATGCTCGCAAAGCACACTAAATCAAAACATGTACAAAAATGAAAAAAACACCTATGTACACAAATCGTGCATGAATGACTCATGCACAATACTTTTTGAGATACAACCCATTTATGGGTTGTTCTAACGGATGACCTTCGTAATCAATGAGCTCGTAGGCCCCATTCTGTAATATGTGTTTAACAATGTAAGGCCCATGCCACATGGGTTGAAATTTATTTGCCCCCATCTTATCATGAGCTTGGTCATACAGGAGGACGAGATCTCCTTCAACGAAAGAACGAGGGGAAACTGATTGGTCAAAATGAGATTTGACCCGCTTTTTCTGTGATTCAATAACCAAATAAAAAAGTAGCCGGTTTCATCTAACCTTTCAAGATAAAGGAGATGCTCTTCTTCCGGTCAAGTGTTCAACAATAATTCAATAGCCAACTTGAGCGAAGGTATTTCACATTCAATTGGAAGAGTAGCTTCTAGACCATAAACCAACTGAAAAGGGGTGAATCTAGTTGCACTCTTAACTGAGTTTTGGTATGCCCAAAGAGATGAAAATAACATGGGATGCCAATTTGATTTATGGATCCCAATCATACATTGAAGCATGGTAACAAGAACTTTGTTCATGGCTTCAACATGGCCATTAGCCTGAGGATAGTACGGTGTTGAGCTATCGTGATGCAGACCCAACTTAGAAGTCAATTCGACCACCATGTAATGCCGAAAATGGGAACCATGATTGGTGACGATGGCTTGAGGGACACCAAACCTAGAAATGATATGATTGAATATGAATTGAGCAGCTGTCTTACTGTCAGTGGCAAGTGTATGCATAGCTTCGGCCCATTTGGTGAAGTACTCCATGGCTACGATAATATAATCATGCCCTCTGGCCGAGTGAGGGTTACACGTCATCAAAATCGATGCCCCACATCGCAAAGGGACCAACAATAATGAGAGTATGAAGAGGTACAGGCAGCGCATGCATCTTGCATTAATAAACCTGGCAATCATGACATTTATGAATTGCAACAATGCAGTCTTCGAAGATAGAAGGCCAGAAATAACCAACACAAAGAACCTTCTATGCAGTAGCATAACTAGACATGTGACTGAGACAGGTGCCACTGTGACAATCATTGAGGACTTTCTTAGCTTCCTCAAGGGTCAAACATCAACGAAGAATGGAATCCACTCCGACACGATAGAGGGTATCCCCAACTATACAATAAGGTTGCGACTAATGACAGATGCGACAGTGAGCATCCTTCGTCAACTCAAATCTGAAAGTAGAAGTCTGGAGATAAACGATGATATTACCATACCATGGATCGAGGGTGATAATCAAGAAAAGTGTTTCGTCTGCTATATATTCTTCAGGACGAGACGGAGGAGACTCTGAAGGTAGGGAACAAATCAAATCAACAAAGACTAATGACTTCTTTGACTTGGCAGCAGTAAATTCCAAATCTAACTCTTGGAGGATGACAATCCACTTTGATTATTTCCCCCCCAGCAATTTTCGATACAATATATAGGTCATGGGGTTGCAATCAGAAATCATAGTCACTGTACGCAAAAGAATATAATGACGAAAACGCTGACCTACTTGAACTGCAGCTAACGCTAACTTCTCACATGGGCATAGCACGTCTCAGGGTCGAGAAGGTTACGAGACAAGTAATAAATGACATGCTCGTTACTGTCATCATCGTCTTGTACTAGAACCATGGCAATCGTGTTGAAAGTGGGGGCTAAATAAAGGGAAAAATAACGACGATAGTTAGGAGGACACAACGAAGGAGTGTTGACAAGAAATGTCCTCAGGGCCTCAAAATAATTTTGAGCAATCTCATCCCAATAGAATGGGATGCCCTGCTTTAATAAATGTGTGTATCCTCGAGCCACTTCTGCATAGTTAGGTATAAAACAACGTAGAAAATTAGCCTTACCTTGCAAACTCTGCAACTAATGTAGTGAGGATGGAGAGGGGAGATTAATAATAGCCTCAACCTTCAGATGATCGAGGAAAATTTTGTCTTTGGATACGATAAACCCTAAGAGTCTACCACAATCAATGCAGAAGACACACTTGTGCGGATTAAGCTGAATATTGTAACGTCGACAACGAAGAAAAATCTGACAAAGATAATCAAGATGGTCCATGTGCTTAGCTGAATGAGCGGGAAGGTCATCCAAATAACGCTGAACGATGTGTCGAATGTTCTGAAAAGCATATGACATCGCTCGCTGAAATGTAGCCCCGACATTATTTAAGCTAAAAGGGAGCTTCTTATATGCGAAAGTACCCCAAGGACAGATAAAGGCAGTCTGATGTTGATCAGTCGGAAGAATTTTATTCTGATTGTAACTAGAAAAGATGTCAATTAATGAAAAAATCTCACTCCCAACACAGTCATCAATGATCTGATCAATAAAGGGAGTGGGATAATTATCCTTAGGACAAAATCGATTAATATCACGATAATCAACACAGAAACAAATAGTTCCCTGCTTTTTATCCACAAGAAAAATATTACAGAACCATTCTATCAAAGGAATCAGATAAATAAAACCATCTTGGAGAAGTTTTTCAACTTCAGCCTTAATGGCGGCAGCTTTTCAAGGGTGCACTAGACGAAGATGCGGGCGAACAGGTTTCGAACCGAGATAAGTAGGAATTTCATGCACTACTATACTAGGATCAATGTTAGGAATTTCTTCGTAGGAACATGAAAAGACATCACGGAACTCATGAAAAATTCTAGTATAAACTTGGACTTCATCAGAAGAACAAGTAACCCCAATATGGATGTTCTCGACAATTCCCAGTTTAACGGAAATTTCAATAGGCATCGTTTGTGTAATGTTACTCGAGTTAGCTTCCATAAAGACGTCATGTGTCAAAACATGAAATTGAAGTAGAGGAGAAGGAACTTGAGTTACAAAATGATTAAGTAGACATGGCCCCAAGGCTAGGCATAAATGAAGAAAGATGATGGCCATCATCCCATGGCAGATCCTCAAGAGACATTGGAAGGAAAAACCTCTTTCAACGGATCAAGAGAATCTAAATAACCAAGCCAGGGGGATTGAGAGTAAATGTCAAGGGAAATGCTCAAAGGAGTGCAATCAGAGGAGGGAGGTTCCGAAACAGAAATGAGTTCACAATAATCAATCTCAATCAGACTCAAAAGCATCGAATCTCCGAAGGAATCAATCTGTTCAAGTGAAGGAATAATCCATGGGTCATCAGACCGAGAAATCATATGAATCTGAACAGTATTCGGAGGAGGAAGAGGAAAAATACCCATGAGGGCAGGATATTTAAAAAGATAGGGCCCTACGCTCTCATAGGGAGTGGGAATCTTATCCATATACAGAACGTTGTTCTCAGAGGAAGAGGTGAAGAAATACAATTGATCAATAGTAAAAATCTTTCCTTCATGTGGAAATTTCAAAACACGAAAGAGAGTGGATAGAACACACAACATGGCATGAGTCCAACTGCGACCGAGGAGAAGGTTATAATTGAGCTTAGCGTCAATGACTTCGACCTCAACAATGACTGTCTTGCTTTTAAAAGTAATCAGTAAACTATCGAGAACACCTAAAGGTTTTGATTCTCTTCCATCAAATGCTTCTAGAGAATTTGGTGATGAATTCAAGGCTTGAGAACCAATGGCTTTCCAACACGAAGATGACATGATACAGGTTGACGCACCTTTTTCCACAACTACTCGATGAATGTCGAGACCATTAATAACAACTTGAATAATGAGCGCAATATTATGCGGAAGTCATGGAGCGAAATTCTCTAGATCGAAAGCAAGAAGGCTAGTATCAACAGGATCAATCCTGCCAATCAGAAATAACAAAGCTCTTCATTGTGACGAATAGCTTCTAAGTACTTCTAATGTAGAAATCGCAGATGGCGCCTGAGCCAAATCCTCAACAATATTGTAATGGTGAGTGGCATGGGCGTTATGATTATAAGAAGACTTATGGAGGACACCCTTGGAAGGTGGTCGCACAACGGATTCGGCATTGGGCCTTTCAATTTCAAGAGGACTAGTAACAAGTAGAGGAGGAGGACCATCAACGATCTCCTTCCCCGTGGCCTGACAATATCAAGCATAATATTTCGACCGAGTAGCAATATAAACGGCGACAGAACTGTTCATCATGAACACCTGAGAACCAAATGGGGCAGAGGACTGAGGTTGCTCTACCATCTGAGTCTGCTGAGATGGGAAAGGTTATTTAAGAATGGTCGGAGTTCCCTGAGTGCCTTTGAGCAATCGACTCACTTCGGACCATCGAGGACAGTCCTTGGTGAAGTGCTCTTCATCACAAATCGAACAAGGGTACTTCGCTTTGTGTTGAGAACCATCACCAGCATTAGGTTTCTGAGAATCCTGTTTCAAGGTATCAGCTTTGGCTTTACCCTTACCCTTGTTCTTACCTTTAGAAGCATTCTCCATAGGATTTGGCCTAAATGACATTAACTTCTGCGGGTTTACCAGAATTCGAAGTAGACTGAGAAGCAACATTATTGGAAGAAGCATATTTCGGCTTCCCAGAGTTTGAAGATGAAGACGTTTTAGAAGTCTGAGACACAAAACCAATAATACCATCGATGGATGGACTCGCTAGTGGTTTATAAGTTCCAGGTCAGGGAGCATCAGGCAAGATATCATATAATGCACTAGATTGAGAGTACACAAGATCAAGGTACTGAGCGTAAGCAATGGCTTGTTCCTTGGTTACACATGTCCCCATAGCTATGTCTTTGGAAATCTGATTGACAAAGGAGGTGGTGAACCAATGAGTTAGAAGTTGATCAGGAATTTCAAATTTGATCATATGAAAACGACATCACGAATCATGAATATGATCCATGATATTAGTAGCTTGGTCTTGTTTCAATGAAGTGAGGAGGTGTGTCTCGATCTCATAACGAATTAGTAACTGAAAATTCATAAGGAATGCAATGGCTAAAGAATTGAAATCTTGGAAGACACCACGAGATAGCTCAATGTACCACTTTGCGGCGACACCAGTAAGAGTTCGCTGGAAAAGACAAAGTATGTTAGAATCGTCAACCCAAGAGTTAGAGGAACACCACAAATGGTAAGTCATAACATGCACTTGGGAGTCTTCACCAGACTTGCCCTCAAATTTAGGACAATCACTAGGAATATTGGTTGGAACCAAAGGCCAATACGGGTTATGAAGAATGGGATCGTTCATCAACTTTAACACATTAGGCAATTCCAACATGGCAAGAAATGATAATTGGGTATTGAAAGTCATCGGAGGTCTTTGATAAGGACCTGCATGTACATTCCATCCAGTCCGAGCACGATTCTATCCCCACACATTCTGTCTCGAAGGATTCGGATCATAGGGATTAGAAGTAGGATAATTCGGTTGATACTGGGGTTGAGGACTAGGATATTGAGTCGAAGTAGACCATTGAGGCTCTTGTTGAGCAGCGTATGGAGTCTGCTATGGAATGTAAGCATGGATTTGAGGTTGATGATAGACATGTTGATTTTGAGGGTAAGGAACCTGAGGTGCAGTATATACCGGTTGATATGAACCTTGGGGGTAGTAAGCACCTTGCGGTTGAGCAGGCAGACCAAGTTGAGCAGGTTGAGTAGGCTGCTAAAAGGGTAGAACGGGCTACTCAAACGATGGAACTGACTGAGAAGCAGGTTGAATCGGTTACTGAGGGCCACTAGGTTGGCCTTGTGGGAAAGGTTGGCCCGATGGTTGTGATGGACCAGGTTGTCCCTGATAACTAGGTTGTCCCGGTGAAGGACCGTAGAGTAGTCATGGTTGCACAAAATTTAGGCCATACTGAGCATGTGTCTATTGTTGTGGTGCAACAGGTTGTCCCTGTGGTGGGTAGATTTTCCCCCCAGGAGCATAAGATAGTCCTGGTTGATTCGAAGATTGACTGAAAAGACTAGAGGATTGTTCATGTTTGGCCAAAGGTTTCCCTTCTAAAGGTTGGAATTATGGACCATATGGTTGTCCTTGTGGACTAGAGGTAGGGCCCTATTGAGCTAAAGGTTGTCCCATAGGGGGTTATCCTTGCAAGACAAAGGGTTACATAGGCAAGGTAGGCCTGAAATGATAAACAGTCTGATAAGGATTAGTAGGAGGAAAATAGACTGGATTACCATGCTCATCATAATGAAGTAGATATGAATAAACAGGGTTACCGACAGCATCATAATTATGAAAAAAGAGGATTACTGGGAGCCTGAGGCTACTGAGAACCTTGAGATCTCTTCTACTGAAAAACCAATAGATACTCTTCAAATGTAAGACTGCCAGGAATCACAGGGGTAGTATAAATAACACTAGAAGTAGGCATGGCCTCCATCGGAGGAGCATAACATTGGTGAACATCCAACATCTGCTCATCAAACACATAGGTAGAAACCATACGCATGGTAGAGGTAGACAGGGTTTCCATGACATAGTTTTGTGAGCTACCTGGGTCGAGATTAACAGGCCATGTAGGGTTGATAAAAATAGACCTGCGGGTGTGAAAATATCTTGACGACTAATGGGTAATAACAGGTGTGGATGAAGCCACACACACCGTCAGTCGTACTGGAATAGATGTACCAGTAATCAACAAACCAGGTGTCAAAGTTGATAGTCCTAATGAGGGTAAGACCGAACTCTAAGAAGGAGTTACTGTACTGGATTACACAATGGAGGCAACACCAGACATAATCTGACTCAAGGACCAATAGCTAGGCGGAAGTGACACCGATGGTGGAGAAGACTGAGTAGAAACATGAGGGACATTTTCTGGAAAAAGCTGATATTCTCCTATAGAAACAGACATTCCTTCACTACCAACAAGACTAGATGATTCCATGTCTCACTTCACCGTAAGATCTTCAAAAAGACTATGGGGTCTAGGAGGCACAATAGAAGAAAAAAATGGCGAGCCTGACATAATAGGAGGAGGATCTCCTTCCCCAAAACCAGAACAAGCACCAGAAGGAGGCCAATTGAACTCAACTAGCTCTTCGGGAGGAGATCGAGTAGCAAGAGGTAGGACAGATGAGAGAATAGGCTGCGAGATCTCGACAGACCTAGTGGACTGAGGAGTTTCAAAAGAAACATCTGTGAAAGAGCTACCACTAGGAGGCAGTGAGGATGACGAAACTGGTGGTTCTGCCACTGTGACTGTATATCAAAACAGAAAGGAAAAAACAAAACTAATCGAGGACTCCAATATCAAAACCAAGGAAAAAAAAACAGGACAGGTAATAAAAATTTAACAGGCGCGTGATCGTAGGTGATTTATTTTATGACACTGAAACCATATTTTGCTAGATCATTTTTAAAGAGTCGAGAAACATGGCAAAGATGACTGTAGTCGCTTTCAACTTTAAACGAGCATGAAAGGACAAGTGTTCGACGATCTCATCTCTTTTAAAGAGTCATGAAATGATCAAAATGAATACTCTGGAATACTAAGTAAGAGGGTATACCAAGTTTCCGTGAACTGCCATATACACCTCGGTGATCAAACAAAACAAAAATGAGCAAGGACTTGACGTACATGCAGGTAGTCTCCCCAAATGCCGTGTTCGGTGTATCACGGTTACAAGGTGGCAGACTTGGCTTCCTATGGATAAAAGGATTGCAACCTAGAAGGGTCTCCCTTTATATACTCGACGGTACGGGGAGCGCAAGTCGATACTAATGCTGTCTAAAGCCAGATGCTGATGACAGCTACTAGGTTTTAAGATGTCGGAACACGTCTCTAGCCTAGACCACTAAAAATTTTTCGTTAGGTTTCAATGATTCCTTAGGCTAATTAAATAAATTTTAAATTTGATCTTGGATTATATTTCAGTTTTAATGTCCTATCGATTTTGGATCTCAAAAATCCCTAAATGCAAGCTATATGCAAATAAACATCATTTCCAATTCAATGAATGCTAGTTATGAGAAGGATAGAGATATTTCAAACAAAAGAAAACAATGATACCATGCGAATAAATACACTAATGCATCTAACAAAATATAACGAAAATGAAACTCTTTCATAGATAATTAGATGCTAGCTATGCAAAAGAGTATTTCACTTTCAATGCCAACAAAGAATGCAAAATATGTTTTTTATTTTTTCAATAAAAAGAAGTACATGATGCACTAATTACATGAAAAACGAAAAACAAACACTAGCTTAAGTGTTGCGTAGGAATCAAAATTGAATGACTCAATAAAACATGAAACAAACACAAGAAATCATTCAAACGAATTTCACAATCTTTCAAACCAAGAGACCTTTTTCAAAATGATCCAAAGCAAGCAATGTAGTTTATGCTTGGAACAATAAGGTGAAGAACTAATTGTGAAAACGAAATGACTCTGCAACCAAGGAAATCACTCAAAAGATCAAGAAAACTGAGTGCAATCAAGCCACAAATGGGACTGACAACAAACAAACCGACTTGATTTTCGAACAGAAGGCTTAGTGCACTAGGACACCTAGAAAACCTAAGGCCTCAACTAACACTGATAACAATATGGAAAAAAAACTGAGAAAATCAAGTCGACAACAATTAAAACAATCCCAAAGGCATAATTATGAATAAAAAATAACCTAGAAGCAAGAAAAATTGACCAAAAGACTCATCAAGGAGGTCAAACCAATTCCTACAGGGTTTGGCGTGACTGTAAGGCTGTAATCCGCTCCATATAGGGGTTGGCGTGACTGAAAAAATAGCAACCTGTGCCAGTTGGCATGACTATTCAAAGAAAAACCGTGCCAACCTAGATAACTATGGGAAAAAGAGGAAAAACCAAAACCTAATGAGCAGAGGTCAATCTTGACACTCTGGAGCTGAATCCAGGATGAAAACTGAACAAGAAAACTAAAAAAATAATTGAATTTGACCCAACAAAAATGAAACGAAAAACTTGAGCTCATCCCCAGTGGGGTCGCCAATTTGTTATGCAGGTAAATCCTCTCTGTGGACATAGACGATCCCTCTAGCCCTAGAGTGGGTCTAGAAACAAAGGGACATACTGAAGTGTTGCTTCCTAATTACTGAATGAGCAAGGGACATGGTAGATTGACCTACATAGAATCCAACACTGTTGTTGTTGCTGTAGTAGTGGTGGCCTCTCACTCCTGCCTCGACAAGTCACAATCCGTTCGCCATTACGCTTGGATACCTGCACATAGAACAAGAAACAAGAATAACATACAAGCTAACAACATTTCATTCATAACTATTAACTAGTCAAAAAGGCCTAAACATATTGCGTTAAACAAACATCATAACACAACAGTGGAACTAAACAGTAGTCATGTATATTAATGAATAGAAGGAAGAGTTACAATTGACGCTTTGACGTCGCAGTTTCCTCCATCGAGGTTCAGGCGAAGCGCGTTTTAGATGCTCATCAGGGAATTTGGATGGGTCAAAGGCATGGACTCAGGCTCTCTTAGAAGTCATGGACTCAAGCTTCCTCAACGTAATTAATTCTTATTCTATCTTCTCTAGTGATTCAGCTATAGTATATCTAATTCTCCAAGTTCAGCTAGCTTGTACTAAGAGAGATAGCTTCTTTTATAGAGGAAAAGGAGGAGGTTAGGATCCCTACAAAGGTGGGAGGGAGGCCTATCCTTTAGGGAGTTCCCATAAGAGGTGGAAACCATAAACCTAAAGGAGGTAGTCTATGGTTTATCAGTTCAACCACTCACAATGACTCATCCTCTAGATGGTTGGAGTGGAATATCTACCTATATTTTTAAAAAACATTTAATAAATAGCTTGGCGCGGGTGGAAAACTAGGACAGAGTGCCAGCTGGCGCGAGCCCAGTGTTACTTTTCCTCTTTGGCGTAAGGGCATAACTGATTACCCGCGCCAATGAAAAATCACATTCTCCACCACAATCTAAGATGAATACCTTGATCTGTCGATTGCTTTGGTTCTTTGCTAAGGCTTTGAACTCTTTTAACTTTGCAAAGGTTTCAGACTTCTGCTTCAAGAAGTAAACCAAAGTCTTTCTGCTATAGTCGTCTATAAAAGTGAGTAAGTAACAACTTCCACCAATCAACTGTGTCCTCATAGGTCCACACAAGTCTGTATGCAACAAATCAAGTGGTTTCTTTGCTCTCTATGAAACTCCTTTCAAAAAACTTTCACGGTGTTGCTGTCCCAAGATGCAACACTCAAAAGTGCTAGCAGGTTATTTGAAGGGAGTTAATCCTCTGACCATCTGTTTCTGTTGCAACAATCTTAAACCATCGAAGTGAAAGTGTCAAAACCAAAAGTGCCACAACCAGTAATCATTAAAACATGCAACTATAAAAGAGGTAACCTAATCATTGTAGTTAATAATTAGAGGAAAGAGTCTTTTCCTCGTCATCGACACCTTTTCTATTAGCTTATTACTTGGGGGTTTGTCATAAATAACACATTATTTCCATTGAAATATAACTCTGTATCCTTTCTGCGACAATTGACCAACACTTATCAGATTATGTTTGAGTCCAGGGACATAATATACCTCTGATATTGACTTTGGCTCCCCCTCCTTGGTCAGAATGTTGACCACTCCTTTTCCATCTACATCCAGAGTTTTATCAGTCCCCAATTTTACCTCTGTCTTCAAAGATTCATCCAAATTTGCAACCAAATTCTTGTTTCCTGTCATGTGGTTACTGCAACCACTGTCTAATAGCTAGACCTTATCAAACGGTTCATGCATGTTGTTGCATGCTAGCAACATGGAGTTAGTATTATCTATACCAACATTAGCTCTCTAATTTCCTTGATCAACTATCTTCTTCCTACAATCACGAGCATAATGACCAAATTTAATGCAATAATAACATTTAACATTTGATTTGTCAAACATTTGATTATTTTTGAAGCTTCTTCTGCTGTTGCTTCCACTTTGATATTCATGCTCCTCTCAGCCATCTTTGTGACCACCATAGCTTCTGTCTCATCCTCTTCCTCTCGATCGACCTCTGCCTTGACCTCTTGAAATACAAAATTGAATTTTGAAGGTAGTTTCTAAAGTGGAATCCTTATTTATGTCTATCCTTGCCTCATGCGATAGAAGTGATCCCATCAACTCATCAATTGTCGTTTTTTCCGAATCCTTGGCTTCTTCAATGTTTGCTACCACAACATAAAACTTGGTAGACAAAGATCTAAGAACCTTCTCAATCACTGTTCGATATTTAATATCTTCATCATAGGTTTTTAACTAATTTACTACGGACATGACCCAATTCATGAAATAATCGATGTCCTCTGTCTCCTTCATCTGCATACTTTAAAAATCTCTCCTAGCATTCTGCAATTTAACAATATCAACTTTGGCCATACCTTGATAGCGAGTCGCCAAAGTTTCCCATGCTTCCTTTGCTGAAAACATGATCATTATATTATGTAACACTACTCGGTCCACTCCCTGCTAGATAAGAAGCAACGCTTGTGTGTTCTTCTGCTTGTCTTTCTTCCATCTTCTGCGTCATTCTAAGGTTCAGCAAACCCAAACTTGACATGATCCCAAACATCATGCGCTTTTAACATAGTCTCCATTTTAATAGCCCACAAATCATAATATTTCCCAGTGAAAGAAGGAAATTGTGGCTGAAAAATTGATGTGGCCATCTTGCTTCAAAAAAATATATTCTTTGATAAAACCCTAATTGTCTCTTATAGAAACTTTTCAAATCTCCTTTCAAAAAAAATCTCTTTCAATAAGGCCCTAAAATTTAATTTTGTATAATAAATACTTTTAAAAAATATATATATTATATATAAAAAAAATCTCTTATAATAAAATATTTTAATAAAGAATTATTATAATATATCCTTTCATACCCTTTTTTTTTAAATCTTCACTCAACTGAAAAAGATCTCACCACATGAATTTTGAAAAAATCGTCACTTAAGTCAAAGATCGTACCATGTGACAAGATATTAAGCCTCTTCTAAAAATTTGATACGAATATGGTGGGTCATGTATCAATATCGAACCTTTTGAGTTTTAAACAACACACTGTCGGGTTTCTTAAAAAATCTTACCCCGATTGCGCAATCGCTTAATACAAAAGCAACATAATAAACCTGATTCTGCCGAAATTTCAAGTTTTTCAAAAATTGCACATTTTTTCAATAAAAAATGTGTGGACGTACATGCTTCCTTATCCGTTCAATGTTTTTGAAAAAAAATTAAAAAATTCGGCCTTTTTCTCTTGGCCTTCTTCTCTATCTCTGCTCGCCCATAGATATTGTGATCGTTCCTCAGCTCTGATACCAATCTATTGGAAAGGAAGAGAGGAAAAACACAAAACAATTTACACACAAACCATATGAGCTGTTGCTCTTCTATTAATCTTCAATATCTCTTGATCACGATGAATACAATTAACCCAGTGAAGGGTATTTAACCTAACTTGACATGCACACACTCACATAACCCAACTTGACCATCACTCACTTAGCTGACTCTCTAAATCACTTACCAAATTCATCTATCACATCACTTGACTAACTCAATGCTTACTTAACTGATTTTATAACTCTGCATGTGGAAGATAATTAACTATTTTAACACTCACCCTTAATTATGACCGCTATTCTAAAACATAACTCATGACAAATCAAATAAGCCTACTAGTCTATGTCTCAGCTAGGCTTCAAGACCTAATTTTCTTTTGTGAAACTCAAACAAACCTATTGCTAATGGCTTTGTAAATATATTAGCCAATTGATCACTAGATTTACAAGGCTTCAAGTGAGCTTCTCCATTGCTCACAAGTTCTATAATAAAGTGATATCTAGTATCAATATGCTTTCTCTTTTGATGAAACACACTATTCTTGGATAGTGCAATCGCTGATGTGTTATCATAGTATATCGTTTTTGATCCTTGTTGTTTCTTCTTGATTCCATCCAATACTCTTCTTAACCATACTAATTGACATGATGTTGAAGTTGTTGCTACATATTCTGATTCTGCTGATGGTAGTGTCACAATGGGTTGCTTCTTAGATGTTTGTTCTATCACACCTGAACCAATATGAAACACATCGCTGGATGTGCTCTTTCGATCATCCAGGCTTCCTGCAAAATCACTATCTTTGTATCAAATAAAATATTTCTTTTCTGTACTTTCATACATTATTCCATAATCTCTAGTCCCTACTATGTATCCCAGAATTCTTTCTCCAACACTCCAATGTGTGCCTTTTGGAGTCTCCATAAATCTAGAAATCAAACTCACTCCTTGCATAATATCTGGTCTTGTAGATGTGAGATACATGAGGCTGCCAACCAATCTTTTGAATAGAGCTGGATTGACATTTGATCCTTCATCATCCTTACTTAACTTTGTACCTATTGCAACTGGTGTAGGTACAGGTTTGCAATTATCCATCCTGAATATTTTCTGCAAATCTCTGGCATATTTATTTTGGAAAATAAAAATTCCTTTTTAATATTTCTCAACTTCAATGCCAAGAAAATATTTGACAAGAACAAGATTTGTCATCTCAAATTCTTTGATCATGGCCTCTTTAAATTCATCTAACTCAAGATCACCTGTAAAAATCATATCATCAACATATAAGAAAACAATCAAAATATGTCCATGCTCATTTACCCTTGTGTACAAGGTAGGCTCAATGTTACTTCTGCAAAATCCATTCTTAATCATGTAACTATCGATTTTGCTATACCATGCTCTAGGTGCTTGCTTCAATCCATAGAGCGCTTTCTTCAACCTATAAACTTTATCTTCTTTACCTTCAACTTCATATCCTGAAGGTTGATGTACATAAATTTATTATTCTAAAATTCCATTCAAGAAGTTTGATCTTACATCCATCTGATATACTTCCCACTTGTTCTGAGTTGTTTTCACTAGAAGTGCTCTTACAGTATCCAATCTGGCTACCAGAGAAAATGTTTCCCCAAAGTCTATTCCCGGTTGCGGTGAGAATCTCTGATTGCTTATTCAAATGAAGAAGGTTGGAATGCCAACAATGCAAAATTTGAACTAACATCCAAATTATCATAAATATCTTTTAAACTTGTCACCTTTCTCTTACCATTTCTTGATTCATTACCTGATTGGCTGCTTGGAGAATTCTGGTCTGTTGATCTATTTGAAGATCCATGCTTCCCTGAAAATCTTGGAGTCCTTGCTAGTGTGACTATGTTTGGTGTCTTCTCTATCGATTCTTGTTGCTCCTTTTCTGCTACATCATCCTCATCCATCAATGGTGTTTTTGCATTGGTTTGTTTTTCTATAGTCCCATTCCATGACACTTGTTCTTTGAACACAATATCTCTACTAATTATTGTCTTCTTAGTGACAAGGTTATACAATTTGTAAGATTTTGAATACTCACTATAACCAATAAATATGCATTTTTCACTTTGATCATATAATTTTCCTCTTATATTCTTAGGCACATGTGCATAGGCTACACATCCAAAAACTCTGAAATGAGATACACTGCATAATATACCCGATGATGCTTCTTTAGGAACTCTATTCATCACACTCTTTGGAGGAGATATGTTTATCACATAAACATCACATGCAACTACTTCTGCCCAATACTCATTAGACAAGTGTCTTGCTTTCAACATGCTCCTTTTCATGTTCATGATTGTTCAGTATTTTCTCTCTGCTACAACATTCTGGTACGGTGTGTATCTAGTTGTAAATTGTCTTATGATTCCATGTTGTTTGCAGTACTCATGGAATGCTTTCGAATCATATTCTCCACCATAATCTGATCTCAGTACCTTGATCTGCCGATCACTTTGGTTCTCTACCAATTTTTTTAACTCTTTGAACTTTGCAAAGGTTTTAGACTTCTACTTCAAGAAGTAATTCCAAGTATTTCTGCTATATTCATCAATAAAAGTGAGGAAGTAACAACTTCCACCAATCAACTGTGTCCTCATAGGTCCACACAGGTCTGTATGCACCAACTCAAGTGGATTCTTTCCTCTATATGAAAATCATTTCGGAAAACTTTCACAGTATTTCTTACAAAAGATGAAACAATCACAAGTGCTAGTAGGTTCTTTGATGGGAGATAATCCTTTGACCATATTTTTATGCTACAAAAATCTTAAACCGAAAAAATGCAAGTGTCCAAACTGAAAGTGCTATAGCAAGTAATCATTAGAACATGCAACTATAAAAGAACTAACTTGATCGTTGTAGTTCATAATTAGAGGAAAGAGTCTGTTCCTCGTCATCGACACCTTTTCTATCAGTTGCATGCTTGAGAGTTTGTCATAAATAACACACTCTTTCCCTTAAAAGATAACTCTGTATCCTTTCTGTGTCAATTGACCATCACTTATCAGATTATGTTTGAGTCCAGGGACATAATATACCTTTGATATTGTCTTTGGCTCCCCATGCTTGGTCGGAATGTTGACCACTCCTTTGCCATCTACATCCATAGTTTTTTCAGTCCCCAATTTTACCTCTGTCTTCACAGATTCATCCAAATTTGCAACCAAATTATTGTTTCATATCATGTGTTTACTGCAACCACTGTCTAATAGCTAGACCTTATCAGACGTTTCATGCATTTCGTTGCATGCTAGGAACATGGATTTAGTATTCTATGTACTAACATTAGCTCTCTGATTTCTTTGATCAACTATCTTCTTCCTATAATCACGAGCATAATGACCAAATTTATTAAAATAATAACATTTAACTTTTGATTTTTCAAAACTTTGATTATTGTTGAAGCTTCTACTGTTGTTGATTCCACTTTGATATTCATGCTCTTCTCGGCCATCTCTGTGACCACCATAGCTTCCGCCTCATCCTCTGCCTCTCAATCAACCTCTGTCTTGACCTCTTGAAATATAAGCTTAACTTTTGAAGTTAGTTTCTATAGTGGAATCCTAATTTCTATCTATCCTTTCCTCATGTGATAGAAGTGATCCCATCAACTCATCAATTGTCAGGTTTTCCAAATCCTTGGCTTCTTCAATGGCTGCTACCACAACATCAAACTTGGTAGACAAAGATCTAAGAACCTTCTCAATTATTGTTCCATATTTAATATCTTCACCATACATTTTTAATTGATTTACTACAGACATGACCTGATCATGAATGAATCTATGTCCTCTGTCTCCTTCATCTGCAGACTTTCAAAATCTCTCCTAGTATTCTACATGTTTAACAATATTGACTTTGGCCATACCTTGAGTCACCAAAGTTTCCCATGCTTCCTTTCCTGAAGATGTGATCATTATCTTCTAGAACAATTCTCTTTCCACTCCCTGTTAGATAAGAAGAAATGCTTGTGGATTCTTTCGCTTGTCTTTCTTTCATTGTTCCCTGTCTACATTACTGAGGGCTCGTTCTTTTGCGTCGTTCTGAGGTTCCGCAAACCCAAACTTGAAATGATCATAAACATCATGCACGTTTAACATAGTCTCCATTTTAATAGCCCACACATCATAATATTTCCCAGTTAAAGAAGGAAGTTGTGGCTGAAAACTTGACGTGGACATCTTGCTTCAAAAAAAAGTCTTCTTTGATAAAACCCTAATTTTCTTGTATAGAAACTTTACAAAGCTCCTTTCAAAAAAAATCTCTTTCAATAAAGCCCTAAAATTTAATTTTATATAACAATTTTGTTTAATTATATATATAAAAAAAATCTCTTATAATAAAATCTTTTAATAAAGACTTATTATATTATATCCTTTCATACCCTTTTTAAAAAAAATCTTCACTCAACTCAAAAAAATCTCACCACGTGACTTTTGAAAAAATCTTCACTTGAGTGAAATGTCATACCACGTGACAAAATATGAAGCCTCTTCTAAAAAATTGATACGAATATGGTGGGTCACATGTCAATGTCGAACATTTTGAATTTTAAACAAAACGGTGTCAAGTTTCTTAAAAAAGGTTACCACGATTGCGCAGTCGCTTAATACAAAAACTGCGGAATAAACCTGATTCTCCCAAAATTTTAAGTTTTCCCAAATTTGGAAAGTTTTCAATAAAAAAAGGTGCATACCTATGCATTTTCTGCAGTAAAATGTGTAGACTTCGCTTCCTTCTCCATTCAACATTTTTGCAAAATAAAAAAAAATCCTGACGTTCTTCTCTTGGCCTTCTTCTCTGCCTCTGCTCGCCCACGGATCTTGTGATCCTTCCTCAGCTCTGATACCAATATGTTGGAAAGTCAAAGAGGAAAAACACAAAATAATTTACACATAAACCATATGAGCTACTGCTCTTCTATTAATATTCAATCTCTCTTGATCACAATGAATACAATGAACCCAGTGAAGGGTATTTAACCTAACTTGACATGCACATACTCACATAACTCAGATTTACCATCACTCACTTAACTGACTCTCTAACTCACTTACCAAATTCATCTATCACATCACCTGAATAACTCATCGCTTACTTAACTGATTGTCTAACTCTGCATGCGGGATAAAATTAGCTATTTCAACACTCCCCCTAAATTACGACCTCTAAACTAAAACATAACTCATGACAACTCAAACATGTTTGCTGGTTTATGTCTCAGCTAGGCTTACAACACCCAAATTTATTTTTTGAAACTCAAACACATCTATTGCTAATGGCTTTGTAAATATATCATCCAATTATATCACTAGATGTACAAGGCTTCATGTGAACTTCTCCATTTCTCACAAGTTCTCTAATAAAGTGATATCTAGTATCAATATTCTTTCTCTTTTGATGAAACACACTATTCTAGGATAGTGCAATCATTGTTGTGTTGTCAAAATATATCGTTGCTAATCCTTGTTTTTTCTGCTTGAGTCCATCCAATACTCTTCTTAACCATACTTCTTGACATGCTGCTAAAGTTGCTGCTACATATTCTACTTTTGCTGATGATAGTGTCACAATGGGTTGCTTCTTATATTCCCATGCTATCACACCTGACCCAAGATGAAACACATAATTGGATGTGCTATTTCAATCATCCAAAATTCCTGCAAAATCACTATCTGTGTATCCAATCAAATATTTTTTTATATACTTGCATACATTATTCCATAATCTCTAGTTCCTGCTATGTAAGTCAGAATTCTTTTTCCAGCATGTGTGTCTTTTGGAGTATCCATAAATCTGGAAATCAAAATCACTCCTTGCATAATATCTGGTCTTGTAGCTGTGAGATACATGAGGCAGCCAACCAATCTTTTGAATAGAGCTGGATTGACATCTAATCCTTCATCATCCTTAATTAACTTTGTACCTGTTGCAACTGGTGTAGGTATAGGTTTGCATTTATCCATCCTGAATATTTTTAGCAAATATCTGGAATATTTATTTTGGAAAATAAAAATTCCTTTTTTAATATTTCTCAACTTCAATGCCAAGAAAATATTTCATGAGACCAAGATCTGTCATCTCAAATTCTTTCATCATGGCTTCTTTAAATTCATCTAACTCAAGATCACCTGTAAAAATCATATCATCAACATATAAGCAAACAATAAAAATATGTCCATGCTCATTTATCTTTGTGTACAAGGTAGGCTCAATGCTTCTTCTGCAAAATCCCTTCTTAATCATGTAACTATCGATTCTTCTATACCATGCTCTAGGTGCTTTCTTCAGTCCATAGAGCGCTTTCTTCAACCTGTAAACTTTATCTTCTTTACCTTTAGCTTCATATCCTGGAGGCTGTTGCACATAAATTTCTTCTTCTAGAATTCCATTCAAGAAGGCTGATTTGACATCCATATGATATAATTTCCACTTGTTCTGAGCTGTTGTCACTGGAACTGCTCTCACAGTATCCAATCTGGCTACCAGACAAAATGTTTCCCCAAAGTCGATTCCCGGTTGCCGCGAGAATCCTTTTGCTACAGGTCTTTCTTTAAATCTGTCAATCTCACCTTTCTCATTCAACTTTGTCTTGTACAACCACTTCATACCAATGATGTTTTTATCATTTGGTAAATTAACCAAATCCCATGTATCAATATTTTCAGTAGAATCCATCTCTTCATCCATGGCTTGCACCCAATTTTCATCTTTGATTGCTTCTTCAAACGAAGAAGGCCGGAATGCCAACAATGCAAAATTTTAACTAACATCCAAATCATCATACAAATCTTTTAAAATTCTCATCTTTCTCTTACCATTGCTTGAGTCATTACCTGATTTTTTTCTTGGAGAATTTGGGTCTGTTGATCTATTTGAGGATTCATGCTGCTTTGAAAATCTTGGAGTCCTTGCCGGTGTGACTCTGTTTGGTGTCTTCTCTATTGATTCTTGTTGCTCCTTTTCTGCTACATCATCCTCTTCCATAAACGGTGCTTATGCATTGGTTGGTTTGTCTACATTCCCATTCCATGACTCTTGTTCTTTGAAGACAACACCTCTGCTAATTATTGTCTTCTTGGTGACAGGGTTGTGTAATTTGTCAGATTTTGGCTGCACACTATAACCAGTAAATGTTCATTTTTCACTTTGATCATCTAATTTTCCTCTTATCTGCTTAAGCATATGTGCATAGGATAAACATCAAAAAACTCTGAAATGAGATACACTTCATGACATAGCTGACCATGCTTCTTCAGGAACTCTATTCATCACACTCTTTGTAGGAGATATGTTTATCACATAAACAACACATGCAACTTCTTCTGCCTAATACTCATTAGATAAGTGTCTTGATTTCAACATGCTCCTTGTCATGTTCATTATTATTCTGTTTTTTCTCTCTGCTACACCATTTTTTCGTGGTGTGTATCTAGTTGTAAACTGTCTTCTGATTCCATGTTGTTTGTAGTACTCATGGAATGCTTTCGAATCATATTCTCCACCATGATCTGATCTCAATACCTTGATTTCCTGATCACTTTGGTTATTTTCTAAGGCTTTGAAATCTTTGAACTTTGCAAATGTTTCAGAATTCTGCTTCAAGAAGTAAACCGAAGTATTTTTGCTATATTCATCAATAAAAGTGAGGAAGTAACAACTTCCACCAATTGACTATGTCCTCATAGGTCCACACAAGTCTGTATGCACCAACTCAAGTGGTTTCTTTACTCTATATGAAACTCCTTTCGAAAAAATTTCACGGTGTTGCTTTCCCAAGATGCAACACTCACAAGTGCTAGCAGGTTCTTTGATGGGAGGTAATCCTCTAACCATATGTTTCTGTTGAAACAATCTTAAACCGGAAAAATACAAGTGTCAAAACTGAAAGTGCCATAACCAGTAATCATTAGAACATGCAACTGTAAAAGAACTAACCTAATCTTTGTAGTTCATAATTAGAGGAAAGAGTTTATTCCTCGTCATCAGCACCATTGCTATCAGCTGCTTGCTTGGGGGTTTGTCATAAATAACACACTCTTTCCCCTGAAAGATAACTCTATATCCTTTCTGCGTCAATTGACCACACTTATCAGATTATTTTTGAGTCCAGGGACATAATTTACCTCTGATATTGTCTTTGGCTCCCCCTACTTGGTTAGAATGTTGACCACTCCTTTGCAATCTACATCCACAGTCTTGTAAGTCCCCAAATTTACCTCCGTCCTCACATATTCATCCAAATTTGCAACCAAATTATTGTTACCTATCATGTGGTTACTACAACGACTCTCTAATAGCCAAACCTTATCAGACGATTCATGCATGCTGTTGCATCATAGGAACATGGAGTTAGTATTCTCAATACTAAGATTAGCTCCCTGATTTCCTTGATCAACTATCTTCTTCCTTCAATCACGTGCATAATGACCAAATGTTTTGCAATAATAAAATTTAACCTTTTATTTGTCAGACCTTTGATTATTGTTGAAGCTTATGCTTCTACTGCTTCCACTTTTATATTCATGATCTTCTCGACCATCTCTATGACCACCATATCTTTCGCCTCATCCTTTGCCTCTCAATCGACATCTGCCTCGACCTCTTTAAATATAAACTTGACTTTTGAAGGTGGTTTATAAAGTGGAATCCTTATTTTTGTCTACCCTTGCCTCCTATAATAGAAGTGATCCCATCAACTCATCAATTGTCATTTTTTTCCAAATCCTTGGCTTCTTTAATGGCTGCTACTAGGACATCAAACTTGGTAGACAAAGATCTAATAATCTTCAAAATCACTGTTCGATATTTAATATATTAACCATATATTTTTCACTGATTTAGCATAGGCATGACCTGATTCATGAAAGAATCGATGTCCTCTGTCTCCTTCACCTGTAGACTTTCAAAATATCTCCTAGTATTATGCAATTTAACAATATTGACTTTGGCCATACCTTGATATCTAGTCGCCAAAGTTTCCCATGCTTCCTTTGTTGAAGACGTGATCATTATCTTATGTAACACTTCTTGGTCCACTCCCTGCTGGATAAGAAGCAACGCTTGTGCATTCTTCCGCTTGTCTTTCTTCCATTGTTCCTTGTCTACATTACTGAGGGCTCATTCTTCTGTGTTTTTCTGAGGTTCTGCAAACCCAAACTTGACATGATCCCAAACATCATGCACTTTTAATGTAGTCTCCATTATAATAGCCCAAACTTGATGTGGCCATCTTGCTTCAAAAAAAATCTTCTTTGATAAAACCCTTATTTTCTCTTATAGAAACTTTATCAAGCTCCTTTCTAAAAAAATCTCTTTCAATAAAGCCCTAAAATTTAATTTTATATGATAATTTTTTTTTTTTAATTATATATATATATATATATAAATCTCTTATAATAAAATATTTTAATAAATAATTATTATAATATATCCATTCATACCTTTTTTTTTTAAATCTTCACTCAACTCAAAAAGATCTCACCACGTGACTTTTGAAAAAATCATCACTGAATTCAAAGATCGTACCACGTGAAAAAATATGAAGCCTCTTCTAAAAAGTTGATACAAATATGGTGGGTCACATATCAATATCAAACCTTTTGACTTTTAAACAACACGATTTCAGGTTTCTTAAAAAAACTTACCCCGATTGTGCAGTCGCTTAATACAAAAAATGTGGAATAAACCTGATTCTGCCGAAATATTAAGGTTTTCAAATGTTGTACAGATTATCAATAAAAAAGGTGTGGAATTGCGTGTTTTCTGCACTAAAAACGTGCGGACCTATGTGCTTCCTTAACTGTTCAACATTTTTTCAAAAAAATTAAAAAAGAATTGTCGGCCTTCTGCTCTTGGCCTTCTTCTCTAGCTCTTCTTGCCCACAGATCTTGTGATCCTTCCTCAGCTTTGATAACAATCTGTTGGAAAGGCATAGAGGAAAAAAAAAACAATTTAGACACAAACAATATGAGTTTCTGTTATTCTACTAATCTTCAATCTCTCTTCATCACAATGAATAAAATGAACTTGGTGAAGGGTATTTAACCTAACTTGACATGCACACACTCACATAATTCAACTTGACCATCACTCACTTAACTGGATCTCTAACTCATTTAAGAAATTCATCTACCACATCACTTGTCTAAATCAACGCTTACTTAACTGTTTGTCTAACTCTACGTGTGGGAGATAATTAACTATTTTAACACTCC
This sequence comes from Pinus albicaulis, assembly GCA_034641835.2. Lineage (NCBI taxonomy): Eukaryota > Viridiplantae > Streptophyta > Pinopsida > Pinales > Pinaceae > Pinus > Pinus albicaulis. Next base: position 555,882,550 of record CM076572.1, read on the forward strand.
TCCTTAATTATAACCGCTAAACTAAAACATAACTCATGACAACTCAAACATGCATGTTGGTCTATGTCTCAGCTAGGCTTACAACACCCAAGTTTCTTTTGTGAAACTCAAACACATCTATTTCTAATGGATTTGTAAATATATCATCCAATTGATCACTAGATTTACAAGGCTTCAAGTGAACTTCCCCATTGCTCACAAGTTCTCTAATAAAGTGATATCTAGTATTAATATGCTTGCTCTTTTGATGAAACACACTATTCTTGGATAGTGCAATCCCTAATGTGTTTTCACAGTATATCATTGTTGATCCTTGTTGTTTCTTCTTGAGTCCATCCAATACTCTTCTTAACCATATTGCTTGAAATACTGTTGAAGTTGCTGCTACATATTATACTTCCGCTGATGATAGTGTCACAATGGGTTGCTTCTTAGATGCCCATGCTATCACACCTGAGCCAAGATGAAACACATAACTGTATGTGCTCTTCCAATCATCCAAACTTCCTACAAAATCACTATTTGTGTATCCTAACAAATCTTTCTTTTTTGTACTTGCATACATTATTCCATAATCTCTAGTTCTTGATATGTATTTCAAAATTATTTTTCCAACACTCCAATGTGTAGTCTTTTGGATTTTCCATAAATCTCTAAATCAAACTCACTCCCTGCATAGTATCTGTCTTGTAGCTCTGAGATACATGAGGCTTCCAACCAATCTTTTGAATAGATTTGGATTGACATCTGATCCTTCATCATCCTTACATAAATTTGTACCTGTTGCAACTGGTGTAGGTATAGGTTTGAAATTATCAATCCTAAATATTTTAACAAATCTCTAGCATATTTATTTTGGAAAATAAAAAATCCTTTTTCAGATTGCTCAACTTCAATGCCAAGAAAATATTTCAAGAGACCAAGATTTGTCATCTCAAATTCTCTCATCATGGCTGCTTTGAATTCATCTAACTTAAGATCACCTGTAAAAATCATATCATCAACATATAAGAAAACAATCAAAATATGTCGATGCTCATTTACCTTTGTGTACAAGGTAGGCTCAATGTTGCTTCTGCAAAATCCATTCTTAATCATGTAACTGTCGATTCTGCTATACCATGCTATAGGTGCTTTCTTTAGTCCATAGAGCGCTTTCTTCAACCTGTAAACTTTATCTTCTTTACCTTCAACTTCATATCCTGAAGGCTGCTGCACATAAATTTATTCTTCTAAAATTCCATTCAAGAAGGCTGATTTGACATCCATCTGATATACTTTCCATTTGTTCTAAGTTGTTGTCGCTAGAACTGTTGTACAGTATCCAATCTCGCTACTGGAGAAAATGTTTCCCCAAAGTCTATTCCTGGTTGCTGCGAGAATCCTTTTGCTACATGTCTTGCTTTAAATATGTCACTCTCACCTTTCTCATTCAAATTTGTCTTGTACACCCACTTCACACCAATGAGGTTTTTATCATTCGGTAAATTAATCAAATCACATGTATCATTTTTTTCAATAGAATCCATCTCTTCATGCATGGCTTGCACCCAATTTTCATCTCTCATTTCTTCTTCAAACGAAGAAGGTTGGAATGCCAACAATGCAAAATTTGAACTAAAATATGTTATGAAGGTAAATCCTCTCTGCGGACAGAGATGATCCCTCTAGCCCTAGGATGGGTCTAGTAACAAAAGGACACGCTAAACTGTTGCTTCCTAGTTGATGAATGAACAAAAAACACGGTAGATTGACCTACCTTGAATCCAATGTTGTCATCATTGCAGAAAGAGTAGGGGACTCTCGCTCTTGCCTTGGAAAATCACAATCCATTCGCTATTACGCTCGGACACCTGCACATAAGACAAAGAACAAGAACACCATACGACAGAATATTTTCACTCATAACTATTAGCCAGTCAAAGAGGGATAAAAATATCACATCAAATAAACATCATAACACAATAATGGAACCAAAAAATAGTCATATATATAAATGAATAGGAGGAAGAGTACAACTTATGCTTTGACGTCGCAGTCTTCTCCAGCGGGGTTTAGGCGAAATGCGTCTCAAATGTTGGTCAGGGAATTTGGACTCAAGATCTCTCAGAAGTCTTAGACTTGAGCTCTCTCAACATAATCCTTCTTATTCTATCTTCTCTAGAAGCTTAGCTATAGTATGTATAATTCTCCCAGTTCAACTAGCTTCTACTAAAAGAGATAGTTTCTTTTATAGAGGAAAAGGAGGAGGTTGGGATCCCTACAAAGGTCGGAGGGAGTCCTATCCTTTAGGATAGTTCCAAGGGAGGTGGAAACTAGTAACTAAAGGAAGGAGTCTGTGGTTGTTTCAGTTCAACCACTCCCAATGACTCATCCCCGAGGTGGTTGGAATGGAACCTCCACCTCTATTTTTTTTTTAAATTCCATAAACATCTTGGCGCGGGTGTCCATCTGGCACAGAGTACCAACGAGCATGGGCTCAGTGTTAAATTTCTCTTTCGGCGCGAGGGTGTAACTAGCTACTCGTGCCAAGGTAAAAATAAGGATTTTTACAGCTCTGACTAGGGAAATGTCAACAAGAAGAATGTTTCTTTCATTAAAAGGGATTCAAGGATGGTATTTGCAAAGCATGACATTTCTTATTGGTCATAGAAATGGCCCTCCAATGTGCGAGTTGGGGATTGCAGGGAGAGTGACAAAATGTTGTGTAAGAGATGCCCCCTAAAGCATGAAGTCTAAGAGAGAGGGAGGGGTGAAATGCTTTATGAGAACTCGTTCGAACCAAATACCAGTGTTAGAAGACCTACAATTACAAATACAACTGACATCTATGATACATGAATCATGTGGCATGGGCACAGCCATCCATAATAGAGTATATAAAAAATTGAGATCCGAGGTATGGAAACAACCATCCAACAAGAAGGATCAATAAATAGAATCATGTATGGTCGCAGCCATCCAATCAAGAGAGTCATGCAATAAGTCATAATAATCCACAAAAAATCTATAGCCTATAGTTTATCACACAAATCCCAGGGTCTTGCGCTCCATCTCGACCCGAACAAGTACAATTTCAAGCATGCAAATATATGAGCTGAAGTCGAACATGCAGGAAAATCGTCTGATTACCATCAAATGATGAAAGTTGTTAACAGATGTGAGAGAAACCGCCAATGATGATAATGGCCCTCAAGGTACAACAGGTACAATCTAAAAAATTTGAAAAATGATCTGTCGTCAAACATCCGCAAAATTCCTCGATCGAAGGTAAATGATGTGAACCTTGTGTCGAATGTGAAAAACCTACCATTGAGGCATGCAGGCTCCAAGGTACTATAAGGGAGTCTCTAGATCAAATTCTAGGATAATGAGCTGAAGTCGACAAGAAATGACCTAGTCGAAGGAGGGTTGTAATGTTTCCCACATCATCGACATGAGACAGAGGAACATGATGAGAGTGGATCAGGACCAATAGGAGATCAGAGGAAGGTTGACAACTGCGGAAGAAAAATTCTCTTGAACATATCAACAACACGACACTGGATTTGGTAGTATTTGACATCAAAGGATCTGAGATCATGATGACATGGAAACGAGCAGATGAGAGGTCAAAAGAGATTACCCAAACCCATGGAGGAAAAAATGACGAAATGAGATGTCCCCAACCCGAAACAAATGTAGACAAGTGCAATGTTCAAGAGTGACATACTACCAACATAACTAAAACTTGGTTCCATTTTCCCCCACCATTTCTGGTGAGTACCCCAATTTTTTTTAAAACAAGCTTGAAGGGGATAACATATTCTTGCACTATAAGTTTATCCTTCGGACAAATCCAACCTAGTACATTTTACAAGCCCTAGGAGGGAGGAACTCGAATAACGTCATGATGAATAAGTCTGATTTCATCATGGTTTAACAAGTCTGACAAAGGAAGGACTTGACATCTTTTCATATTTAGAGAGTTTGAAAAGAAGGCAGAAAAGAAAACTCCAACAGGTCCTTTTCGTAGGTAGTCTCACAGATCCGAAAAGGTAGAAAATTGTGTCTGAGAGAACCTCTTATTCGCGATGGGATAAGGTATTCCTTTTTCATAAATAATCCATCCCAACCTGAAAAAGGGTTAAACATATACTGGGTAGATATAATTTCGCAGCCATTTAACGAGTTTAAAACGAAAAGAATCTTGACAATATTTTCAATTTTTAGAGAGTCAGAAAAGAGCTGAAAGATGACTCCAATAGGGGATTTTTCGTGTTTTTTCCGAGTCCGAAAAAGTATAAAATATAACTCGTTACTTCATCATTTTCACATGAAAAACCTGTTTCTGCAAAAGATACATGTGTAAAACCCATTTCTCGAAAATAATATAATAAAATAATTGAAAAATGTGTCTTAAAACATAATTAGGGTTGTGAAAAGTTATAAAATGCCAAAAATGGTAAAATAATTACTTTTCACTTTTTACCTCTTGTGAAGCAATAGTTACCCATTTCACTATGAAATCTTGCGGCAATGATAGCAACCAATCTAGCGGACCAATCTCAAATATGTCAACTCCAGGTAAGAGATGAGATCCCTCTCATCATTTTAAGTTATTTCTTACTACCTTCAATTTCGAATTTCAAATTTTGGTGAAGGAAATGTAAAAATTAGGGCTTGGCGGTTGGCGCAGGTTTCGGACACGGAATCGTGCCAATTGCCCGATTTTTTACAGTAGGGTGCGCCCATTTGGGCGACTGTTTGGGAAAGAGTCGTGCCAACAGAGAAAACCATTTCTAGAAAAAATGTTGATCAAATACCCCAATTACTCACAAATTTAAGGTTCAAAATTGACTAATACCACTCATATGAATGTGTTTGCAGGCAGAAAGAAGCAAAATGGTCATTGAATGGAAAGAAAGGGAACATAGTGAAGAAGACGAGCTTGCCGTGGAAAATGAGGGAGTCATGGAATCTCTCAAAAATTGTGGTTTGAAAAAATTCTTCCTAACGCCATGTTTCAGAGTCCAAATAGAGTTATTATAGTATCTGGTCAGCATATGGGACGAAAATCAAGAGAAGTTAATCCTTAGGGATCAAGAACTTGAGATTGATGTCTCTGACATGTATTTCATCACACGATTATCGCGGAGGGGAGCAGCACCAATCCTAACCGACACCCGGCCCTGCATGGAAAACATGACCATGGTGATAGACAGGGTATATCCAGGAGCACGGAAGGGATCAGGTAGTGGGAAAGTTGATATTCAAACTATCCCAGATTTGACACTACGAGTGGTGCTACATACCATCACACGAGCTGTGGGGTCACAAGCACCGCATGACGCAACAAAGACACAGTTGTTGTATAATTCATGGTACCGACCATCTACAACTAGGCAGAGGCCACGACAATAAACATGAAGCGCCAACTAACAAAATGCAAGAAGTCCAAATTGAAACAATTTTGTTATGGATCTATTCTGGTATCATTCTTCTTGGAACGACTACCTATTTTTCAGCAATAGGAGGTCATAGTCCGGACACCACCAGCGAGAGAACCACGGATGGATCAATGGGTATCTCTAATGCCAAGGGCAGGGGGTAGTCAATAGATGTCCTGGAGACCGGAATTCTTTGATTGGCTCCATTGACAACTGATTGTCGTGGAGGATTGGCCCTACTCTGGTACAGATTTCACTGATGATCCAGACCTCCAACTCTCGGAGGGAGAATATTGGGATGAAGATTTGGGTGAGAATCATTTTTTAATTTTCATGAGTATTATGATTTTTTATTTATTTATGCATGTTCTGACATGAAATCCATGTAATTGGAGACGTTGGCATAGAGAGACTTGGCGGCATGTCACCGATAGCAAGGAGAATCCCTCACGATTTCAACCCTCGAGGTGAGGGTGGCGAGGAAGATGAGATAGTGCGCAACCTGAAGGGGATCACCCAAGGATTCTCAGATTATGCACGTTTTGACGATGTTCCTCACGCCTACCAGAGACATACCGTGGGGGTGCCCAGCCGAATTCACCGCTTAGTGAGGCGGATAGTACGGGAAGTGACATGTTATCATGAGCACCATGCTGATTAGATACATAGGTTTTATTTTATCTACATATTTGAGAGACATGATGTCTTGGGGATGTCTTAGGATGTAATAGAAACACACATATATTTTTTGAAGTTATGATGCACACAGCTACGAACATGCGATATATATATATATATATATATATATATATATATATATACATCTATTTTCTTACATGGATCTTTTACATGTGATGATGTTTTTACAAATTGCGCAAATGTCTATCTAATACAATGTTAGCCACTATATCAGTTAATGTGTTCATTCGTCTAGGAATATGTTGATAGGTAATAAAATCAAAATGTATTTCCAACAAAATAATACGTAAATAAAATCTCAAAATGTGTGTATTTCTAACTGAATAATGATTATTGAGTTGCAGAATGACAAGCTATGAATCAGAATTACAAGAAATGTGTGTATGTCGAGGTTGATCGCCTTGGTTAATAGCTCAATGACAACGCTATATTCAGCGACATTGTTTGTAATTCATTATAGAAAAATTCCTTGCAGATCTATCAACTCACCAACAGGATCATAAATTACCCAGGCTGCTGAAGACAAATTCTTGGTACTGCGAGAAGCACCATCCGCAAAACCGACATAAGGGGTAATAGACATCTTCACAATAAGCAAGACCCAATAAGCAGGAAAACACTCACAAAGCACACCAAACCAGAAACATGTACAAAAATGAAAACAACACCTATGTACACCTATTACGCATGAATGACTCACACATGATATTTTTTGAGATACAACCCATTTCTGGGTAGTTCAAGAGGATGACCTTCGTAGTCGATTAGCTCATAGGCCCCATTTTGAAAAACAGGTTTAACGATGTAGGGCCCATGCCACATCGGTTGAAATTTGCTTGCCCCCAGCTTATCAAAAGCTTGGTCATACAGGAGGAGGATATCTCCTTCAACGAAAGAACGAGGGGAAACTGACTGATCAAAAGGAGCTTTGACCCACTTTTTCTGTGCTTCAAAAATGAGAGAAGCAAAGCAACGGGTTTCATCCAACCTTTCTAAATAAAGGAGACGCTCTTATTCTGGCGAAGTATTTGGCAGTGATTCAACAACCAACTTGAGCGAAGGTATTTCACATTCAATCAGGAGAGTAGCTTCCAGGCCATAAATCAACTAGAAAGGAGTGAACTCGATTGCGTTATTAACTGAGGTTTGGTAAGCCCAAAGAGCCGAAAATAACATGAGATGCCAATTTTATTTGTGGATCCCAATCATATGTTGAAGCATCGTGACAAGAACTTTATTCACAGCTTCAACCTAGCCATTGGCTTGAGGGTAGTATGGCGTTGAGCTGTCATGACGCAGACCCAACTTAGAAGTCAACTCCGCACCATATAATGCTGAAAATAGGAACCATGATTGGTAACGATGGCTTGAGGGACACCAAACCTAGCAATAATGTGGTTGAATATGAATTGAGTAGTTGTCTTACCATGACCGGAAAGTGTAGGCATTACTTCGGCCCATTTGGTGAAGTAGTCCATGGCTACGATAATATAAGCATGCCCCCTGGCTGAGTGAGGGTTACACATCATAAAATCGATGCCCCACTTCGCAAAGGGATCAACGGTAATGACAAGATGAAGAGGAATGGGTGGCGCATGCAACTTGCATTGATAAATCTAGCAATCATGGCATTTACAAACTGCGATAATACAATCTTTGAAAATATAAGGCACAAAAAAACCAGCACGAAGAATCTTCTGTGCAGTAGCATATCCAGACATGTGACTGCCACAAGCACCATTGTGACAATCATTCAGATATTTCTTGGCTTCCGCGAGAGTCAAACATCGTCGGAGAATGGAATCAACTCCAACATGATAGAGAGTATCTCCAATGATATGATAAGGTTTTGACTGACGGCGGATGCGTCAGTGGGAATCCTTCGTCAACTCAGATCTAAAAGATGAAGTCTGGAGATAGACGATGATATCACCGTACCAAGGATCGAGGGTGCTAATCAAGAAAAGCGAATCATCTAGAATGAATTCCTCAGAACGAGAAGGGGCGGAGTTTGAAGGGAGAGAACAGAGTAAATAAGCAAATACCAATGATTTCTTAGCCTTGGAAATAGTAAATTCCAAATAAAAATCTTGGAGGATAACAATCCACATTGAGTATTTTCCCCCCAACAATTTTCGAGACAATATGTAGGTCATGGGGTTGCATTCACAAATCACCGTCACTGTACGTAAAAGAATATAATGATGAAAATGTTGAACAAATTGAACAGCAGCCAATGCTAACTTCTCGACATGGGCATAATGCATTTCGAGGTCAAGAAGGTTACAAGACAAGTAATAAATAACATGCGCATGACCGTCATCATCATCTTGTACCAAAACCATGGTAATCGTGCTGAAAGTGGCAACTAAATTAACGAAAAAATAACGATGATAATTTGGAGGGCGAAGGAGAGGAGCATTGACCAACGATGTTTTCAATGCATCAAAATTTTTCTGAGTGATGTCATCCCAGTAAAAAGGAATGCCCTACTTTAACAATTGTGTGAATCCTTTAGCTACTTCGACATAGTTAGGTATAAAACGGCGTAGAAAATTATCTTTCCATTATAAACTTTGCAAATGATGCAATGAGGAAGGAGAGGGGAGATTGATAATAACCTCAACCTTGAGAGGATCCAGGTAAATCCCATATTTAGAAACGATAAACCCTAAGAGTCTATTGGAATCGACGCAGAAGACACACTTATGCGGATTAAGCTGAATGTTATAGTGTCTACAACAAAGAAAAATATGACGGAGATGGTCAGGATGGTCCCTATGCTTAGCTTAATGAGCCATAAGGTCATCTAGATAAGGCTGAACAATGTGGCGAATATCATGAAAGGCATAAGACATCGCGCGCTAAAATGTGGCCCCAAAATTCTTCAAACCAAAAGGAATCTTCTTATATGCAAAGGTGGCCCGAGGAGAGATGAAGGTAGTCTTGTGTTAATCAGTCAGGAGAATGTTGATCTCATTATAACCCAAAAATCCGTTGATAAGGGAAAACATTTCACTCCCGGCACAGTCGTTAATAATTTGATCGATGAAGGGAGTAGGATAATTATCCTTAGGACAAGCTCGATTGATATCACGATAGTCAACACAGACACGAAGAGTGCCTTGTTTCTTGTCTACATGAAGAATATTAGAGACCCAGTCTGTCAATGGAATCATATAAATGAAACCATCTTTGAGAAGCATTTCCACTTCGGCCTTAATGGCAGTAGCTTTCCTAGGATGCACCAGACGAAGACGCTGACGAACAGGTTTCGAACCGGTGTAAGTAGGAATTTCATGTACCACGATGCTAGGATAAATGTCGGGCATTTATTCGTAGGACCATGCAAATACATCACAGAATTCATGAAAAAGGCTAGTATATACTTGCACTTCATCAGAAGAACAAGTAACCCCAATATGGATGTTTGCGACGATTCTTGGTTTAATGGAAATGTCGATGGGCATCGTTTGAGTAATGTTATTCAGGTTACCTTCCAAGAAAACTTCATGGACTTGAACAGGTGTTTGAAGTGGAGGAGAAGGAACTTGAGAGCCAAAATGCTCAAGATAGGTAGACATGGCCCCGAGGCTTGGTAGAAACGAAGAATGATGATGACCATCATCCCACAGTAGATCATCGAGAGACAGGGTTTCCATGATAGCCTCATCGAAAGGAAACACTTCTTTCAAATGATCTGGTGAATAAAAATCACCAAGCCAAGGAGATTGAGAATAGATGTAAAGAGTCATGCTCGAAGGAGAAGAATCAGAGGACATAGTGTCTGATGTAGCAATGAGTTCACAATAGTCAATTTCAATTGGACTCAATGGCATCGAATCTCTGAACGAATCGATCTGTTCAGGAGAAGGGATATCCCAGGGGTCATCAGTTTGAGAAATCATGTTGAAATAACAGTATTTGGTGGTGGAGGAGGGAAAAAACCCATGAGGGAAGGATCCTTGAAAAGGCTTGGTCCCACGCTCTCGTAGGGAGTAGGGATCTTGTCCACATACAAAACGCTGTTATTCAAAGAAGAAGTGAAAAAAGACAATTGATCGACAGTGATAATATTTCCCTCGTGTGGAAATTTCAAAACACAAAAGAGAGTGGACGAAACACATAGCATGGGGTGAGTCTAATTGCGTCCAAGGAGAAGATTATAATTGAGTTTTGCATCAACGACTTTGACATCGACATTGACTGTCTTCCCTTCTAATGTGATTGGTAAAATGGCGATAACACCAAGAGGTTTGAACTCTCTTTCATCAAATGCTTCAAGGGTATTGGATGACGAAGTGAGAGTTGGAGAACCAATGGCTTTCCAACAAGTAGATGACATAACACAGATAGATGCACCCTCGTCCATGATTGCCTGGTGAATGTTAAAACCATTAATACCAACTTGAATGATGACCACAATTTGGTGTAGGAGTCACGGGATGAAATTCTCTAAATCGAAAGAAATAAGGCTAGTGTCGGCAGGATTGACCCCACCTATCATAGATAGCAAAGCATTCCATTCCGACGGACTACTCTAAAGTACTTCTAACGCAGACATCGCGGATGGCGCCTGAGCCAAATCTTCAACAATACTGTAATGATGAGTGACATGGGCATTAGGGTTATACGAAGACTTACGGAGAATGCCTTTGGAAGGCGGCTAAACAACGGATTCAATGCTAGGCTGTTCAATCTCAAGAGAGCCAGAAACAGGAGGAGGAGGAGGACCATCAACGATCTCTTTCCTCGCTGCCTGACGCGAACCAAAATAATCTTTTGATTGAGTAGCAATAGAAACGAGTGCAGAACTGTTCACCATGAACACTTGCGAACCAGATGGAGTAGAGGAATGAGGGTGCTCTACCATCTGGGTCTGCTGAGGGAAAGGTTATTTAAGAACGGTTGGAGCTCCTTGGGTTCCTTTGAGAAATCGACTCACTTCAGACCATCGAGGACAATCCTTGGTGAAGTGCTCATCATCACAAATCAAATAAGGATACTTCAGTTTTTCTTTGAGAACTATCATCAAAACGAGGTTTTGGAGAATCTTGTTTCGGGGTATCAGCTTTGGCCTTACCTTTACCCTTATTCTTACCTTTGGAAGTGTTATCTATAGGATTGGCCTGAACAACATTCACTTCTGTGGGTTTGCCAGAATTTGAAGTTGACTGAGAAGCTACATTATTGGAAGAAGTAGACTTCTGCTTCCCAAAGTCAGATGAGGGAGACTTATGAGAAGTCTGCAATACAGAACCAATAATACCATCAACGGATGGAGTCACTGGTGGTTTAGAAGTTCCAGGCCGAGGAGCATCAGGAAAGATATCATATAATGTGCCAGACTGAGAGTACACGAGATCAAGGTACTGGGCATAAGCAATGGCTTGTTCCTTAGTTACACATGCCTCCATAGCTATGTCTTTGGCAATCTAATTGAAAAAGGAGGTAGTGAACCAATGAGTCAGAAGCTGATCAGGTATCTCAAATTTCATCATGCGACGACGACGCCGCCTCTCATGAATATGATCCAAGATATGAGCGGCTCGGTCTTGTTTCAATGAAGTGAGGAGATGTGTCCCGGTCTCATAGCGTATCGGTAACTGAAAATTTGTAAGGAATTCCATGGCCAAAGAATTGAAATCTTGGAAAAATCCACGACACAACTAAATGTACCACTTTGCAGTGGCACCAGTAAGAGTTCGCTAGAAAAGACAGAGACGAATAGAATTGTCAACCCAAGAGTTTGAAGAACACCTCAAGTGGTAAGTCATAACATGCGTTTGGGGGTCTTCACCAGGTTTACCCTAAAATTTAGGACAATCACCATGAATCTTGGTCAGAACTAGAGGCCAATATGGATTATGAAGAATGGGATCCTTTGTCAACTTCGACATCGAGTAATTCCAACGTAGTAAGAAATGGTAATTGAGTATTAAAATTCATTGGAGGTCTTTGATAAGGACACGTGTGTACATTCCACCCAGTCCAAGCAGGATTCTGTCCCCATACATTCTATCCCAAAGGACTCGGATCATAGGGATTAAAAATAGGATAATTCGGTTGATACTGGGATTTATGACCAGGATATTGAGTCAAAGCAGACCAATAAGGTCCTTGCTGAGTAGCATAAGGATTCTACTGCGGAATGTAAGTATGAATTTGAGGTTGCTAATACACAGGTTGATTTTGAGGGTAAGGAATTTGGGGTGTGCTATATATAGGTTGATATGAAGCTTGAGGGTAATAAGCGCCCTACAGTTGTGCAGGTTGACCTTGCGGAGCAGGTTGAGTAGGCTACTGAGCAGGGTAAATAGGTAAAAATAGTTTTGGAAATGAATGAATCTGCTAGTGGGTAGGTTGCAATGGCTGCCGAGATGGTTGAATCGACTGTTGAAATGGTTGTTGAGGGCCACCAGGTTGGCCTTGTGGGAAAGGTTGGCCTGATGGCTACGACGGACCAAGTTTTCCCTGATGACCAGGTTGACCCGGAGAAGGACCAAAGGGTTGTCCTGGTTGCACAATATTTGGACCATACTGAACGTGCGACAGTGATTGAGGTGCAACAGGTTGTCCCTGTAACAAATAATTCCCCCCCCCCCCCCCCAGGACCAAAAGATGATTCGGGTTGATTTAACGATTGACCCGAGAGACCAAACGGTTTTCCATGTTGGACCAAAGGTTGTCCTTGTAAAGGTTGGCCTTGTGGACCATATGGTTGTCCTTATGGACCAGAAGCATGGCCCTTCTACGGTAAAGGTTCTCCCTGAGAGGGTTTTCCTTGTAAGCCAGAGGGTTGCATAAGCAGACTAGGTCCCTGATGAGTAATAGTCTGATAAGGATCATAAACATCCTGATAAGGATCAATAGGAGGAAAATAGACCAGATTACCATACACATCATAATGGTGCGGGTAGATATATACAGGATTACCAACAACATCATAGTGATGGAATTGAGGATTAGCAAGAGCCTGAGACTGCTGAGAACCTTAAGAATTCTGCTGTTGAACAGCCAACAGATATTCTTCAAAATTAAGACCGCCGGGAATCACAGGAGTAGTGGACACTGAGCTAGAAGCCACAAAAATTGTTGGTTGAACTGGAATAGATGTGATAGTAACTAATGAACCAAGAGTCGAAGGTGATAGCCCAAATGAAGGTAGGACCGAACTCGGAGGAGAATTTATTATACTGGATTGCAAAATGGAGGCAACACTAGACATAATCTGACTCAAAGACCTATATCCAAGCAAAAGTGAGACCGACGGTGGTGAATATTGGGTGGAGGCACGAGAGAGATCTTCATGAAAGAGTTGATATTCTCCTGTGGAAATGGGAATTCCTTCACTGCCAACAGAACTGGAGGAATCGATATCTTAGTCCAATGTAAGATCTTTGAAAAGACTACGGGGATTAGGAGGTACCGCAACAGCAACAAAAGGCAATCCAGACGTAAGAGGAGGAAACTCTCCTTCTTCCCCAAAACCAGACCAAGCACTTGAAGGAGGCCAACAGAATTCGAATGGCTCATCAAGTGGAGATCGAGTAGCAAGGGGTTGGATAGACGGAGGAATAGGCTGTGAGAACATGACAGACCTAGTGGAATGAGGAGTTTCAAAAGAAATGTTTGGAAAAGAACTACCACTAGGAGGTAGTGAGGACGACGAAACTGGATGTTCCGCCACTTTGACTGTATATCAGAACGAGAAGGAAAAGAGATAACCAATCGAAGGTGCCTAAAAAACAACCAAAGAAATCAATCAGGCCAAGCACGAAACATCTAATGGGCGTGTGATCGTAGGTGATTAATTTTATAACATTGAAACCAAAATTCATTGTTTCATGTTTAAAGAGTTGAGAAACAGGAAAAAGATGACTCTAGTCACCTTCAATTCGAAATAAGCGTGAAAGGACAAGTGCTCGATGATCTCTTCTCTTGTTTAAAGAGTCACGAAAAGATTGAAATGATTTCTCAAGAATTCTAAGCAAGATTGTGTACCAGGTTTCCGTGAACTACCATATACACCTTGGTGATCAAATGAAGCAGAAATGACCAAGGACTTGACGTACGTCCAGGTAGTCTCCCTGAATGTTGTGTTTAGTGTATCACGGTTTCAAGGCGGCAGACTTGGCTTCCTATGGATAAAAGGATTGCATCCTAGAGGGGTCTTGCTTTATATACGCGACGGTACGGGGAGCACAAGACCGTACTAGCGTTGTCTGAAACCAATAGGCAAGCGACAACTACTAGGTTTTAAGACGCCAGAACATGTCTTTGGCCTAGACCACTAGAAATATTTTGTTAGGTTTCAATGTTGCCTTAGGTTCATTCAGTAAATTTTAAATTTAATCTTGAATTAGGTTTCAATTTCTAGGCCCTATCAAATTTGGACCTCAACTTCCTAAATGCAAACTATATGAAAATGAACATCATTTCAATTTGATGAATGCTAGTTATAAGAAGGATAGAAATATTTCAAACAAGCAAATAAGGAAAATATGCGAAGAAAATTCTAATGCCCCTAATACAATCAATCGAAAATGAAATTCCTTCTTAAATTGACAAATGCTAGTTATGTAAAGTAACGTTTCACTTTCGATACAATAAAAGAATGCAAAGATATTTTTTGATTTTTCAATGAAATAAAGCACACAACATACTAATTCAATGGAAAACAAAATAAACACTAGTTTGAGTTTTGCGAATGTAAGGTACTGAAATTGAATGACTCAACCAAAGCGAAACAAACACAAAAACATGCAAGCTAATGGAGCAAACTTTCAATCGAAAAAGAGAGTTTCCAAAAGCGACCCAAACGAGCAAAGTAATTGATGCTCAAAGTATTGAGGAAGAAGGATGAATCGAAAAAAAATAAAATATCATTCAATCAACAACACAGAAGAATCAAGAAAAACTCAGTCTAATGACCGGAAACGACACTGATAACAATCAAAGAGACTTGTTCTCAAACATAAGGCTCAGTGTGCAAGAACACTTAGAAACCCTAAGGTCTTAAATGACATCGACAAGAAAATGGACAAACAACTAAGGGAAACAAGTCTACAGTAGTCAACACAGTCTGAAAGGCTTAAACACACTAAAAAATAACCCAGAAGCAAGAACAATTGACCAAAATACTCATTAAGTAGGTCAAACCAAAAATTATACGAGTTGGCGTGACTTTAAGGCTGTAATCCACGCCATACAGAGGTTGGAACGAGTGCTAAAAGAGAAGCATGCGCCAATCGGCGCGAATATATAGACAAAAACTGCACCAAGCTGGATACCTATGGGAAAAAAAGGAAAAACCATAACCTAATGAGAAGAGGTGAACCTAGACACTCTGGAGCTGAACAGAGGATGGAAACTCAGCAAACAAACTAGAAAAGGACAAATAACGAAACCAATAATCGAAACTGACTCAATAGGATGAAATGACAAACTCGCACTGATCCCCAGTGGAGTCGCCAATATTTTATGAAGGTAAATCCTCTTTGAGAATAGAGACGATCCATCTAGCCCTAGGATGGGTCTAGTAACAAAAGGACACACTAAAATGTTGCTTCCTAGTTGATGAATGAACAAAAAAAACTGTATATTGACCTACCTTGAATCCAACGTTGTCATCGTTGCAGAAAGAGTAGGGGCCTCTCACTCCTGCCTTGGAAAATCACAATGTGTTTGATATTATGCTCAGACACCTACACATAAGACAAAGAAAAATAACAACATACGACAAAATATTTTTACTCATAACTATTAGCCAGCCAAAGAGGGCTAAACATATCGCATCAAAAAAACATCATAACACAATAGTGGAACCAAATAGTAGTAATTATATAAATGAATAGGAGGAAGAGTACAACCAATGCTTTGACATCACAGTCTCCTCTAGCGGGGTTTAGGCAAAGCGCGTCTCAAATTTTTGTTAGGGAATTCAGACTCAAGCTCTCTCAGAAGTCTTTGACTCAAGCTCTCTCAACATAATCCTTCTTATTCTATCTTCTCTAGCAGCTTAGCTATAGCATGTATAATTCTCACAGTTCAGCTAGCTTCTACTAAAAGAGATAGTTTCTTTTATAGAGTAAAAGGAGGAGGTTGGGATCCCTACAAAGGTGGGAATGAGTCCTATCCTTTAGGAGAGTTCCAAGGGAGGTGCAAACTACTAACTAAAGGAAGGAGTTTGTGGTTGTTTCAGTTCAACCACTCCCATTGACTCATCCTCGAGGTGGTTGGAATGGAACCTCCATCTCTATTTTTTAGAAAAATTTCATAAAAATCTTGGCAC
The DNA here is from genome assembly GCA_034641835.2 of Pinus albicaulis. NCBI lineage: Eukaryota > Viridiplantae > Streptophyta > Pinopsida > Pinales > Pinaceae > Pinus > Pinus albicaulis. Next base: position 555,898,972 of record CM076572.1, read on the forward strand.
GAGTGTTTAACTGGCACAGAGTGCCAACGGGTGCGGGCTCAGTGTTAAATTTCTCTATCGGCGCGAGGGTGTAACTGGTTGCTTGCGCCAAGGTAAAAATAGGGATTTTTATAGCTCTGCTTAGGGAAATGTCAACAAGAAGAATGTTGCTTTCATCAAAATGGATGCAAGGATGGTATTTTCAGAGCATGACACTGCTTATTGGTCACAGAAATGACCCTCCAATGTGCGATTTTGGGATTGCAGGGACAGTGACAAAATGTTGTGTAACAACATCCAAATCATCATAAATATATTTTAAACTTCTCATCTTTCTCTTGCCGTTGCTTGAGTCATTACCTGATTGGTTGCTTGGAGAATTATGGTCTGTTGATCTATTTGAAGATCCATTCTACTCTGAAAATATTGGATTCCTTATTGGTGTGACTCTGTTTGGTGTCTTCTCTATTGATTCTTGCTGCTCCTTTTCTGCTACATCATCCTCTTCCATCAATGGTGCTTGTGCATTGGTTGGTTTGTCTACAATCCCATTCCATGATTGTTGTTATTTGAACACAACATCTATGCTAATTATTGTCTTCTTGGTGACAGGGTTATACAATTTTTAAGCTTTTGAGTGCTCATTATAACCAGTAAATATTTATTATTCTCTTTGATCAACTAATTTTCCTCTTATCTGCTTAGGCACATGTGCATAGTCTACACATCCAAAAAATCTGAAATGAGATACATTGTATGACATACCTGACCATGCTTCTTAAGGAACTATGTTCATCATGCTCTTTGTAGGAGAACTGTTTATCACATAAACAACACATGCAACTACTTCTGCTCAATACACATGATCTGAAAATGAAACTATTTGTATCTGCTATTCAAAGTATCCATTTTCAATTAATTAAGTGTGCAAAGTGTTCATCATGTCTTGCAATTTAAAAAAAGTGTTTTTGGTAATTGTTTCTGAGTTTATGTGTGAGATAATTTTAATTAAAATTACTGTTTAACATCGTAAATTAGAAATACACAGCAGCAAAACTTCACCATAAGAACACACAACAACATGATGAGGTAGTTCACCCCTCCTGGGCTACATCTGTCTAGTCCAAGGTTCCCAATGGGCATGTCCTTGCTCTATTAAGTTTCCTAAATTGGTTATAAAGTGAGAAATATGCCTAAATAGGCAGAACCAATTGTGAAATTGAATTCAGAAGAGAGAAATAAGCTAAGAATGGCTTTTATTTCACCTCAAACAATGAAGCATATTCCAATGCAGCTCCATTTCCCTCATGGCCTTGGTGGCTCTCCAAGCTTACCTAAATAAAAAATGACTTAAGGACACCTTTGTTAGCTCTGAAAACTATCCCACTCACTCCAGAATTCTCAAAATACCCAAAATTGACCAAAATCTCGTCCAAATTGGTTCAATATTGGAGAAGTTATGACCTCCACAATTTTCTACTCAATGTCCCTTGGAAACCACACCAAATCTAGGTGAACTCTAGTTAAGCTCAACAAAATTGGTGGAATCTCCTTAACTGGTGGAACCGCACGCTAAGTCGATGAAGGCAATAAATTTCATGGTTAGTTGTTGGCGCGTTCTTATGTGGGAAAACGGGTAACCGTCAACTGCTGGGCGAATAATGTTAAAGCCGCACCCCATGGTCACTGCGTGTGGTCATGTTGGATGGGGCTAGCCCTTTTAAACTCTGCCCATTTGATTGTGTTATCACCAGGGTTTTTGGCGTGTGGTCTCCTTGTGATGGGGCTTAAACCTAAGGGGCCAGTCCCCAAACATGTTCACCAACGCCGACCCGACTACGGTTTACAAGAGCCCGCTATCCACTAACCCAAATATGTTCAGGTCGGGTTGACCTCCGCCTAAGCCATGACCCAAGTCATTCACACCTACACAAGGACCCGACCCGAATAGTCGTGTACATGCCTGATTGACCCAAACACGTTCAGCTTGGGTCAACCTCCACTTGAGGGATCGGGTCAGCCAACCACTTTGCCCACAAATTCAACATGATTTTGAACCTTTGGCCTGGGGCCAAGTGGCAGCCTCCGGGCAGGCCACATGGCACCCTATAATAGGCCCATAAAAACTTTAATAAAAAAATGAATTTTTCCACATAATTTTTTATGAAAATGACAAAAAAAATTTCTTCAAAAGTCTTGTTTTGAAGGTTATTGGGCAACTTCAAACTTCAATATCTTTCTCATACGACATCGGATTTGAGTTCTGTTCATGGCACCAGAATCGAAGCACTGAGACCTATTAGGTCATTTAAGTTGCAACCAATTTTGAGCAGTTCCAATTTTGATCATTTTTTTCCACTTGGACATGATCACCTAATCAACTCATTAGACAAGTGTCTTGCTTTCAACATGCTCCTTGTCATGTTCATGATTGTTATATTTTTTCTCTCTGCTACACCATTCTACTGTTGTGTGTATCTAGTTTTAAACTGTCTTCTGATTCCATGTTTTTTGCAGTATTCATGGAATGCTTTCGAATCATATTCTCCACCATGAACTAATCTCAATACCTTGATCTATCGATCACTTTAGTTCTATACTAAGGCTTTGAAATCTTTGAAATTTGGAAAGGTTTTAGACTTTTTCTTCAAGAAGTAAACCAAAGTATTTCTGCTATAGTCGTCTATAAAACTAATTAACAACTTCCACCAATTGACTCTATCCTCATAGTTCCACACAAGTCTGTATGCACCAGATCAAGTGGTTTCTTTTCTCTGTATGAAAATCCTTTAAAAAAAAGTTCACAGTGTTGCTTTCCCAAGATGCAACACTCACAAGTGCTAGCAGGTTCTTTGATGGGAGGTAATCCTATGACCATCTATTTCTATTGCAACAATCTTAAACTGAAAAAATGCAAGTGTCATAACCAGTAATCATTAGAACATGCAACTATAAAAGAACTAACATGATCATTGTAGTTCATAATTATAGAAAATAGTTTGTTCCTTGTCATCGACGCCTTTGCTATCAGCTTCTTTCTTGGGGGGTTTGTCATAAATAACACACTCTTTCCCCTGAAAGATAACTTTGTATCCTTTCTGCATCAATTGAACAACACTTATTAGATTATGTTTGAGTCTAGGGACATAATATACCTATGATATTGTCTTTGGCTCCCCCTGCTTGGTCAGAATGTTGACCACTCCTTTGCCATCTACATCCATAGTCTTGTCAGTCCCCAAATTTACCTCTGTCTTCACAGATTCATAAAAAATTTCGACCAAATTCTTGTTTCCTGTCATGTGGTTACTGAAACCACTGTCTAATAGTCAGAACTTATCAGACGATTCATCCATGTTGTTGCATGCTAGGAAAATGTAGTTAGTATTCTTTGTACTAACATTAGCTCTTTGATTTCCTTGATCAGTTATCTTCTTCCTGCAATCACGAGCATAATGACCAAATTTATTGCAATAATAACATTTAACCTTTGGCTATTGTTGAAGCTTATGTTGCTTCTGCTTCCACTTTGATATTCATGCTCTTCTCAGCCATATCTGTGACCACCACAGCCTACGCCTTGTCCTTTGCCTCTTGATCGGCCTCTACCTCGACCTCTTGAAATATAAACTTGGCTTTTGAAGGAAGTTTCTAAAGTGGAATCTTTATTTCTGTCTATCCTTGCCTCATGCGATAGAAGTGACCCCATCAACTCATCACTTGTCAGTTTTTCCAAATCCTTGGCTTCTTTAATGGCTACTACCACAACATCAAACAAAAAATTGATAATAAAATCAATAAAATAATTCATCTTATATATATATATATATATATATATATATATATATATATATATATATATATATATATATATATATATATATATATATATATATATTCATTCTCACATTAAAAAAAGGTTTGTTATTCTCAAATTAATTCATTATTTTTTAAATGAATCTATAGCAAGGCCAAGTCTTCTCAAGGTTAAAGAGTTGAGTCTAAGTGAAGTCTCCACAACCAACCATGACAGTATTCACAGGGGACCTTCCACCCCCTTTCTCCTCCACTACCACCTAATCTAGCCTTCCAAGATTTTTCAATGTAGCCCCAAAAGCCAAATGTCCAAAACCCTCACATTTTGTGAAGAATATGGACCTATTCCAAATATCCAAGTATTCTCAAATCTCCAAAAATATGCCATTTTGCATGCTTGAAAAGGACCTGATTGGTTAGTTCATGGGGATCTATCCTTCCCCAAGAACATTGAACTAGTGGGTGGAGAAAAATTGGAAACCACTTATCAAATGGAAGATCTCGACCTCTTTCTATAGAAGAGGATTCTTCTCATTCTTGTTTTAAAGGAAAGAATACCAAGATTTAATATTTGAAAGTGGCTCATTCCTCATGGGAACCCAATGGCTATATTTGGATAGATGGAATCCTTGTTTTAATTTATAAAATGATGTCGCGACAATGGTTACAACTTGGGTGAAGTTCCCTCACATTCCCCTCCATTTTTGGAACAAATAAGCCTTTAGGAACATTTGGAACATGCTCGAAAAATACATAGACAAAGTTTAATTGAAGGGATACATGTGTGCATGTGGTCGAATCTACGTGGAAATTGATCTGGAGAAGGGTTTGTCAAAAGAATTACAATTTACCCTTGACAACTAGACCTTTATCCAACTAGTGGACTATGCCCAACTACCTTCCATATGCAAGAATTACCATTATTATGGCCATTTTTCAAAAAACTTCGCAAAAGGAGTGGATCGGGAAAAACAACAAGAAGAGGGAGACCAATGAAAATCCCAAAAGAGTGGAAGGGGAATGAAAAAATACAGATATAAATGTATGCAAATTTCCTAAGAAATATGAATCCCCCACCCCCTCACCGCCCTCCTGAAGCTCAATGTACAAACTAGGGGCTACATACAAGCAAAAATCACCGCTAGTATCACAACCAATTCACCCCCTTGATAATGAAGGTTCATGAAAAGAAGGGAAATATGAGGAGCTCATAGGGCATGAGATGCATGTTGAAAAGAAATAATCACCCAAAGAAGTCCATGAAAAAATTCCAAAGCTAGAATATATTCCAATTCAAGTAGACCACGGAGAAGGGAAATAATCAAAATATGTGGAATATTTCTTAACCCCCACCGCAACCAGAGATGATCTTAATTTTTTATCTTCGATTGATGATCGATCTAAAGATGAGATGAAAAAATAAGTTCAACATCCTCGAAATAATGGGAGAGTAGGAAGGAGGAATAATTACAAAGTAAGGATGTACCATACAGATAGGGACAAAGAAAGAGGAACCCAAATTATTATCAAATCCCTGGCTTTGAAAAATCAAGGAGGCCCAAGGAAACAAGGATTCAGAGGTGCTCATATATATGGGGGATCAAAATTTGTTAGTAAATGATGATTTTTGTCTCCTAGAATTATAGGGGGTGGGGAAGTGAGAAAAGGAATTCTTAAATAAAAAATTTAATCAAAGAAGAAAATCCCCAAATTCTCTTGCTCCAGTAGATGAAGAATCTATCAACAAAAGTAGAGTAACATGGAGAGGTAGCAATACCTTTTCTATTAGGTAAAAGGCTCCAAAATCTGGAGAATTAAGTATTTTACGGTAGTCAACAATATTTAATATAATAAAGGCGTAAAAATAAAGCATTGGTTAGTTGTGAGCCTTATGCATGTTCCATGTAAACAATTATGCCATATGATCAATCTCTACTTGATAAATAACCTATCAAAGTAAGGTTTGATGTTGGGATTCACTGATGAATTTAAAACAAATCCTTCCAAGAGAAATATGCATTATTGGTGGTGACTTCAACAACACAACGCATCCATGGGAAAAGAAGGGTGGATCTATTGTGAAGGACATTTTTCAGAAACACATGGATGATTTCATTTCGCCTTGGGAGCTCATTGATATCAATCCCTTCATGAAATTGGATGTAGAACAACCTAATAAGCACTACAAAATATTTCTAAAGCCTAAATATTGGTTGTTCTATTTTTGAGAAGGTGAAAATGCTTGATTTGTTTACTCAGGAAATCAAAATATGCATAATGCTGAAGAATTATTAATGTCATTCTACATGTACCTACTAGAAAAATAGATAATAAAACAATATATTGTAGAATAAAAAATATGGGACGAAACATGACGAAGGAATTGAAGAATGAAATAGTCGTGACTAAATATTGCCTGAAATTTGAAGAGAAAAAAAATTGGGTCAATAAAGCAATATTACAATTATAAATGGTTAACCTACAACAGTATATCCAAGGACATAGGTAGGCTATATTTGATTTCATAAATATAGCTAAAATTATTATGTGAGTGGCTTGGGTTGGGAGGCTAAACGTCATTTCATATCTAACTAAAGGATTCACTCACTCTTAGTGCCATCCTAGAAAATCCTAAAGGTTTTGACATGGTCATCCTCGATCTTGGAGTAATTCAAAAGTTCAAACTTTGATGTTAGACTAAGAACATGCCAAATTAGCTCACAAGTATGAAATAGGTTAAAACTTTTATTTTTTAGCAAGACTTTTTCTCCAAGTCCAAGAAGCTAGCTATTTCTTACCTTTTCAGAAACTTGTTGATACCATACATTTCCAATATTATAGAGCATTTTTTTCACTAGGAACATCTATTTATTCAACATACTTTCCTCAACGTGACATATTTCTTGCATGTAATTGTCAAGTATTACCTTATATGTGACATAATAAAATATATGTAGACTAACCAAAAACCATGCAATTGAGAAGATTGAAATTCATTGCTTTCATATTAAATAAAAGAGGAACAATCTTTGGGGATAATATTTTGGATTATATATATTTAAATTGATGGGAATTACCAAAACTCCCATGAGGACCATAACTAGGGAACATAATTTCAATTAGTGCACCCATAACACGGAAGAAGATTCCATCATAGTAGATTTGGGAAACAAAAGTGGAATAAAATTTGCTCCATATAATATTGAAAAATGCTTTCATTCCTTCTAATATTAAAATTGTAAACTATATGGAACAATATGTTTGATTTATTACAGTTCAAATATAAGTGTTTTATGTTCAAGTAATAGAAACCCACACTTCACACTAAAAAAACACAAAATTCAACTAACAAAAAAAAAACCTCATCAACAATACTAGAAGATATCCATGTTAGTGCTTGCATAGGTCACTACCAAGAAGTCGTACTTGTATGGTATAATGTGAATGATAGAGGATAGAGGGGAGGAGTTTCAAAGCTGAAAACCTAACTACCTCTATTGTGTGGATGACAAAAATGCTTGATTTGTTTATCATGATAGTCAAAATATGTGCATGTGGTGTGTTTTTTCAAAGAAAAAGAAATAACCACATGCTATTAACACAAACCATAAACCATAACCACATGCTATTAACACTTTCAAACCAAAAAAATAAATGTCCTAACGTTGGACACAAAACTACCTTAACACATTAAATACCCATATACACCCAACAAATAGTGGAAGTTCTAGGCATGTTTGCGGCATATGTTTTGTAAGGATATCTATTATAGAGGTGTAGAAAATCCAATTGAGAAATAATAAAATGTGAAAAACTGGATGAATGCCAATTTTACATATGGAACCCTTGTTTGTGAGGTAAGGGACTCTCTCCATGCAAAAATTTCACTACACAAACGTGCACATACCCTACCTTGTCTAGGTGGGTTTAGGAGGGTGAGATGAAGGGTATTGAAGCCAAGAAAAATTCCCAAAAATTTTAAAGAGGTAGGGCTATATATTGGCTTTAAAACACAAGTTAAATTTGGTGAAATAGATGTGAATAAGGTGATCAAATTAGGAAAACACGACGACTTCCTAAATCTGCAATAGAAAAATAGTAGTAACTTAGGGTTTGATGGGAATGAAGTGTAGGGAGGTTGTGAATGGTAGGGAATGATATAATATGGTTCAACGAAGGTGTATGAGGATATTAGAGGGTAGGGTTAGGGTTTTAGTCCACTAAAATATCTCAACAGTAGGAAAAAGTGAAAATGTAGTGTAAAAGGAAGTGAACAAGAAAATCAGTATTGCGCTTGATAAATTGACTTGAGGAGGATACGAGATGCTTAATTATTGTTGAGGAATCTTCAAAATCTTATGGGAATGGCCTTGGAGATTGGTGGAATTATTTGCGAGCCAAAATACCCAAAACATGCACTTTTCAGATGCGTAACACACCTCTGCCAGATGCGTAACAAGCCTTCCAGATGCGTAACAAAACAATTCCGGATGCATAAAAAACCCTTAGATGTGTAAAAAAACTCTCCATATGTGTAACAACACTCTCCAAATGTCTAACAAAATGCTCTAGATATGTAACAACACTCTCCAGATGCATAACATAATGCTCTAGATGTGTCACCAAGCCCTTTTGGAGTAGTTTTCTTGCTTTTCTTCAAACCCTTGACAATAGCGAATCAATGGTGAAGGTAAGGGAGGAGCTCCACCAATCATGAAAAAACAATATGAGTTGAAAAAACATTCTTTTTCCTTTTATAACATCTTTGGAATGAATTTTTGTCTTTTAGTCAAACAAAAGACTTTGAGGGCAATTTTTCCTTTTTGGAACAATTTGACTATGAAACAAGTTTTTAAATAAGACAAAGTGTCTTACATTATTCCCCTAACTATGCCAACTCCATTTAAAATACTTATGTGATGAAAATGAAGCCTTGTTTGCCCTCTTTGGTGAAATTTTTGGACTTTTTAGTGGCAAAACAAGGACACCTAGACAACAGACCTAGATGGGAGATGGAGTGATTAACCTAAGACTATAAATGAAAATGAGTGACATGACCTTTGAGATGATTATGGCCATGAATGGAATGAGGGGAGAATAGCTACTGACCTAGACCATATGCAGTGACCAAAATTTATTTGAAAACTTATTTTAAAAGACAAAATTTTGACCTAGGACTACTAGCAAATAAATTGAAAGAGCATGTTTGATCACTCAACATATTGACACTAACAGGTTATACACATCTTGGGAGAGGTTATGGAGCCCATTTCATACATGACATCATGCCCTAGCTTGAGAGGATTCTCTCCTTGATGAGTTTCACCTTGATAATGACACTAAGCCACCCTAGCATTATGATGTGACATTTGGGGTGCCTTTTGATGACTGGAGGTGACTTTTCATAATAATACATGACGTTTTGACGAGGATAGACAACTGTTTTATGATACATTGCATCTTTTGAGAGAGCGGCTACTTTTGGAGCATTTATATCCCTTGATGTAGATAATGTCACCATTTTGATCCCTTTTAATTCATACGTGTCATTTATGATGGACAATTTTATATTTTGACATCGTACCTTTGTTTTAGAGGCATATTTGGGGATCAAATAGAGACCTATCCACCTGTTATCATGGATTATCATGTTTTTAAAGGCTTTTAGTGAATTTTGGAATTATAGAGGTAAAGCACTTGGTTTCCCTCATATAAATAGTGGAGTGGTAACCTCATATTTGATCATTGAAACTTGTGGTGGAATAATACTACTTGCTTACTTATCTTACTAATGTGATATGGATGAATGACTTATACAACTTCATTGTTTAGGTTTTGATGGCGATCCATGGTTATGGCTTCAACGATGAGTATTTATTTATCATGTAAGTTTTTTCTTAATCATTTTGGATTTGTTTATCAAATGCATGAAGTATGGATGTGCTTATCAAGTGGTGAAGGTGCATTATTTCTCTTGTATTTTCTTAAATAAATCCCATCTTGCAAAACTAGGAGAGATTATGATGTATATACCTCCCTTGATATCGTTTTTAAGGTAGGTTTTGTAGTGTAATACTATAATTATTATTTCTATAGGAAGACACCTAGATTTATAGAGGAATACCCTAGGGTTTATCCAAAATCCATTTTTTATTTCTTCCTTCAAGAGAGTACATAATTTTGATTCCATTATCCCAAAAAAATAGTAGGCACTAGTACAATTCTTCATTATTTCATCAACCAAATTAAAATATACTTTTATTTTACATTTGTATGGCTAGATTAGAGTTTCTAAGAAATCATATGTCAATTTTTAGCCACAATAAGCTAGACATTACGGTTTAGTTAGCATTTTATCCATAAAAATATATTTTATTAACTTTTAATGCATTGTTACTTCAATTTTAAACCTTTAGAGGCTTGATATATTTCATTATTAGGGTTGTTATATTCCATTTTCAACAATCCTTTTCATTTCAGAAATCAATTGTTTGCAAAACCCTAGTTTAGCTAGTATTTTCAACCCTTAATTTCCTACATTGTTTATTTTTTCAAGGGACTGCATTATTTATGTTGTTGTAACTTTAAATATTGCTAAATATTTTCATCTTTCACACGTATTTACATAACCATAGCATTTTTGGGATACCATATGGTCTATTTCACACGATACATATCATAAATTGCCTTGTTTTACCTTGAAACATTTCCCAAGTTGTGGTATGTTTGAGTAACTAATATTGAAGTTCATATACTTGATATCATATTTTTATAGAATTCCTTGAAATCACTAGAGAAACCTTCCTTATGTAGGATTGTCTACTTCACTAAAATGAGGGAACTAAGTTATTATGTGATAATGGTAACGATTCCATGTTACACTTTTCTACACCCTTATGATAGGATTTGCATTAAGGTGCAAGATTTTGTGATAAGACATATTGGAATCTAAACAAGGAAGGGTATGTGCACATTTATGTAGTGAAATTGTTGCATGAAGGGAGTCCATTTCCTTGAAAAAAAAGGGTTCCATATGTTGATTGGAATTCAACTAGGTTGTCACATTTTATTATTCCTCAATTGGATTGTCTACACCTCTACGATACATATCCTTAGCAAACATGCGCTAAAAAAATGCCTAGAACTTCCACTATTTGTTGGGTGTATATGGGTATTCAATGTTTTGAGTTAGTTTTGCATTCAATGTTAGGAAATTTATTTTTTTGGTTTGCAAGTGTTAATAGCATGTGGAAATGGTTCATGTTTCCAAAAAAAGAAAAAGAAAAAATCTTCGATAAAACACCCTACATACACATATTTTGACTATGATGATAAACAAATCAAGCATTTTCGACATCCCCGCAATAGAGGTAGTTAGGATTTGGTCTTTAAAATTCCTCCCCTCTAATCGAGTTATCATTCACATTGTCCCATAAAATTAAGTGTAATATCCCTGGTGAAAAATCCAATGTAATAAAGTTAAAAATAATAACCACAGATTTATGGGACACTTATTCCAAGTTGAATGTTTGGAAAAACATCCTAGTGGGTGTTCTTTTCGGTTAATATGTAGGGGTAGCATATCGTTATATAGGTATGTGATTCATGGTTTTTATAAGAATTAGGGTTATATATATTATTGTTAGTTTATTGTTTTGTGGTTACATGTACGATAGATGCTAGTGAATCAGTGTGGTCATATGCACACGTGTCATATAGTCATGTATGATAGTAACCTGTCTTGATATGCATTGCTATTTTTGTTTTATGTTAGATAAATTACATGTAGTTAATGAGAATGTTATAATTTAACTTGTTGTTGTTGTATGATAGTAGCTTGATGATTAGGTTATATGTTGTTGATGAGCATGATATATAACTTATTGTTGTTGCATGCTAGTGACTTGATGATCGGGGTTATTTCACTAACATATTGATGTTATATGTACTATGCTAAATTGGAATGGCCCATGTAGATGGTTAGGGTTATGAAATTTAGGCATTAGTCGACGTAATTATTCTAATGTCTTGTATTATGTCTAAACTAAATGTGCATGTGTGAATGTATGCACGAATGAAATTTTCTTATGGGTTTATTATGTGAACACGTTAGCTAGATATTGTTACATATATCATGATCTTATTTATGATTGAGTTGATATGTTAGTGAAGTTATATCATGCTAACCTAGATTGATTGTGCATACAAGATAGCCTCCCCTAAGTTACATTAAGGCATGAGTTTTCTTATATAGTATACCTGGTGCTTGACTATTTTGAGTGTTGTTTATGCCATCTAGTCGATCTATTTAGGATTTCATATTTGCAAGTTGTTTGAATGTTTGATTAATTGCATGATATGAGTATATGTGTATGTAAGATTGCATGAAGAAATGGTATTTCTTTAATATGGTTTTACTAACACATATGTGTTTCTATGGATGATATGTACTTGAGTGTAAGTAGGTGATAGTTGTAGCGTTATGTATTATGACCGATGAATGTGATTTGATTGTGGATTATGACATGGTTGTTAACCCTGGTAAATTTTGATTTCGAATTGATAGATATGTTGTCTCAATGTTGATACATATGCCTGACATGTGCTTGTTTTGTTACAAGACAACATGATTGGAAAAACAAGGTAAGGTAACTAGATTTTTGTTATGTTTATTTATGAACTGATAATCATGTGTCTATGATAGTATGATTCGTGGATTACATGGCAAGAGTTCCATGAAATTTTGAAGAAGGCTCGGGATGAGATTTCCTTTGGAAGTGTTGGGAAACCATGGGGATTTAGTCATGTTTTTTTATTGTTAGTCTTGTTCTTTTGGTCTTTTGTGATTTGATTGTGATTGATCTGCGGCTTTGATTGCATCTAGTGTATGGCCATACCACTTGCTTTGGTGTCTTATTACTATTGGTTTTCCATGGTCTCATTCTTTGTTTCTTATGAATGTATTTTATGTTTTGAGAGTATTGGGAATTGGTTGGGGAAAGAGAAATTTAATGGAGCTCACGAAGAGCTGAATGAAGTAAAACAGTTAATGTAAGGCATAAATGGACCTCAGTGCATGAGCAAGCACATCGGAAGGTAAAAATATGACATCCGGATGGATTGGCTGAGTCCATTGTGGTAAATTGATGGTGTTAGGATGGTTATGAGAAAGGTAAAGTAAATGGATCTGAGATATCATATGCCTTGTCTATGTTGGGAACATTGCTCTCAATATTATGCATATTGTGCATAGATAAAGGAATTTTCTTAACCTATACCTTATGATATCTGGTAATTATGTTGTGATCATGATTATGATAATGTATTTATATGTATGTATGTGTGTATTCATGTCACTACCTGACGAGGTCATGATTTATTTATGTTGATGTTTATATATGTATCCATGTATGTATGTATGTATGTATGTATGTATGTATGTAGGTATGTATGTATGCATGTCATGTTTGAAAAGGTCTTCATGGATCGTGATTGTTTAATGATGATATTACATGTATATATGTGTGTATGTATGTCGTTGTATGACAAGATAATGATTTTTTTATGCTAATGATTATATATATATATGTATGTATGTATGTATATATGTATCTATGTCACTACACGGAATGTTTTTCAAGGATCATTCTTATTTAGGAATGATTTCTTATGCAGGTTAATGGAATGAAGAGGTTCCTGGCTATGAGGAATCAAGTGGCATATTAGCCTAGAAAGATATAATAGGTCAGTATCATGTGGGAATGAATTGATATTATATGCTTATACTATGCCTATGTTTGTGTTATGGACTTGTTACACGTCATTTTGTCACCATGACATTTGACTATTCATATGGGTCTATCACCATCCATATCATGTTCCATTAGAGGTGAAAAATACTAATGTTCCTGAATCAAGGCTTGGAATTGGAGAAAATATCTATAAAACCCTTAAAATTCTACCTGCGTGGTTTTTCTAGCCTTTCCCTGTGCATGCATTGTTGTTCTATCGATAAAATGCGGTAACTTCCACACTTTTTTCCACTATTACCTGTGCACCCTCGCGAAAATAAAATAAAATAAAAAAGTAACTCTAGAAGCCTAGTTGGTCGAATATTCTCGCAAATGGAAGCTTCTAGAGTTGCAATCAGTTTGAGCTTTATCCCTCCACTCATGGAGCTTATCCCTTGTTCGATGGAGCTCAAATCCCCTCATGAGAGGAATCCATCCCCCTCTTCATGGAACTGAAACTACCTCCATTTCCTTATAAATTGAGCTCAAGTTTCAGGTTGAAGGGTAGACACATGTAGATACCAATGTAATTAGAGTCTAATATATATAGTTTTTAAGCTAAAGAGTTTTCATAAGAGTGCATAATTTCTACACTAGTGAGTTGGTGTTGGCATGAGAATGATCACACCCTTGTGTCTATAACTCCATGCTGATATTCAGAGAGGAAGTCTTATCATACTGAAGGAGAAACGATTGTTCAGGACCTCGGGAGAAATATGTACAACATCAAGGCATCAGATTGTAATATTACTCTTTTTATTCAAGATAATACATATGGATATCTTTTTCTCATTGCTTTGTTTCTATGCTTATTAGAATAATGTCAGTACTTAGACTCCTTGATCACTAATTTGGATTAGCATTTTCTGATTATTATATGTTGTAGATGATTTGATTCTTTGTCTTGTCTTTTATTGCAGGTTCTATTCATTGGAGAAACCACTTTGAAGCGATAGGAGAAAAGGCTACATCAAATGTTTGGATTTCAAGGTAGGGGCATGTCCTCTCTACTTTACTATTATAATCTTGGAATGCAATTAATCTAGAGGAAAAAAATTTCAAATGGATATTTTTCTTTAGTTCCTCGCTGAGTACTAGGGAGATCGCTCTTGTTCGCAAGAGGGATTAATCCACGTAACAAATGGTGACTCTACTAGGGATTCTAGAGCTTAGTTTTCTTTGTTTGTATTCAGTTTGAATTTTAAGTTTTCTGTTTTTTACTTCTCTGAGTTTGGTTGGGTAAATAAATTTTAATAATCCCTGAAAAAGAAAGCTTGTTATTTATTTTTTTCCAAGTTTTTTCTTGCCCCGCATAGTTTTGAAAATAGTGTGGCAACCGCACAAACTTTTTAGTTCAATTCAATGCGATGAAAATCGTATTCACCGTAAGTCACATGACCCCTCAAATTAAAAATAAATTTTCTTTTAGAGCCATGTAACCCGATTCTTTTTGTTTTCCTAATCCATCTTAGTTGTCAATCTTGTGTAGAACTTTTCGTAAATTTTGGTTTAGGTGATTTATCATCCTCGTTTTGTGTATTTTATAAGTGAATGTTTGTCCTAGTTTATTGTTTCTTCTTAAGGTCAAGCTTCCTTCATTTTCCTCAAATTAGTGGTATTAAGTGATTTTGTCTTTTCTTTTGTGCCTACTGGACTATCGTAAACCTTACTTTTAAGAAAAATTGTTCACTTTTCATTTGCAAACCCTCGAAGAGCTTCTAGCTTTCATCGAAGTTCGATTTAACACCAAAGCACTTTGGATGTTTTCATTTTCATTTAGGATAAGTGGAAATTCTTCTTAGTCCCATCACAAACTAGGAGAAATCATCCTCAAACATTCTAGATGTATCAATTATAATTTTGTTTGGATTTTGAAATTTTCTCGCTTTTAGAGTTTTTTAGAGATTGTTTTCTTGGGAATTAATTATTTGTTCAAATTGTAGTTTTTGATTCATCGACTCAAGGAATTTTATTTCCAAAAGAGAAATTGATCTTTTTTGCAAATTTCTAGTTATTCATGAAATCGTCTTCTTTTCAAAAAGGATTTTTTTTATGAATGAAAGGGTTTGTGTTTTGAAAATTGACAGTCTCTAAACTT
Organism: Pinus albicaulis; assembly: GCA_034641835.2. Classification (NCBI taxonomy): domain Eukaryota; kingdom Viridiplantae; phylum Streptophyta; class Pinopsida; order Pinales; family Pinaceae; genus Pinus; species Pinus albicaulis. Next base: position 555,914,656 of record CM076572.1, read on the forward strand.
TCTCCAAACAAGATTCATTGAAAAAGAGTTGTACCCTCATATAGATGAATTTATATTTTGAGTTTCAAATACAACATCATTAAATTTTCTAACCTATATCATTTATGTTAAGTAAAAGAAAATTAATACAAAGAAGCTAATTAAAACAATATAGATGTTTTACATTTTCTAGGGCTTATTTCTACCTAACATAGCTTAGGATAGTGTTTTGGAACAGTTTGTAACAAAATTTCCAAAATAGTTTAAACAAAAAAGTAGAATTAAAAGAGGGAAAAATCCAATTGTCTCATTTGCACTGGGAATGTCTTCTTAAAAGAGTCAAGCACGAGATCAAGTCGGGACCCAATGAGGTAATCGTCTTGCCTACTGGCAAAGATAGAATAAGGGTGCAATGTGAATACAAACGTAAACCCCGCATTAACCATTGCCTAGGAGCTTGTGGTCACTTGTGAGGAAACCTTGGATTTACCATGCCGATGAGCCTTAGCTTAATACTCTACTCTTACATGTATATTTGTGACTTGCGTATGGTTCCCCTGTGCAAATTTGTTTCCATTGTGACCTTAGTGACCATAATCTTTAGGATATTTTCCAAGGTGATGGTGGAGGAAGGTCCCACTATACCGGAGCAAGACTTCGCTAGACTCACTTGGAATTTATAATACTCTTCACTTCTCGGACGGCATAAGTGGAGAATTCACCTAGACCTGCTTCTTCATTAAGTAGGTTTTCGAAGTAACTATTCCAACCGCTGTTTTCTGCTATTGTACCCCAATATGTTGGTTTTCATCACCAACTAGTGTTTTAAGTGTGGGAACATATTGCTCAAGGTGTGGGGATTGTCTCTAAGATTTTTTAGGCATGTGTTCAAATTTATTATTTCCTTAGCGGCCTTAGGTCTATTTTTCCTAAACTTTTTTTATTTCATGTGTTAAACATTAACCATCATTGAATCACCGAGACACTCTCAGAGAATGCAGTGGAAACCCCCTAAGTATACACCAAGTCAATTAGAAAAGCTTAAATATGAAATAAGTCAACAATCAAAGAACAAGATCTACCAACACGCAGAAACATCACTAATTATATCCCGATTATGAATTAAATCAACCCCGCTTAAGAACAACCATAAATTTTGAAATTAATCACGCTGAGTCTCGCAAACTGCAGAATTAGATATTCCACTTATTGAACCCAAGATATATAAACCCGAAACTCGAATCTACTTCTATCCGGAAATAAATTTCGTAGTTCATAGCCCAAATCCCCTCGGTCATCCTCGTTCACCTCAAAGTTAAGTTTGCATCACCGAGAACCTTCCTTTGGTTCGATTAGATCGAAGAGATTACCGACATGGAAGAAGATATTTTACTTCCTTCATGTCAAGAATATTTAGATCTAAGGCATGTTGAATCGATTTACAATTATAAAATGCATTTTAAAACCACACCCTTGGTATTCTCAACCAACCAACTTTCACATAATTTGTCTCAATTATTTCACCACCCCGTATTCCTTCTTACCCATACACAAGAGGCAAGACAAGCCATCAAACATGTATGGTGAGTCATCCATGTTTTCTTCATCGCTAAATTTTTTTTTTGTGTCGTGTGGTCCAACAAGCCTTATTGGATACCAAATACTGTACTTTATCAGAGCATCTCCTCTTTCTTAAAAACTTACACAATCAATCGGTGAATGAATCTCACACATAAAATTTGACAATGTAATAAGTATATATGATGTCCGGAAATATTCCCTTTACTCCGACCCTCAAGGTAAAATTTACCCATCAAAAAGGGATACTCCCTGCGGACAACCTCAAGGAAAATACCCTATACCAGGGCCACAACCACTTCAAGGCGTACCCTGCGTTAGGCCATAGCCTCTTCAAGGGAAACTATGCTATGGCCACACCCTATTCAAGGACAACAAACTCCTTTACGGCATCAGTTTTATCAAGAGTAGAAATAATTTCAAGGAGGTCAACCTTTACTGGAAATTATCCAGAAAATTATCAAACTTACATTCCAATACCTCAACCTGGTTATGGTCAACCTTACACATCGCAACCTTTAAGGGGAGCTCGTTATCCCGAATTTAACATCGTGTGGAACCCGTCGTTGAACCAACAGAATTTGCAACCCACTCGAAAATTTTATAATCAACTGTCGCCCAACTGTCAATTTGGTTAAGGGACTTCAGCTCCCCAACAACCTACCTGCACCTATACTTCAAATCGTACCTCGTAGAGCTCATACCTAGTAGTCAGCAAGTCGGTCCGAGTATGCCACAAACTCATGCCCAATCTACCGTGCAAAATTATGTTCAACAACCAAGTAAATCCCATCCCTAGAGTTTCTAAGTCCCTATTGCTACAACCCCTCAAATGGCAACATAAACTCCAGAGTCATAGAAATCCCCCAAGTCACTACTCATCAACCTAGACTCGTGGTTCAGCCTACAATTCAAACCTCTCCGTGGGACAACCTCGACACCTACAATTCCAACAAACCAACCTTATACATGTCGCTTTTAATCAATCGTATTAAGGGCGCTTTCAATATGGACCCGTAGGACAAAATCCACTTTCTCAAAGTCAACCATACCTCGTTATATGTATTAGATACTATCTCAACCTCATCGATGGCTAACCCCAGATACCCTAGAGGTATTTCCGAATCCCAACCGCACGTTATTCCCGGCAACCCCCGGATGACATCCTCCTCCGGTAATCGGTATCGTTCCTCAAGGCTACCGCTTTTTCCCACAGACCCTAACTCGCTTGCCATTCATTGAAACTTTGGATTTTCCACATTTGTCACTCCTCATAAACGACCATCCAATTTATTGTCTTCTATTTTGGCCGCCAATGACAAATAAGTTGCCTAATGACATACAAAGCTTGAAGGAAAATTAGAGTAAAGACCCCCTCAAACCATGTTATGACTTATCATCTTTTGGTGCGCATCCAACTCTTTTTATCGATGTATTCCATGTGATTGAGATTGTTTCAAAGAACATGGAAAGGCTTAGCCGCAAAGTGGTATATTGAACTACCACATGGATCTTTCAATACCTCAACGCATTAGCAACAAATTTATTAGCTCACTTTTCAGCTTGCTAGTCCATTACGACAATGGCATAAAACTCTTAACTTTATTAAAGTCAGGCACGTCTACACACATTTCAAATCACATACATGAATGGAGACGTAGATGACATTTAGTGATGCTTATTCCGGATCAAATCTTGCGTAATGGTTCATCAAATCATTACTTCCAAAGATCATCGAAGATGTAGCTATGAGGCGTTGTTACAAAATAGTAGGTCATAGCTCAAGCACATTACTTATACCCTCGGGCACACACACCGGGTACTTTAATACGAAAAATTCTCGACTTTCCACGCCTGTGTCAGCTAACTACAACCTTCCGGTTCTATTCCTTGAAATGGTATAATTGCATGCTTAGTGCTAACGATTTTAGGTATGAAGATGTCATCCAAACCTAATTCTCCCATAATAACTTTACTTATCCACGAAAGGAGATTCTTGCCTTGAAATTCAGTCGACATTTATGTTGTAGATTCATCCACGACTAAAGCTAAAACTAGTAATAAGAAGAAAGGAAAGGATAAGAGTAAACAAAATACATTCCCAAAGAGAAAATTGTGAAAAAAAATGAGTCGATCGATGAAAAGCTAAACCTCGCTATCCGTTTCATATATGACGAGGATCACTATACTAAAGAGCGGTCAGCCCACATCGTTCCAGGTATCCAAATTTTTCAAAGGTTCACCCACACCCTCGTTGTCTTGAAGGGATCCTTTTCCACCAAGATAAGAAATGACAGGATCTTCTTCTAATTCATCGACAAGATATTTTAATGATGTCTCAGGTCATGGTTGCGACACGATCTCAAGACTATGGAGCTAAGAATCATGTGTAATCGGGTGGCTACAGACTAAAAATTCTTACCAAACACCATCCATACCCTTAGTTTATGAACCGCCAAATCAAGAAACCCATTACTGATCTAGTGATTAAACCTCCTACTAAAGGTACTTTTGAAAGTCGTATTTTGATCCACATGCGAGAGATTCATGGGAGTTACAACATTATTGAGTATTTCGTGATATCCCCTTCAAACAATGTCACCTAGAAGTGCCAACAATCATGTCCAACAAAGGGAATTACTATCATCGTATATTGGAGCTATTTATCCTTAGGATTTGAACCTCCTCGGGTCTTTGACCTCGAAAAATTTTAGCAGTAGCCCTAGACCCTCATCGATGGCTTTTCGATTTCCGGTATTAGTCAAATCAAGATGATTGTACTATAATCGATGAGGGGAAATTCATGTGTATAATTTCATTAAATTGTTGGAATTTTGGTTCTCCAACACTCAACCAATCGATTATCCTTAAAGCCTTTGATGGAAGAGGATTTCATCCTAATTTTAATACTCTAGGATCTACCTATAGAAGTAGAAGGAAAACTAAGCATTTCAGAGGTGGGTGTTGTTGATGCCCCTCTTGATTACAACCTTCTTTTGGGTCGTAGTTGGTCTTATGCCATGACCGTTGTAGTTTCATTAATTTTTTGAGTAATCATGTTTCCTCATAAAGGAAATATTTTGAAAATCAATCAAATATCATAATTCTCATCAAAACCTACTCTTAAATCTGACATAGCATCCAACATGTCAAAAAGTAAGTTATCCCATAAGAAGATGTTGGTGGAGGATTAATGAAGGATTCTGCTTCTCATGGAAACTTTCGCTATACTCCTCCACCCAAAAGACTGCGAACAATTTCCAACAACATCAATATGATCTCATCAAGCACTATACCATTCGATGACACATGGATTGTTCCTTCATAATCAAAATTGGACTCTTTCACGACAGATGCTCAGTCCTTTTGAATTGGCATATGTAGTGTGATAATCGTATTTCGACACCCCTTCAACTATACCGATCAAATGAATGTGATCATTGAAGAATCATCTTCTCTTCATCAAGCTCAATCCCCGATACCTCATTTTCTGCATCCCTTTCAACATGTATTTGAAAATGATGAAAGTATTCGAGAAATTTTTTCATCGATGAATTACCCCGGGATGATCTACATCATAGATCTTCATTTTTACCTCGATCTCGATAATCTTGAAAATGATTTTTCGTCTATTTTTACAATTTATTATATCAAGGAATCCCAAAATCCCACGTCGATCACAGATCGTGATTTCGAGGAAAATTTGGAAAATATTTCTACAACAATTTCTATCGACATACTCGCTAAACTCGGGAATTATTGAAAACATTCATATAGATGCTTCTTGTTCGACATAAGAGATTAACACTTATAAAGTCCTATTTCAATAATTCCGAGACATTTTTTCTGTTTCCACATGAAGAGATGCCAGAATCGATCCTAAGATTGTAATTCATGAAATTAAGACATACCTTGATGCTAAGCCTATTAGACAAATATTAATATCCAATACATTCCGCGAAGAGCTACAACAATGAAAGTTGAAGTTGAGAATTTATTACTTAAAGCAAGATTTATTTATCCAATTTTTAATGCATTGGGTATCTAACATAATTCCCCATTACAAAGAAACAAGGGACCGTAAGAGTATGTGTCGATTATCTAGACATTAAGAAGACATGTCCAAAAGACAACTATATCTTATGCCATATATCAACCAAATTTTTGATGATTGTGTCAGAAATGAAATATTCTCATTTATGGATGGTTTTTCCTGCCACAATCAATCAACGTGATTCCCCTATTTATCAACCAAACAACATTTATATGTCCCCTTGGGCACATTTTCTCTTATTGCAAGTTACCTTTTGGACTAAAAAATGGTGAAACTTTTCAAAGAGCTATCTCTTATGCTTTTACATATCAAACATATTGTACAAATATTTATTCAGATTTACTCTAACTGGCCATTCTTTATGCAAAGAGAGAATCATCCGTATACTTACGAGCTATCTTCATGAGATGCATTAGAAAAATTCCTTTAATCCACAAATGTGTTTTTTGTGTACAATCACAGGATTAATCAGATTTAATATTTCGAACATGGTATTCATGACAATCCTTCCCCGAAGGCTGAGGATATTATCAATTTACTCCTCCTCCTTCCACTCTTCGCCAACTCTGTGAGCTCGCAAGGGAAAGAAAACTTTTATGTAGGTTTATCGTGAACTATGTAGAGTTAAAAAAAGGTTTACCCGATTTTTTGAAACAAATTGTTCCTTTTATTTGGGATGATATTGCCGATAAATCTTTTGATGCACTTAAAAACTCGTTGACCCATGCATCCCAGACACATTTGCCTAATTACCAACAAGGATTACTTTTTACACTTAGTTGCCTCGATTTCACAATTGGAATGGTTTTGGTTCAGAGGATGAATCTCACAATGAACATGTGATATACTACCTAAGTCGAATCTCAAACTGTTGAAATCAAATATTCGCATGTGGAGAAATTGGCCTTGGCAATGGGGCCTGCTAAAGCCCAACGATTCTGTCATCATATACTATTATGTAAAATGACAAGGATATCTAATTGCCACCCGATGATGTAAATTTGGAAAACAATTAATAGGGCTAAATACTCCAAATGGATTTTCACGTATTAAGAGTTTGATTTGGAAATTCGAGAAATCCAAGTCAAGGAAATCAAGAGTGTTTCCGAGCTTATGTATGATTTTCTTTTCCCCAATACCGAGATGGAAACCATGGCAGAGAATCCTATCTTGATGAATCTATATTTTCTTATCTCAGGATTTCTTTAGACCCCTTGGTATGGAGATGTCAATATATATCTTCAAACCCAAACCCTTCACCTAGAACTTTCATGTTTAGACTCGATAAAGAATCGATATCAATCCCATTAATACAATACTTTTGGGGACACTCTTTATCATCGTGGTGTGGGTTCTATTTTTCGACGTCAGACAACTCACATAGAGGCCGAAAAGGTTTTGAATGATTGCCACTGGAGCATGTGGTGGTCATATGTCCGAGCGCCAATAACCCAAAAATATATTGTGAGCTAGTTATTTTGGTCTTCTTTTATTCAAATATTGTATCATCGCGTCCGAAAATGCTACAATCGGCTAACGTATCGAAAGATATGTGCACCTCCACTCTCTTCACCCAATAATTGTTGTCATTCCTTTTACGAAATGGGGCATCTATTTCATTACATGTAACCCCACTTACCGGGGGGCATGGGTATATTATTCTCACCATATATTACTTACCAAATGAGCTGAGGAGATGGCAGCATTTTGTTGATGGAAAAACTATAGCTACTTTCATATTCAATCATGTAATTTCTAGCTTCGTGTCTCAAGCTATTATTACGAACCATGGGAGTCATTTTAGAAATGTTAAGTGATGACTCCAACTTTCTCGATCAACTTGGCTCATGTCATGATTATACTCCGTATTACCCACAAGCTAATGGTCAATTCCGAGGCCTTCAACAAGGTTTTAACCACCATGATTAAATGGATTGTTTGGACTCATAAATTGAATCAGCATACCATGTTTTTCTGCATTATGGGCATGCACCAAACCCTACAAAAACTGCCATAGGGTTCACTCCTTTGCAACTTGTTTATGGTTTAGAAGTTGTGTTACCCATTGAATGTGGGAATACCACCACCAAATTAGCCATTGAGTTATTACCATCTACCCTCTCAAGAGTGAGAAACACTTTCTATACTTAGCACAATTAGATAAGACTGATTTACCACCGCATTGTTTATCAAAGCTCACAAGAAATGTGTGAAAGCTCCATATGATCAAAGTTTTAACCCTCACATTCATTCATAAGGTGACCAAGTTTTAGTATATGATCAAGATAAATGACAAAGCTAGGTTACTGTGTAACCCGAACCGATGTGGCATGGTCCCTATATTCTCAAGCATGTGCTTGCAAAAGGATCCTATTAATTAATTGATTATGACGAGGTCTTTAGATAGACCTAGAAATGCTCTTTATCTTAAGAGATATTAGTTTTGACTTTCATGTGAAGATATTCTGTAATATAATAGTTACTTTTTGGAATAGTTGGTGCCTTAGATTAGACAAGTGTGCCTAGATTAGGTTTTTTGTCAGCATTATTATCGTTGCTTATCTTGATTACTCTTGATATTGCGTATGCTCTATATCCCTTCAAACATACATTGGTTTTGGTTGATGGTTCCTGTTGTAGTACATGGAATATCTCTTCCGCGGTTTCTTAAGTATTCATTCACCCACCGACTGGCTAGTTTCAATCTATGGATGTGCCTTCGTCAAACAATGAACAATATCAGAGAATATCACGGCCCATCGACAGATTCCATGCCATTACATTTCGGTATTCAACAATTGACTAATAGGGGTCGGATTCACAACTCATTGTATTATATTTAAACATATTTTTTATGCAATTAGAAATATAGTGTTGTTAATATTATTTTTGAAGGTTCGTCTTTGGAATGACAATTTGATTATATCGAATATCAACATATTTCAAGAAATTTAAACACATTGGTTGATGCATTAGCTAATCATGTTTTAAATATACATTTCAAATATTAATAAAGGAAACCAAAACAATATTCAATCCATGTTGAACAAGATACCCAAAGAATGAAAGTAGTAATATCATTAGATAGATAAGTTTGTGTCTTAAATATTACATCGTATCCGATCAAGGGTTCAAACACCCTATGATCTAAAAGATACTAATACAAAAAACAAAAATTTCGATCTACATTGACCATCAAATATCCGTGATGATGATCATGGTAATAAACTATAACACGCACCACCTTGCACAAAAATCTCCCCCGAATGGACCCGGAACACCGTCACGTGTCTCTGCAGCCCAAGAAGGATATCATCGAGGCTCCTGTCTCCCGTGAATATCAATGGTCAATATCTCAAGTTTGTGCTCCATGTCGACATAATATTTGGCAAACATTGTCCTATGGGGGTGCTAATGGTTGCCCTGTCACAGTTTACTTAAGTGTTACCGTTGTGGACCGATATCCGGATTTAAAAACAAATTCAATATTGGACGATAAAAAATCAAATAAAAATTATATTTAAAAACTTCAAAATTATTCACTAACCCGTCTGCACACATGCCCCTTGAGGAAAATGTCTCGTAGATCACCCCCATAAATTCATTCCCGCATAAGGAAAATATTCAATGGTGAAGACTTGGTTCTTGAGCCACATGAAATAAGCCGAGTAAACCGAACTATTGAACCACCCTCACCACCATGGCAAGCCATTAAGGTTACCCATCGCACCATCAAATGTTTCGTAGAGCTCCACGATCTACCTGAATCGCTGAGGAGCGATGGAATTTTCTCCGGGAGAAAATGAGATAAGAATGGCACCGTATCCAAAGTTTTTCAACTTCGTATTCTTGCTCTTAGTCAACCAGCCTTTCATATCGTTACCCTACGCCAATTGAATATTGTTCCTCCTAAACACCCGACTACATTTTTCATTCATGATTTAGTAGCCCACATGAGGAGTTGCACCTCATGACAACTGTCACTATAAATGTTGCGTAATTTAAGCTCGCAACTCGTAAGATGGTTTTGATGTCTATATGACCATCTTAACTATGCACTATTGATACAATACCGAGCTTTTAGCCGTAGTAGGAAGACCTTCCTCTCTAGTCCGAAATAAGGAGATGGTTCTCCCTCTTGAGATAATCTTAAGGAACATATGTCCGTTGGCTCAATCTTGTGTCAAGGTCACCAATTGTGAAACATTGGCCTTGAACATCCCATGCATTCACAAGCCAAGTCATTAGCTCCACTTTGTACTTTCATTCCCTGGACAGCTCAGACCCTGTACAACCATAAGCTAATGCATGCATGGTCGATTGTCATCCATGGATTTGTTATCTATGAGTCGTGTTCTCATTCCCGTCATTCCAACATGATTGAAAATCCTACAAATCAACAAATTAAAACAATTAGAATCAGCTGGAAGAAAATTTGGACATATTTTAGGGAGAAATTTTAGTTTTAAAAAGTCCACAATGTTTGCAGAAAGTCAGAAAAGATAGCTCAAGTCATTTGCACGCGGCCCATGGAGAAACTCATGGCGTCCAACATTTTTTCTTTTTAAAATATTGTTGGGGTGCATGGTTACTGCGCGGATCACCGCGCACCCCCGAGGGCGTATTTTGAAACATGAATTTCTCCTAAAAATGAAATAAAAGCTAAAAAAAAAAATGAAACCATGTGAAAAACATAGCTAAGGATGATGTGATTACCCGGTTCTAACATTTCTCTTGAGAAATTAAATTCGCTGGTTCTCCTCGATACCGCTTCTCCGGAAGTTTTTTGGCCAAAAACTCTATATGCACTATTCTAAAAAAAGAGGTGAAAATGACTTATTTTCAACTCCTTTTTATAGTTTTTAATGAATAAAATATTATTATTTTATTTATTTTCACTTTTAAAAGATAATTTTTAAATATTTTTACTTTTTAGTTGCATTTGTCATATTTTGAGATTTTGTGTAGGATAAAATATCTTTTGTGAAAATAATTATTTTGACATCGAGTATACCTATTGCTTTCAAGGCTCAGAAAATATGAAAAGAAACCCTGGAGTCCTCTTTTAAACCCTTTTCGTACCTCGAAATATGGAAAGATCACCAAGTACTTGACTATTCAAACTCGTTAAAATTAAATGAGCAATTATTCATTCAAAGAGCAAGTTGGCCTATTTTCTCGACCGAACTCACCAACAAAATACGTCGACCAATCATGGTCATTAGAGTTCTTTGTTGCATTATTTTTTATCCTTTTTTCGCTTGAGAGACCAAATTTATGAAAAAGAACAACCATGGAGTTTACTTATGTTTTTCTTCCGACTCCTTAAACCGAAAATGTCGAGGTTATTCCTTTACATCGGACTCGTTAAAATTTAACGCAAAGGACTTGGCCATCACAATGTGATCAAACTACTCCTTAGGGTTCAATTTTAATAATAAGATGGACTATCCAAAGGATGAGCTTATACAAACAAGAAAATTTGATCCTCCCCCAAAGCTTGACAAAAAAATAAAGAGTACTTTCCAAAAGAATGGGGGAAAAAAAGAGAGAAAAAAGAATACGTTTTCATCCTCGCTAGGAAAGCAACATGCCACTCTTGAACACGATAATTTGTCACACTTGCATCGGGGTTGGGAAATCCTCGTCTAAAAGTTAATCAAAACCACATTGAAAAAGTCTTACCTCGGTTTCGGGTATTATCTTTTTAGTCACAAGCCATCTACGGCAAGTGCCTATTTTGTTTTCAAGGGAGAAATTGGGTCAAACCATTCATCGTAAACAATTGTCTACATCTACAAGTTTACCATCCCCGAGTCAATCCTTGCAAAATATTTCTTCGAAGACTTGATCTAATGGTTTCGTGTCGTGACTTTTCTCCAACGGATCACTTTCTATCGAAATCCCGCTCATTATCTAGAAAGTTAATCTAGAATCCTACCGCACTTTGGGATCTCGCATACCCCAATGGAAGGTTTCTTTGCATTCGATCGAATGATTCTATGAGTGTTCGACCTAAACATTCATTCACACTCTGGTTATATTGTACCGGGAGTACTTTTGAGATCCATTTTCATTATTGGTGGTTTCTCTCACACTTGTTAATGGTTCACATCATCGATCGTAATCATGGTTTCTATCATGTTAGACTTGACACAATCAATCACATGGATAGATTCGTACCAGTCTGTGGAAGCGGTAAATCAAGAACCTAGATCTATTTTCTACCATCCAAGCTATGAGGAGTTTTATTATTCATGACACAAAGAACTACTTCTTATGATAGATGCCGCATCCATATCGTGTCTACTTTTGATGTAATATTGAAACCATGTCTATTAGTTTTTATATTCATGGTAATTCCTACCGCAATGATGATGATGATATATATATATATATATATATATATATATATATATATATATATATATATATATATATATATATATATATATATATATATATATATATATATATATATATATTCATTGAATTTTTATAGGTTTTAATCGTGTCTCCAACCAACTTAATGATAAAGTTAATTTCACCGACAAAGACAATCCTCATACTACACTTTAGGGGCAATCATACATGTCATTTTGTCAAGATGAAATTTGACTATTTACATGGGTCTCACACCATCCATATCATGTTCCCTTAGAGGTAAAACACTAATGTTCCCGAATCAAGTCTTGAATTGAGAAAAGCTCAGAACCCTTAAAATTATACCGCACATTTTTTTTTTTTTAGAATTTCCCCCGCACATGCGTTGTTGTTCTATCCATAAAATATGGAAAATCCCTCACTTTTTTCCACTATTACTCGCACTCCTATGAAAAGAAATAAAATAAAAAAAATTAAATTTTATAGTTTGGCTATGCTCGAATATTCTCCTAACCGGAAGCTTCTGGTGAGTCACGACCGTTTCTTGATCTTTATCCGTCTAGTCATGGAGTTTAAGCCTTGGTCCATGGAGCTCAAATCCCTTCAAGTGAGGAATCCAACCCCTTTTCATGGAGTCAAAACTACCTCCATTTCCCTATAAATTGAGCTCAAGTTTCGTGTAGAAAGGTAGACACATGCAGATACCAATGTGATTAGAGACTAATATATACAATTTCTAAGCCGAAGAGAGTTCATAAGAGTGCATACTTTCTACACTAGGGAGTTGTTGTTGGCATGAGAATGATCACAACCTTGTTTCTATGACTCCATGTCATATTCAGAGAAGGCTTATCGTAATGAAGTGAGAAACGATTGTCAGACCCCGAGAGAAATTTGGACAACATCAAGGCATCAAAGTTGTAAGATTACTCTTTTTATTCAAGATATCACATATGTGGATCTTCTTTTTCATTTCTTTGTTTCTATTCTTATTGGAATAATGTCAATAGTTAGACTCCTTGATCAGCTGTTGATTAGCATTTTCCATTATTATATGTTGCGTACGTTTGATTCTTTGTCTTGTCTTTGATCAGAGGGTTCGAATCATTGGAGAAACCACTTTGAAGCGATGGGACAAAAGGTACATCAAAAATTTGGATTTCAAGGTAGGGGCATGTCCTCTCTAATTACTATTATATCTTGGAATGCAATTAATCTAGAAGAAAAGGTTTTCAAATGGATCTTTGTTTCTAGTTACTTGCCGAGTATTAGGAGATCGCTTTTGTCCGCAAGAGGGATTAATCCACGAATAGACCGGTAATGTTGAGGAGTGCATCAAGGAAGTGAAGGTAGTGTGATTTGTGACATGCTAGGATACATGGATAGTTGAAAGACACTAGAGGCAAGGTTTTAGGGATTAGTGTGGTCTATGGATGTACAATGCTGCTGTGTATATGTTTTGCATGTTGCATATATTCAATGATCAGACGATGGCATGTGTAATGTTGCATATGTAGTATTCCCAGACATATGATGTTGCATGCATGTTGTATATATGGTGTTTATATTTACAAGTGCTGCTAGGTGTGTTAGATATGCGAAGTATGTACATATCATAAAGTGTGTATGTTGGATATGCAAATGGTTGTGTGCATATGGTGGTGTGTGCATGTGTTGAATATGCGTGTTGTGTACGTATGGTGCTATGTATATGTTGAATATGTGCAAAGTACACATATGGTGTTGTTTGTAGATTCGTGTCGTGTACATGTCTTGCATGTGCCGTGTACATATGGTGTCGTGTACATGTGATGTTGTGCACATGTTGTGCAGTAGCCGTGTTGTGTATAAATGGTACCGTGTATGGTTGCCAGCATACGATATCGGTATACATGTGCTATTGTGTGCATGTTGTACACATGTGGTGTCAGGCATTCTATGACTATGTATGCACATGGTGTATTCATGGTATCAAGACATGTATTCATTGTGGTGTAATCTATATATGTATATGTATGTGTATGTACATATATTTTGTTGTACATCGTGTATGGTGTATTGTGTTGTGTTGTACCATGTTTTTTGCACAACTGTGTGTGTGTATGTGTGTGTGTGTGTGTGTGTGTGTGTGTGTGTGTGTGTGTGTGTATGTGGATGGGTGGTGGATGTACATTGTGTGTATGTGTATGTGAGTGAAGAGAAGCAAGGGAACTCGGGTGCTTTTCGAGTGTGGAAATCGATCCAATGTGGGTACAAAAGAACAAAGCCAAAGTATGGACCTCGGAGAATAAGTATAAATATTGCATTTGATTTTGTACTTATTATGCATGTGATATGTGATTTAGACTTATGATGGTTACATGTGATTTATTATTATGGTTTATGATGATTGAATGTTCTTTACGTACTTTATCTATGATGGTTCTATTTTGAGCTAACCATATATGATATTTTTATACATGATGGTTTGATCAAATAGTTAGTTTGACTTGTGTGATAGAAATCGATCAGGATTGCACGTATACTCGATGATGAGCTACAAATGAAGTATGATTTTAAATTATTTCAATTTATTTTGAGTCTAATGGAAAATCATGTGCTTGATACAAGAAATCATGCAATGCTTGGTTTGGGATGATCGAAACTAATTGCAAGAATTAGAAGCAAGAAAAAAGGGAATTGAACAGTAGCAGATGGCCGGTAAAGGCACTCTGTGATTAAAATAATGTGGGGCACTAGTACCCAATAGTGTCCATTGATTTTTATATGCTATGATCGTATCTTCCGATGTGAGGAAGCCTTTCCAAGGGATGGATCGCCCGGGATAGGGGATGTTGAGGAACTTCGGAAGGTGAGTGACTACATAGAAGGGGATTACCGGATTTCCTATGGGGACCGCAGGCTCGCAGAAGCGCGGTGGTGAATTTTTTGTTCATAGCATTTCCAAAATGGAATCGATGACATTTGGAGTGTTCCAAGTTGGTAACTATTCACCGAGAGTAGTAGCGCAAGATTGTAGTGTGTTGACGTTGGATGGCTTTTGATTGTATGTTGAATTTCCGTACTTCCGGAAAGGAAGTGAATCATGGTATTACTGAGGTGGAAATGTGAGCCTCAGATTCCCTTGTTGAAGATGCAAAAGACTACATCCTTTTATTTGTCGTTTGGGAAATGCATATGTATATATGTGGTTGTTAATAAATATCAAGAATGAGTTGTGTTATAAAGCTCCAAAGACACTAAGACAGATTGCTGTGATTAATTTTTTTAAGTAGGTTATTCAGTCAGAAATACCAAATGAGCTAAGTTATAAATCTCCATGGGTAGTATGTTTTATTTTTCAATGATTTTGGCCGATGTGGTTGAACACCGAGATGTGTTCCCCTGTGGGGGGCTCCCCAAAAACTCGGTAAAAATCTCCATGTAATAAAGGCGGCTACAACTAAGGATTAATGGACACTTATTCAAGATTAATGTGTTGGTAACCATCCTAGTGGGTGTTCATTTTTGTTAATATGGCTATGAAATTGAAAAAGCAAAAAGGCATTTGTAAAGGCAAATGGAATATTTGACACTTTTATTTATAAAAATAATGGAAATTAGGAAAAAGGAAGGTGAAAGGTCACATGCTGCATGTGAGTAGGAAAATTAAGGGTAATACTTGGAAAATAAGAAAATAGAGGCATTTTCTATAAAAAAGGATTTCCTGAGGATCAGCTTGGGAAGATTTTTCTACCTTTTGTCACAGTAGTTTTTGAGCTCTCTCATTGTTCTCTCTCTCTCTCTCCCCTTCTCCACTCTTGGAATTTTTTTTAATTCACTTTTGGAATTTGAGTAAGAAAGGTTAGAAAGTAGGAAAATGAGGAAGCTACAAGGAGGAGCAAGATCTAAGTAGCTACAACAATATTCTTTACAGTATTTATTTGCATGTATGATTTCCTTTCTAGATTTGATATGCACAGGTTGAATGTGGTTTCGTTTTCTTGGCATGGGCTTTGTTAGGTGTGAGCAGCAGTATTCAACCTAGCCTTGATATTTCCATGGTTATGGTGTTGTGTAGTTCTCATGTTTTGGTTTAGATGGATTACCTGATGGATTCAAAGCTAAGTGAGGTGGATAGCCGAATATTATTATTTTTATAACACATAACCGATTTATGTGTTGCCTCGATTTAGGACCCAGTGACCCCGATTCGCATTGTGGGTTAGAAACCCGAGAGGTGTTGGGACGAAGTAGGGCCCCATGACACGAGATTGGATCATGTAACCGAGAGATGGCTCTTTATTAGGCCTAGGAATCCTTTTGCCGGTGGAATGGCGAGACATACAGAAGCCTAGAGGGTGGTGTCTCGGCTTAGGGCCTAGTACCTTGATTCAGATCGTGGCTGCCATAAATATCGAGATACCAAGCATGCAGGCCCTCTGCAGGGTAGCAGAGAGAATCGAGTAATGTCCATGCTTCTCGTTGGCTTAGTGATCTAGGTTGACCTGAAAGCCATATTTATATTTGATGAGGGTGAGGTGGTTTAGCCTCGGGATGCCCTCGTTGGTTTTTTTAAGTTAAGTCCCATATTCATGCTTGGAATATGGCACGCGAAGTTATCAGTCGAAGTAAGATTTTGCTCACCAAATTCATGGTCGTGGGAACGGGCAATCCCATCTCCTGTCATTTCTTAGATTCAAAATTGAAGATCTCATTCCTTTGGTGGTCTGTATGCAAACTCAAGTTATTTTGTGGATTTCACTTCAACTTCTAGATAGAGGAGGTTCCAAAATCCTGCAAATCATCGTAAGGGATGATGTCTAATGCAGGGAAAGTACGTTATACCTTTATTGATTGGAATGAACAACTTTCACCGGAAAATGCCAAAAATCACTCAATCGATGTCCTGTCCCCTGCCCGTGAGTTCTAAAACGTTTGTCCTGATCCCATTCCTATGATAAAAATACCTTTATGTAAAGTGTGGTTCGAAGAAGTGGGCGAAAAACAATAGACATATCCATGGTATTTGTGTTGCTATTATGTTAGTTAGAATCTTGTATTTTATCATTGATGATATAAAGGGCTCTATCTATGTTTTTTCCTATAAATTAATACACAATGTATCTATGGTCAAATAGATTGCATTGTAGCAAAAAGACATGTAAGGGAGCGATTCTCGCATAAAGCTTGAGACCCTATGTTTAAATATGTTGTTTATACTCCGTAGATGCAATGTTTGTGACATGTTTGATGAAATTCTTGTCATGGTCGGGGGAGGGGCTCTGATGATTTCCCGATGATGTGATTTCTTCCATGTCTTTGTTTAAAATGTTATTTATCATGTCCTAAAGTTTCAAAACGTTTTGGATAGTGACCTAGGCTTAGGGGCGAAATGTGGCACAATTGGAGTTGCGGCACATAATTGACCTTTTGGGGTTTCAGCCACCACCTTAACAAGGAAATCCTGCGACAAGAGTCTATATCCGCTCCCTTGTCCTCACATGCCCGTGGCCAAGGCTCATGGAAAAATTTAGTCCCTTAGGTTTCAGATTTGGGAGGGTGGTTTACTCCCCGGGTTTCGACAGGCCGGTAAGGTGTGTTTGTCATGTTTCCATCGGGCCCACTTCCTTAAGGTCATCTAGGAGGTTGAATCTCACATTAGTAGCCTCTCGTCACATGTTTACCCCGGTTGGCTCACATTGGTAGACGTGGAAGAGGTGCACATCGTAAGGTCATTGTAGTGACCTATGCAAGCACTAACATGATGAATTTCAGTATTGTTGATGATGTATTTTTTTTTCTATTAGTTGAATTTTGTTTTTGTATTGTGGAGTGTGGGTTTTTATTACTTGAACAAAAAATACTTATTTAAACCGTAATACATCAACCATATTTACATAGATAATTTACAAAGGTAATATTAAGAATGAAAACTTTTACAATATTATATGGATCAATTGTATTCCACTGGTGTTTCCCAACTATACCAAGGATGATACATTCTATATTATGGGTAAATTAAAACTATGTTCCTAGTTGTGGTCCTCACGAGAGTTTGTGTTATTTCCCCTCAAGTCAAATATATGTATACATAGTCTTATCCTTTAAGGTTTTTCCTCTTCACAATATGAAGAAATGAATTGCAATAATCTCAATTGCATGGTTTTTGTCACAATTTACATATATTTTATTATGTCACATATATGGTATAATACTTGATAATAACATGCAATAACTATGTGGATGAAAATATGTTGAATATATAGACAAGTTCTTGTAAAAAAATGTTCTACAATATTCTAAATGTGTGGTATCCGACAAGTTTTTGAAAGGATAATAAATAGCTAGCTTCTGGTCTTGGAAAAAAAGTCTTGCTAAAAATATAAAATTTCTAATCTATTTCCATATTTGTGAGTTAATTTGGCATGTGCTTACCCGATATCAAAATTTGAACTTGTGAATTCCTCTGAACCTCCGAGGATGACCATGTCAAACCTTGTAGTATTTTCCCTGCATAGCACTAAGAGGACCCAATCCTTTAGTTATATATGAAATGATTTTTTAGAATCCCTAAGCCACTCACATAATAATTTTAGCTATATTTTTAAAATCAAATATAGCCTACCTATTTCCATGGACATATCTTTGTACTTATACACTTAACATTTTAATCTTTCTTTCTTGATTCCAGACTATTTCTCAAATTTCAAACAATATTTGGTCATAACCGATTCATTCTTTAATTCCTTGGTCATGTTCAGTCTCATCTTCTTATTTTACAATATCTTGATTTATTATCTATTTTCATAACAAGTACATTTGTATCAGTAATAACTATACTATAAAGATCATGGGCATATTTTCTATTTCCCTTAGTAAGTAAATCAAGCATTTCCACCTTCCCCATAATAGAAAATTCAAGATTTAGGGTTTAGAACACTTACAGAATTTTTTAGATTTTTCAAATCCAATCCTATGGAAGGTTTGATGTCATGAGCTCTCTAGATACGAAATTAAATCTCTCCATGTGTTCCTAAAAATGATAATTGACAATAGATCCACCCTTTTTTCTCATGGATGCATTGTGGTGTTGAAGCTACCACAAATGATGCATCTTCAGGTTTCGAAGGCTTTTCGACATTCATCAATGAAGCTTAACATCAAAAATTAAATCTAGATAGGCTATCAAAATGTAGACATTGATCACATGGTAGGATTTTCTTGATGGAATATGGAGAAGGATCATTACCAACCAATGGTTTGATTTTTTCTCCTTTATTAGATCACACTATCGACTACCATAAAAAACATAATCCTCGATATGATCCTCGGATCCAATGGAAAAGGAGAGTTTTTCCTCTCCATGTTATTCCTAATATCGTCGAGGGAACCCGGTTCCACCATCTTGGTTCCCAGAATCGTGATAATTGCTTTGTTTTGATTAAACTTCTCGATTTCGTAATCCCTTTTCTTATTTCCCCACCCCCCGTAATTCTAGGAGACAACAATCATCATTTATGAACATCTTTGAGCTCTACCTCAGACGAGGGCCTTTAAATCCTTGTTTTCGTCTTTGATTTTTCAAAGCTAGGGATTTGATGACAAGTTTCAGGGTTTCTTCTTTTGTCCTCATTTGTATGTTTTATCCTTTACTTCACAATTAGTCTTCCTACTCTCATGAAGCCTGGAGATGTTGAACTTTTTTTTTTTTCCATCTCATTTTAAGATCAATCATCAATTGAAGAAATTTTTAGGATTATATCTCTACATGTGCTAGGAGATAAGAAATCTTCCCCATCTTTGATCGTTTCTATCTTCTCTCGATCTACTTCGAATTGGAATATATTACATTCATGCCATTTATTCATCGATTTTTTTGGTATGATTCTTCTTCTTCAACATGCATTTCATGCTCTACGAGCTCCTCATCTTTCCATTCCTTGATGAGCCTTCATTATCAAGGGGATAAAATTGATCACAATGGGGTGATTTTGCACCTCGTATGCGCCCTCAATCATGCATTGCTTTCACGGAGGGTAGTGGAGGAGTGGGGAGGAGGTTCATTCTTCTTGGGAAACTTGCATGCTCTACTATCCTTACCGTTCCTCTTATTCTATTCGAGTTTTCCATTGGTCTCTTCTTTATTGATATTTCTTTCCTTATCCACTCCTTTGGGTAGTTCTTCGTAAAATGTCCAATCATGGATATATGCTTGTACTAGCAATATTTGGTCATAGTCCACCGACTAGATAAAGGTCCAATTCTCAAAGGTTGATCGTACCCACTTTAACAAACCCTTCTATAGATAAACTTCCACATAAAATTGCCATTGGAAGTGAGCATCATGGATCCCTTGTCTAACTTATATATGTGGGCTTTATGAGAATGTTCTCAACGTTTCTAAAGGTTTATTATTCCATCAATGGAGGAAGGTGACGTAACTTCACCTTGGTTGGAACCACTTTCGTGACATCATTTTCTGGATTAAAATTGGGTTTCCACCTATCCAAATATAGCCCTTGGGGAAGGCTAGATCCCAATGAACAGACCAATGAAGCCCTTTTCAGCCAAGCATAATGGAATAATTTAGGATTGGTCTGCGTAGATGTGGATCTTTGGCCAAACTCCAACTTCTTCACAAATGTGAGGGTTTTGGACAGAGGCCACGTTGAGCAAAGTTTGGAAGAAGTTATGAGTCGGGTGCTACAGGAGGAAGGGGGTGTGGAAGGTCCCATGGAAGAAAACATAGTTTTTTGTGCACACTAACTCAAACTCGATCCTTAAACCCTAAGAAAAATCGTCTTACTTTGCATTCATTTAAAAAAAAAACAAAAAACAAAACAAAAATTATTTGTGTGTAAGAATTAATATATAAATTTATTACTTAAAATATCTCAATATATATGGTATATTTTAAATTTATTTTATTAGTTTTATTATCATTTTTGTTAGTTTCTTAAATAATTTATCATTTATTTTTTATTAAATTATTGAAATATTGATTTTTAAATTTTATTTCTTATCATTGTTAAAGTTTTTACTATAAGATTGTTATTTATTTTTATTATATTGTTTTCATAATTTTATTGTGCATTTTATATGAATTTTCTACATGGTTTAACTTATTGGATATTATTTTCTTCTACATTTTTTTCTTCATATCATTTACTACATTATTTAACAAAAGGTGTATTAATGTTCATATTTCCTCTTCCAATAAATTTAATGCTCTTGCGTATCTAATTCTATTAGGTATAAACATGTTTTAAGTGATAATATCCGTTATGGGTAGTTTTTTCTTCTAAACAACTCATATGAATTATTTAGGTATTTATTTGATCTTGTTCCACCAATTTATATATGTAATTTCTTGCGTAACATTTTTCTGTGCATGCCTTCACCCTAGATTCTCGTGGATATCTAATCCAAAATAATTATACTAGATTATCTTAGTGTTTAGCCTTCAATATCAATTTGTAGTTTCTTTTCTTTAATTTAGGAAACATTACTACCATCTTCTTCTTTTTTCAACCTTTCCGTAATTTTTTTCCTTAAATCAATATTAAATGACATTTTAAAATCAATAGAACGATACCATAATTATTCACCTTTAATTGGTGTTTTTATTATGTACTTAAAGCTTAATTGATGATAGATTGTGCTGATGAAAAATTTGTGGCCTTTAGTCTTTACCTTTTACTTATTTGATTTTTTTTTCTCCATAATTGATTTGATGGTAATGGTTATGTAATTTTCTTATGACAAGTGTGATGTGGATGTGCATGAAATCACAAGAAGATACACCTATTTTAGAGCATAATGAAATTGAATTTTACTTATTTGTTTGAGACAAATTGCTTTTGCTTCATAATGTTCATATAATTCCTGCTTTGTTCATAATGATCATAACTTGTCTTTATAGTACATGTCTGAAATCACATTAGTATGTAATTATTTTGTACTCCTTAAATGTTTATTTAAAAACACACTTATGTTGTCCTTTGCTTTACTTATTTGATTTTTATTTTTTATATCCTTCTTAAAGCTTGTCATAATGATTACATACAATTTTGTTTTTATATTACTTTGATAATCCACATACCAAGTTATGCGATTTTCGATGCCAAACTGACTCAGCCCCTCAATAAATATTAACAACTTTTCCTTCCTTTAAAAACATGGCGAAGACACCGGAAGATTTGAAACAATTGTCACACGAAAAAAAAATAAAACTACAGGCGACCCCGCGTTTTCCTTAGTATGGAATTCATCCCGCCATTGAAAAAAATGAAAAAACAACTATAAATGTGGGATACATGATGAACCGAATGATACGGTACTGTCTTCTATACCTTTGAGCTCTCTCTCCACAGCTGAAAGGGAGTTCGCGTCACAAAGTGTCCTCTACACAGCTCCATTATAAGGGATTCTTTTGGCCACGCGGTCTCCTTACACAGCCAAATTATAAGCGTATGCCAGAGCAAACACTCTTTTTTTTTTAAATTTCAATTGTGTATTGTTTGAACGGTTAATTTTTTTCCCAGTTTGCAGACATGCTAAATCTGGTAGAGGAAAATGCACTGAAGCAGAAGAACGAGATAGATGGAAGTCGGATTAAAGCTTGTTCCATTGCTATACATATATTTCTCTCTGCCAAAACCACCGCTCTGAGAGAAGCATACGACAAGCCTGTGGTGACACCTCAGATATATAAAGCCCTCATATTGTAAGCGGATGCAGCAGCTGCATCTTTATATTTATATTTAGTTTAAGCAAATTATCTTCTTTTAACCCTGTAGAGTTAGGGTTCAAGCTTGCACAAGTCGATATACCTATTTCATTATGCTCATGTATTCTTTGCAGGTTAGTGAAAGAAAACAGAGTTTAAAAGGTTTGGCAGTGTAGAGAGCTGATCCTTATGTGTATATGGTCAGAATTAGTTTAGTAAAGTATTATAGGGAAATTAAATATTTTTGGCCCTATTGCTTAATTTAAAATATAAAAATATTCTTCTGATTTTCTTGTTATGCAGGCTCTGGTTCTGCTTACCCTTTGCGACCTCCAACTTTCTAAAGGAAGCACAGGCATCGGAATCGTCTGATTCACTTGGGAGTGCACAGGCGATGGAGTAATCTGAAGAAATTGTGAGGTAGAGAAAATTCTACTATTATTCGTGGCGTTTAGGTTTTAATTATTCTGAAATCCCGCGTACAATGCTTGAACCTCTTTAATGAATTTATATAAAGAGCCGTAAATTAAATAGGTCTTGTAGGAAGTATCGGAAAGTCTTGTGCTCTTTTTAGAAGCCTTGATAAAGAATTTTGTTTAGTTTGTTTACCGTAGTTCGGATGGCTTTTCGAATTTGACGAGCTATTGTACTGTTTTGTATATTTCAGGTTAAAAGGGCTTCATTTTACTTTCTGCTTTCTGATTTGACAACGTATCCTCTTTATACCCTCTTTAAAATAACCTTCCTTTGGATCTTTCAATTTCGGCCGAGTTAACCTTGATCTTTCAATTGTAAAGCTGAACAATAGCGATTTTTTATACCATGTTTTTCAAAAAATACACAACTTGTTTTCTCTCTTTATTTTTCATATGACTGTTTCAATGTAACCATGCTTATTTAGAAACCACTGGTCAATGTGTTGTGTAGTATTTTTAGTATTATATTTAACCATTTCTTTCAAATATGAGACAAGCTTGGGAGATTAAACCATTACCACAAATTTGATGGCTTTCACATGTAAATTTGATAGCTCACACATATCAAGAGAGAGATAAGATAGTGGATGAACTATCAATAAATAAAATAAGGAACTTATGCATAATTTAATATACTCAACAACCTAAACACATTTAAATTTAATTTATCATGTCTTCAAGTGGGATCAAATACTTCTACGTGGCAATATTTACTCAAGTTATATAGTTCCTAAAAGAAGGTTTTCATAGCTAGAATAATTAATGATAAGTGAGGATATTTGGAAAAATATCAAGATGTAAAGATATGAACAGCAATGTATGTTTACACTTTGTGAAAGAATTATCTATTTTATCAAGAAACTAACGTGAGTAATTTTTATGACCGTGAAATCACAATTGAAATTTTACAAACATTCTTTCCAAGTTACCACAATGCTTGCCTAACCAAACCCAAATACCAACACCAAGCATACTCACCCAGTTCACAACAAAGAAAAGTACTTACTAAACCTTTGTTGTATATATCCAAAAAATCAAGCTTAGGTCTCTTAAGGTCCTTACAAATGTTCATCCACCTCCTCCAACAAAGGATCCTGCAAGAGAAGGAAGTGTTGAGAAATTCATAGGGTAATTATTGTGAGTGATTTCTCTTTCTTTCATAACTTAATAAAAGATGTCTTTTACTTGTTAGGGGTATGTCTTTATTAGATTGTTTTTCCTCCTATGTGCCCGCGTCTTCTTTTGTGTTTCATCATGCTCGAAGGCATCTTTCCACATCGAGGATTCTTTTTAATAACCATCAATAATATGACTTATCGACATTATGTTCAATCTTACACCGGTTCTTCTCAAATGAAATTAGTTCCTTCCGAATCATCACCTTAGATTTAGTTGAACTTAAACAATTTCGCATCTCTGAAAATGCATTTCCGCATTTCTCCCATGAAACCTACACAATAAACAACCAATTAATCTTTAAATCTCAGGTTTCGGGGATTTTGTCGCTTATTCGAGGTTTTTTTGTGCTTTGGAGCATTGCGCAGATGAGGAATGATAGACCGTGCTTTGCTTGTAGGGTCAACAGTATTTCAGATAGTTTAACCCTGACAAAGAAAAATAAGTTTGGCGAAGAGGAGTGGGCGGTTTTCGTGCGGGGAAGGTGGTTTTTCCCTACAAAGGAGGGGACAAGAATGGTTTTGGGAATCGAGCAGGATTCCATTCATTGATCGACGCGTGCGAAGGATATCACCTATTTCGTGCCTTTTGGAAATGCGAACCCCGAAATGCTAAACAATGTTGCGATATACTGCGGGATCGTTGATGTCGAGGGATGAGGATACAATGGTAGGGGATCGAGGGACGCGTAAGTCGAGGGATGGGGTCCGAGAGAATAGTCAAGTGGTTTAAATGAAGTGCGGTTTTAATGAAGAGTGAGGTTCGTGGGTCAATAGAATGGGTCAATAGAATAAGCAAAAGCGCTTATTTATAAAGCTAAGGGAAGGGGGACATATGAGGGTTTTAGCAAAGGCGGGAGGGTTTAAAATTATTAAAGGTAATAACATTTACAAAGGCTAAAAACATTAAAGGATTTCGTTTTTTATTAAAAATAAACCGAGTTTAATTTAAATCAAAAGGTCCCAAAAGTTAATTTTCAAACATAAAACAATGTAAAAAGTATTTACATGTTTTAGTGCATATATGAAAAATTGTGAAGGGAGGGGTTTTTTTAGGTTTTTGGAGATGAAAGTGTGTTAAGTAGGGGAAAATGAGGAAAAGAAACCTATGACATGCAAGAAGGGTGAAAATGAGAGAAATAAGCCCAAAATGATTTCTTTAAGAGAGTAGGGTGATCTTGGAAAGGTAAATTGAGAGATAGTGAAAAAAAAGGATTTAGTAAGGATAATGAAGGCAAGAGATTTCTAAAGATAGTCGATAGGCAAGGAATGTTATCTTTAGTTGTAGGGGGGCCCGGGGTGAAGTCCCTAAGAAAATCTACTTACTTTGCTAAAAAGAAAAGAAAAGAAAAAAACTAAACTTATTTGTGTGTAAGAATTACTATATAAATTTAGTTTACTTAAATTATCTCTCTCTATATATGTAGAAGTTTTTACTATAAGAGATTGTTATTTATTTTTTATTATGTCAAGCTAAAATTTTTTTAATTGTGCATTTTATACACCCCTACATGGTTTTAGTTATTGATATTATTTTCTTCTACATTTTTCTCTTCATATCCATTTACTATAATATTTAACAAAAGTTGTATTAATGTTCATATTTCCTCTTCCAATAAAAATTTAATGTTCTTAAAATGTCTAATTCTATGAGTATAATCATGTTTTATATGATTTTCCTTTATGCAATATTTTTCCCCGTGCATGCCTCTCACCCTAGATTCTAGTGGATATCTAATCCAAAATAATTATATTTTTAGGTTATCTTTAGTGTCTAGCCTTCAATATCAATTTGTAGTTTCTTTTCTTTAATTTAGCAACATTACTACCATCTTATATTTTTTCAACCTTTCCCATAATTTCTTCCTTAAATCAATATTAAATGACATTTTAAAATTAATAGAACGATACCATAATTATTCACCTTTAATTGGTGTTTTTATTATATACTTAAAGATTAATTAATGATAGATTGTTCTGATGGAAAATTTGTGCCCTTTTCTCCTTACCTTTTACTTATTTGATTTTTTTTCTCCATAATTGGTTTGATCGTAATGGTTATGTAATTCCTTTCTTGTAGCAAGTGTGATGTGGATGTGCATGAAATCACAATAATATACACCTATTTTAGAGCATAATGGAATTGGATTTTACTTATTTTCTTGACACAAATTGCTTTGTTCATAATGGTCATCTAATTTCTGATTTGTTCATAATGGTCATATAATTCCTCTTTTGTAGTACATGTCTGAAATCACATTAGCATGTACTTATTTTATAATTTCATAAATTTTCCTTTTAAGAAACACACTTATGTTGTCATTTGTTTTACTTATTTGATTTTTATTTTTTCATAATCCTTCCTTCAAGCTTGTCATAATGATTATATACAATGTTGTCTAATGAGGTGAAAATTTCTCTATGGTAACTTTTCTAGATGTTTTTATTTTTTATTTATTTTTATTTTTCAAAATCTTTCTTTACAAGTGTTCCAATTTGGATTTTGAAGATATAAATAGATTCAACCCCTTTGCTATGGTAAATTTTTCATGATGGTTTTTTTTTTTTTTTTGCAAAATCTTGATTTAGAAGTCCAATCTAGATTTTGAAGATAGAAGTAGATTCAACACCCTCAAAATCCCCTATTGCACCTAACATTCTATAGTTTGACAACCATATCTCGGATTTCCGAAAAATTCAATTGAAAATTTCCAAAAATGTACTGGAAATGTCTATATGTTTTAGGGTGAAATTTTCGCCTACTTAGACTAGTATGTTATATACTTCCTCTTTTGTGGCACATATGTGAAATCACATGTGCCTAGTTTTCTTTTTAAATGAGAATGAGTATTTTTGGAGAATTGGTAGCTTCAATAATCCCTCTTACTAGTTTGAGACAAATTGGTTTGATTGTAATAGGTATAAAATTCCTCTTTTGTGGTAGATGTGGTACATGACATGCGAAATCACATTCGCATACACCTTTGGTAACTTCCATAATCCCTCCTCCTAGTTTGAGACAAATTGATTTGATTGTAATCGTTATATACTTCATCTTTTGTGGTACATGTGTCAAATCACATTCATTTACACCTTTGGTAACTTCCATAATCCTTCCCAGGTGTTTGAGATAGATCATAATGGTTAAATACTTCCTATTTTGTGGTACATGTGTGAAATCACATTCACATGCACCTTTGGTAACTTCCATAACCCTTCCTACAAGTTTGTGACAAATTGGTTTGATGGTAATGGTTATATGCTTTCTCTTTTGTGGTACATGTGATAAATGTGCAACTTTGGTAACTTCCATAGACAATGGTTATATACTCTTTTATCATAATGGTTATATACTCTTTTATGATACATGTTAGAAATCACATTCAAATACTTCCTTTTTTTTTGACACATTTGTGAAATTACATTCACTTGCACCTTTGATAACTTCCATAATCCATCCTATTAAGTTTCAGACAAATTGATTTGATGGTAATGGCTATATCCTCTTTTGTGGTGTATGTGTGAAAACACATTCAGAAGCACCTTTGGTAATTTCCATAATCCCTCCTATGAGCTTGAGCAAAATTGGTGTGATCATAATGGCTATATACTTCCTCTTTTGTGGTACATGCATGTGTGAGATCATATTCACTTGCACCATTGATAACTTCCATAATCGCTCCTATGAGTTTGAGACAAATTGGTTTGATCGTAATGGCTATATACTCTTTGTTTTGTGGCACATGTGTGAAATCACATTCACATACAACTTTGATAACTTCCACACTCCCTCCCAAGAGTTTGAGACAAATTGGTCTGATCTTAATGGTTATATAATTCCTCTTAGTTATGGGTAGGATGAAGTTGTTTCCATGGTAAAATGTAAAAAAAAATAGTCGAAAATATATATTTTTAATTATTTGATTGAATAAACTTATATTATATAATTTTTAAAAATTATGGTAAATTGTCTAGCTATTATTGTCATATCAAAAATATATTTCCCAATGTAGAAGTTAAATATATTAATAATTTATGATTTATCATAAATCTTCCCGAAAATCACATTATCATTTGAGAACCCACTCATTTGAACTATTTAGTGTAGTTAATCATTAGAGAATATTCATTTATAAAAAATGGAAATATCTTGATTTGTCAAAGTGAACTTTATTTTAAGAATGCTAACTCTTCAATCACAACAAATTTACTTATTTAAGAAATATTGGGTCAACATTTCAAAATTAACAAATTTTGAGACATTACATCAAAAGAATTTTAAATTACATAAGCCTAAACTCAAAAATATATTACATTGTTTAAAAAGAACTAATAATTTAAAACCCAATAAAAAATAATAAACTATTTTCTCATTTACTAACAAAATTACATTTTATATATATTATCTTTGATGTAGTGCTTCCAGATCTATTATATTGAGAAATATTGGGTCAATGTTGAAAATTTGACCCAATACATTGAAACACTAACCTAAGATTTATCAATGTGATGGATCTGAAACATTACATCAAAGCATTTTTGAATTACATAAGTCTAAACTCAAAAATATATTATAACTTTTTAAAAAATCTAATAATTTAAAACTCTAAAATAATATTAATCTATATACATATATATATATGAGTTGCTTTTAGTGCTATTAGGACAAAAAAAATTGAGATGAAATCATGATTTGTGTTATTTAAAGTGTGTATTTGCCTATATATATATATATATATATATATATATATATATATATATATAACATCTTGAAAAACACAAAAATTCATATTAAAGACAACTCATGTATATATCTATATAGGTAACCCTGCACAATTCAAGTGCCCTAGGGGTTTTTCAGGGTGTTGAATCTATAGATGCAGTCAAAAAACCAGATTAAATCAAACAAATCAAGATTTCACCTCAATTTTTTCTGGGGCATTCAAGCCAGAAAATCCACCAAAAACTCCAAAAAATCGTATTAAAGACAACTCATATATATATGATGACGATAATAATGACATGCTCAAAGGCTAGAAATGTTGATATTGCAACAAAGATTATTAAACTAAGATTTAATGTGGGTGTGTAACTTATAAGTGAAATGACATTTTCCAACATTTTTTGTTGGTTAATTTTAATGAAACTTCAAGAAATTAAAAAAAAATAAGTTTAAATTGTTTAATCCATAATTTTTCACTATGTTAAATCTATTTATGTATTTCAAATCTCTTCTTTTTTAAAATTGTTTTAAAAGATTTAAATAAAAACATCTATTTCTTTTATAAATTAAATCAAGGTTATATATAACTAGCTTCAAAATCATCACATTGAAAAACAACAAATCAATGTTTTAAAACTTCTCATTTTCAAATATTAACCAATTACTTCGTAATGAATCTAAAAGCATTAAACAAACACTACATCATAACATCACAAAAATATAACTCAAAAATCTAATGCACATACCTACATAAACACAAATACACCATCATTCTATCGAGAAAGGACACAAGTAATCACCGACCAAAAGACAAAGTGGTTACCGATAGCCATCTTTGACACGAGAACTCACACCAAATTATGCGATTTTCGAAGACAAACTGACTCAGCCCCTAAATGCATATTAAATACCTTTTCCTTCCCCAAAAATATGCCCAAATATGCCACCCGAAGATGAAACAATTGTCACACGTAAACCAGGGCAACCAATGTTTAAACCCTCCTACCAGAAAAAGTAATTGACGGAAAATGACCGGGAAACTACAGCGACCCTGCGTTTTCCTCAATACGGAATTTATCCCGCGTTTTCTTCTATACCTTGAGCTCTCTCTGCACAGTTAAAAGGGAGTCTGCGGTCACGCGGTCCTCTACACAGCAGCATTATTTATAAGGTATGCCAGAGCAAACACTGTTTTGTAAAATTTCATTTGTGTATTGTTTAAACGGTTAATTTTGTTCCTAGGTTTGCAGACATGGCGAATATGGCAGAGGAAAATGCGCCGAAGCAGAGGAACGAGATAGATGGAAGTCGATTGAAGCTTCGTTCCATTGCTATACACAAATTTCTTCTCGACAAAACCACCGGCCTTGAGATAAGCATACGACAAGCCTGTGGTGACACCCCCGATACTAGCAAAGCCCTCAGATTGTAAGCGGATGCAGCATGCGGCATCTTTATATTTATATTTATTTTAAGCAAATTATCTTCTTTTAACCCTGTAGAGTTAGGGTTAAAGATTCGTGCAAATGCAGAGTCGATTTACCTATTTCATTATGCTCATGTATTCTTTGCATGTTAGTCAAAGAAAACAGAGTTA
Source organism: Pinus albicaulis (assembly GCA_034641835.2). NCBI lineage: Eukaryota > Viridiplantae > Streptophyta > Pinopsida > Pinales > Pinaceae > Pinus > Pinus albicaulis. Next base: position 555,945,333 of record CM076572.1, read on the forward strand.
AAGGGTTTGGCAGTGGCGGGAGAGCCGATCCCTATGTGTTTATGGTCAGAATTAGTTTAGTAGCATTATAGGAAATTAAATATTTTTGGTCCTAAGCGCCTAATTTAAAATATTAAAATTCTTCACTGTGATTGAGCCGATCCCTATGTGTATATGGTCAGAATTAGTTTAGTAGCATTATAGGAAATTAAATATTTTTGGTCCTAATCGCCTAATTTAAAATATAAAAGATCTTCACTCTGATTTTCTTGCTGGTGCAGGCTCTAGTTCTGCTCCCCCTTTGCGACCTCCAACTTCTAAAGGAAGCACAGGCGTCGGAATCGTCTGATTCACTTGTGGCGGCACAGGCGATGGAGAAATCTGAAGCAATTGTGGAGTAGACGAAAATTCCGTCACTCTACTTCGTGGCGTTTAGGTTTTAATTATTCAGAAATCCCGAGTAGAACCTTAATGAATTTTTATAAAGACAGTAAATTAAATAGGGCTTGGAAGTATCGGAAAGCCCTAGTTTCTTTTTACAAGCCTTGATAAAGAAGTTTGTTTACCGTAGCTCGATGGCTTTTCTAGTTTGACGAGCTATCGTTTTTGTTTGTTTATTTCAGGTTAAAAGAACCTATTTCATTTTCTGCTTTCTGATTTCACAACCTATCCTGTTTTTTATAAATTCTCGTTTAAAATAACCTTTCGATCTTTCAATTTCGGCCGAGTTGTGAACAATAGCGATTTTTTAAAATGTTTTTTTCAAAAAAATACACAACTTGTTTTCTCTCTTTTATTTTGCATATGTACTGTTTATACCATTTTTTTCAAAAAATACACAAGTTGTTTTCTCTCTTTTACTTTGCATATGTACTGTTCAATGTGTAGTATTTAAGGTACACTATTTAGAAATCACTGTTCAATGTGTTGTGTAGAATTTTTAGTATCATATTTAGAAACTACTTTCTTATCTATGGATCCCGCCTAGATCCCGGGCCTTTTGTTCTGCCCAAAAGTTGAAGTTGGTGTAGATGTGTTTTTGATGGCGCCAACAGGACCTGTGGTGCTTGGATTAAACTCAGTGATGAAGACAGATATCATATAAGCTGGAATGGTGGGCAAGGGATAAACAACAAAAGCTTAGCTATTGGCTTTATGGAGTGGGCTCTGGATGGCTCTTCTTCTGGAATTACAATTTGCGATTCTAAGATCATCGTTGACAATATTTCTAGTAAAAGAGACCTATTTCCTTCAGGGTGCACATGGATGAATTGATCGAATAAAACATTTGATCTCAAATTTTAATTCGCTGTCTTGGAATCATATTTTATAGAGAGATCAATACAAGAGCTGATACATTATCAAAAAAAGTCTCAGCCTTCCTTTCGGGAGTATGCGTATATCCCTAGAGCTTCCCGATGCTGCAAGTCCTTCATGATTTCTATTCCATGATTTGGTCAGAGAAGACAGATTCAGGCGAGTGTGTTATTTTCCTTTCATCATCTTTTAGGGAAGCGTGATATTTTTTTTTGGGACTCAAATGCTGGTTTCATATAGCGAAAAAAGAAAGAAACAATTTTTAAAGTCCACGAGTTAAAAATAGCCTATGGGACAGATTGCTTCTCTATCTGACTCTTGTATTTGGCCCTTTTCCTGTGAAGTTTTACAATGAGCACTCCCAGCTTTTCGACAAACTCTTAGCTGAATAGATTATCCCAAGAATTAGCTGCCAGAATACCTGCATAGTTTTCTCTGGTGTCCTTGAAGGCCTCGCATTCTAGAATGAAATGATTTTCTGTTTCCACTTTTCTGGAGGAGCAAAAAATACATACTCTTTCTTCCCACATTTCTTTTGGCCTTTTCCAGCCCCCTGTTTCACAACGGAGTTGATGAGAATTAGTCCTTAATTGAGCAATAAGAATTTTAGATCTCGGAAATTTATATTCTTCTCGGACAACATCAGACGAGCATGAAAAATTTTGGCAAAAAATGTTTTCGATATGATTGTTTGCCAAATCTTTATCAAGAAAGCGTGAATATATTTATTTTGTTTTTGATGCTGATGCTATCTAGAAACACTTACATAGACATGGCGTTTATGTTTTATTTTGCGCTATGTGCATTTTGGATTTCATTAGCTGTTAGTAGAAATCTCAGTGATTGTGTATGCAGATTCACTGAGGCTTTATGTTGTGATCTGTTTTATTATGCTTATCCTGATATGTGCTGATAATGGGCCATGACTTCCTATTTGGCATTGGAATGATGTGATGACATCATATATCTATTACATATACTTGTATATAGATACAGTTTTTTTCTTTCTTAAAAAAAAATGTGTTTTCTTCATAGTTAGCAGAAATCGCGGGGAATGGGATGTACAGCTATGCATGCATTTGGCTCTGTATTTGTGCTCCAATGGAATTAATACTCGGCGGCGGATTTCGTCATATCGCCATTATAAGTTCCGAGGCATTATATCGGCTGCCTTTCTCTGCTATGAATAGTAACGAAGACTATGGCACACTTTCCGCTTTTGTATTCTTTTGGGTCTTTTGACTAATGGTTACCCCGATTTTCGATGGTCTTATGACTTATGGTTTAAAGGTTGTAGTATTTTATGGTATGATTTGTGGAAACAATTGAGGAATAAATATATTAATTTAATAAAATTAGTAGAGTTTAATTTAATTTAAAAAGAGAATTAATAAAATTTTTAATGAATTAAATAGTTTTGAAAATATTATAAGATATTTTTTAGGATGGTAGAGATGTTTCAATGTTTAACATTTTACATTATTCAAAATAACATAAAAATAAAAACTTAAAATTAATAATTAACAATTATAATTATAATTAATAATTAAAGTTACTTAGATTTATATTGATTGGATTTACCAAATGTCCTAAAAGATCTACCTTCAATCATTTTCTACATTTGGTAGATCTTGAATTAAATTAATATGGATCAAGATTAATTTCATCAAAATAAATTTTAGCTATTAGTAATAACATCATCATATATATAACTATTAACACCAATTTGAAACTTAATTCATAATAAATTGTATTGTATGATATCGAGTGGAAAAAGATAAAAAGATAGAAAAATATAATTGAATAATATAAAATGTTAGCTAACCATAAATCTATTGGAAAATAGATTTAATAAAAAATGATTAAAATAGAGTGAAAATTGATAAAAAGATAGAATAGAAAAATATAATTGAATAATATAAAATGTTAGCTAACCATAAATCTATTGGAAAATAGATTTAATAAAAAATGATTAAAATAGAGTGAAAATTGATAAAAAGATAGAAAATGAAACATAGACCGATAAATTCTCATGGAAATGCAATGAGTTAAAAAAATTTATACAAGTTATCCACCAGTAACTTATCCAAATCACTATTAAATATTCCTTACTACTCATTAGATAGAATGTTCACCAGCTCATAGTGTAACCTTAGTATAAAAATAGTAGGTCGCTTAACCATTAACAACCTTTATTGTTGTACATTAACATATAACTATATGATTTAGCCTTGCAATCATTTTGTTATTCATGTAGTCATCACTTCATCACAACAAGAAAGGAATCAACATCATCAATTTGACACAATAATCAATCACATCATTGAACACCAATATACCCTGGAAACAGCGTAGGGTGAAACCAGCAAATGTTTAATTTTATTATTAAACACACGTTTAATTTTATTATTAAATGTTCTTGAGGGTGTTCAACCCTCACTCAGTGGCTTATAAGGGAGACCATCCCTTAACCATCCTTACAAATCTTACAAGCAAATATACAAATATCTAGCTTAAAGCCATTACAATAATTACGATAGCATTTACCCACTAATCTTCATATTTTCGTATCTTTGTGGCATGAATGTAGCTACAATGTATCATCGTACAATGGACCATCTTGGAGCTCGCACTCATCTGCATGAACCATTAATCATTTACCTGCCACCATGTTAAGCATAAGATTTCCTTCTCATAAGTCACCATCATTTCCTGTCATTGATGTCATCAACAAGCTTCTATAGCATGATTAGATAAAGCCTCAATCAATAAATAATCAATCTTTAGGCGATCCTTTAACACTCATTCATGTGCATACTTGACTTGTGAATAGAATATCACAACATGCTTTCTTGTAACATCACTACCTTAGTGTAAGCAAGTAATTATCAATTCATGTCAAAATAATCCCCATATTATTATGACACTTCTCGCATATGCTCACATTTGAACTACAATTGTCTAGGAATTCCTTTAATGGAAAATTACACAATGTGTATTTGAGTTACTTAAACTTTAACAAAAGAACCAGCCCTTCAGCTATTTCTTTTGGAGCATGCAAATATAATAAATATAACTAGTTGAATGTTGTTCCTATGCATGCAATGCTTATAGTTTCCAACTAATGCAACTAAAACATAAAAATACATGTCTTATTTTTCAAATATTATACTAACAATCTTTTCCAATGTAGTCTAACACAACATACTATATTTTCTCACAGACAAATATGTATATTCTTTCCAACTAAAGGTAATACAAATATTGCATGCATATGCAGAAACTAACATAATAGTTATGATAGCATAAAGTACTCACAAATAATTCTTCCTAGAGAAACATTATACTCAATATTTCTTCTATCCATGCAAAGAATATAAATCTCCAACACAATCACTATTCTTTGTGCATGCAAGAGCTTATCATAATAACCCATTCTTTAACATAGACAACACATTATTCCCTTCTTAGAACTCTACCATCATTGACTATTCCTTTCATGTAACAAATACATCATTTGCATCAGGGAGCTATAACCTAGTTTATGCATAAAACTAGGAAACAATACGAATGTTAGCTTAACCGTGTATACACCCAAATCAAGAAGTCGACATGTACTCTTTTCAAGAAGTTATTCTTTTGAAGTAATAAAAACATATATAAAACAACATAATATTTTCCCAAGTAGAGATTATTCTTTTCACACAAGCTTCAACATGATCTTTCCAAAAGAAACAATTATGTGAAAACTATTATGGGTTCTTCACGACTTTTCTTCCAAGAAACTCATTAACTTATATCCCAACCCATGAAATATATTAAGGAATTACCCTCTTTACTCTATATTCACTTTCGAGAAAATAAGTTGGATTTCGTTATCATTTCATACACATGTACCAAATCCCTTTCTAAAGAAAAAAAACATCCTATATTTTTACATAAGATGCATGTATATATAGACAAGCTAACTTAACTTTTACTATGCTTAAGCTATACAATGAATTTAATTTGCATCTTTTTCAATACCATAATAATGTTTGTATGCAAACTATTCTTTCAAGAAAAGAATGATAAATTGGTCGAACCTAGATTAGAGATGTGTTTCCTTCGTTCACGGTATCCAACTTTCCTTCACGGTATCCATAGAGTTGTAGGTAAGCATACAATGAACGAGAGGTTCAAGGTAGGAACTGCTTGAGTGATCGCCTAAATAATATTTTACTCGATGGTGTCTATGCATTCACTTAGAAGCCAATAGCACTTAATTGTGAGCACCCAAAGACGTAAAGACCTACGGAGAATGCTATATTGAATGGTCTTTTCCATCTCTGCATAAATATTTTAGTCGCCATTGTATTGTTCTCCATTTGGCTACAAATAGCGGCATCGAAGACAAAGGATAAATTCAGGCGGGTGAAGATCAACCACCTGCATTTCTATTTCCATGACTTGGTGGAAGGAAAAAAAATGTGACAGCCATGAAGGTGGCCTCGGCTCCCACCACTGACTCTTCCTTCACAAAGTTCGAGTTGGTGAGAGTTATGGACGATTGGATGATGGAAGGGCCAGAAGTGACCTCCAAAATGTTTGGTAGAGCGTAGGGTATCTACATTTCATCCTTCCAATAGAAATTCCAGCTGCTGATGGCAACAATGTTTGTTTTCGAGAGTGGAGAGTACAACAGGAGCGCCCTGGCCATGGTGGGGAAGAATGCGGTTTTTGATGAATTGAGAGAAATGCCCATCTTGGGAGGTAGTGGGTTGTTTCGGTTGGCTCGAGGCTACCTTCCCGTCCCCCACTCATTCCTTGGATCTCCCGTAAATAACGAATACCAATGGCTGTTATCAAGAATTCATTTTCAACCTACTCTTGATTAAAGAGTTAAAGTAAGATTGATTTACCATGTGTAACTACGTAAGGTTGAATAGGTATGTTACAGAAAATATAATAATTAAAAAATAATTAAAATAGAGTGGAAATTGATAAAAAAAAGAAAAAATATAATTAAATAAATGATTAAAATAGAGTGGAAATTGATAAAAACATAGAAAAATATAATAAAATGATATAAAATGTTAGTTAACCATAGATTTAATAAAACATAATTAAAATATTTTTTTTGGAAAAATAACTACAAATAATATAAGGGATACTTTATAAGTATTAATATGGCAATAAAGGATGCTTTATAAGTATTGATATGGTAAAAGGTAATTTAAAATGTACAAAATTATGAATTATTAATAAGTTATTTTTTAATAATTAAAGTTAGATTATTGATTCTTATGTTTAGATAGATTATTAGATCTTATCTCAATGTGAAGTATTATTTTGGTAGTTTTTTCATATTATGAAATAAAAATTAAAAATAAAATGTATGGTTTTGCATGGTGGGTTGATATGGGTGTTTTTATTAATATTTATTAGGATTATTTTTTAATGTTAATTTGTAATATTTTAATTTATAATTTTAATTTTGTTATAAAATGTTTACATGAATTTAAATTTTGGTTATTTGGTATATTTTAATTTATATTTCTAAGATTTTTATAAAATATTTATATGTATTTAAATTTTGGTTATTAATGATAGATAATTGTGAGAATCTTTCTATGTATAAGAATATAAATATATTATAATTTTTATAATATATTTGATGGTTTCAATAATAAAAATGGACTTGATTATTTGGGTGGTCAGACTTGATGCAATTTATGTAGAAAATTTGAAGTAAATTGAAGAGAACGTGAATCACTAAACATATTAAATGCTTATTCATAGTTCTAGTATAAAGCAATATAGATACGATGAAAGGATAGATAATAAAGAAAGATATGTGATGGGATTACTTGAGTCTTGGATGATGCTTCATTCTGAGAGGAAATTTCGCATTTCTACGAAACATTGCATTTCTTTCAAATATGAGATAAGTTTGGGAGATTAACGATTACCATAAATTTGATGGCTTTCACATGTAAATTCGTAGCTCTCACATATCAAGGGAGAGGGATAAGATACTGGATGAATTATCAATAAACAAATAAGGAACTTGGATTATATCCATATGCATAATTGAATATACTCACCAGCCTAAATACATTTAACTTTCAATTTACCATGCCCCAAGTGGGATCAAATACCTCTGATGTGAAAAATTTACCTAAATTTATATAGGCTAAAAAGAAGGTTTTAATAAATCTAATAAATTAATGATAAGGGAGGATATTTTAAAAATATTGAAGATGTAAGCAAATGAACATAATGCATGTTTACACTTTGTGAAATAAATATCTATTTTAATGTAAGAAACTAAAGTGAGTAGTTTTTATGTGACTGCAAAATCACAATTGAAATTTTGCAAACATTCCTCCAAAGCAACCACAAATTCCTGCCTAACCAAATCCAAATCCCAACACCAAGTAGGTTGACGAGTCTACAACAAAGAAAGTACTTACTAAACCTATGTTGTATAAATCCAAGAAATCAACCTTAGGTCTGAGAATTTCCTTCCAAATGTTCATCCACCTCCTCCAACAGATAATCCTAAGGAAGAGAAGGAAGTGTTGAGAAATCTATAGGGCAATGATTAGAGTGATTTCTATTTCTTTCATAACTTCTTTTGATGTATTTTACTTATCTTACTTATTTGCTTCTCTTATTATTCTTATGATTGTGTATCATCAAACAACTACCAAAAACAAGAAGAACAAAAACATAAAATATAGGTTGCAAGCCAAGGCCAAAACCTCTCAACTTGAAAGGAAAACCCGGAAATCTCTTCTCTTCCTTATAGATTCTTCAATTGAGAAATTCCAAGACCTATACAACAAGACCAAGTCCAACTATTGAAATTGGAAACATGAAACATTGAAAATGGAAACCAGAAATGACACCCATAAACGGCACCATAGGGGGCTTCTGATTTAATTTTTCCCCTAATTAAACTGGAAGAAAAATTGTAATTCCATCACATGACAACTTGTATTAGTTAACTAAGTCAGGAATATTTAGTTAGCTTAGGAAATTCGAGTTGAAAGTCAAATAGGAGGCATGTATATTATTTTCCATGATTTTAGGGGGTCCAGTTATAGTTATTTGTGAATTGTAAGTTAACTCAATTAATTGAGTTAAATCAGTTTAACTAGTTCTAATTGAGAGATGAGCTAGTGATAGGTCCAGTGAATTAAATCTAATTTAATTCACAAGTAACGATCAATCAATTAACTAATAATTTGCAATAAATAGTTGTTGCATGTCAGTTCTAAGGGAGGCTGAGTTGACACAAGGGTTAAAGGGAAGATAACTATTAGTTGTACTATTAAAAAATTGTACAGGTCATGCATGAGGTCATCGGGAAGCCTTAGAAGGATTTCATAGTCGTTAATTGGGATTTTCCTAATTAATAGGGCTCAATTATCCCAATAATATGTAAGGAAGGAAAAATGGAAAGAGGTAAGAAAAAGGTTAAATATTGGACCAAACTTGCTTAGATCGAAAGCAAGATTCGAGTAGGATCAGAGTGAGACAGTCAATAGAGTGTAGAGGTTTCTCAAGAAGGAAAATAAAATTGTATTGTTTCATGATCTTGACCATATGAAATATACAGATACTGGGGTTAAGCAGTTTCTTTCCCTTGATACATCTTGTTTTGTGCAATTTATTTACTTCTTTCTCTTACTTGTTATGTGATTGTGCCATCGTGTTTTGTTTCCTCAAATTATAGAAGGATTCAGTATTTTGTTTTAGTACATTACAAGATCAAATTGAATATTGTTGTTAGATTTTCTACACAGTATCAGAGTGTTAGGAATCACAATAGAAGAGAAGAAATTGATTTTGTTTTGAACATGTACGTCAAATTTGAAGATTTATTCTTAGAAACCAACGAGAGATCAAGATTCCTTTCAATGGCTTGAGACTTGAATATGAACTCGAGGGAAATTCAAATTACATATCATGGAAGGATAGGTCAGAGGTAGTCTTAGAGGACAAAAAACTCAAGGAATTTGTAGACAGTGATATTCCTTAGCCTACAACAATTGATGCTCAACTTCTTGATGCATGGAAGAACAATGTAGCAAATGCGAGAAGGATATTATTAGATGTAGTACAATATCATATTTTATCGAGTCTGCATGGAAAGGTAACTCCATATTCTATGTTTAAGGCCTTAACAAATCTATCTCAGAATAGCAACGACCACAAGAATTTGGCACTAAAAGACAAGCTCAGAAAGATCAGGAAGGAGGAGGGCGAGACGATACCAAAATACTTGACAAAGTTCACTCAATGTTGATATGAGCTTGGAAGTGTTGGTGTGATAGTAGCCTAGGATGATTTGGTGAGCCTAACACTTCTAGGCATTCCTAGGAGCTTACATAGTTAACAGGAATCGGTGAATGGGAGGGATAAGTTACCAGAATGGGAGTGATTATGGTCCAACCTGGTACAAGAAGAACTAAGGCGAAGCACCAGAGATGAAGCCTCTTCCAAAGACAAAGAATAAAATTTTGTGTTAGTAGGAAAAGGAAAGAAAGCCAAGGGAAAGAAGTCCCAAGGTAAAGAGGGCAAGAGAGACTTGTCCAAATTCAAGTGTTTTTACTGTCAGGAGTATGGGCACTATGCCTCAAAATGTCCACATAAGGCAAGCAAGAAGGACCTTGCAGGTGCAACAATGGGTGAAGCTCTAGCTTCATAGTTCGAACTTGGTTTTACTCTCATTGCATGCATGATTAACACTATAATGGGATGCATGTGGTATCTTGACAGTGGTGCCTCATTCCATATGATCGGGAATAGAGATCTCTTTAGTGACTTAGAGGAGAAGGAGCTCCAGTAGAACAAAGAGTTTGGAGATGATGCGAGGTATAGCGGGATAAACATAGGTACAAATAACTTTCAATGGGAGGCTATATGCCCTCTCAGACTAAAATATGTTTTTTATGTTTTAGGACTAAAGAAGAATATTGTCTCTGTAGCGGTATTGGAAGACCGTGGTTGTGATGTGATTTTTAGAAAAGGAAAGGTGTTCCTTAGACACATCGCCATGGGATGGGTGAAATCAATCGATGTAAGAGTTAAGAACCTATATGCTCTTGAGGTCGAAGATGCATGCAACTATTTGAGGACCGAAGCAAAGGTTAGTGACTTGGTGGTTGAGAGGGAGCCTAAATTACCTCTCAACTTGCAGCCTAAGAAGTAGTGTCAAAAGGTTGTGGAGTAGCCACAATTGGAGAAGTAGAGAGGAGACCAAGTGGAGGCATCCACTCAACCAAAAACCTCCAGTATGGGGAAATTTAGTGCCATATGGGCAGAGGAGCACATGCAATGATACCTCCAGGTGAGAGGTGGGGCGATGTGAAGACATAATCCCAAGAAAAGAAATAGGGTAGGATCCATTGATATGGCTCATCTCATGGATCATACCTAGCTACGGGGAGCCCATAATACACAATAGTAGGAAGGATCAGTAGTGATTGATGTAGTCAGATGTCAAAAAGATAGAAATAAAAGTGACAGATGTCATATACTGGAGAACATATCAGAGTTGGCAGCAGAGAAGAAGGCACATATGCAGAGTCAACATCAATGCAATGTTTTTTGTAGACAGTGTAGTAACCGGTAGTAGTCAGAGACTCTAATGACATATGAATCATAATAATTCAGTTTTTTGAGGCTATTCAGTTTCAGGAGTTGCAGGAGAAAAAAACACTAGAGAATTGTTGCATGCAAAACATTTCAAAGGTACCAGATCGGGATAGTTGAATTCATTTCTTTTTTAGAGGGAGTGTTGAAATTGGCAATGAGAAACATTAAAATTTGAAACAAGAAATGGCACCCCGAAATGGAACCATTAGGGGCTTCTGATTTAATTTTTCCCTTAATTAAATTGGAAACAAAATTGCAATTCCATCGCATGACAACTTGTATTAGTTAACTGAGTTAGGAAGACTTAGTTGGCTTAGGATATTCGAGTTGAGGGTCAAAGAGGAGGCATGTAGAGGATTTTCCATGATTTTAGGGGGTTGATTTATTGTTATTTTTGAGTTTTAATTAGTCAACTCAATTGATTGAGTTAAAATTAGTTTCACTAGTTCTAACTGAGAGATGAGCTAATGATAGGTCCAGTAGATTAAACCCGATTTAATTCACAAGTAGTGATCAATTAGTTAACTGATAATTCACTATAAATAGTTGTTTCATGTCAGTTCTAAGGAAGGCCAAATTGAGACAGGGGTTAAAGGGAAGATAACTATCAGTAGTACTATTAGAAAATTATACATGTCATGCATGAGGTCATCGGAAATCCTTAGAAGGATTGTATAATCATTAATTTGGATTTTCCTAATTAAAATGGGCCCAATTAGCCTAAGAATGCGTAAGGTAGGCCATGTAGAGGAAAGAAAAAGGTTAAATATTGGACCAAACTTGCTTAGATCAAAATATAGATTCGAGCAGGATTAGAGTGAGACAGTTAGCAAAGTGTAGAGGTTTTTAAGGAAGGGAAATAGCATTTTATTGTTTCATGATCTTGACCATATGATATATATATATATATATATATATATATATATATATATATATATATATATATATATATATATATATATATAGTGGGGTTTTGATCAATTTCTTTTCCCAGATACATCTTGTGTTGTGCGATTCATTTACTTCTTTCTCTTACTTGTTATGTGATTGTGCAACCATGTTTTGTTTCTGCAAATTGTAGAAGGATTCAATATTTCGTTTTAGTACATTACAAGATCGGGTTAAATTCCTTAGTTATATTTTATACACTAACCTTTCTAGATGATGTTCTTTCCCTATCCAAGTAAAACCTAGTCAAATCTCTTCTAGTAGAACAAATTTGACCTTCAGCTGCATAATTTTGACCTCCACTATAGACCTGAAATTTTCATCCCTCCTGCAGTTGCTACTACCACACGTGTGAGCTTATTTTATCCTCTGAGGGTTTCGTTAGACCTTTTCTTGGATTTTTCTAACCTATGGAGCTTGAGCATGGATTCTTGTGACCTTTTCTTGACGTTCTTGTCTTCTCTTCTTGAATATCAAATTTTTAGAGGAAAACTCTAGATCTATTGTAGAAACCCTAGTTTTCCTTCACACGTTTGAGAGAGAAATAACCCAAAAGAAAGTCTTCTTCATCCTCTTCCTTCTTTTTTGCCTTCTTCTTCTTCTTCCTTCGCTTGAATGAGCGAGATGTGAATGTGCTTCAAGGAGGCCAATTTTCCTCCTTTATATAGGCTTCTCAAAGGTGAATGTGGGTCCTCAAATTAGGCCAACTTACCTGCTACCAGGCCGACTTGATCTTGGAGGGTATTTTGACACTTTTAAGGACACTTTTAAGGGTAATTTTCTTTACAATTTACAATGTGCTTAAAGGGGTCTTCAACTTATGACAATGTCTCTTTTGAATTCTTGACCTAGGACTAGCCCTAGAAGCACTCAATGGGTGCTCGACCTATAAAATAAAAGACCTTGAGAATTAAACCCATGCACCAATAATAATAATAATTTTATTTCATTTTACAATTTACAAGAATCAAAAGTACATTTAATATTTATGAATACCAAACCTAGTTACACATTTTTCAACACTTCCTCTTAAATAGATATTTATTCATAAATGGTACATGGAAACTCTCAATCTGAAGATATCTCATAAGAAGAGTTAGATTGGTAACCCATCGTTTTAGCATAATATCAACTAGAATTATCATATAGCAAGGCCTTGAATAACAAATCTATCTCTCCACAAGTTCAGAGCACAATGTTGTCGAGACCAATCATTTATAGACACCACCATCATTGTCTCTCAAGGTACATACCCCACCTGAGTGTTCAAAGAGTATGACCTTCCTTGGACTATTTTATCTTGGATAACTAGTCCTCAAAGAATATCGGTCCACGACTACTCTTATTTTGGATGCCCTACCTCATCTTCAAAGATTATCGGCTGTGATATGCTTACCCAATCCTTCATTTTGTCTTCCGAAGTGAAAACAAGAATGATGTGCCTATGTCTCCCTTTCAACTAGGGAGGATACCTCAATCAAGCCAAGATTGTCTCTCAAAAACACAAGCTTTTTATTAGGAAGATATTTTGTCAATATGTGAGCTTCCTTCTCCTCGGTGGAGATATATTGTAGTTGTAGTACACCATATTGCACTAGCTTCCAGATATAGTGATACTTGTTGATATGCTTTGTATTTCCATGAAATATTAGGTCTTCATATAATCGTATACAACTGGTGTTATCACAATTTCATTAGGGGAATTTTGAGGTATAAAATGGGCCTCCTAAGGAAATTATAAAGTAACAGTGGAAATAATAAAATAAGATTAGATTTCATCCTCAAATTTTAGAGGAAACAAAGAAAAAACTACTTTTTCAACTTATCTCCCTATTGGTTTACTCAAATTTCGAGCCGAAATACTTGTTGGATGCATAATTTGATTCCTCATCCAAGGAGTACCCATGTTTCATAATTTCGATGAACCCTACTACATGAAAAATGAGAAATACATGAAAAATGTGATTGCAATATTGTTTTTTTTCAGGTATTTCTTATTTTTCGTGTAGTAGGGTTCATCGAAAGTATGCAACATGGGTATTCCTTGGATGAGGAATTAAATTTTGCATCCAATGATTACTCTCACTCGAAATTTGAGTAAAACCTTAGGGAGATAAGTTGAAAAAGTAATTTTATTAGTTTTTAATCTTTTACTCTTTTACCCAAAAAAATGGTGAATCGTCCCCCATGGTTGACATCATTATACTGAATCCTATTGGTTCTTATAAAGTTTATTTTTATTGTAAATTTTTCTTAGGAGGCCCATTTTAGACCTCAAAAGTTCTCTAATGATCATTGTAGGGTCTATAATTCCTTCAAACATGTTGTATAACAACTTCCTCAACCAGACTACTTCTTTTCTTACTTCACAAGTTTCAATTTACTTAACCTCAACACTACTCAAAGCAACTATTTCTTGCTTTCTACTCATCCATGAGATCATTGAGGATCCAAAATTAAAACATCCTCTCATAGTTATTCTTCCATCTTTCTCACTTCCTCCCTATTCAAAATATGTATATCTAATCAAGTGAACATCATTCCTCCTATCATATTTTAGGAAGTAATGGATGGTACATTTAAGATATCTCAATATATGTTTTTCGGTTATCCAATTATCGTGCTTTGAATCCACTTGGAACTGACATAGAACATTTATTGCAAAACATATGTCTAGTCGAGTATTCACCAAGTACATGAGATCCAATCAATTGTCTATACTTGGAAAGATCCACAAGGCTCGATTAAGAACTCCTTAGTCTTTTCAAATTTGTGATCATCGAGGTTGCCATACGTTTGAAATCCTTCATGTCAAGCTTCTTCAACATCTTAATCACATACTTTCCCTAACCTAGAAAAATCTAATTAGGTCCTTGCCAGACTTACAGTCCTAAATAGTAGTGTATGAACCCTAGATCCTTGATGTCAAATTATGCTGCTAGCTAGTTCTTGCATTCTTCAATTGGACCTTCTACACCTCTCAAGAGAATATCATCTAAATAAAAAAGAGTGATTATTGACTTTCCCATCATAACCTCATTATAAAGGTTCAGATCAATGTAGCTCTTTGTGAAGCCTAATCTCTATAGGTATGCATCCATCCTAGCATACTATGCCCTTGGAGCTTACTTGAGGCAATATAATGTCTTATTTAATATGCAAACATATTCCTTTCTTTCCTTAACTTCAAACCCCAAATGTTGCTCTATACAAACTTCCTCATTAATGGTGTCTTTCAGGAATGCAGACTTGACATCAATTTGGTGGACGTTCCATCTCATTGATGTTTCAAAAGAGACCAATGAAAAAATAGTAGTATACCTTTTTGTTGGAGAAAAATTCTCTTCATAGTTGATCCTTTGTTGTTGAGAGAAGCCCCTAGTCACAAAATTTTCCTTATCTTTATCAATATTTCCATCTATTGCATGTTTGACCTTATAGAGCCAACTGGAAGTTACCATATATTTGTTTTTAGGCCTAGGTACAATCTCCCAAACTCCATTCTTCATTATATATTGATATTCTTCATTCATGGCATCCTTCCATTGTTGGTGATTCACAGCTTATTCAAAAGTGGATGGCTCTACCTCTATTAGTTTTGTCATGTAGGTTGCATACCCAAAATATCATTTTCTCTTCTTGCTTTCCCTGAATGTACCATGAGCTTATTCATGACATTGTGCATCTAGAAGTGTAAACTTCAACCAGTGATCCACTATTGATCATCCAAATTATCTCATCTTGAAATGTGTCTATGAGTGCTGAGAAGAGTCCCTCATATTTTGTCTTGATCACTTCCTTCTTTGGAGTAAATAGGAGATTCCATAATTATTTGATGCCTTTCTTGATATGTATTTCTACCTTTGAACACTTATTGAGAATATTCTTCATTTTAGTATAGATATTCATGATGCCATTAGCTAATCTTAGCTCTAAAACCATGTTGAGAAATCTATAGGGTAATGATTAGAGTGATTTCTCTTTCTCTGATAGCTTCTTGTGATTTATTTTACTTATATTACTTATTAGCTTCTCTTACTATTATTATGATTGTGTATCATTGAACAACTACCAAAAACATGAAGAACAAGAACACAAAATATAGGCTGCAAGCCATGGTCAAAATCTCTCCACTTGAGAGGAAAACCTACAAAACTCTTCTCTTCCTTATAGATTGTTCAATTGATGAATTCCATGACAAATACCCTCAAAAACCAAGTCAAACCTTTCTAGATGATGGTATTTTCTTGTCCAAGTCAAACCCAGTCAAACCTCTTCCAATAGCACAATTTCGATGTCCAACTGTATAATTTCTGCCTCCACTGCAGACCGAAAATTTTCGGCCCTCCTATAGTGGTTTCTACCACACGTGTGAGCTTCTTTTATCCTCACAGAGATTCCTTATACCTTCAATTGGCTTTCTATGAATTTTGGATCTTGAGTATGACTTCTTATGACCTTCACTTGGCCTTCTTCTCTTATCTTCTTCAAGATCAAACTTGTAGAGGAAAACTCTATATTTGCTGCAAAAACCCAAGCCTTCCTTCACACATGTGAGAGAGAAATATCCAAAAACTAATTCTTATTCATCCTATTCCTTCTTAGATGCATTCTTCTTCTTCTTCTTCCTTCGCTTGAATGAGTGAGATGTGAATGTGTTTCAAGGAGCTTGTGTTTCCTTCTTTATATAGGCCTCTCAAAGGTGGAGGTGGCTCCTCAAATTAGGCCAACATGCCCTTTGGCAAGACGACTTGATCTTGGAGGGTATTTTGAAACTTAAGGGAAAAAATAATTTTCTTTACAAGTTATAATGTTCCCAAATGGGTCTTCAACTTATGACAATGACTCTTTTGAATTATTGACCTAGAAAAAACCCTAAATGTACTCAATGGGTGCTTGAACTATAAAATAAAATACCTTGAGCATGAAACCTATGCTACAAAAATAATAATAATAATTTTATTTAATTTTACAATTTGCAAGAATCAAAAGTACATTTCATATTTATGAAGACCAAGCCTAGTTACACATTTTTCAATAAGAAGAACCTATGTCTCAAGTCACTCAACCAAAACCCCCCTATCCTGAAAGGTTGACAACCCACAAAGAAAACACCCTAGATGAAGTTGAAATTTTAGGAGAGTTGAAAATTTTGTGTGCGAATATCCCTTATCTTCAATCCATTAAGGATGTTCATATTTACAACAAATATATTAAGGAATAATATCTTTGAAGACATGGGAGGAAGAAGAAGGATGACCCCACTATTAATGTCATAGGAAGCTAGTTGATATTATGCTAGGTATAATAACCATCCCCAAGTACTTAGAACCTAGGATCCCAATAGTGGATGTACACATCAATGACATTATAGTTCCAAACACTCTCATTGTTATGGGAGCTGCAATCAACATCATGAACAAGGAAACCATGCTCAAACTTAACCTCCAAGGATATCTAAGGAAAAAATCTATAATACTACAACTTGTTAATAGATCCATGGTATAACTCTAATATATCATAGAGTATGTAATGGAATCCATTTATTCTTGGGAGTTTCACACCAATTTCCTTGTTCTTTAGCTAAAGTACAAGTTCAATGGCTATTCGATAATATTAGGAAGACTCGAGAGAGAAATTTTTGATGAATAAAATAATTGTAGGTCTAACAACATGACCATCAATAATGTGCAATCAAGAAAATAACTTGTATTATACCCACCAACTCAGCCTCTTATTGAGGACAAATTTCCAACATGGGTCGAGTAATAAGAATAATAATGGGACTCTTTTCTTTCATCATCCTACCCTATATGTATATTAGAAAGCACCATTAGTAGAAGGAAAATTGATGAAGGCAATCTAATTAATAAATTTCTTCAAAACCAATACCCTCCTACCATGAATATTGTTGGATTAAAAAAAGATTCATCTATAGGGAAGCCTAGAAGTTCTCAAGACAATGCATGGGTATATTTTAAAATTTTTTTTTATGAAAAAAATAATGGGAAAAAAATATATATTATCCCCTCAAAAACCCTAAAAAATAACGGCTCCTCTCTCTCAGCTAATCAATAGGACCACCTACTCACTATCTTGAAATGCAATTGTTATGTGTTTGCATGGGACTACACAAAAATGAAGGGAGTTAATCCTTTCATATGCACTCACCATATATATATCAAGGAGGATCATAAACCTATTCACCATCCACAAAGGTGAATGAACTTTGCATTAAAATACATTGTGAAAGATGAATTACAGATATTGCAGGATGCATGATTCATCTATCTAATCTCAGATAGTGAATGGATAATTAGAGGAACTAGAGGTCTAAAATGGGCCTCCTAAGGAAATTTTAAAACAATATTGGAAATAATAAAATAATATTAGATTATATCATCAAGTTTTAGAGGGAAAAAATAAAAAAGAAAAACTTTTCCAACTCATATTTTCAACTTATATCCCTGTGGGTTTACTCAAATTTCGAGCATGAGTACCCGTTGGATGAAACATTTGACTCATAATCCAAGAAGTACCCATGTTGCATACTTTCGATGGACCTTGCTACACAAAAAATGAGATATACATGAAAAATGTGATTGCAATAACATTTTTTCATGTATTTTTTATTTTTCATGTAGAAGATTCAGTCAAAAGTATGCAACATGGGTACTCATTGGATGAGGAATTAAATTTTATATCCAGCGAGTTCTCCTGCTCAAAATTTGAGTTAAACATTAGGGAGATAAGTTGAAAATATGAATTGAAAAAGTAATTTCATTATTTTATAATTTTTTTATCTTTTTACTTTTTTACTCAAAAATGGTGAATCACCCCTCATGGTTGACATCATCATATTGAATCCTATTGGTTCTTATAAATTTTATTTTGGTTGTACATTTTTCTTAGGAGGCCCATTTTACATCTCAAAATTCCCCTAATGGTCTCCCCTAGTTGTTGTACCTAAGGAGAATGGAAAAAGGAGAATCTATGTTGATTAAAGATGATATGGAATTGGAGGAGAACTTATCCTTCCTAAAAAATTAATCTTCCTTTGACGCTTTACAAGTAAAACTGGGTCTTATGTAAACACGAATTTTATGGTATCTTCAAGGATAATGAGCTAGTTTTTTATGTGAATTTTAATCAAGAAATATATCATCATTTAACTCATAAAAGAAATCAAGAAGAGAGAAAAAAAAATTGTGATGGAGTTCACCCCTCCTAGGCTACATCTCTGGGCCTACTAGACTGCTCCATATATTTCAGTGGAAAAGAGTACATAAATGTATTGACAATTTGAGTGGTTAGTTTCCCCTTCAAGGAAATGTTTTCCTGCAAACTACTCTCACTCTAAAAATCATGACAACCTATAGTCACTCATGAAATAATCAACAAGAAAAGGGCTCTCACATCAATACCCTATACTCCATCTAAAAATGAGCATAACAAGTACAACATTTCTACATTGAAGTACTAAAAGAGAGCTTTCCTCAAAACAACATAATGAGAAAAGACAAAGTCTTTATGGAACGATCAATTATTTTAGAAGTATAACCTTCTAGTGGAAGTTGCTTAACAATAATTTAATACATTCTAAAAGATAAATCTACAGACGACAAGAAGATTATTTACTATGAAAATATGGAGCAAAGAAGTCTTGGAATTTTCAAACAAGAAAAAGCTTGTGGAAAAGTTGTCATATTCCTGGTTAAAGTCTTATTTAGAGGAATACTTGAAGGTAGAAAAGGACCAATAGAGGTCACAAGATTCAGAATAATGAAGCACTACAGGTAGGTTTCCATGAGGTATGTATAAAATCTATGTTTTTTAAGTGTCCATCAATAGGGTTTAAATTTTTGTTCTAGGCTTTGTATTTTGAACCATAAGAAATTCTAGTGATGATAAACCCTAGTCTTGTTCCCTATAATTTGAACTCTAGGGTTTTATTAATATTATAAGACAAGGGATAAAACCCTAGAATGACATGAAGTGAAAAACATGATATAGGGTTTGAAATTCAAGAACCCCTGATGATCTCTTGATTGTATAAAACCTTAGAAAGGCATATTGACATCATGTTTTTGGTATTATACACTTTTATTGGGGTGCTTGTCAATAAATATTGTAGGTACAAGAAGTAAAATATGGATGGGCTAAGCCTTTGTTTCAGAGGCATGATGGAAGGATAGAACTATATGAAGCCTTGAGAGTTATTCGTGATATGTGGAAAAAGTACAAGGTGGAAGATCTCTACCATGTTTAAATAATTACCATTAGATAGAAAGCACTGTAAATCATGCGATTGAAACAAAATATTGTGACATTATCATAAGAATCTTGAAAGAATAGTTGAAGTAGAAGTCTATGGAAGTCATCAATAGAAGGAAGAAGCTCTTGGTAACCTCATTAGAAGTATAAGCAGTACTTATGGATAGAAGAAAAATCATCTAGTATGAATCTCATCATACTTCATTGGGAGGGAGAATCTGTAAGATGGGGATAATCAGGATCCATTGCTGGAATCTTCATTAGAAGGCTAATCCCTTGAAATATGTCTCGCTAAGAATTCAAATTTGGCTAGGATTTCATTGTTTATAAAAATGATGGTATGGTGACAAAGGAATGCAACATGTCAAAGATGATTAAAACACTCTCAATCAAGGAGAGGAAGTTGATGAAGGAATTCTAGATAACCAAATAAGAAAAAAGGTATGTATACATATGTTTAAATAAGTTAAGTCACGTCATTATATAGTTACAAGGATGCATGAGTATGATCAAACAAAATGTCTCTCTCTCGTCAAAAGGATACATAAAGGCATGGTTCACATATTATTTAGATGAAATGAACATAACAAGTCCTCATATGGAATATGAGGTGGTTGTCAAAATAAAATAACTATAGATCGAAGTTCTCGGGGAACAATATGTGAACATAGTAAGAAGGGATTGTAAAAGATGCAACTATGGAAAAAGAAAGTCAACATCTAATGATTAGAGGAATTGGCCATGATATCTCCATGGAAAAGGAATGGAGACTCTAATGAATACTAGAAAAAAATGATACCCTTGACACTGTATATCTTGGAGATGTGTCAATATGTATGAAGGATACTGATATTGCAACAAGCAGATGTCATGATGAAGGGCCATCACAAAAGGTTATTTTTGATTTGATGTTCATTTCTGATTTTTCGAATAATATTTGTATGGGCTAATACAGGGCTACTAAAGGAAAGGTGTGGATGTCGCCTACGACTAGTACTCATGCGGTGGGATGGAAGATCCTGAAGGATACATGAGGTGGAAATAGTATCTATATGAGGAAAATCCAGATATGGTGTAATATATCACTCTTCGATAAAAGGAAGAAAGACATGACTACCCTGATTTGAGAAGGAAAGTGATGGATGGCCAATACCCTATGAAGAAGTCCCAAATATGAAGGCTCCATAAAATTAAAACGAAGTTTATGACATCGAATGGAGGAGCACTAGAACTAGCTGAAGGTATCATTATCTCCACCGGTAAAGAAAGAGCTATTGTTGGAAACAAGTCCATAATTAAGAGGGAGCCTAGAAGCAAGTTTCTAATTAAGAAGAAACTTAGAAGAAATTCCCTAGCTAAGAGGGAGATTGGACAAGTCCCTGGGAGCTTGGGTATATTCATTTTATAGGAATGGATACATTCCTTCATCGGAATGGGTATATCCTCCCTAGTTGAGAGGGAAAGATAGACACACCATGTATAAAATCCACATAGATTCAATTGATCTTGTAATATTCTAAGACAAAATACTTGAATCTATTCTACAAATTTTGGAGACCAATTATGATTGCCCAATCACATGAACAAGAAAGAGAAGAATTTTAATCACACAACACAAAGATTTATCTGGGGAAAGCCTTAGCTAAAAACCCCACTATATGTATATTTCATCAAGTTAAGAATATGAAATGATATAATGATTCTCTCAGGCTTGAGATGTCTCTGCACTATCTTTGACTATCTCACTCTGATCCAAGCAAGTTTTGTCCAATGCTTAACCAATTTATTTCCTCTTAATGCCTAGGGAAATTAAGCTCATATTAATTAGGAAAATACCAATAATTGATTGTGTAATTATCCAAGGCATCCAACTGACCTCATGCATGACCTGTACACTTTTATAATTATATAACTCATAGTATACCTCCCTTTAAATCCAATATCAATTTGGTCTTCCTCAAAAATGACATACAACAACTATTTATAGTGATTATTCAGTTATCTCATTGATCAGTGCATGTGAATTAAATCATATTTAATTCACTGGGCCTCTAACTAGTTCCTCCATCTGTTAGAACTAGTTAAACTAATTTTAACTCAAATATTTAAGTTCATTAGTTACAACTCAAAATAAACTGTAATTGGTCCCCCTAAAACTTAGAGTTAACTCTACATGCCTCCAGTTTGACCCTCAACACGAATTGAATGAGCTAAGTAAGTCTTCCTAACTCAGTTAACTCGTATAAGCTGTCTTGTGATGTGGAATTAGAATTTCCTTTAAATTTAATTAAGGGAAAATTAAATTATAACCCTATTCTTGTTTCCAATTTCAACACTCCCTCTCAACAAGAAAGGGATTGTTTGCTACCCTAATTGTAACTCAAATTTTCCTCTTCACAATGCCTTCGTCAAGATGTCTTCATCCTGCTCCTCTGTGGGAATGTACTCTAATGACATAATCATCCTCTGCACACAATCTCTAAGATGGTGATACCATATATCAATATACTTGGACTTGTAATGAAAATTGGATTAACCGAGAGTTTGATGCAACTCTGGTTATCATAATAAATCACTGTTGGATTCATCTGTCGACCAAACAAACCAACAAGTATCTTCCTCATCTAGATGGCCTCACATGCTGCTTGAATCGCGGCCACGTACTCTGCATCTGCTAAACTGAGTGCAACTGATCTCTGCTTCTTATTGTACCAGGAAACTGCTGCTGACCTAATGATGAATATTTCCCTAATGAGATAATCCTATTAGATGGACTCCCTTTCCAATATGTATCTGCGAAGCCTTGAAGCTTCACTCCCTCTATTCGCTTGTACCATAGACAAAAATATGTTGTGCCTTTGAGGTATCTCAACACATGTTTGTTTGCCTTCCAAAGAGCTTGGTAGGCTTAGCCATCACTTGAATAAGCTGATCAACTACATAGCATATTTTTTTGCAGGTAAATCCCCTCTACGGACAAAGGCGATCCCTCTAGCCCTGGGGTGGGTCTAGCAACAAGGGAACATGCTAATCCATAGGAATCCTAGTTTATGAATGAAAATGAGTTGGGATAGATGACCTACCTTGTTCTAACACTCTTGTCATAGCTTTTGGAAGCGATCTCCTAATCTTCATCTTTACACGTCGCGGTCCTTCAGTGGTAATATCCATGTACCTGCACAAGGATCAGAGAGAGATGACAGCATACGAAAACATACTTGCATTCATACCTATTTGATTGGTCAAGGAGAATCAAATGTATTGCATAGGATTAAACATATCAAACGCAAAACGAGAATAAAAAAACTATTCATGTATTAATAAGTAGAGAGAAGAATTTTATAACCAAAGAAAGCCTTGACGTTGCAGCCTCCTTCGATGGGTCCAATCAAATGCGTCTCAAGCATTCATCAGGGAGTGGACTTCATGAGGAAATGGGCCTAAACTCTCTCTCGACAATGGATTCCTCTCTTCTTTATTCTCACACCAACTATAGTAAGGACTGTTCAGCTAGTTGTAACTATGTGAGAAGGATGTATTTAGAGGATAGGAGGAGGTGATTTGGGATCCCTCATAAGGTGGAAGGGAAGCCTTATCCTTTGGAGAGTTGCTCAAATGTAGGAAATAAGAAGACAAAGGAAGGACTTCGAAGTTATTCAGTCGAACAAACCATGATGAATTTGCTCATGAAGTGGTTGGGAATGGAAACTTTGCTTCTATTTTTAAAAAAATTCCAAAAACAGCTTGGTGCAGGCAGTCCTCTAAGACAGAGCGCCAATGCGTGCGAGGCCTAGTGCCAATTTCTCTATGGGCATGAGGCCATAACTTACTACCAGCTCTGACCCAAAATCATGTTTTTTTGAGAGCCTGGTCTAGGAATAGTCAATAGAGGAAATGTTCTTCACATGCTAAGGGATGCAATGACACTTTTTGCAAGGTATGAAAATACACAGAAGTCACTGAAATGGTTCTCCAATGTTCAAGATGGGGATTGCAAGAACGGTGAAAAAATGATGTGTAACAGATGCCCCCTAAAGAATGAGGTCCGAGAGAGAGGGAGGAGTGAAATGCTTTACGAGAATGTGTTCAAACAAAACACCATCGTCGGAAGACCTGCAAGTACAAGTACAAATGATATCTCTAATACATGAATATGTGGCATGGGTGCAACCATCCATAAAATAGTACATATAAAAATGAGATCCGAGGTATGGACGAATCCATCCAGCAATAAGGATCAAGAAATAGATTCAAGTGCGGTCGCATCCATCCAATCAGAAGTGTCATGCATATACTCATGATAAACCAAATCATCTCGCAGCCTATATTTTATTAGACAAAACCTAGCGTCTTGCGCTCCATCTCGACCCGAAAAAATACAAATTCAAGCACATGAATGAGTAAGCTGGCATCGAATATGTAAGAAAGTCACCTGATTACCAAAAAATGATAAAAGTTGTTAACAGACACAAGAGAAACCACCAATAATGATAATGGCTATCGAGGTACAACAAGTACAATCCACAAAATGTGAATAGTGATTTGGTGTCAAACATCTACGTAATCACCTAATTGAAGGCCAATGATGAGGAACTCTTGTCAAATGCGAAGAACTGGCCAGTGAGGCATGCCAGCACCAATGTAATAGATGGGAGTCTCTAGATCAGCTTCTTGGATAATGAGCTAAGGTCGACAGGAAGTGACCCAGTTGAAGGAGGGCCATAATGTTTCCCACATAATCGACATGAGACAGAGGAATAAGATGATAGTGAATCAGGACGAAAAAGAGGATCAAATGTTGAAAATTGCAAAAGGAAACTTCTCTTGAACGTATTGGTGACACGACTCTAGAATTTGGTAGTATTTGACATCAAAGGATCTGAGGTCATGATGACATGGAAAAGAGCAGATGAAATGCCAAAACAGATTACCCAAACCCATGGAGGAAAAAATGACGAAATGGGATGTCCCCAACCCGACATGAATGTAGATAAGTGTCATGTTCAAGAGCGACATACTACCGACACAACTAAGAACTGGTTCCATTTTCCCCCACCATTGCTGGTGAGTACCCCAATTATTTTTGGAAACAAGCTTGAAGGGGATAGAATATGCTTGTTATATACGTTTTCCTTCGGACAAATCCATCCTAGTACATTTTATGAGCCCTAGGAAGGAGGAACTCGGTTACATCATGGTGACTATTTCCAATGTCATTTAGGTTTTAACAAGTTTGACAAAGGAAGAACTCAACATCTTTTCATGTTTAGAGAGTTTAAAAAGAAGCGGAAAAGAAAACTCCAGCAGGTCCCTTTTTGTAGATAGTCTCACAGATTCCAAAAGGTAGAAAACCAAATATGAGAGAACCTCTTAGTTGCGATAGGATAAGGTATACTTTTTTCATAAATAATCTATCCGAGCATGAAAAATGGGTAAATGTATACTAGGTAGATATCATTTCGTAGCCTTTAAGGAGTTCAAAATGACAAGAGTCTCGGCAATTTTTTCAGTTTTCGAGAGTCAAAAAAGAGATGAAAGATGACTCCAGGGGGTGACTTTTTCGTGTTTTTATCGAGTCCAAAAAATTATAATATACAACTCGTTACTTCATCTTCGTCATGTTGAGGACCTGTTGCTGCACAACAAACACACTTATATGGATTGAGCCGAATGTTATAGCGTCGACAACGAAGAAATATTTGATGGAGATGGTCTGGGTGGTCTTGACGCTTAGCTGAACGAGCTAGAAGGTCATCCAGGTAAGGTTGAACAATGTGCTTAATATCGTGGAAAACATATGACATTGCTCGTTGAAATTTAGCCCTAGAATTTTTAAGACCAAAAGGGAGCTTCTTATAGGCAAAAGTACCCCAAGGATAGATGAAGGTGGTCTTGTGTTAATCGGTTAAAAGAATATTAATCTGGTTGTACCTAGAAAACCTATGCATAAGGGAAAATATCTCACTCCGAGCACATTCATCAAGGATCTAATCAATAAAAGGAGTGGGATAATTATCCTTAGGGAAAGCAAGGTTGATATCACAGTAATCTACACAGACCCGAATAGTACCCTATTTCTTATCCATAGGAACAATATCATAAACCCATTTTTTCAAGGGAATCGTATAAATAAAACCAGCTCTAAGAAGTTTTTCAACTTCTCCTTTAATAGCAGCCACCATTCTAGGGTGCACTGGATGAAGACGCTAGTTAGCAGGCTTCAATGCCGAGCATTTCTTCATAAGACCTAGTGAAAACGTCGCTAAATTCATGGAAAAGACTAGTATAGACCTCGATCTCATCAAGAGAACAGGACCCCAATGTGGATGTTCTCGAAAAACCCCATTTTTATGGAGATGTCAATAGGCGTCGTTTGTGTGATGTTTCCCAGGTTACCCTCCACAAATATTTCGTGTGTCAAGATAGGCATTTGAAGTGAATGAGAAGGAACTTGAGAAGTGAACTTCTCGAGACAACTAGACATGGGCCCCAAGGTCAGGCATGAAATAGGAATGATCATGACTATCATCCCAAGGAGGATCCTCAAGAGACATAATATCCACTATGGCCTCATCAGTGGGAAATATCTCGTTTAAGAGATTGGGCGAATCCAAATCGCTGAGCTAAGGGGATTAAGAATAAGTGTCAAGAGACATACTCAAAGGAGCATGATCAGAGGGCGGAGGATTCAAAGCTGAAATAAGTTCACAATAATCAATCTTTATTAGGCTTAACGACATCGAGTCACCAAACAAATCAATCTGTTCAGGCGAAGGGATGATCCACGGATCAGAAGATCTGGAGATCATGTTAACCTAAGAAGTGTTGGGTGGAGGAAGAGGAAAAGGACCCATGAGGGAAGGATCCTTGAAAAGACCCGGTCCTATGCTCTCATAAGGCATAGGAATACGATCTACATATGGGAAGTTTCTCTCGAAATATGAAGAAGTGAAAAAGGTCAACTGATCGACAGTGATGATCTTTCCCTCATGCGGAAATTGAAGAACACGAAAGAGAGTGGACAGAATGCACAACATGGCATGAGTCCAACTGTGACCAAGGAGAAGATTATAATTGAGCTTGGCGTCAATGACTTCAACCTTAACATTAATTGTTTTCCATTCTAACATAACAAGTAAACTAGCGAGAACATCAGGAGGGCGAGATTCCCTTCCGTCAAAAGCTTCTAAAGTGTTTGGAGATGAATTGAGAGTTCGAGAACCGATGGCTTTCTAGCAAGCAGATGACATGATGCACGTAGATGCACCTTCATCCATGACCGCTTGATGGATATTATTTCCATTAATCCCAACTTGGATGATCAGTGAAAACTGGTGAGGGAGACGTGGGAGGAAATTTTCCAAATCGAAAGTGATAAGGCTTGAATTGGCGGGATCAACCCCTCTGATAGTAGATAACAAATCCTTCCATTGATACGAACAACTCTGAAGTACTTCCAATGCAGACATAGCAGATGGTGCCTCAGCCAAATCCTCAACAATACTGTAATTCTGAGCAGCACGGGTGTTAGGGTTGTAATAAGACTTATGGAGTACACCTTTGGAAGGTGGTCATACAATGGGCTCAGTACTGGGCCTTTCAATCTGAAGAGGGCAAGAAGCAGGTGGGGGAGGAGGACCATCATTGATTTCCTTCCCTGCTACCGAACACGGTTTGGTATAATATTTCGATTGGCTAGTAATAGAAATGGATGTAGGACCATTCATCATGAAAACCTGAGAGCCAAATGGGGCAGAGGAATGAGGTTTCTCTACCAACTGAGTTTGATGTGATGGAAATGGTTCTTTAAGAACAACTGGAGTGCCTTGGGTGGCTTTGAGAAATTGACTCGCCTTGGCCCCTCAGGGATAGTCCTTGGTGTAATGCTCTTCGTCACAAATAAAAAAAGGGTACTTCAGTTTTCGTTGTGAACCATCATCAGCATGATATTTTTGAGAATATTTTTTGGGGTATCAGCTTTAGCCTTACCTTTACCCTTGTTCTTACCCTTGGAAGTTTTATCTGCTGTATTGGATTGAACAACATTCAATTCCATGGTTTTACCAGAATTTAGAGGAGGCTAAGAAGTAGTATCATTGGAAGGAGTAGATTTTTACTTTGCAGTATTTGGAGAAGACTTCTGAGAAGTCTGAGACACAGAACCGATGATATTTTTGACAGATGGGGCATTGTCGGTGCTTTGGAAATTCCAAGTTGAGGGGCATCGTGCAAGAGTTCGTACAATGTGTCAAACTGAGAGTACACGAGATCCAGGTACTGGGCACGAGTGATGGTTTGTTCCTTAGTAACACATGCCCCCATAGCAATGTCCTTAGCAATCGGAGCAACGAAGGAGGTAGTGAACCAATTAGTTAGAAGCTGATCAGGAATATCAAACTTGATCAAATGATGACAATGCCTCCATTCATGAATATGATCAGAGATATGAGTAGCGCGATCTTTCTTAAAGGATGTGAGGAGGTGTGTCCCAGTTTCATACCAAACTGGTAACTAAAAGTGTGTGAGAAATGCCATGGCTAAGGAGTTGAATCTTGGAAGACGTCATGAGAGTTCTAATGTACTAATTTTGCAGTCAAGTAGCACTCGCATTTCGAACTTGTGGAAAAGGAAAGTAAATCCGAGGTAACCACAAACCAACCTTCAGATACAAAATCTAGCCAATCTGTATCCAGAGAGGGCTCTCTCTTTAAAATTTAGCTTTTGTTCTTTGAAAATATTAGGCTAGTTATAAGTCCAAGAGTTTTGTTTGAATTTGAATGGTGGAATCCACCAACTAAGGGTACGATTGAGTATTTCAAGCCATTGGGCTATGGAGTCGAAAGGATGGCTTTACTGGATTACTATTCTACACACAAGATGGCTTTGCAGGGCAAGATAGCCAAACAGAGAACAATTTTTAGAAATTAAAGTGAATGGAATGGATTTTGAAGGGATGAAAGGCAATTAAGAATGTTTCAACGTGTTCAAAGAAAGAAAGTGAATGATTACAAATAAAGAGCAGTTAAGAATTCTTTACTATAGTAATCAAAATGTTTAAACCAATGAAACAAGAGCAATTAAGAATTCGTTGCTTATAACCAGTTTAGAAGAAAACATTTAGAATAATCACAATTGAAATCAGAGTACACTTGAGTAAGTTTTGATTTATTCTTTTATGTCAATTATTGAGAATTGGAACACAGTGATATTATAAACATATATAAAACTTAAAAACATAGGATAGAAAAGACTTATTGAACTGTAGTCTGACACATGAATCCTGCAAAAAGTCTTGAGCTTCAAATCATCATCCAGCAAGCCACAAAGAAGTTTCTCCAAAAAACTTTTATTCCAAAAAAATCAATGTTACAGCAAAGTATAAGAATCCACCCAAAATACTTCCAAGAGTGAAGTATTTATACCAATTCTAAACTAAAATATCTTGATAAAATATCAAGATTAGTTCACAAATCTCTCCAACTATTTTACATAAATAGAACTTAAGTAAAGGACACTCAAACTAATGCATCTATTTTGCACTATTTTGTATGGATAGGTGATGACAAAGAGAAGAATTCAAATTTGATTCAACTCTTAGTTGATGATAAGGCATCCAAGTCACTAACTGCTTCCTTTCTTTGTGCATTCTGCTCCAACAATTCTGCAAACTTGGGGTTCAATGATATCCTTGTGTTTATCAATCCGTAATAGATATGTAAAAAGTTAAAGAGGTTATTGTGGATTAATATGTTGGTGAGATAAACCTCTTTCATTTTCCTAAAATTCCTCTCCAGCTGTGCACAATAGGCTCTACAAAACTATGTTTAAAATAGAGTTTTACAGAGTTTGAAAAATAGCCTGTAAATATGTGCATGTATCTCTCAATCTGAAATCACTGTGCAAAAAATGAGATAGGTTTTTGTAGGAGGGTCTCTTAGGAAAAAAATTAATGGTCGGCAGGCTTCAACAGTTGGTTTTTTTGAAATTTTCTGCATAGAAGACTGGTGAATGCACGAGAAAATGAAAACGACGCAGGCTGACTTGTTTTATTCACAAAATCAATGGGTGGCGGAATTTTTTTATCATTTTATTGGATGACGTCAGCATGGTACAGTATACAGGTCACGATTGGAAAGGTGGTAAGTGGTTTTTATCACACTGCTAATGAGGGAAGGTGGTTTTATATGGAAGGGAAGCAATGTGATACAATGACTGACACGTAGCACGACACTGTTTGAAAACCACTTGGCCATCGCGCGTTATCTTTCGTACGCGGATGGCCATCGAAATGGATGAGGGCTGTAGATCTTTGATGGGTCGATCGGACGATCGACGGGACAGGGAGATGGCAGGGAATTAACGGCGCAGGCCTAATGAAATTAACTGTTAATTAAACTCATCGGGCGGAGTTTGATTGGCTGGGATCGATTATTAATTAATCATGTGGATTAATTAATCCCTGGTACGGTGGATGGTCGGGAATTATTTTATTTTTATTTTTAAACATATATAATATGTTTAAACTCTTTTTCATATATTTTTATTTATACAATAATTAAATCAATGCGATTTATTTATTGTAGGGGGGCAGGAATAGTATTAATGTTATATTTTAGCCAAAAGGGGGTATATTGTGGGTTTTTGATTTGAATAAAATAGGAATTAAATACTTTTGGCTAAAAAGTCATAATATAAGGCTTTTGGGGATATTACTATAAAAGGATTTATACATAATAGGAAAAGGTGATTTTCTTAGGGAGTTAATATATAAATTAGAGTTAATATGACTAGGGAATAATGTGAACTCAAAATACTTAAATATAACCAAGAAAGTGGAGATTCAAAAGTAAATGGCATTTTTATACTTTCATCACTTAGACTTAGAATAAAAGTGATTTTGAGGGCTTTTCATGAAATATTGAAGGTTTTCCTAAGTAAAATGGGATTTTCCTTAGGAAAGAATTTTTTTGAAGTAAAGAAGTGTGATGATGAATGATTTTAAGTACTTAGGTTTTTTCCAATTATTGGGCCAAGGGTCCGGTCCCTCCAAAAGTCAAGGAAATGCCTTGAGCCCCTTTAATATTCAAATACCTTAGTGCTTAGGGAAATTAGTGAAATGTTTAGAGAAAATGAGAGGGGAAGTTAATAATTTGACTTTGCTTTGCTTTGAATTTTTTCCAATGTAGTATCTACCTTTGCACTTGTGATGAAAGTAAAATTGAACACATTTAGGACCATCATTCATCACATGTAATTTTGCAACAACATCTACCTACCCTATCTACTTTATCTACCATTTTCTCTTCTTTATTAGGGTGCACTTAGACTGGCAAACCCTTATCACACTTTTCTTTTTTGTTTACATGGCAAGCCTACCTAAGCCTATACTTATTACATCTAAGGGCTCAGATTAAACTGTTGAGCTCCTTTTATTCACTCTACCTATCTACTTATCTGCCAAGATTAAACTATTTGGCCAGATATTTATTCTCTATTCTACAACATGAAATTGAAAAATGAATGAGTCAAGTTTAAACAGTTTGACTCTTCATAAATTGTGGCAAAGTTTAACAAGCTGCACACAATTACTTATTTACAAAAAATGAAATAGTAGTGGCATTTAGACTTGCACACTTTCCTGGTCTATTTTTGTTTGGGGTTCATTTCTTTCACTTTTTTGACCATTTTATTCTTTTACCCTTTGATTTTTCTTTTAGGGTATACCCTCTTTACATTTTTTAAATTTTTTGATTTTTTGATTTTTTTCGAGAATATGGAACACCTTTGCAACAAGAAAAAGGTTTGAACATATTACATAATTCATCAAGACAATCATGAAATATGACTCCTATTGGTATAGGAGACTAACACTGGCTCCACATGGGGATGGCTTTTCCTGGTGAAAAGTCAAGAACAACGGGTCAGATGCCTCAAAATGTCTTAATCTGAACCATGGAATCTTCTTTTCTTTTGTTGCTTTATTTTATGTATTATAGTAAAATCTCTGGAGCTTAGGGCCTTCTCTTTGGGCTTCAACTCCAGTAAGTCACCATCCAATCCAAACTGTGTTTCCCAGTTGGAAATCTTCTGTCTTGGTCCAATCTCAAACATGCATTTGTTGTGGCTGAAATTTTTGAATTGAATATAGTCCTTTTTCTGCAACCTGAAATTTGATCTGAAACTAAAACAACACATAAAAATTTTCAAACCAACTTAATGAAAAACTAGCTGAAAATTGACAACTAAAAAAAAAAAATGCTCAAAATTCTGAGTTTATTGACACTCATCTATCTACTCAATCTACTAAAAATCTTATTGAATCAGGTAATACAAAAATGCCAATGAAGCCAATCAAGTAGTTGTAAAAATAAATGAATAATTTGATTGCTTGTGATCAAAATTGGAAGTATGTTATGATCATGTGCCTTTATAATAAATGATATGATCCTTTTGATGTATTTGATCCTTATAGAGAGAACATGTTTGCAAATTTGGGCTCAAAAGATTCTCCATATAATTTGATATAGGACCAATAAAAGCATGATGTATGTTATTTACTTCTAGGCCTTCAATGACTAATTGTTCAATTGAATTATGAATATTAGACCATGAACTTATTTCTTCAGTCTTGTGTTTGAAAGAATAATCATCTTCAATATGCAAGTCAAAAGATAATACAATTTCCTCTTGCTTTGGAGAAGGAAGATTTTCAAAGAATTCTTTAGGATTTCGGAAATTGTATGACTGAATTTGAGAATGCAAAAGTTTGATTTCATTTTCATAATTTTTAGAAATTATATCAAGAAGCCATTTTTTAACTTGAGGAGAACATTTTCTTGATTTCAAGAGAAGAAAGAAAGCTCTTAGAAAATCCTCATCAAGCTGAAGTTATAATATCTCATCCCTCAAAATAGCTAGTGATTGTTCTAGGAAATTATTTTGAATTGGGAGAACATAATTATCATCATACAGATCATATTGAGGCAAATATTCAGAAGAAGGAATGTCATCAATTATAAACATTGGATCAGCATATTTCTCTTCCAACAATCCCAATATGTCTTGATTAGATTGGTTGCATTACTTTTGAAAGTCATTATTTTTCTCAATAGGAGTGCTATCAAGCAATGGGCCTTTTTGGGAAAGTAGAATAACATGAGTATCAACTTGTTCTTCTGTCCCTTTATGGATAAAAACTTTTGTACATTCATCAACATTAGAAGAAGTAGAAAAAATTTCTTCATTATGTAAATATTTTGAGGATGGTTGCATGTTTAGAAGCAAATTGATTTCTTCTTCGGTGAGGGGGGGTGGGAATCTCTAAATTCTTAGATTGAAATGACAATTGCTTTTTCCCTTATATAAAATTTGATCATGAAGTTGATTATTGTCTTTAACTCCATTCAAAACATTAAATGAAACATCATTTGTTAATACAGAGGGGTTTTGTGGATCTTGATTTATCTCATGACTTATTTCATCTTTGTTTAACTCCTCTTGATTATTATGACATTTAACTTGAGAATGAAAATTCTGGACTTATTTTAATAAATCTTCAGGAAACCAATTTCCAAAATCTTAATCAATATTTTTAAGGTAATTTATAAGATCTTCAGCTTGATCACAACAATTTTCTGCTAACGATAAAGATGGAAAATCTTCTTTGTAATGCTCATAAAATACCTTATGAAAATCTTTTAGAGAAAACAAACTTGCAGGTTTGAGAGCTTCGTACCATTCCCTTGCTTTTCCTTCTAAGGTTCCCATGAATATCTTCATGAGGCAATCCTCATGCCAATCACCCTTCAATCTTGATGAGTGTATATGAAATTTAAGGAGATGTAGTAAAGGATCATCAATATTCTCATCTTGAAACATGGGCAGATTTTCACCCCAATTTACCTTCGGTAGTTTGTGTGGAAATCCAGGTATGTGATCTCTGCTCATGGGAGCATATCTTCGTTTTATTCTTGGATCATTTTGAAAATCAGCCATAATGAAAAGCCACTTTATCTGTACAACCAAGTTAGATCCTTATATAAAATACAATACATATTGAAAAACCTTCTTAAGGAGAAATAACATAATGTCTTGGATTAAGATCCAATTTGAAAGCCTGATCTTTCCATATTGTTCTTACAGGTTCATTCCTCCAGTGGAGTCTTGATTGCGAAATGGATTTGGAGTCGCCAGGTGGTGGATTTTAACCTCTGTGTGTCTGATCACTGTCCACCATCATAGATCAGATCTGAACCAGTAAAGTATTTCTGGAGAAAAAGGTTAGTCTTTCCTAGTCAGTTTTCTAGATAATTTTTTTTTTTTTGGTTTTTAAATGGAATGAAAAATACAACTTCGACAATTTTCTTCAAGAATTTTTAGATATTGGGTTAAAATTTTCTCAAAGATTTATTGAACTATAGAAACTGATTGATTATCTGAAACCAAAGTTCAGTCTATAAACTAGACTGGATATTGACTGAAGTAGCATTTATTTACGATGCAATTGCAGAGAAAAAAGCATTTCAAAGGCTACCTGGCTAATCTTCAAACTCCATATGTAGTTTATAAATCAAACAATAGTAATAATAAAATGATTCAGATTCCCAGCGGAGTCGCCACTATGTTATCACTCAGATTTTCCTTGAAGTTGTTAGAAAAGGAAAGTTGTCTGAGGTAACCACAAACCAACATTCAGATACAGAATCCAGCCAATCTGTATCCAGAGAGGGCTCTCTCTTTAAAATTTAGCTTTGTTCTTAGAAAATATTAGGCTAGTTATAAGTCCAAGAGTTTTGTTTGAATTTAAATGGTGGAATCCGCCAACTAAGGGCACGATTGAGTATTTCAGGCCATTGGGCTATGGAGTCGAAAGGATGGCTTTACTGGATTAAGTTTCTACACACAAGATGGCTTTGCAGGGCAAGATAGCCAAACAGAGAACAATTTTAGAAATTAAAGTGAATGGAATGGATTTTGAAGGGATGAAAGGAAATTAAGAATATTTCAACATGTTCAAAGAAAGAAAGTGAATGATTACAAATAAAGAGCAGTTTAGAATTCTTTACTATAGTAATCAAAATGTTTAAACCAGCGAAACAAGAGCAATTAAGAATTCGTTGCTTATAACCAGTTTAGCAGAAAACATTTAGAATAATTAAAATTGAAATCAGAGTACACTTAAGTAAATTCTAATTTATTCTTTTATGTCAATTATTCAGAAATGGAACAGAGTGATATTATAAACAGATATAAAACTTAAAACATAGGATAGAAACGACTTATTGAACTGTAGTCGGACATATGAATCCTGCAAAAAGTCTTGAGCTTCAAATCATCATCCAGCAAGCCACAAAGAAGTTTCTCCAAAGCACTTTTATTCTAAAATATCAATGTTACAGCAAAGTAGTAGAATCCACCCAAAATACTTCCAAGAGTGAAGTATTTATACAAATTCTAAACTAAAATATCTTGAAAAAATATCAAGATTAGTTCACAAATCTCTCCAACTATTTTACATAAATAGAACTTAAGTAAAGGACACTCAAACTAATGCATCTATTTGGCACTATTTTGTATGGATAGGTGATGAAAAAGAGGAGAATTCAAATTTTATTCAACTCTTAGTTGATGATAAGGCATCCAAGTCACTAACTGCTTCCTTTCTTTGTGCATTTTGCTCCAACAATTCTGCAAACTTGGGTTTCAATGATATCCTTGTATTTATCAATATGTAATAGATATGTACAAAGTGAAAGAGGTCATTGTGTATTAATATGTTGGTGAGATAAACCTCTTTCAGTTTCCTAAAATTCCTCTCCAACTGTGCACAATAGGCTCTGCAAAACTATGTGTAAAACAGAGTTTTACAGAGTTTGAAAAATAACCTGTAAATATGTGCATGTATCTCTCAATCTGAAATCACTGTGAAAAAAATGAGATATTTTTTTGTATATGGGTCTCTTAGGAACAAAAACCTCCTTCAATTTTGTAATATGTATTTTGGATTGGCCGCAATCTTCTCTGCAAAATGATGACTTAACAAGAATTTTCTGCAAAAAGTTCTTTCCAAAATTGTTTAATATTTCCAAAACCATAATAGCTGTTAGAAAAGTGAGAGAGGTTTCTGTATATGGTCCTATTAAGAACATAAATATCCTTCATTTTTTCAAAATTCATCTTGGATTGATCACAATAGTGTCTGCAAAACAATGACTAAAACATGCAATTTCTGCAAAAATATTCTTTCTTGTTGTGTTTTTCATCTTTTCACTTTTTTGTTCTTTTGACTATTTTACTTTCACTTTAGACAAAATTCAATGTTGGTGAAAGTATTTTCATTTCCTCTTTTTACCATTTTACTGTCTTTGTAATTACTTTTACTGTTTACCTTTGACTGTTCTGTAACTTCATTTTAACTTTCATTCTGAATTTTACCTGATACACTTTAACCACTGATACTCTTTAGCTGTTATGCTTTCTAACCTCTGTTTGAATAGATTTGATAACACTCTTGGAGTAAACAAGTCTTATGACTAGTATTAAGACTGTTTATCCAAGAATGTGGTCTTCTGATCACCTGTAAAACAAAACAAATTGTTAAGAAAGCATTGGTTTGCAGGGGAGGTCGAAAATGTTTCATTTGATTTTGAGATGTCTGTGGGGTGAATCTAGAATAATTTTTGGGAGGTAAACCATGCTTGAATTGGTTAATAGAGGCTTCAGGTGACGCAGCTGGGTTACAAAGGGTTTTACTGCACAATCAGGTGAAAATGAGCAACACTAGGGTGTTTGTGTTCAAACGGGTAAACGGTTGATATTGGCAGGTAAGCTTTGAATGAACAGTGATTTGAACAAGTACTGGTTGAGGCGGAAGAACACTGGAATCCTTGACTTTCGATTCTCTTTAGCAAAGTAACGGTCAGCAGGCTTCAACAGTTGTTTTTTTTTAAATTTGCTGCATAGAAGACTGGTGAATGCACGAGAAAATGAAAACGACGCGCGCTGACTTGTTTTATTCACAAAGTCAATGGGTGGTGGAATTTTTTTATTATTTTATTGGATGACATCAGCATGGTACAGTGTACATGTCACAAGTGGAAAGGTGGTAAGTGGTTTTTATCGCACTGCTAATGAGGGAAGGCGGTTTTAGGCGGAAGGGAAGCGATGCGATACAATGACTGACACGTAGCATGACACTGTTTGAAAACCACTTGGCCATCACACATTATCTTTCGTACGCAGATGGCCAGTGAAATGGATGAGGGCCGCAGATATTTGATGGGTCGATAGGACGGTCGACGAGACAGGGAGATGGCAGGGAATTAACGGCGTGGGCCTAATGAAATTAACTGTTAATTAAACTCATCGAGCGGAGTTTGATTGGTTTGGATCGGTTATTAATTAATCGTGTGGATTAATTAATCCCTGGTACGGTGGATGGTCGAGAATTTTTTTATTTTTTATTTTAAACATATATAATATGTTTAAACTCTTTTTCATATATTTTTATTTATACAATAATTAAATCAATGCGATTTATTTACTGTAGGGGGGAGGGAATAGTATTAATGTTATATTTTAGCCAAAAGGGGGTATATTGTGGGTTTTTGATTTGAATAAAATAGGAATTAAATACTTTTGGCTAAAAATTCATAATATAAGGCTTTTGGGGATATTACTATAAAAGGATTTATACATAATAGGAAAAGGTGATTTTCTTAGGGAGTTAATATATAAATTAGAGTTAATATGACTAGGGAATAATGTGAACTCAAAATACTTAAATATAACCAAGAAAGTGGAGATTCAAAAGTAAATGGAATTTTTATACTTTCATCACTTAGACTTAGAATAAAAGTGATTTTGAGGGCTTTTCATGAAATATTGAAGGTTTTCCTAAGTAAAATGGGATTTTACTTAGGAAAGAATTTTTTTGAAGTAAATAAGTGTGATGATGAATGATTTTAAGTACTTAGGTTTTTTCCAATTATTGGGCCGAGGGTCCGGTCCCTCCAAAAGTCAAGGAAATGCCTTGAGCCCCTTTAATATTCAAATACCTTAGTGCTTAGGGAAATTAGTGAAATGTTTAGAGAAAATGAGAGGGGAAGTTAATAATTTGACTTTGCTTTGCTTTGAATTTTTTCCAATGTAGTATCTACCTTTGCACTTGTGATGAAAGTAAAATTGAACACATTTAGGACCATCATTCATCACATGTAATTTTGCAACAACATCTACCTACCCTATCTACTTTCTCTACCATTTTCTCTTCTTTATTAGGGTGCACTTAGACTGGCAAACCCTTATCACACTTTTCTTTTTCTTTTACATGGCAAGCCTACCTAAGCCTACACTTATTACATCTAAGGGCTCAGATTAAATTGTTGAGCTCCTTTTATTCACTCTACCTATCTACTTATTTGCCAAGATTAAACTATTTGGCCAGATATTTATTCTCTATTCTACAACATGAAATTGAAAAATGAATGAGTCAAGTTTAAACAGTTTGACTCTTCATAAATTGTGGCAAAAGTTTAACAAGCTACACACAATTGCTTATTACAGAAAATGAAATAGTAGTGGCATTTAGAATTGCACACTTTCCTGGTCTATTTTTGTTTGGGGTTCATTTCTTTCACTTTTTTGACCATTTTATTCTTTTACCCTTCGATTTTTCTTTTAGGGTATACCCTCTTTACATTTTTTAGATTTTTTTATTTTTTGATTTTTTTCGAGAATATGGAACACCTTTGCAACAAGAAAAAGGTTTGAAAATATTACATAATTCATCAAGACAATCATGAAATATGACTCCTATTGGTATAGGATACTAACAGCAGCAACACCAGTGAGATTCTATTGGAAAATACGAAGTTGAATGGAATCATCAACCCAAGATATAGAAGAACACCAAATATGGTATGTCATAACATGCACTTGCGGGTCTTCTCCGGACTTGCCCTCAAATTTGGGATAATCGCCAGGAATTTTGGTTGGAACTGGAGGCCAATATTGATTATGAAGGATAGGATCGTTCATCAACTTCGACACATTGGGTAGTTCAAAAGTAGGAAGGAAAGGTAATTGAGGATTGAAAGGCATTGCAGTTCATTGATAAAGACCAATATTAGGATTCCACCCAGATTGAGACAAATTCTTCCTCCATATGTTTTGTCCCGGAGGATTCTATCCATAAGGGTTATAAGCCTGATAGTTCTGCCCATACATGGGTTGAGGACCAAGATATTGATTCTGAGCATATTATTGAGGTCCTCTCTGAGAAACATATGGATTTTATTGTGAAATGTAAGTAGTGCCTTGAGGTGCATTATACAATACTTGAGTTTGACCTTGAGGAATGTATGTAGTGCCCCGAGGTGCACTGTATACCATCTGGGATTGACCTTGAGGAATGTAAGTAATGCCTTGGGGTGCACTATATGCCACCTGCGATTGACCTTGGGGAATGTAAGTGGCGCCTTGAGGCTGAACTGGTTGCCCCTGGGGTGTAGGTTGACCCAGATACTGAGGTTGAATAAGTTGTCCCTGTGGAGAAGGTTGGCTTGGATGATAAGAGCCACCGGGTTTCCCTTGTGGAAAAGGCTTGCCCGATGGTTAGGATGGGCCAGGTTGCCCCTAGAGACCAGGTTGACCCGGCGGAGGACCGTAGGGTTGTCCTTGTTGTGAAAAGGTTGGGACTTGCTGAATGTAAGGCTGGTGTTGTTGCACAAAATGTTGTCCCTGTGGTGGGTATATTTTCCCCCCGGGAACATAAGATGCACCATGTTGAACATGAGGTTGACCAGCAGGATCCTATGGTTGTCCTTTTTGGACCGAAGGTTGTCTCTGTAAGGGTTGTCCTTCTCGACCATAAGGTTGTCCTTGTGGACTAGAGGGTTGTCCCTGTTGGACCAAAGGTTGTCCCTGTAAGGGTTTTCCTTGTGGACCATAGGGTTGTCCCAGTTGGTATATGGTCTAATTAGGATCAATCAGAGGCAAATACACGGGATTTCCGTACACATTAAAATGATGCGGAGGATTACCAAAAGTTTTAGGCTACTGAGAACCCTTAGGGGTGTAATTCTACTATTGAATGGCCAAAGAATACTCATCGAAAGTCAAACCTCCAGGAATCGAAGTAGAGGCCATACTCGCAGTACTAGCAGGTTGGGTTCCTGAAACATGAGGCTGTGATCCACTCATGGTGGGCCTAACAGGTATCATGGGATTGATTAAAATGGACCTATGAACAATAAAAGACGCTGACGGTGACTGAGTCATATTAACAACCCGTTCAGATGAAGCCACACAGACAGTGGGCCAGACAGGAACAAAGGTTACAATCGTTGACATTATGGGAGTCAAGGGCGATGCCCTTGACACTAATATAGACGAGCTCCCCAAGGAAGTCGATGTATCCAACCATATCGGGTTCTGATACAATGATGCAATGCTAGAAATGGTCTGAACCAACATATGATAACTGCGTGAGAGAGTTACTGGTTGTGTGGAAGGTTGACTTGAGACATAAGGAAAATTTTTGGGAGGGAGCTGATGATCTCCTGTAGAAACATAAATCTCTTCACTACTGATGGGACTCAAAGAATCCATGTCGGATGAAGCCATTTTATTGTTGAAAAGGCAACGAGGAGTAGCAAGTACAACAATGGCTAGTAAAGATGGTTCCGAAGTAAGAGGAGGGAACTCTTCCTTGTTCCCAAAACCAGACCAAGCATCCTGAGGTTGCCAATTAATATCAAATGGTTGTTGAAGAGGAGATCAGGTAGTGAGAGGTAAGATACTCAGAAGGATAGACTGCCAGAAATCGACATACCTAGTGGGTTGAGATGCTCCCGAAGAAACTTCAGGAGAAGGATCGCCACTAGGAGGTAACAAAGAGGATGACAAAACTGGTGGTTCCGCCACTGAGACTGTGTCTCAAAATAGAAGGGAACCAAGATGACCAATTTGAGGCTTCAAGATAAAACACTAAGGAATTACTTAAGAACAAGCCAAGAAAATATCTTTAACGGGCATGTGATCATAGGCAATTGATTTTATAACATTGAAACAAAACTCTGTCGTTTCATATTTTAAGATTCAAGAAACAGGAAAAAGGTGACTCTAGTCACTTTCAAGTTGAACGAGCATGAAAGGACAAGTGCTCGGTGATATTTTCAACTTTAGAGAGTCACGAAAAGACCAAAATGACTACTCAGGAAATCTAAGCAAGAGGGTGTACCAAGTTTCCGTGAACTGCAATGTACACCTTGGTGATCAAATGAAAGAGAAATGACCAATGACTTGACGTACGTGCGAGAAGTCTCCCTGAATGTTGTGTTCGGTGTATCATAGTTATAAGGTGGTAGACTTGACTTCCTATGGATAAAGGATTGCAACCTATGAGGGTCTCCCTTTATATACTCAATGGTATGGGGAGCACAAGTCTGTGCTAGCGTTGTCTAATTCTAGATGCATTAGGGGAATTTTGAGGTCTAAAATGGGCCTCCTATGAAAAATGTACAAAAAAATAAACTTTATAAGGACCAATACGATTCAAGATGATGATGTCAACCATGGGAGATGATTCACCATTTTTTAAGTAAAAGGGTAAAAAGATTAAAAAATAATAAAATAATAAAACTACTTTTTCAACTCGTATTTTCAACTTATCTCCAAACGTTTTTACTCAAATTTCGAGTGGGAGTACTCGTTGGACGCAAAATTTAATTCCTCATCCAAGGAGTACCCATGTTTCATACTTTCGATGGACCTTGCTACATGAAAAATGATAAATACATAAAAAAACGTGATTACAATCACACTTTTAATGTATTTCTCATTTTCTGTGTAGTAGGACTCATCTAAAGTATGCAACATGGGTACTCCTTGAATGAGGAATTAAATTTTGCATCCACAGAGTACTCTCGCTTTGAATTTGAGTAAAAAATTTGGGAGATAAGTTGAAAATATGAGTTGAAAAAGTAGTTTTTTCATTTTTCCCTCTAAAATTTGATGATGTCATCAAATCTTATTTTATTATTTCCACTCTTATTTTATAATTTCCTTAGGAGGCCCATTTTAGACCTCAAAATTCCCCTAATGGAGAATGACAACTACTAGGTTTAACAATGCCAGAACACGTCACTAGCCTAGACCTCTAGATATATGTGCGTTAGGTTTCAATGCTTCCTTAGGTTGATTGAATTCATTTTAAAGTCGATCTTGAATTAATGTTGCAATTTCAAGGCCTTACCAAATGTAATCTTGAATCCTTAATGCGCAACTACATGTAAAATAATATCATTCCCATTCAATGAATGCTAGCTAAGGGAAGGATAGTAGTCTATAACGAAGCAGCAATCAACTAAATCACAAGAAGAATTTCACTAATGTATCTAAGAAAACCAAAGAAGAAAATGAAGAACTCTTTCCCTGTTCACTAAAATCTACTAATGCAAAAGAACATTTTCCATTTTCAAATTAAGAGAAAGAATGAAATTTTTTTCTTTTTAGATGAATGAGAAGCAAAATGCACTATTACACTAAAAATAAAAAAGGACACTAGTTTTGAGTCATTCGAATGAAACGATCTAAAACAAAGAGATCAATCCAATTCAAAGATCAAACGAACTAAAAAATAGAGATGCACTCCTTTAGGCAAAAAGAGGGCTTTCGAACAGATTCAATGAGAAATGTAATCTATGCTCAAGGTGACAAACGGAGAGCTAAACGAAATCCAAGATGATCATTCAACAAATCAAATACACGTATAACTGAAAGAAAAGATAAAACAATCAATCAAAAAACTAAAATGATAGAGACCAAACTAACTCAAACTCAACTCAAAAGGCTCATTGAGGAGAGAGCCAAACAAATGGCACGAGACACCTAGAAACCCTAGGATGACAAACTCCACTGACAAGATGAGAGACAAACAGTTGAGAAGAACGAGACAAAAGAGTCAAAACAATCCCAGTGGACCAATTGAAAGATGAAAATCCAACCCAGAGGCAAGAAAAACTGACAAAAATTAGGGAAAAAGGATAAATTTTAACCTACAGGATTCGACGCGTTTGTTTAGCTGTAATCCATGCTAAACAGAGGTTGGCGCACCTGTGACAAAAGCAACAAGCGCCAATTGGCGTGACTGTTCAAGAAAAAGAAACGTTGAGCTAGAACACCATGGAAAAAATAAAAAACCACTGAGCAAAGGTCATATATGACACTCTTGGACTGAACAGGATGGCTAGAAACAGCCAGACAGGCCAAACAAAGAATAAAAATGATGAAACAAAAAAAGTTGACTCAACAAGCAAAACACTAGACAAACAATGAGAGATGACAAACACACTGATCCCCAGTATGGTCGCCAACTTGTTGTGCAGGTAAATCCCCTTTGTGGACAGAGGTGATCCCTATAGCACTGAGTGGGTCTAGAAATAAGGGAATATGCTAATCCTTTAGACTCCTAGATTATGAATGAAAATGAGTTGGGATATATGACCTACCTTGTTCCAATGCTCTTTTCGTAGCTTGTAGCAATGATCTCCTGATCTTCATCTTTACACGTCACAATCCTTCAGTGGTAATATCCGTGTACCCACACAAGGATCAGAGAATGATGAAAACATATGAAAACATACTTGCATTCATAACTGTTTGATTGGTCAAGGAGAATCAAACGTATTGCATAGGATTAAACATATCAAATGCAAAACAGGAACTAAAAAACCAGTCATGTTTTAATAAGTAAAGAATATAATTTTACAACCAAAAAAGCCTTGATGTTGCAAGCTCCTTTGACGGGTCCAGTCAAATGCGTCTCAAGCATTAGTCAGGGATTGGACTTGGTGAGGCAATGGGACTAAAATCTCTCTCAATAATGGAATCCTCTCTTATTTATTCTCACACCAGCTATAGTAAGGACTGTTTAGCTAGCTACAACTATGTGAGAAGGATGTATTTATAGGAGAGGAGTTGGTTTGGGATCCCTCATAAGGTGGAAGGGAGGCCTTATCCTTTGGGGAGTTTCTCAAATGTAGGAAACAAGAAGCCAAAGGAAGGACTTCAATGTTATTCAGTCAAAAAAACCATGATGACTCTGTTCATGAAGAGGTTGGGAATGGAAACATCACTTCTATTTGTAAAAAATTTCCAAAATCAGCTCGGCGCGGGTAGTCCACTGAGACAGAGCACCAATGGGTGCGAGGCCCACTGCTAATTTATCTATGGGTGTG
The DNA here is from genome assembly GCA_034641835.2 of Pinus albicaulis. NCBI lineage: Eukaryota > Viridiplantae > Streptophyta > Pinopsida > Pinales > Pinaceae > Pinus > Pinus albicaulis. Next base: position 555,989,738 of record CM076572.1, read on the forward strand.
AGGCCATAACTACCTACCAGAGCTGACCCAAAATCATGTGTTTTTGAGAGCCTGCTCCAGGAATAGTCAACAGAGGAAATGTTCTTCACATGCCAAGGGATGCAATGACACTTTTTTCAAGGTATGACAATACACCTCCAATGTTCGGGATGGGGATTGCAGGGACAGTGACAACATACTGTGTAACACATATGTCTAGTCATGTGTTCACCAAATATATGAGTGAACACACAAGATTCCTGTAGATGGTAGCATCTACTACTTCACCTGAAGTAACATCCTCCTTCCTCCAATTCCATACTAGAAGAGTCTCCATGGTTTTTCTTCCCTCCATGTGGAACTTCTTCAAAATCTCATTGGCATACTTTCCCTGAGATAAGAATAGATCCCCATCTCTTTTCCAAATTTCCAATCCAAAAAAATAATGTAAGAGCCCCATATCCTTCATCTCAAATTCTCTTGCAAGATCCTCTTTGCAAGACTTGATGAGTTGCTTCTCACCTGTCAGTAGCAAATCATCGACATAAAGTACAATGATCAAAATTTTACCTTCTAGCATAATATGGTAAAGGTTTGCATCTGATTCACTCTTGGTGAAAGGATGGATATAATTGACGAGTAGCTTGTGACTGGTGCAAAGGTATCCTCGTAATCAATTTCCTCCACTATAGAGAACCCTCTTGCCAAAAATATGGCCTTCTATTTCTAAAAACTCCCATCTATTGCTTTCTTCACCTTGTAGACCCACCTGGATCCTACAACCGACTTCCTCTCCGGTCTTGGAAAAATTCCCATGCATTTTTTCTGATAATGGAGTCATAATCCTCAACCATGGAGTCAACCCAAACTAGTTGTTGCACTACTTCCTCAAAAGAGGATGGCTCTATCTCTACACTCTCTCTCATAAGATCCATGTAGCTAGTGTATTTCTCTAGGGACCTTTTCTTCCTACATTGTGATATGAGTGCTCCCATATTCTCTCTAGCATCAAGCACCAACCTGTGAGCCTCTCTAGTGTGCTTTGTTCCGTCTCAGAATGTATTTTCATGAGTGGGTGCTTCCACTCTCTGTTCCTCTACTTGTGGTTGCTCCAGATCTTGAGGTTCTTCTTTGGAGTTAAGAACTCCTCAACTGCATGCAAATTAAGCTCCCTCTCCAGGTAAATTTGCATGGCCTTCTCTTCATCGAATTTCACATCTCTTCTGACCACTATCATCCTGTGTGCTATAAAGTACACCTGATAGGATTCAATAGGATTCATGATGATGATGTAAACCATGGTGGATGATTCACCATTTTTGGAGTAAAAAGGTAAAAAGATTAAAAAATAATAAAATAATAAAACTACTTTTTCAACTCATATTTACAACTTATCTCCCTAAGGTTTTACTCAAATTTCGATCGGGAGTACTAGTTGGATTTAAAATTTAATTCCTCATCCAAGGAGTAACCATGTTGCATACTTTCGATGGACCCTTCTACACGAAAATGTGATTGCAATCATGTTTTTCATGTATTTCTCATTTTTCGTGTAGCAAGGTCCATCAAAAGTATGAAACATGTGTACTCCTTGGATGAGGAATCAAAATTTTCATCTAGCGAGTGTTTCCTCTTGAAATCGCAGTAAAGCCACAGGGAGATAAGTTGAAAATATGAGTTGAAAAAATATTTTTTTATTTTTTCCCTCTAAAATTTGATGATGTAATCTAATCTTATTTTATAGTTTCCTTAGGAGGCCCATTTTAGACCTAAAAATTCCCTTAATGTCTCAACAAAATTTTTCTGCATGAATGTGTCTTTTATGCGACCCCATGTGTCCTCATTCCACTTATCAAGGAAGCATTGTGTGTCATCATAATTTAGAATGGTTGGCTTTCTTACTTCAACTACTTCCTCAGTGCTTGCCTCTGAAGCTTCTTTGGATGCCACTTTACTTGTAACAGGAGGCATGGCTCCAAAAAATGATGAAAGGGTGACAATACTTGTAGCTTCAACACCTATTTGTGGAAGCACACTCATGATGAAAAGATTAGCCACCTGAACCTAACTATGTAGCAATATATTAGAAAATCATATTCAAAGAGCCATTATATGTATAGAGGATGTAAATCTAGCACTAATAGTAATGATATGTATTTATGAAGAAACACAATAAAATACAGAAACAAACATAAACGTAGATATGAAACATGAAATATACTTCATTTCATTAATATCAAATAACTGGAATAAGTTTACAAACGAAATGGAAATAAACTAGCTCGGGAAATGGTAGCTTATCTATGAGAAGAGATGTGGCAGAAACATGCCTATGAAATGTGTTATAATTAGGCTGAAGGGATTTTTTATTATTGAACGAAATGGGAAAACCTTAAACAACCAAAACCCTAACCCCATGAGATGGAACACCAAGATTTTGTGGGCCCCATTAGGGTTTGTTGGGCAACCAACTTCCCAGGGTCATAACTTGGTCATAATATCTCTGTTTGGTGCATGCAATATATCGTCGGAAATATCTCTTCGATTAATATAGAATTTACTGTAGGCCCCTACCTATAACCATGGGCTTGTTGCGGACCTCAAAAAAACTACGTTTAGCAGGTTAAAACTGCTCCAGAAGTTTAGGACCTGAAAAAACTGCTAAAAATAGTAAATGCTGCTATGAACACGAAAACTGATGAAACTGACTGGAGGTCTAGGTGGAAAAGATGGGGGGCCACCAATATCCACCTGGATCATTCATCCCCCCTTATGAATTAATGGTCCCCATTGCATGCAGAGCCTCCATGAGGTGAGGAAATTTGTGTTGAATCTAGTCCCTGGTGAACCACTTTCCCTGATTAATGAGATGGCCTGCTTTGAAAAATCGATATAGATGGCTCCTCTACTGGCGAGTGGTATTGATTTGTGTGTCCATGATCTGATCAAGTGAGGCCTGTTTCATGCAATTTTAGTTTAACTCTGTTGGTGTGAGTTGTTCTTCAATGTCGGATGTGTTCAATAGTGGTGGAAAGTAGGGTTGAAGGCAGTCCACATTGAACATTGGGTACAGACGAAGGAATGGTGGAATACTGAGCTCGAAGGAATTATCCCCTACAACCTTGGTAATTGTATATGGCCCATATCAGAGTGGGTGAAGCTTGCGGTGGGGCCCAACGAGGCACTCCTTTTGCAAATGTAGCCAAACCTAGTTGCTCACCTGGAACTCATGTCGCACATGAGATGTTGATCATGTCATTGCTTATACTTAGCATTGGATCTATCCAATATTTCATGGACCTATTGGAGGATGTGTTGAATGCGATCAATGAATTTGTTCGCCTTGTTGGCTTCAGACTAGACATGAGATGAATCTGCCTTAGTAGTTGCAAATGGTATGGCCACATAAATGGGACATAGTGGTTGGAATCCCAAGCCCACCTGAAAGGGGTTGTGGAAAGTTGAGCTATGGAGAGCTCAGTTATATTTTTTTTGGACATAGGGGAGGATTTAATCCCATGTGCATGGATGATTTGAGTTGTACATGCGCATAATGTGTACAATCATCCTTTTGATGACCTTTGTTTGGCCATTAGTTTGGTGGTGGAAAGTTTTGAAATTAGTGAGCTTGGTGTCCAACATCAACTAGAGACTCAACCAAAATTTACTGAGGAAATTGTTGTCTCGATATGATATAATGGATGATGGGATCCCAAATTGTACCCACACTCCCTCAAAGAAGAGTTTAGCAGTGGCTTCTAATGTGATATTCTTCTTGTAGGCTTCCATAATGGCTATCTTAGAGAATCTATCGAATACCAAAAAAATGAATTTGTCTCCATGCTTGGTAGGAGGAAGGCTTGACATGTAATCCATGGAGATGGATTCCCACGACCTAATAGGGGTAGGCAATGGATTATATGGGCCTTTCTTCTTGATGGTCAGTTTGCAAATGACACAGGAAATATAGGATCTGATGTACTTCTTGACATCATGTTGAAGGTTCAACCAATATAAATGCTTCTGCAGTACTACCACTATTTTCTTGACCCCAAAATGTGAAGCGACCTGAATGTAGTGTGCTTCCCAAATCATCTTTGCACACTCACTTGAAGGAAAACAAAGGTGTCCCAGGTGGCATAAAAGTGCATCCTAGAGGTGAAAATCTGGAACTTTCCTACCCTTTAGGATCATTTGATATGTGTTGTTGAATTCTGGATCACTTTTATAGAGATGCAGCCAATCATAAGTCTCGTGCCCAGAAGAGTCGAGAACAATGGTTAATGCCATGATCAGCAGTTTGTTGAGGCAGTATGAAACATTATCGGTGTTTCCCTTCTTGTACTTGATGTTCAAATGGAACTATTGTGGGTATGTGGACAATTTCTGATGGTGATCATTCTGCAGCTTCCCTTCTATTTGTATGAATTGTAGGGGTTGTTGATCTATGTGGATGATCGTTTCCTTCCCCAAAATGTAATGCTTCCATTGTCGATAGGCCTGCACAATGGAATACATCTCTTTGTCATAGGTGGGATAATTTTAGATTGTGTCAAAAAGTGTCTCACTGTGATATGCCACTGGATGCCCCTGCTGAGTAAGTATTGCCCCAATAGCATAGTTAGAGACGTCCGTATCGATCTCAAATGGTTGCTACAAGTTTGGTAATGTGAGCACTGGTGCAGAGCAGAGGCGATTTTTTCAACTCTGTGAACGTCTTCTGTTGAGATTCAGACCAAAATAAATTTTCTTTCACTCCTTCCTTAGTGACTTGACTCAAAGGCAAAGTGATATGAGAGAACCCCAACACGAACCTGCAGTAGAAATTGGAAAGACCAAGAAAGTTGCAGAGTAGTGGTTGGAGACGGCCAATTGGGAATGACCTAGATCTTGGTTGGGTCCACATGCACCCCTCGCTCATCGATAATGTATCCTAGATATTGAACCTAGGTCATGCCAGAAGTGCATTTACCAAAATTTACACACAAACTGTGTTGCCGCAATGTTCAGAGGACCTATCGACTATGGTGGAGGTACTCTTCCAAAATTTGACAGAAGATCAAGATGTCATCCAAATACAACACCATGAATGAGTTAGTGAATGGTCACAAGATGTCTTCCATTAGCCTCATGAAGGTTGCAAGAGCATATTTCAAGCCAAAAGGAATTACCAACCATTCAAAAAGGCCCTCCTTAGTTTTGAAGGTAGTATTCCACACATCAGAGGGCTCGAATGGTACCTGGTGATACCCAGACTTCAAGTCAACCTTGTTGAAATATTTGGTCCCCTTGAGTTGGTCCAGAAGGTCATCCATCCGTGGGATCAAATATCTATTCTAGACAGAGATCTTGTTCAGTGCCTGATAGTCAATACAGAGTCTCCAAGTCCCATCCTTCTTCTGCACCAACACGATCGGGCTCCCATAGGGTGATGAACTCGACTGGATGTGACCTTCCTACAACAAATTTTGAATCTTCCTCTTGATTTCATTGTTCTACAGAAAAGAGCATCGATATATTGTTCCATTGGGTAGCGACGCACTTGGGGTCAGATCAATGGAGTGCTTGACTTGAAAGTGTAGAGGCACCCCTGTAGGTGAGGTGAAGATGTCCCCATAATCCTCCATGACCTTGTCCATTTGTTTTTGTCATGTGAACAAGCCTTGTCTGGAGGTCGTGGCCACAATATTATTCTTTCCCTGAGGGTGAATCATAAGGAAAAAAATTTCCTGGTTTGGGAAATGATCTTACTGCATTGTTTCGTAGTGTTCAAAGATATGGCGGTAGGTAGTGCTACCCCCGATATCCTGTACAACTTATTACCCAAAGTAATAATAACAACGAGAGGCTGAGACTCATACACAACATGTCACTTCCACAAGTATGGTTGGCCTAATAATACATCACATAATACCTCATCCGTGAAGGTCTTGATGTTGTAGGGAAGGTAGCACTGCTGGTTGATGAAGAGATCCCGTCCTTTGTGAAGCCACCCGATGGTGTATTATTGTGGGTGTGTTAGGATCGGTAGGCCTAGCAGCTTCATTACCTCTTCTGAAATGAGGTTCTTTTGGATCCTTCTGTCTACAATGAACTCTAATAGGGAACCCTTAACCCACATATGGTAATGGAAGGGGCGCTCCCCCTCCTATAGATATTTGGGTTCTTCCTTCTGGATCTTGGTGGTGGAAACAGTGGCACTAGGCTCTGCATCAATAATCTACTTCCCTTTTTCATTCCCCTTATTGCATTCCAACTCAGAGTCAGAACATGCATCTGATTAATAAGCCTTCAACTTAGCCAAAAATGACTGCTTGGCCTGACACTCACTTGTGTTGTGAGTGGAGCTCTTTCACTTGACACTCTCTCATGTCCTTATTTGGCTTCATGTTGTTGTTATTCTCTTGTGGCTTTGACGAGTTGTACCAGGCTGCCCCGCCTTGGACTTTTCCTTTGTTTTGCGATTTTGGGGTGCCTTTCCCTTGCTTCTAATTCGTAGATCCAAATTCTAGCTTATTCTGTTTGAATTTCTTCTCAATATTGGTAGCATACGAGTATGTTGCACCAAGCGAGGAGATATCGAGGAACTCCATTTCCTCCTAGATGTATATTTGCAGACAACTATCGTACTTGAGCACCAAATGTTTCTCTGAATATTTGATACCCAACTTTGTGCACAGGGTATGGAACATATTCATCAGCTCATGCACATCTTGATCCCTTTGTTTCCACAACATATTCCATTGTATGTACTTGTCCTCATAGCTTCCCATGGGGTAGCATTGTTCCTTGATGGTTTCTTATAAATAATTCCAAGTGGGTGTGACCGAGAACATGGACAATTTCCCCTCATACGTTTTCTCAAAGTAGGTTTCCCACTAGTACTTGACATGGGGGGCACCTTTGAGGAGTGAAAAAGTAATATTTTCCCAAATGAAAAAAAAATGAACCTGTTATCACTTCCCCCCCCTTCTTCCCAAGGTTGAGAATGGAACTGAAGAAAAGTAACCACAAACCAACCTTTAGGTAAGGTAGCTAGACCTACCAAAACTAGAGAGGGCTCTCTCAATGTCACTTTGTAGCTAAATATATGACTGGATATAATGATCTTAGGCTAGTTATGATGTTCAGTAGATTATGGATTTTGTTTGTTTGAAATTTTTCTAGATAGGAATGATCGTTAGGGAACTAGGTCTGGGGTTTAGGTCAAATTTCAAAGGTTAGATTTCAGAGGTGAGGATGAGGCCAGGTAGGTAAGCTTAGAAGCATTCTAAATTTATCATTTTGTATAGGGTGAATAGAGAGAGAGTCAGAATGAGCATTAAAATGAATTCATTCATCAGAAGAGCAGAGACATGTTCATGTAAATCTTATAAAAACACACCATGGAAAGCAATATTTCTGTCTATAAACTGATAAGGTTAACATAAAGAAGCATATATATGAAATATTTATAACATAAAATTCAACATGATAAGTTTATAAAGAAAAAAAAATGCTCAAAGGCATACCACTGGACTCTCAACACTATGTCTTCAACACTGTCTTTGATCTCACTCAGAAAAATGCTTGTACAATAGCACCACTACAAATAACAACTATCCAACCATTCAAATTTCTTTATTTTGACTACATATAGAAAAATAAGAGTAATTAAACCTCATAGGGTCGAGATCCTATCCAAAAAAAATGATAATTATATCAGATGAGTCACGTCTTAAAATTTAAGGAAATTAGAAACTATTCCCTAAAATTTAGCTAAAGACTAGGAGTGTGTGTCTCCTTCATTAAATTACAATTTTACTCATCATAAGAGGGAAAAAAAACTCAAATAATTAAATGAAACCTCATGGGACATATTAGCATCTAATTCTGAAGGGAACCCAGTACAGAAACATAACACCTTTCACAGAAGTGTTGCTCCTGTTCAAAGGTGATTTTGACCCACTTAAAAGCATCCAATTGTAATTATGAAGGTTGGGCTAAGTAGCCCTATGTGTCTAATTTCCAATGCACCTTTAAATTTGAGAAAAAACCCACATGAAGACCTCCAAAACTTGATTTTCCCAACCTCACCCCATAAGCGCCACACCTAGTCAAAAACACTGGTAGAAGCATGAAAAAGAAGCATTTTTTTGTCTTTTTCTCCACAACCAAGGGGTATCTGAAAAAAAAAATACCTGATATGAAATGTGCACGTGAAATGAAATCCAACCATGTAAGCCAATATTCAATTGAGTGCCTTGAGAGAAAGTGTCGTGCCGCTGTGCGACACTTCTATGGAGACCAATTTTCCTGAATTTTCCAAAAACAAATTCTGCAAAAATAGGGCTTAAATATGGATCGATATATTTCTAACCATAATTTTTTTGAAAAAATGAGAGATTTTTTTTTCTTTGGTATGCTATGAACAAAAGCCTCCTCCCGTTTTCTAAAATACTTTCCCATTTGCTCATAATCCAAGTTTGAAGTTGATCGCTAAAAATTTGAGAAAGTGTAGCACACTCTAAGAAGAAGTGTTGCTCCTACTTTGAGAGGGAATTTGAAGGCTTTCCTAGAGTATTTTTGGGCTGAAATATGTATTTTTGGAAAGCTTAGGATGTATGCTACAAAATAGATTCAACAAGCACTGCAAACCCATGCTCCAAACCCCTGAAAAAATGACTCGAAGACAACCTATTCAAAAGTGCAGCAAAAGACTTGGAGCAACTATATTTTTGGCGTTTCTCTCAAATCATAACACCTATGCATAAAATGAAGGAGGTTTTTTTTTTTTGACCTATTATTGATAAAAAATCTTTCACTTTTGTAAAATTCATCTCCATTACTTTATAAACTAACTTTGAAGAAAAATTGTCCCTGTGTGCAATGTAAACTGTACCAAATGATCACGAAGCTCTAAAAATGATGCCATGGGTCTGAGTTGGCTAAAACCTGAGATGGTGGCCTCCCTTATGAATCTTCTTTTATTCCTCCATGGTTTTTTTCAACAAGAGGAAACCCTAGCTAGATGAAATGGATAGGGGAGGTGTAGAATTAAGAAAACATGGGATAGTGGTAGGGTGGATTTAGGGACAGAAATGGGTTGGAAGCAAGCTACAGAAAAATACCCAGAAAATTGAGGAGGTAGTATGATGAGTTTCCAATAGGATGCAAGTGAAATCTTTTGAAATGGGCTTGAGGAAGGTGCCCAAAAGGTCAAAACACAAGGTTTCACTAGTTTTTCTGCCAAAATGTAGTGAGAAATAGGGTTTTAATGAAATTGATGAAAAATAGCACTATGAGTGATAGGAGATGTTAGGGTATGGTGTATGAATTTTATATGAAGGTTATATGAAGGTTTTATATGGTTATATTAGGGTTTTATAATCTGAAACAAGCTAAGGATGAAAAACACCAAAAATGTAGTGTAGATAACCTAGTGTAGGAAACCACTCATTTGCTAATGAATTTTTACTTGAGAGATGTATCGAGGTGTCCACTTAATGTTTAGGAGGTGTATTAACCCTTGTGCAGTGGCTTTTAACCTTGTAGAATTGATTTGAATCTCAAATACAAAAAATTTAATGCATGCCGGAAACGTAGCACAACACCTGTGCAGCACCTCCAGAAGCATAGTGCAAAACCTTAGAAGCGTAGCACAGGTAGTGGTTGCACAAATTTTCTTAATTTTCTTCAACCCTTGGTATTTGTGGACTATGATGGTGAGAAGAGAGGAGATCTTTACTTATTTCCCTATCTTTGCTAACTCCCTATGAAAATGACTTGTATGGTGAAAATGAGATTTTGTTAGCCTTCTTTTATGACATAATTGACTCTTATGGTGGCGAAAGAAATGAGACCTAGACTCTAACCTTGATGAAGGTGTGATGAATGACCTAAGACTCTAGATTATTGATGTATGGAATGACCTATAAGATGATAATGACCATGAATGGAGTGTAGGGAGTAGAATTACAGACCTAGACATATTTAGTGAACAAAATTTTATTTGAAAACTGACTTTGAAACATAAAATTTTGACCTAGGACTGCTACTAAGAAAATCTGAGAGTACATTTGATTATTGAACATTTGGACACTAAAAAAACCAAAAAATATCCTTCTAATATATTCAACCATCTATCTACGACGTTTGCATATATTTGTCCCTCAAATATGGTAATGTCGAAGTTAAATTGTACCTTAAAAGGAGTGGCACCTCTAGAGTGGTTTCCAGATGAAGATGTTTCGCCTGTGGGTAGCTGTCGAAGGATCTAGGAAAAGTTATCCATCATCACGTTCCTTTTTTTTTCGAGGGCCTCCTCGAGAAATATTTTGATATGATCTCCTGATTCCTTGTCTTTATTTTCCTCTTCCATAGGAGGTCGTCGGGGTTTGCGACGTTGATCTTGCAAAGGTTCAACTAGATCGAGCCCTAACATGGAAAGAAAGATCGAGAAAGAGTAGACTAATCTGATATCAATGATACAGATTTATGAAAGAACGCAGTATAATACAAAAAAACATAAACACAAAGATGCAGCAAGAAATATACTTATTTTTATTAATATCAAATAACTGAAATAAGCTTATAGACAAAATGGAAATAAACTAGCTCTGGCGATGGTTGCTTATCTATGAGAAGAGATGTGGCAGCTACATGCCTCTAAACTATGTTACGGTGAGGCTCAAGGACCTTTTTAATATTAACAACATGGGAAAACCATAAGAAAACAAAACCCTAGCCCCAAGAGATGGAATGCCAAGAGTTTGTGGGCCCCGTTGGGGTTAGTTGGGCAACCAAATTCCTAAAGTTGTAAATTGGTCATATTATCTCCGTTTGTCACATATGATTTATCATCGAAAAGATATATCTGAGTACTACAAGATTTGCTACAGGCCCCCATCAATGGCTATGAGCCCACTGCAGACCTCAAAATACGTTGTTTAGGGGGTAAAAACTTCTCTGGAAGTTTAGGACCCAAAAAAAAAACTGCTAAAAATAGTAAATGTTGCTATAAACAAGGAAACTGGTGAAAATAAATTGAGTTATAGGTGAAATAGTAGGTGGCCACCAATATCCACCTAGATCAAGTAAATAGCTACATTCTTGGGAATAAAACCTGCATGCAAACAACGAGGGTGCACTTTCAAAGCACGAAGGGGAATCAAGGGTCATTCAAGGCTTTGTAGTGCACTCATGCACTCAAACAAGAGACAAAGCACCATCAAGGATGCAAAGGCACACTCCGAAGGGATGAAGGAGTGATTTTTAAGGCCTTCAGGCCTTCATTGTGTGCTCATGTGCTCAAAGAGGTAGAGAGGGCACACTAGCTCACTCCGAAGAGATGAAGGGACAAATCTTCAGGCCTACAGGCCTTCAGGGTTAACTCTTGTGCTCAAGGGTAAGGAGGGCACATCAATGCATGCTAAAGAAAAAGGGAAAACATTCAAGCCTCCAGGGTGAACTCATGCGCTCATGGAGGGTGCATTTCTTTGTGATGAAGGAATGCACTCAAGAGGCAAACTTGTCTTTTTTTGGTGCATTTTTCATAATTGATCGAGCTTCGGGTTTTAAAAGTGTGCTTTTCCAAAGGAAAGCTCAAGGAAAATTCTAACATCAATATTTCATAATGGAAATGAGAAGAATAAATATCTACAAGATTTTATGGATGCTAACGCACTCATGGTTATAAGGTGAAGGGTCAAGGAACATGCAAAGTTTTATGCCACGACAACAGATTAAGACTTTTAGAAACAAGATTGAACGAAAAAGCCAGTAAATAAACTGATAAAAATAAATAAATAAAATAAAAATAAAAATTGTCAGTAAGGAAAGCAAGATCGACGGTGAAATCATGAAATGAAATCAATAGATTCAACATGCAAAACTTACTTATAGCACATATTGACGAAGAGTTTCTTTATCTACATATGTACACCCAACCCATATGAGAATGATTATGGAAATGAATGATTATATGGGTTAATTTAAAAGAGATTACATGCAAAAAAAATTTCATACATGCTCGCCACTTATCGACAAGTGAATACATTAGTTGAAGGAAGTTAAGTGGGCTCCTATTTTCTAGGAGTGTGCACACATGCAATAGAAAAACTTATGCATGAATTCAAGAAGGGTGCATGTCTTCAACACAAAGGAATGTGCTCAAGGAGGGTGCAGTTGTTAAGCATGAAGGAGTGCGCTGAAGTAGGGTGCACTTCTTCAGCCCGAAGGAGTGCACTCAACACAAGAGCATGTCTTCGTCAACTAGAGGTGTGTGTTTTTGCCTTTAAAGAACCACCTCTCTTGCCTTTGCTGCTTTTGAGTGCTTTTAGAGCGTGTGCATGGTGAGAAGGCTAGTTCAGTAGAGATCAATAAAAGTTATAATTCCACCTAACCATGGGTTAGATAACACAAGCACTTCTAAGGGTTAGGTGACGTCACTTAGGAAACATTGACTTAGGAGGATGCAACAATAGAATAAAAAAACACTAGGATAAAAAACACAAATAACAAATCAAAAACCATGATGACAGTAAGGGGCTTCAAACGAAAATTCATGTAGGCTCTAAAATTGACTTAGGCTCAAATTTTGGAGGGTTCTAGTATCAACAAATGGCAACAAAAACCATAACAAGGACTATGAAAATAAAGATCGCATGATGAAAATCAAACCACACCAAGATGTTTGGAAATTATCATTCATTCCAAAGTCGAAACAAAGAACTTCTCTATTACAAAAAATATTTATCTTTCTACCCTCGTGGCAAACATCTCCTCCTACCGTTCAAAATGAAGAGTTTAGATCTAAAAAAATTCATCGTAGCTTTGGATAATATCCTCTATAGCTAATACTATATCATTAAAAAATAATTGATTTATTTTGTTTGTTTTTGTTTCGAGCCAGATAGCCAATTAGAAATCAAGTAAACCACGAGACAATCATCGACAAGAGACTCCGTTGGTAGCGAGTTCCAATTTTAGGAAAATGCATCCCATAGAGCATAGCAATAGTATATATTATCAAATAAATTCACATCCGTGATAAGTATAAAAAGCGAGCGAAGAAAACAATATAAGGTCAGAGGATAAAGGATGTTACATAATTTATAATTTTTGTAACATCTTGTAGTGAGGTAACCAATACGATGGGAATGTATTTGTGTGTCTGACAATGTAATTATGTGTAAGTAAGTAATCGCTTTTTATTGGTAATCATCCGAATGGTGATACAATCGCCTACGTGACAATTGTTTACACGGCATTGATCTAGGTGACGAAGGAATTGGGTCATGAATTTGCGACTATAAACCCTTTTTATAAATATTAATAATAATATTAACTAAATAAATATGTATTTATTTATTATTATTATTATTATATATACTATTTATATTATTAATTATTTGATTATTTGTTGTGAATTAATTATTCATCGCATTTCCACAATTTAAGAGATGATTGTCCTTAAAGAATAATAAAAATGGTTTCATCTAGTTGAACATGCTTCTATGGAATGACACTCTATTTTCTTTCGACTTGTTTATGTTTTATGAGTTGGTGACATTTTTGATATGAATCTGTGACCTCCTTGAAGTTGGATGCATTAACATCAAGGTAAGTTATAGTGTCGTCCTTGCCAACTAAACTCCATGAATTTTTCTTCAAGGCATATATTATATATTCCTAATTACGCAAAACATTATGCACCTGGCACTATATCCATTTCCTTGAGTGGTAGGGCGTATAAATCCTTTGTACTAGCTCTACCTTCTGTATCCCGAATTGAAACTTAATGAGATTTCTCTTATATGTTCGAGCTTTTCCTCAAGAGTGGCGATAGTCATGCTTAGGTACTTGATTTCGGATATATACAAGAGATCAGTGCTTTATACAATTGTGAGTCACTGCTTGAGAATCTACAAGTATATTGACCATTTTTCATTTGCTACTCTCTTGAGCCTTAAAGCTTCTCGGGTTTTAGGTCACCAACAACTTCTTATCACTTGTGATGTTTTTGGTAGAGTAGTAGGCTCCAATATTATTTCTTCTTGTAGACTGGTTTCTCTGCTACCAGAAGGTCGTGATTGGAACATATGTTGGCAAAGGTTGACTTGTTACTTTTGACCCATCGAAGAATTTCTTTTCTCTTCATCCCGGTTTGTAGGATATTGCTGTATTAATGATGCTTCCTGCGTAATTTGAACTTCACCGTGTGACATTGAGTTTCTTCATCACGTTCTTCTGCTCCAACTTTCTTCCCATATACTGTTTATATCGCAGTGTAGGTGTGGTGTATTCAAAGTCTTCAGTGTCATAGAGCTTACTTTATCCACACCCTGGGACAACCTATTTTTATTTTTTGTCCTTTTCTCTAACTCATTACTCACAAAGAGTCACGAAATTCCTTTTCGACTTCATAAGTGTACATGTTAATGCATTTGTGTCATGTTGTCCATTTCCTCTCACGATACCTACATTTGTTTTACTCCTTTTTACCTTCGTATTGTTGTTGGACTTCATCTTCCTTTGAATGATGACATTTTTGCACTTGTAAAGCTACTGTTTAATAATTTTTGCTACATGTTTTTTCTTTCCCATTTCAATAGTTTTCTGGGTTTGTAAAAATTCAATTATGCATGGATATACTCCTTAATTCAACAAAGTTGATACCATTTTAAGTAGTTGTTCATTTGTAGAAATCCTCTTTGTCGATGTAGCTAATAACTTCCCATTCATGGGTGTATTCTGGCTACATACCATTTTTGTTTGAGATGAAAAATGTTTTCATAGACATCATCTTATTCTTCTTCATAAAACCTTTTCTACAAAAGCATCCACAAAGTTTTTCAAGAGAAATTAGCAAGCCTCACATTTGACGAACCACCACAGGAACCAATCATATGCCTTTCAACTTCCAAATTGGTGGTTTTGCGGTCATGATTTTTATCTCATTCTCCTGTTGGTGGGTTTGATTTCACATCGATTCCAGTACTATTAACCCACACTAACACCTCCAGCCATGGTATTTCTTCCATCATATTCTAGGAGCTCCTTAATTTGTTGATAGTATTTTTCTAGGAATTTTGTATATTATCGACTACGAGAAGTGTATTTGCGACATTTGTAGGGTACAAAGCAGCGCGTTTGTAGAGTTCCATGATTTTGGAAATCTTCTCTTCTCGAGTCTTGGGAATTTGTGTTGGATTTCTTAAGAAATTAAAGCATTAAAAAATTAATTAACCATTCCACGTAGCTAGTTCCGCATTCTTAGAAACGTTCACTTAATGTTATCTTTTTCTTTTATCACTTGCTAATTTCTCTTGAGTTACAATAATCCTTGCCTTTCTCCTAACTCTGCCTACTTCTTTTCCAAAATTGTTGTGATGGCATGCTTTTATCGAGTTATTCTTGATATTTTTTGGTGTCATCAATCGTATTCCCCATTTTCACTAAGTTTTTTCTTCTCGCGGAGACAATAATAATTTAATTAATTATAATGATTTTAACTATATATATGTGTTAATAGTTATAAGGCCTATGTACTTCCAAAAAGGGAAGAATCAGTGTGAAGGGGTGTGATCGGTTTGTGGAGCGAGAACATGACGTGGTGATTTGACCCAAGAAAACGTGCGAATAGAAAAATGAGCAACGAGGAAGTGGAAATGAGATTCATTTCGACTTCGATTGTGATTGGATGATATAGATATATAGCATCGTGTGGACAAGGTAACACATGGCGAAAAGAGGGATGTGGTGGACCGATGTCGGCAGCAATAAAAGTCACGTGGGGGACAAAGGGTTAGAAAAAAATGAAATAATGTTGAGGATGTGACGTAATGGTGTACTGGTGACGCGAGAATAGGATCTTGCGACTAGTGGGTGGCACACGCCCTCATGTCGTGTGGCGTCGTGGGAACATGTGAGACGCAATGGTAAAGTGGAATACTTCAGCCGGTGATGCGAGGAATAGGAATAAAGGTTGTCTAGAGTAAAGCCGCGGCGAATGAGGTCGCGGTACTAGCGATGAACACGAGCGTAGAAATGAGCAGCCGAGAAAAATTTGAACAATGATGGTTGGAGCCGAGAAAACATTTTGGACAATCATGGAGAACATGCAGAAAAATGAACAACAATGGGACGATAGGGAGACTTGCTTGTTGATGAACAACAAACAACGATGTAAGTGGATGATGTATAACTTGGCTTTTGATAACAATGTAATGAACAAAGGTTCATATACTCGCAGGAATCATTTATGCACGTAAGAAATGTTATTTGTGTGTACATTGTTTAATTATGTGGAGGTAAGTAATTGTTTTTATGGATAAATATGAATGGTGGTACAATGACCTTCATGATGGTCGTGTTGAATCCTTAGTTAAAGCTCGAGAGGGGTGAATGGTTTAGCACATACACAAAGCTTTACTAAACACTGTACCTAAGCTTATTTATAGCCGGATTTTATAACCAACTTTAATATGACTTGAAATCTTTAATGTGCAGCTAATGACAAATATTAAGTTAATGTGACGCAAGCTTATTATGAGAGCATCAAACACTAAGAAGATTGAATGGGAACATATCAACACATGGGTAACACACACAGGACAGCGTATAAGTGGAAAGCCGGTAGAGGGAGAAAACCACATCTTGTATTTGTTGTGATGCGAGGCAAGCTCAACTCCCTCTCACTAATGATTTTCTCGCGAGGCACCAACCTATAGGAGGCTCCAACATCGAGCTAGCTGCTAACTAACATCTATCAAGCTTCAACTTGACAGGAAAGCTCCAACTTCCTCATTCAATCAAAAAGAAAAATATTTGCACGCAGTTTACCTCGAATATCGCTTTGTTCAGAGACATCTCTTCTACGCTCCTCTTTGCTTATCTTCTCTCGCCTCAATTCTTCATTCTCTCGCATTCTCTTACCTCTTTTTGCATATCAATGTGACATGATTTATATAGTTTACCTCACCATGATTCTTATTCCACGAGGAATTCAAAGTCAGATACCATACCGACTCTTTTCGCATCTCCGCCTCCTCACTTCTTTTTCTAGCTCATTCGGAAAATCTCAACAATTTATACAACTTCTCGACGACAGAGGAGTTTTATTTCCTACCGAGAACTTGCCGTGCATCACAAAAATATATAAAAACCACAAAAATGTATACTAATCTGGCTTACAATGAGGATTAAAAATCAACCCGTTCAGTTTTTGGATCATTGTGTTTGTCTTTTTTCTCCGTGACATTTGTATGTCCTGCGCCCTGTTTAATCTCCCCGATCATCGCCGTGGTGTAAATACGCCACTATATATGCTACCTAAACGCTATATGCACGCACGCAATTCAACTCCCCAAGCATAATTTATAAAAGAAAGTTTTTAACATATAAACCGCCGCGTTATATAAATCAGATAGCTCTTGGAAATATAACAATAATAAATCATTTTTTAATATATAAAATGTCGTTTCCGTGTCTTACTCTGCCGGGCGCTCGTTTTATTCGCTCGATGCGATGCATCACCTCTTGCGTCTACTTCGACTGCGATTAATCATAATCGCAACTTCCGCCTGATGCATGTTTCGACACTCGCTTTCACTCCAATGCGATGATTCACTATTCACCGCACTCTGCCACTACCGATGCGATGAATCACTTCGGATCACGATGGTTCACCGTATCGGTTGCTTTTCATTGTCTTGCGTCGATGCGATGAATCGCTTCCAATGATGATGGTTCACCGTTCATTTCTCTTCATTGTCTTGCCGATGCGATGAGCGCTCCGATGCACAGTTCACCGTGATGCCGTAACTCAAGCATGTATGAATCACAGCTTCTCACAAACCCACTCGAGCGACATCTTCACCGCAATCGCAATCGAAAGCTTTTAATTGTCATGCTCTGCTACCACACTCTACTCTCGTCGCATTTGTGAGGGTCCCACCTTTATAGGACTTCATTTCTATTAGGCAAACCAATGGCCCTTCACATATACATATATATATATATGCTTTGGTCACCCAGCTTTATAAAGCGCCGCATATTTATACTCTTTGCTCGCTTCGGTTGTTTATGTATCCTCCACTTTGGCTTGAGGTTCTCTGAATAATGTTTATGTGTCCTCCAGCCTTAGCAAGATTCTCGGGGTATGTAGTTCCCACACCACCTACGAAACAATATCCTTTGTCAACATCATGTCAGTCTTGGACTCAGAATTCGAAGCCCAACACTAATATATATATACACATAACCTCCCGAGCTCCATAGCTTGTTTAATGCTTCCGCTCGCAGTACATAGACATAGCCATGTAACATATTAACTTTGCAATAGATATCAAGCCCCGACTTCATCTAATAAAGACTCGTGTGCGCAACGTTTCTACTATATGCTAACCATCATACGTAGCACTCCTTTATGACTTTCATATCAGTACTAGTATATGGACATATATGTCGACGTTCAAAGTATGCGAACCTTATAACACCCACGCATTTAACATATACTGTGAACACTCTACCATTTAATTCAACCCGCTATTCGACCCATCATATATATCAACATGCTCAATAGCTACTCGTTATAACCTCCACTCCGTTAATTAACTTTCATAACACCACAGAATACACGGAAGTCGTGCGCATAATACTTTGGCTCCGTACGCTATGAATGTAGGACCCACATCCTGATTCTCTCCCCCGCACCTTTCCCTTTGACAGACGGTCAATCTTCTCTCAAGTGCAATTCAAACCGAGCTTTGGAGCATCGATGGAGCGACACGCATAATATCGCGCCAACTTATATGCTCGTCACCATACTCCTCCAAAATCACGCGAAAAAAAGTTGTGTTGGAAACTCACTTCAGGTCATGGCCATCAATGAGCATATATCACGTTCATTTTGACAATAGTGCTTACCGGCTCAACTATCGCGTGATGCCATCTGGTTTTTGAGCACCTGCGGTTTCCGCGCTGTTTGCTCAGATGGCTCCGCTCTTGAATCCGTGTTCCGTATGTGGTACTCGCGTCGATTATTTATTTTAACCTCTATTCTTCGTTTTAGTCTACCGGTCGTGTATTAACCCTTACACACAGAGAACTACCTGGCGCTGTCTGGCTTCTCGCCTCTACTCTACACACGGTTACGCATCTCCGCATAATCATTTCACCGTTGGTTTGTTATGATTTCGCTTCCGCTCTCGTATTCTCTCGTCTCTCCCTTAGTTATTCTCCGTCTCTTTGTTGTTTCACCTGTGCTCTGCATGCCTTTCTACGTTGCTCGTGACCGTTTCACGCGGGCTCTCCGCTCCTTTCTCTGCCTCTCTGCAACCCTACCTGTCTTGCATCTTGCCTTGCTTCTTTTGTTGCTTTACTCCAACTCTATCTCTACACCTCGTCGCCTCTTTTTCTCTCTCTCGCTTCTATACTGTCTCCTTGCCATCTCCTTTGCCTCTCAGGCCGCTTGCCTACCGCTACTCTGCCTATTTTGCTTCTTCTCCTTTGCCATCAATGCAGCAAGCATTTCCGACATTCTCCCCTTTGGCATTGATGGCAATGCACTACTCTCCTGCTTGCATTTGCGGACCCTTTCTTTGTTGCTTGCTTTTCGTCCCCCTTTGACATCAATGGCAAAGGGTTTTCTATTTCCCCGGAAGTGTGCTTTTAAATCTCGTCCATGTTACTCGCGATCTTCGGAGGACTTGTTACATGTCTCCGCTTGGTTGCTCCGGCTCTTTTGTGACTTTCTTTGTCAGGCGAGTCTCCCCCGGAATGATGTCTTCTTCTGTTCTCGGAATGAAGCTTCATTTTTATGTCGAAGAAGTAGTATCCTTCGAAGACACTGCCTAGTTTGTTTCTCGGATGATTCGAGATGGCTCTCTAGCAAGAGTTTTTGTGAATATATCTTCTATTTGTTCTTTTGTTAGCACATATTCTAACTTCACTACCTACTCCGTGCTACTTGTTCTCTTCACGAAAATGGTGCTTGATTGGGATGTGTTTATTTTTTGAATGAAGTATAGGATTTGCAAATGCTTATACATGACTCATATTATCACATTTGATAGAGATAGGTTCACTCCAATGCGTTTCACCTTCATGTGTCGAGAAGATGCTTCATCCACCTGACTTGTGTGTGCAACATGCTGCCATCGCTATGTATTCTACTTCTTTGTGAGATAGAGGAGATAGATGCTCGTTTCTTGCTTAGCCATGTCCACCAGACTTTCAGTGAATGACACCTCCACTTGTGATTTTCCCGTCATCCACACCACCGGCCCGATCCGTCTGCCTACATGATAGCGTCTGTTTATAGTGAAGCTCTTCCTTTTTGGATATACACTGTAGCCCATACTTCATATATTGTTCAGCAGATATCTAAATATTCTTTTCGATCTGCTGGAAGGTGAAATTTTTCTTTGGTGCTACTCGACATCTAGCCACAAGTCCCGCTGCCAACATGATATCTAGTCTTCGATGGCCGTCGAGTATAGTAGACTTCCTGTCATGGATCTATAGAGCTCTTTGATCTATATCAACATGAATCCATCATCATCACATAGCTTGCATCCCGTGATCATGGGAGACGACACTGAGGTTTGCAGCTCTCTCCATTTTCAGCTTTTTCAACATCTCTTTTAAGTATTTCTCTCCGTGTCAGAGATGAATGTACCTATGTTCTTCTGCTAGATTTGAAGTCTTAAGTAGAAGCGTGCAGGCTCTCCAATCATGAGACATCTCAGAAACTCTACGATTTCATCTCTTTAGAAAATCACTTTTGCTAGCTCTCATCTTTGTTACTTCCAAAACATAATGTCATAAAAATATGCTACAACAATCAAGGATTTCATTTTCGATGGGCTTTTATGTATATATTGTGTCTACTCCTCCTCTCTTAAAGCCTCTGTTTTTGCAAGTACTTACTATCTAGCCTTGAGTACCAAAGCATGAGCAGCCTGCTAGTAGTCCATATAGAGCCTTCTTTCAGTCTCACACACATAGTCTTCCTTATCTTTTAATGAGAATCCTACTCGTTTGTTCTCATGTGTACTTTCTTCTAGATCTCCATTCGTAAAGAGCGAGATTTCACATCCATTTGATATACCTTGAAGTCATGGTAGCATACGAAAAGGCCATAAAACGATTCCGATAGCTTCCAAATCCGGCTGGCAAGGGAAAATGTTTCCGTCGATAATCAAGACCTTCAATTTGTGAGATATCCCTTGCAAACAAGTCCGGCTTTATTCCTAATTACCCGTCCTTGTTCATTCATTTTATTCTTTGAATACCCATTTTTAGCCTATGAGCATTTTTTCATCGAAATTGGGTCTAGGAACTAATTCTGTGTATTGTTCTTCTCAATTTTGGTCCAATTCTTCTCATTCATAGCATTCACCCAATACACTTGTACTTGCTCGGCTTCTTCAAAGCTTCTTCTTTGGCTCTATTTGTGATAACATAGCTATGTATACCTCTTCACACTGCTCGACTAGCTGCCTTCTTGTCCGGACTCCTACATTCTTGTCCCCAATGATTTGATCTTCGGATGGTTCTTTTTGAGTGTGTCTTGAGGGGCTTTCGAGCTCAATTCAGCAGCATCATACGTTGTCTTTCTTATTTCATCATCATCTTGGTTCTCATCTTCTTCATAGTCTTCTTGGCCAATTCACGTAACCTCCGTACTTCTTGTCTTGTTTGGAAGTTCTTCATCAAATTTTACATCAATGCCTTTCCACAATTTTTCGAAAGAGTTTTTGTTTTAGAACACACATCGTATCCTTTACCTCTTTGAAGCATATCCTAAAATATCCCTATCTATACACGGCTTCTCGCATCAAACTTCCTCGCATTTTCGTCATTATTCTTTATGCATGCACACAGTCTCCAAAGACTCTAAAGTGCTTGATTGAAGTTGGCTTACCAAGTGCCATGGTTCATAGGGAGTCGCGTCACTACACGGCGCTGAAATGATATTTCTTAAGGATGTGTATACTAGCTATGCGCAATACCTCGCCTCGGTATGGTTTGAGGAATGTGCTCTCTTGCATCATGGCCGTGGCAATTTTTTAGCACTAAACTTGTTTTTTCCTCTACGCCACCCATTCTCGTCGAGGTTGTCCCTACAATAGTAAAGCTGTTGCTTTATCCCATGTTCATCGCCTAGGTGCTCGCAAAGTCATAGTTTGTAAATTCACCTCCTCTCGTCCTGACCGATGCATTTTAGCACGCATCTCTATTTTATTTTCCTCGCCAATGCTTTGAATATCTTAAATTTCTCAGGTGCTTGCTGATTTATATTTGAGAAATGTAACCCATGTCATTCTTGAGAAATCATCTGACTATAAGCATGAAGTGGGATCCCTCCACTTGGTGTTTTATTTCTTGAAAGATCCACATAGGTCCATGTGTACAATGGCGTCAGTGTCACGCTTTGTCGATAGACTCATCTTTGGTCTTAAAGGTCGTCTAGGCTCTGTCGCCCAATTGGCAAGAGTTTTCATATGGTATTTGAAGGCACTTTTTTATTGCTGCTGCACATTCTCCGAGCCTTTCTTCTTGCCTCGCCGATGATATGGTCGAAGTTAAAGATGTCCCAATCTCTTATGCCATAACCATGCCAGCTCCTCAAGTTTGCTAAGATGGCATGCTTCGTCCTCCTCTTTCTACTATGTAGACATTACTCTCCTCGTTCGAAGACACCTCGAGCAGCAGATCTTTCCGTGGTGCTTGATCCGACTTCCGTCAGTCTTCTCGTGCTCTCATATAAATTCCGCACGTATACTCGTCACATTTGAATGACACTCCAGCAAATTTTAGCTTTCAGACCCATCCACAAATAGTACATCTTGGGCCTTTCCTCTGCAGTATCTAGCCTCGCGAGCACTGCTGCGGCTTTTTCCACGCTTTATCATTGCCACAAAGTAACATTTCCCGATTCTCTTTTCATCAAAGGTTATAAATTTGATTCTATATCGATCTATATGTTTTGAGCAGCGTACCTGTCCAGATGCCATTATCTTTTCGTGTCTTGAGAGAGTGAGAGCCATGTCACATTTATTCCACCTTCTTTTTCCACCTTTGGAATCATCCTTTTGTTTCGATACACTTTTTGTAGAGGTGATGAACCACATTTTACTGACGCATTTGGAAGGCATATGTCCAATTTTGTACGCATACACAGCATTTGATCATAATTTTTATGATAATTGGGAGTATGAGTAAAATCTCCATGATTCATAAACCTTGTTGAGGTGTTGAACATCATTGTTTGTCCATATTTTCCGCACTCGATGATTTTATGGCCAAATTCCTTACAATAAAAATAGTAACCATAGAAACAATTTGCATACGATGTGAGGTTGTCTACCTCCGTTGTTGTTTCGTAGAATCTCTTCACCGTTTGCCTCCTTTGTCGGTTTGAATTACTTCTCCTCCTTGTGTGACAAAGATGACAGCAATATGTCGACTTGTGGTAGGCATAACAAAGGTGGCATTTTTCATGGAGGAAGAATCTCCTCGATGGCTTCCAAATTTGACATACTAAGGTATACTGAGCCTTTTTCTCGTTGGTCGAGTATTTATTTCATTCTTTGCTGTAAAGGTTCCTGCAGGTTCCCTTGCCTCCTTTATTGCACATTTCTTCCTTTGTAGGAATCATTTGGTTGCTTCATCAGTCTTGTTGCTTTTTACAAAAATAATATTTTTGTTTTCCTTTTCTTTCTTTGCCTTTGCTCGATTCTCCTTCATACCAGCCTATCCCAGCTGTCGTCAGGAGAATCTTTGAGCATCCAAGATTTCTTTCGCTACTGCAGCTTTTCATTTGAGAAGGAATTTATGAACACTTTCCTTTGGGCATTTTCTAATTTCTTCCTCGGACATACTACTTCTTCTTCCAACTTCTCTTTGTTCCGAGTTTTATCCTTGATTTTCTTTTAATTGTAACATGTCTTCTATATTCTTGGCTTCTTCAAGTTCTACTCTTCAAAGTCGCATGAGGACTAAATAATTTGTGTTCTTCTCTAACATGCTTGAGGAGAAAGGTGTCTTTTGTTTTCTGCGTACTGCGTTGAAAGTCTGACAGTCTCTCGGCACTTCTTAGCCCCTCAAGATTAGCTTCACCTTCTTCTTCATCTTCTAGAAGGAGTCCTTCAAGTTCTTCTATGGCCAGCTAATCAAAAATTCGCAGATTCCTTCTTCACTTTAGGGTTCATCTGTTTAAGTTTTCAAATGCACGCACTGCCTTGTTGAGCATAGAAAATATTTGTGCCTACAATGAATTTCTTTTCCCCTTTCTTGCCGCTTCCTTTTGATGTAGTTTTCTTTCGAGTTCTTGAGCCTCGATTCCTTGCTTTCTTGTGAGTGAAACTCCAGTGACGATAGTGTCCAACTCTTCCGCAGTTAAAGCATTTGAATGGAAGTTTACCTTTATATTTACTCCGAGCCTGCTATCGACTTCTTTGGAAAAATTTGGCCTCTTCTTCATCGCACGCAAAGAGCATATATCTTCCTTTTCTTCTTTTTTCTTTTTCTCGTTTTAAAGCTACCTCCCTTGCACTTCTGGATTCTTCCGTGGGAGTCTACATTTTCACAGGCTGTTAGATTTCCAAGTAGCCGGTTCATGGCAGAGGTTTCGATACGACTGTTTCTTCTATGGCAATAGACCTCGTTAAAAGTCGGGTGGAAGAGATCCTTTTTCGATATGTTTTGAACGATCATGCGCCATTTATGAGTTTCCCCTAGAGGCTTTCATGTTGTTACTGATACATGCAACCCTTAGCAGAAGGCGGCAATGTCTTCATCATCATTCATTTTTAAGTTCTCGACTCGGCGCTCTATGGGCTCGAAGTTTGGCGACCTTTACATTCTTGTCTCCCTCTATGGATGTTCTCTAGAGTATCACATCTCTTTGCGCTCTCTTTGTGCATTCACTTCTTTATGAGTGCCTCACCACAGTCCATTTTAATATGCTTGCATTCATGAAGCTTTCGCGTTAGCTAAAAAGTCTTCTTTGGTTTCTTTCTCGTAGTCAGGCTTTCATTTCGGGCATATCCCAGATTCCACAAGAGTCGACGAAATTCTATTCCTGTAGGGCAGTATGTATCTCCTCATTCCGATTTTCCCGGAAAGACATAATTTGCACCAAAGTGAGGGCTTTCGTGGCTGAGCATCCTTCTTTACTAGCCATCCACGGGGACCCAGGATCTCCTTTCACCGTTAAATCGGGTACAAAGAGGAACCCGCTTTCGATGCAATTGTTGAATCCTTAGATTAAAGCGAGAGGGGTGAATTAGTTTAACACATACATAAAGCTTTTTAAACTTTTCATCAAGATTATTTACAAGCCGATTTTATAACCAACTCTCAATATGTGAATAGTCTGATGTGTGTGCAACTGATATTAAGCTAATGTGACACCAAGCTTATTATGAGAGCTAGCAAGTGCGAAGATTGAATAGAACATATCAACACACAGGCAACACACATATAGAGACAACAGAGGATAAGATGGAAATCCATGAAAGGGAGAAAAACGCACCTTATTATTGTTGTGATGCAAAGCGAAGCTCCAACTCCCTCTCACCACCGATTTTCTATAAGCACCAACCTATAGGAGGCTCCAACCTCGATCGGCCATAACGACATCTATCAAGCTTCAGCTTGATAGAGAGCTCCAACTTCCTCATTCAATCAAAAGAAAAATATTTGCCGATTTACCTCGGATATCACTCTACGTTCGTAGCATCCCTTTCTCGCTCCTCTTTTGCTTATATTCTCGCCTCAATTCTTCATTCTCTTCATTCTCTTACTCTCTTCTTGCATATCAATGTGATATGCTTTATACGATTTACCTCATAACAGTTCATATTCCATAGGGAATTCAAAGTGAATAGCCACGACTCTTGCATTCCGCACTCCTCACTTTTCCGACTCATTCAAAAAATCTCGCCAATTTATACAACTATCCATTTTACGGTGGAGTTTTATTTCCTACGTCTTTTGAGACTCGCCGAGCATCACAAACAATATAAACCAATAAAAAACGTATACATTCGATTACAATGAGGACTACAAATCAACCCATTCGGTTTTGGATCACCGCGTTTGTCTTTTCTACAGTATTCGTGTTTGTCCTTTTCGGCTCTGTTTAATCTCCCCACATTCCCTCTTGGGTAGTGTAACTTCCATATATATGTAACTACGCTTTTATATAACACAATTCAACTCTCGACATAATTATAAAGAGTTTTTAACATATAAAGCTGCACGCGTTATATAAATCAGATAGTTCTTGGCAATATAACAATAATAAATCATTTTGATAGATAAAATGCTGTCTCGGGCCCACTTGTCGAGCTTTCTTTATTCTCTGATGAGATGCATCACCTCTCGACTACTTTCGATTGCGATTAATCACAATTGCAACTTCATTGCATGTTTCGATACTCTTTGCTTTCACTCCGATGTGATGATTCACTATTCAGCGCTGCTTTACTACGCGCGATGCGATGAATCACTCCGTGCGATGGTTCACCTGTTCACCGCTTTTCATTATGCCGATGCGATGAATCGCTTCCGTGCGATGGTTCATTGTTCAGCGCTCTTCATTGTATGCTGATGCGATGGCTTTCAGCGTGATCACCGGAACTCAAGCACGTATGAATCACAATTCACAAAACCCATCGGAGTCCGCATCTTTATTGAAATTGCAATCGAAGTTTTTGTCATGCTCTGTCGCCACACTTTTCTCCAATGCGATTTGTGAGGTCCCATGATAGGACTTCATTTGTATTAGGCTCCCAAACAATAGAGCACTTCACACACACACACACACGGATATATATACTTTGGTCCTTGTTTATAAAGCGCTACACACACACACACACACACACACACACACACACACACACACACATATATATATATAATTTTTCGCCCGCTCTTTATGTATCCTCTAGCTTGGGCTAAGGTTCTCGGAATAATGTTTATGTGTCCTCCGACTTCGGTTAAGATTCTCGAATTTTATGTAGTCCCACACCACACATACAATATCCTCCATCAACATTATATTAAGTCTTGGACTCGCGACTTAAGCCCAACACTAATATATATATACACATAACTCTCGGGCTCATAGCTTGTTTAATGTTTCCGCTCACGCGTATAGACTTAGCCATGTAACATATTAACATTGCAATAGATATCAAGCCACGACTTCATGCAATAGCGCTCGGGCTAACGTTCTACTATATACTAACCATCATATGTAGCACTCTTTGTGACTTGCATATCAATTATAGTATATGGACATATATATTGACCCCGTTCAAATTATTATGAACCTTATAATAAACCCACACATTTAACTTATATGTGAACACTCTACCATGTAATTCAACGCATTTAGCCCATGCTATATATATCAACATATATTAATATACGTTATAACCTCCACCTATTAATTAACTTTCATAACACACGAATACACAATCATTCGCATAATACTTTAGCTCCCACGACTATGAATGTAGGACCCACATCCTCGATTCTCTCTCGCACCTTCTCCTTTGATCGGACGACTAATACGCTCTCATGCACCAGCTGAGCTTTGGACCCCCATCAACGGACGACGCACAATATCGCGCAACTTATATGCTCGTCACATAATTCTCCAAAATCGAGGGCAAAAAAAAGTTGTATTTGGAAACCGCTTTGGGACACGTGGCCATCAATGACATATATCGTGTTCATTTTGACATCATCGCTACCACTTCAACTATCGCCGAACCTAATCGGTTTTTTAGCGTCGGTTTCACCTATTTTCTCGTGGTTCCAGCTCTTGACTCGGGTTTCGGTATTTATAATTTTTTGCATCGATTGTTTATTTTAACCTATATTCTTCGTTTAAATGTACCAATTGTGTATTAACCCTTATACAAAGAACCTCGCAATTATTTGGCTTCTGCGGTTCCGCCCTCTGCACGGTTCCACATCTCCGCGTAATCATTTCACTATTGGTTTGTTAACATCTCTGCCTCCGTATTCTCTATCTCCGCTCGGTTATTCTCCGTCTCTGTTCGTTCTCTCGACCTTTCTCCGTTGCTCGTAGTTTCATCTCCACTGCTTCCTGCATCCTTTATCTACCTCAACCTCCGTCTTGTACTTCGCCTTAAATATTTTGTTGCTACTCGACTCTCTCTCTACACCTTGTCGCCTCTTTGTTTTATCTCTCGCTTTTATCTCGCTCTTTCCATCTCCTTTACCTTTGTGCCTTTCTTGCCTCTGCTACTTTACTATTTTGCTTCTCTCCTTTTGCCATCAATGACAACATTTCCAACGAGGTTTCTCATAAAATAATTGAATGGTCATGAAGGAGTTGGGTCATGTCTTTTTGGCCATAACCTTTCATAAATATTAATGGTTAAATTAACTAATTAAATAAATAATTCTTATTATTATATATACTATTTATTTTATTATTTATTTAACTATTTTTTATGAATTAATTATTCATAACACATTTATTTTTATTTTTAGAAAGTTAAAAAAATAAAAAATAAAAATCATACATTATGAACGGGTTTGCAAGAAATAACAAACTCAAAGACTTTATTTAGTACACTTTGACTCCGAGAGAGATTACCAAATTTACTCTTGCAAATTTCACTGCGAGTTGTGTACATCTCCTTGTGAAATTTCAACGGATGTGGCGAATTATTCCTACCTCAAATTTTCATGATGGTTGCGGACAATTCTAAGTTGTTGATTTTTCCTAGTCAATTACTTAATTTGATGATTTAGTTGTGGAGCACAGTTACAAGGTGTTGTTGGTGCCAATACAGGTCCGATAGAGCTTGAGCAGGAAACTTTTCTTTCTTAATGTTCATTTCAGTGCAACATTGACATCACATGGAGTGTCATGCTTGTGCGATAGACTCAAGTTTCCCTACTTTCCCAAGTAGGGATTCCTAGAGATCGATAATATTTTGATCGGAAGGGTGTTTTCTTACTATGCCACATTTAATAAATTATTCCATTCAATAATTTATCCTTTATATGTGTGTTACTATCGTGCCTTGGCTGATTTTTCTATGTATTCATTTGCGTGTTACGGATTAAAAACAATCCAATTGGGGTTTGTCCCTCACAATTTCGAGGTTATCTGCCACGGGTAGATTTCCTTTGAACCTCGTTATGCTCTACAAGAAATTTTTCTACTTTTGCTACAACATGATTTAATGTTTTCATTTTCGAAAGCCTCATTCATTTTTAGATATTGTTGGACTCGACTTAGGGTCATTAGTGTAAATTGTTGCACGAAGACTCAAAAGGGAGTATTACGGCATGGAAGCTGGGGGTTTGAAGAGACCTCGATATTGAATTCCCTTGATGGGAGCGTTTCTATGAAAACCACTTCTTACCATAAATGCTTCCAAATCTAACCCCAATTTACCGAGTTGGTATTTAACTAAAATAGTAATAAGACCATGATGGACACCTTTAAGCCTCAAAGTGATGTTTCGATACGTTGAGGACATTTTTAACCTAAGACATATAAAGAGAATGAGGAAAAAAATTAATGGATACCCCAAAAAGACCATCGGTAACTCTGATATGGTAAGGAAAAATGAGGCTAAAAATGATCTTCACGACGTGATATATGTTTGTAAAAAACAACATCATATCCATCCAATGGGGTTTCAAGTAAAAAATAAGCATACCTTTAATATTGTGGGTGTACCCCTCTTTTCAGCGATATTTTCTTCCATGGAATATCATTTATCCTCCAAGTTTTTGACCCAAATTTCACCTTCCATTAGGCGGGATGGTGGCCCCATGAAATAAGCTCAACATCGATTGTAAACTCAAGGTCTTCGATTTTAACCTTATGGCCATCAAAAGAAATTTCAAATGCCTCGATGATTGCTTGGTTATAACCAAAAAAAGCTTAGAAATTCAAAACATCTAACTTTGCCCAAAAAAATGTTGGAACAATCATCATATGCTTCCAACAAATCGAGGTGCATGTTGCTTCAATGTGTTTAGCTCCGAGACATGAGCGGTATAGCTATAGTTAGACCAAGTTCAAATTGAACTATAAAACCTTCAAAACCTAACCATTTGACAAAGAAACAAACCAAAAGAGAATGTCGAAGACCAAAGTGGAGTAACCTCGAAAATCGTTACTAATCATTCATTCAAAATGAGGTATGATACGTGACATGTTCAAAAATTTTCATCCATCAAATAAATATAGGTGGCAAGGATCAATTGTTCAAGTGACAACACCTACTTTGATAACCTAGCCATAATCATTGTTTTCCCTTGAGATGTGCATATCAAAAATTTGAGAGAGTTCGACCTAAGTCTAAAGTCACCATGTTTAATTACCATATTCATTTTTCCCATCGAAACAATCAACAATGTATATTAGAGTATATAATATGTTAGGTTATATAACCTATTAATAATCATATGTGACTAATAAAGGTTAGGCCTAAGTTTTGAAAACCCAATTATTATAAAATCAATAGGTTATCGAATAAATTCTCCATCATGCGTTAACATATATAATTTATATCTTTGAACAAATTATTATTGTTAGACCAAAAATAATTTGAAAAGCATTAAAGATAGATTGTTAGAAAAATTTCTCAAATTCTGTAATGGTATTTTTATTTTAATATGAATCTTTAAATACACATAAAGCGATAACCTTGTAGGATAATATTAAAATTTCTAGCAATGAGGCTAATGTAAAAAAGTGATCACGATAAATAAAAACATAAAATCTAACCAATATCCTTGGGTAAAACGAAAATAATTCTTAGAACCGAGAAGATATATACAAGGCAATCTAAAAATCCAAAAGAAGAGACAAAAAAGAGTAGAGAGGGGCCCATATCATCAAGCATTGAATGAGTGGGGAGCCTTCAATATTAATATACATTAAAATTGTTAGAAATTTACAAAGAATGTGATAACTCTCATCATTTAATATTTAATTCAATATTTACAAAATATTCAAATTCTAATAATTAAAATGGCTTGAAATTATTTTATTTATTTGCAAAGGAAGAAATATACATTGAAATGTAATAGCTATTTTTTTATGGGATTTTCTTTTCTAGCATTTCAATTATTAATGTAAAATTTCAATTGCAATTTAGTAATCACATAAAAAATGCACAATGCGATTCTTACAATAAAATAGATAATTTTTTCACAAATATAAATGTACATGATATTCATATGCTTACATTATTGAAACAATTTAAATATCCTCAGTATATCCTTAATCTTTGGGCCACTTATTAATTTCTTTACGATGTAGAATTTGAGAAAATATTTACACCTCAAGGGATTTAATCCTCCATTCATAATTAGATGGATCTAATATGGTGAGTAAATATATTCAACTCTACATCCATTTTAAAGTATGGATATAATCCAAGTTCTACTACGGTCAATGCTTATTTATTTATTGATAGTTCATCCACTAACTTCCACTATATTGTCCCTCTCCCTTTTACATCTAAGAGCTATCAAATTTATGGTAATTATTAATCTGCATACATATCCCATATTTCAAATAAATGCAATGATTTATGTATAAATACAAAATTCTACTTCATATGAAGCATCATCCAAGTATGCTCATCACATATCCTTGTTGATGATCTATTATTTTCATCTTATCTATGTTTTTTGTTTAGAATTATAGATAAGCATTTAATATGTTTATTGAATATACAACATATTTAAAAGGTAGAGCTACATTCTCTTCAAATAACTTCTATATATATATATATATATATATAGATAATCAAGTTGGACCATTAAATTTTCTTTTGTTGTATTACCTTTCAAGTGATCAAGTCTATTTGTATTAATGAAAGCATCACATATCTATAAAAAATTATAAAATGCTTACATAGGAAGATGCTAATTATCATTTATCTTTATTAATCAAAATTTATATTTTTATTAAAAAATTAGAAATATAAATTAAAATATACCAAATAAGAAAGATAAAAAAAATAGTCCAAATAATTATTAATAAAAACAATTATATAATTTTTTTTGCATTTCCTTGTAAACGTGTATAAATGTTTAATTGTAGTACTTGTGGGAAAAACACTAGGATATGTCTCCCATGAATTTAGTCATTATCTCGGTGAAAGATCCCATAGAAAAAAGACAATGTATTGAATTCCTTTTGAATTTGTTGTGACCATGCCCAAATTTATTAAAATCACTATTCATATGTATAAAAAAAACAACAACCATAGATTTATATGAAGTTGATATTGACATATCTTCAAATAGTTTATTTAAATCCTCTTGAAGTATTTTTTGAAAAGTATAAAATTTAAACATCTCATTCACACATTTTCTTTACTTTTAATTACTTTGCAACATATTCAATTTTTTTAATTATAGTCTATATTATTTTTTATTTAAAACATAATTTTTATTTTTTTATTTTTTATTTTTATTTGTACCGACAAACTTATACATTATCTCATACCTACACATTATCTCATATCACCTTGTATAATAAACCTCTCAACTCAATAATAACAATGTAACACAAATATGTAAACATAAAACTCAAATATCAAATATATCATTTATAAACAACATTATTTTACAACATATATCATTTATAAACAACACTATTATACAACGTATTATTTATGTTTGTCATTTATAAATAACATTGTTATACAACATATTACTTATATTATTTATGCTTGAAATACCTAACAAAAACAAAATGTTATAAAGTTAATAAATCAATTCCCATTAATTTTCAGCTAGTAATATTGATATCTCAATGTATTTTGTCAATCTAAATGCAACACATACACATAAATATAAAATTCAAATATCACATATATCATTTATAATCGACACTGTTATGCCGTATATTACTAAGATTATTGTCATCTATGCTTCCAGCACGTATATAAAAAACAACATGTATATAAAAAAACAAAATATCAAAAATCAATAAACTATTCTCCATTAACCAAAACAAAATGTCAAAAATCAATAAACTATTCTACATTAACCAAAACGTAATTTTTGTGGATTAATTACCGTTTTTGCTACGAGGGTTTAACCTTACCCTGGTTTACGTTGTGACAAGTGTTTCGTCTCGCGGTGCCGTATTTGGCCATATTTTTTGGAAGGAAAAAGTATTTAATAAGCATTCAGGTGAGTTTAATTTGGTCAGTGCCTTGGTAACCACTTTGTATTTTCGTCGGTAATTATTTGTCTGGTTTCTCGAAAGTATGATGGTATATGTGTTTATGTATGTATGAATGATGGTATATATTATATTTTTTTTAATAGATTATTAGTTTTTTTGAAAAGTCACAATATATTTTTTGAGTTTAGTGTTTTTTTTGTTTTATTCAAGAAGTATCGTGCTCGAATTTTTGTACTTTCGAGAAATCTTGGCTCAATATTTCTCAATGTGATGAAGAGGGAAACCTAAAGTAAAGATATAATATATAATGTAATTTTGTTTAGTAAATGAGAAAATAGTTTATTATTTTTTTTACTGGGTATATTTTAGATCAAAAGTTTAATTTTATGTTTGAAGAGATAGCATCTTTAGAATAAAGTTTGCTTTGACAAGTAAGTCAAGATGTTCCATGTGGTGGATCTCGAATTATTATATCAAAGATATAAAAAAATGTAATTTTGTTTAGTAACTGAGAAATAGTTTATTATTTTTTTATTGGGTTTTATTTTTTAAAAATAAAATTTAATTTTGGGGTTTGAACTGTAAGAATCTCTAAAAAGAAAGTCCATTCTCACAACTAAATCAAGATGTTTCGATTTTTTGATAAATTATTAATATTAAGTTGTAAATTGCGACAGTTTATAATATTTTTTCAAAATTATATAATGTAATTTTATTAAAAAAATATATAATTTTAAAATATTTATTTTTTCCATTTTATGATAGAAACAACTTTATCCTATTCATATTTGTAGAGGAGAAAAAAATTAGCATAGAAAAAAGTTGAATTTCATTTTTTTTAGTATTTTAAGATGAAAAGTTAATTTTTTATTTATTATTATTATTATTATTAATTTAATATAAATTGATTAAATTGTTTTAATTATATTAATAAGTGTTTCTTTTAATAGAATTTTTATAATTTTAATTTAATTAATAGTTAGATAGTAAGAATTTAATTATTTGAAATATTTTTAGTAATAATTATAAATATAAGATTGAGATTTATTTCAAAATAATTATGTCTTTTTAAAGTTTCAATTTAATTAATGTAAAATTAGATTAAATTAAATTCTATTTAAAGTAATTTTATGAAGAAATAAGTTATGGTTTTTTGGGCATGTAGTATTGATAAGCAATGGTATTGGCTCATGGTAATGTAACAAAGTCTATTCAAAAATTTAAGAATCTCTATGGTAAAGTGGGAGTATATCTCCATGGTTAAGAATCTTGTTACATCCTTTTTTTAATGTATGTATATTTAACTCATATACTTGTTTTAATAATTAATAATAATAATAATTTAAAATAAAGTTATAATTTAGTTAATTCTATATTTTTTTTAATTTTGATGCATGTGAGATGCATCATGAGCTAAGTGTTTTGACACCTATCAACCAACCATTTAATTTATAGGGATTATCTAGTGATAATTTATGTAGATTCTCTTTTATGGCATGTATTATGTACCAACAACTTACTAGGAATATATGACTTAAACTTATGACTTAAACAAACTTGCGTGGAGAGGAAGTTACCAAAGGTGCATGTGAAAGTGATTTGATGCACTCACCGAAAAAGATAAAGCATATAATCATTGCCATTAAATCAATTTGTCTCAAATTAGTAGGAGGGATTATTGAAGTTACCAAATGTGCGGGTAAATGTGATTTCACATATGCACCACAAAAGAGGGAAGTGTATAATCATTATGATCAAACCAATTTGTCTCGAGAAAAGGGGAAGTATATAATTATTATGATGAAATCAATTTGTCTTAGACTCGTAATTTTTTCTCAAACTAGTAGGAGAGACTATGGAAGATACCAAAGGTGCACATGAATGCGATTTCACACACATGGCAGAAAGAGGAAGCATATAGCCATTATGATCAAACCAAGTTGTCTCAAAATTGGAGGGATTATGAAAGTTACCAAAGTTGCACGTGAATGTGATTTCACACATATCATCGTAAAAAGAGTATATAGCCAAAAAAAATTCTTGAAATCATAAGAAGGTTATGGAAGTTACCAAAGGTGCAAGTGGGTGTGATTTTACACATTGGAACAAAAGAGGAAGTATATAGGCATTACAATCAAACCAATTTGTGCACACAGATGTGATTTCACACATGTGCCATAAAAGAGTATATAACTATTACGATGAAACCAATTTATTTTGGTGCGGGGAAGGCATGTACCAAAAAAGAGAAAGTAGATAACCATTACCATTAAATCGGTTGCCTCAAACTTGTAGGAGGGATTGTGGAAGTTACCAAAGGTGCATGTGGATGTGATTTCATGCATGTACCATGAAAGTGAAAGTACATAAGCTGACTTAAACAAAAAACTTAGGAGGGACTATGGAAGTTACCAAAGGTGCACATGAATGTGATTTTACACATGTACCATAAAATAAGAAGGATATAACCATTAGGATCAAACCAAATTGTATCAAACTAGTAGGAGGGATTATGGAAGTCACCAATGGTGCATGTGAGCATGATTTCACACATACCACAAAATATGAAGTATATAACCATTACAATCAAACCAATTTTTTCTCAAACTAGTAGGAGGGATTATGGAAGTAACCAATTATCTCGATATAGTCATTCATACTTAAAAATTAAATTACAAAAATAGGTGCATGTGATTTCAGACATGTACCACACAAGAAGGAAGGATGTAATAGAGTATCTAAGTAGGCCATAATTTGGCCCTAAAAATATGCACATTTCTTTGAAAAATACGCTTGAAATTTTTGAAATCCATATTATAATTGTCAAACTATAGAATTTTAGGTGCCCTATGGGTTTTTGGTGGCGTTGAAATCTATTTTTACCTTCAAAATCAATATTGAAACACTTCTAAGTCAAGAGTTTGCATAATAAAATAAAAAAACATTGGATTATGGTGAAAATGTTATAGTAAGGGGGGAATTGTGGCCCGTTAGACAACTACCATTTCGAAAAAATCAAAGAAAGGATCATGAAAAAAATAAAAAACATATGAGTAAAGCAAAGGATGGCATGAGTGAGTTTCTCAAAAGAAAAAATTTAAGAAACTACATAATATGTGCATGTGAATGCAATCTCAAACATATACCACAAAAGAGGAAGTATATGACCATGATGAGCAAACCAATTTGTGTGAAGAAAATTAGTAAAATCCACTTCCATGATGCTCCAAAATAGGTGTGTCTCGGCACACACAATATGTGCCACAAAGAAGTGCTATATAATAATTATGATCAAACCATTGTGTCATAGGGAGGAATATGGAGGAAAAAAAAGATGGAATATGGAGGAGAAAAAAGAAGTAAATAAGTAAACAGTAAGGACAAAAAGGCCACAATTTTTTCGAATGGAACACTCTACCATTAATTACACAAACATCAATGTTTTTTTTAATTCAATTTTTTTCTTTAACATTGATTTAAGGAACAAATTATGGGAAAGATTGAAAATACCTAAGATGGTAGTATTGTTGCTAAAACATTAATAATGGTAGTAATGTTGCTAGAACGTAGGGTGAGAGGCATCCACAAGAAAACTGTTGTATAAAAACAAATTAGGTCTAAAAATTGGTGGAAAAAGATCAAATAAATACATAAATCACTCATAACAAGTTGTTTAGAAGAAAAACATCACCCTTAAAAGATATTATGAGTTAAAACATAATTATACCTAATAGAATTAGATATACATGAGCATTAAATTTATTGTAAAAAGAAACCATGCTTTAATATACCTTTTATTAAATCAAACAATAGAAGTTAAAAAAAGATGCAAAGAACGTCAAATAAATTTTATTAGGAAGTGATATGAATTACAAAAATGTATAAGAAGATAATAACTATAATTCATATAAAATAAAAAAATAAGAAATATAATGAAAACAATATAATAAAAATAAATAACAATATTACATTAACAAATTTAACAATAATAACAAATAAAAATAATAATTTAGCAAAAAATAATGTTAGTTTATTGAGTGAGAGACCCTCTACAATATAATATGGGAGAGATGTCTCAGAACACGGTATGGGACAGATGATGTCATGTAACATTATATTTATAAAAGTAAAAATTATAATTTACTTGAGGAAAAAATGTATTTTCTTCAATATTTAATATGGAGTAAAAAAAATAACGTATTTCTTACTACTAGGAAAAAATGTATTTTCTTCAATACTTAATATGGAGATGATAGGAAATAGTATTATTGATATTACATGATGTGTAATTTATTCTAAGTTCATGTGATATTAAAACAAAAGTACCTTAATAACAAAAAAAATATTTTAGTGTCAACCATAAGTGAAATATTTCAAATATTAAATAACACAATTTTAATAATTTAAATTAAAAAAAATTCTTATATTTTCACTTTCTATAACTAGGGAGATGTGCAATTTATTTCAATAAGCTTGTTGAGTACAATATTTTAACATGAAACTTATTTAAAGAGAGAAATATTGAGAGAATTCTTATTCCATTAATAACTACTTTTCTAATTCAATGTATGACACATATTAGTAATTCCTTCAATGCTTAATATGAATTTGATATCTAATATTTTGGAAAATATTAATAATAAAAATAATTAAATGTATGCATATAGGAAAAAAAATATGAGGGGCATGTTTTAACTTTTTAATGTGGAGAACATGAATTATAAATAAATGAATTATAAATAAAATATTTCAATGTCAACTACATATATATTTTAGCATCCTAGATCCATCTTAATTACGATACTGCAAGTGCCCGAGAGGATCAAATCTCTTTCCACTCTAAAATATATTTGAATCTCAAGAAATTTGATCCCCTCAAAACACTTGGCACATCCAAAAGTTAAAGATTTCGGATCTAGCTGATTTAAGAAAATTATACAAACATCATTGATAATAAAATCAATAAAATAATTCATCTAATTAATATATATATATATATATATTCTCAAATTAAAAAAAGGGTTTGTTATTCTCACATTAATTCATTGTGTTTTTAAATGAATCCAGAGCAAGGCCAATTTTTCTCGGGGTTAAAGATCGAGTCTAAGTGAAGTCTCCATAACCAACCATGACTATATTCATGGGGGACCTTCCACCCCCCTTCTCCTCCACTACCACCTAATCTAGCCTTCCAAGATTTGGTCAATGTAGCCCCAAAAGTGAAACATCCAAAACCCTCACGTTTTTTTTGAAGAATATGGACCTATTCCAAATATCCAAGTATGCTCAAATCAATCCCAAAGTATGCCATTACGCTTGCTTGAAAAGGACTTGATTGGTCAGATGCATGGGGATCTATCCTTCCCCAGAAAATTGAACTAGCGGGTGGAGAAAAATTGGAAACCACTTATCAAATGTGAGATCTCAACCTCTTTCTATAGAAGAGGGTTCTTCTCATTCTCGTTTGAAAGGAAAGAACACCAAGATTTAATATTTAAAAGTGGCCCCATTCCTCATGAGCACCCAGTGGATATATTTGGATAGATGGAATCCTTATTTTAATTTATAAAATGATGTCCAGACAATGGTTACAACACGGGTGAAGTTCCCTCACATTTCCCTCCATTGTTGGAACAAATAATCCTTTAGAAACATTTGGAACATGCTTGGAAATAAATAGACAAAGTTGAGTCGAAGGGATACATGTGTGCATGTGGTCGAATATATGTGGAAATTGATACAGAGAAGGGTTTGTCGGAAGACGTACAATTTACCCATGACAATCTGGACCTTTATCCAACTAGTGGACTATGACCAAATACCTTTCAAATGCAAGAATTAACATTATTATGGCCATTTTTTCAAAAAAATCCCAAAAGGAGTGGATGGGGAAAAAGAACAAGAATAGGGAGACCAATGGAAACCCAAAAAAGGAGGAAGAGGAATGAAAAAAATATGGATAGAAACGTATGCAAGGTGCCTAAGAAATATGAATCCCCCACCCCCTCATCGCCCTCCTAAAAGCTCAATGCACAACCTAGAGATTTGCATAAAAGCAAAAAATCACCCCTATTATCACAACCAATTCGCCCCCCTTGATAATGAAGGTTCGTGAAAAATAAGGGAAAAGATGAGGAGCTCATAGAGGCATGAGATGCATGTTGAAAAGGAAGAATCGCCCAAAAAAGTCGATGAAAAAAATTTCAAAGCTAGAATATATTCCAGTTCAAGTAGACTAAGGAGAAGGGAAATAATCAAAATATGTGGAATATTTCTTATCCACCACCGCAACCAGAGATAATCATAATTTTTTTAATCTTCGATTGATGATCAATCTAAAGATGAGATGAAAAAAATAAGTTCAACATCCTCAAAATAATGGGAGAGTAGGAAGGAGGACTAATTGCGAAGTAAGGATGTAACAAAAAAATAGGGACAAAGAATGAGGAACCCAAATTATTATCAAATCCCTAGCTTTGAAAAAAATCAATGAGGCCCGAGGAAACAAAGATTCACTGGGTGCTCATATATATGGGGGATTAAAATTTGTTAGTAAATGATGATTGTTCTCTACTAGAATTGCGGTGGAGAAGTGAGAAAAGGGAGTCGAAATAAAAAAATTAATCAAAGAAGAAAATCCCCAAATTGTCTTGCTCCAAGAGACGAAGAATCCATCAACAAAAGTATAATAACATGGAGAAGCAGACAACACCTTTTTCTTTTATGTAAAAGGCTCCAACATCTAGAGAATTAAGTATTTTACGGTAGTCGACAATATTTAATCTAATAAAGGAGTAAAAATAAAACCATTGGTTAGTTGTAGAGTATTACGCATGTTCCACCCACAAAATTATTCCATATGACCAATCTCTACTTGATGATAACCTATCCAAGTAAGGTTTGATATTGGGATTCACTGATGAATTTAAAACAAATCCTTCCAAGATAAATATGCATCATTGGTGGTGACTTCAACACCACAACACATCCATGGGGAAAAAGAAGGGTGGATCTGTTGTGAAGGAAATTTTTCAGAAACACATGGAAGATTTCATTTCACATTTGGAGATCAATGATATCAAGCATTCCACGAAATTGGATGTAGAACAACCTAGGAAGCACTAAAAAAATATTTCTAAAGCCTAAATATTGGTTGTTCTATTTTTGGGAAGGTGAAAAATGCTTGAGTTGTTTACTCAGGAAATAAAAATATGCATAATGCTAAATAATGATTAATGTTATTCTATATGTACATTCTAGAAAAAATAGATAATAAAAAAATACGCGTAGTCTAAAAAAAGCGACGAAATGGCCCGGAATACGGCGAAGATTTTATCGAATCTTGTTTACGAGTTGTTAAACTTTAGTATTTTGAGTGCCCTAAGGGTTTTTGATAGTGCTGAATCCATTTACACTATCAAAAATGGATTCCAAACACTCCAACTACCCGATTTTTTTGAATTTTATTTTACCGAATTCAGCAAAAAAATGTCATCTAGGCTATTCCACATGTCTGGGTAGACAACTTCAAAAAAAAATATTGTAGAATAAAAAATATGGGACCAAACATGACAAAGGAATTGAAGAATGAAATAGTTGTGACTAAATATTGCACGAAATTTGAGAAAAAAAATTTGGGTCAATAAAGAAATATTACAATTATAAATGTGTAACCTACAACGATATATCCAAGGACATAGGTAGGCTATATTTGATTTCATTAATATAGCTAAAATTATTATGTGAGTGGCTTGGGTCGGGAGGATAAATTTCATTTCATATATAACTAAAGGATTCACTCACTCTTAGTGCTATGCTAGAAAATCCTAAAGGTTTTGACATGGTCATCCTCGATCTTGGAGTAATTGAAAAGTTCAAACTTTGATATCGGAGTAATAACATGCCAAATTAGATAACAAGTATGAAATATGTTAGAACTTTTATTTTTTAGCAAGACTTTTTCTTTAAGTCCAAGAAGCTAGCTATTTATTACCTTTTTCGAAAACTTGTTGATACCATACATTTCCAATATTATAGAACATTTTTTTTCACAAGGAACATCTATGTATTCAACATACTTTCCTCAACGTGACATAGTTATTGCATGTAATTGTCAAGTATTATACCTTATATGTAACATAATAAAATATATGTAGACTAACCAAAAAACCATGCAATTGAGAAGACTGAAATTCATTGCTTTCATATTAAATAAAAGAGGACAAACCTTTGGGGATAATATTGTGGATTATATATCTTTCACTTGAGGGGAATTACCAAAAATTTCCATGAGGACCATAACTAGGGAACATAATTTCAATTAGTGCACCCATAATACAAAAGCACATTCCATCATAGTAGATTTGGGAAACACAATTGGAATACAATTTGATCCTTATAATATTGAAAAAAGGCTTTCATTCCTTCTAATATTACCTTTGTAAACTATATGGAACAATATGGTTGATTTATTACGGTTCAAATATAAGTGTTTTTATGTTCAAGTAATAGAAACCCACACTTCACACTAAAAAAAAACAAAATTAAACTAACATAAAACAAAATACCTCATCAACAATACTAGAAGATATCCATGTTAGTGCTTGCATAGGTCACTACCAGAAGTTGTACTTGTATGGCACAATGTGAATGATAGAGGATAGAGGGGAGGAGTTTTAAAGCCCAAATCATAACTACCTCTATTGTGTGGATGACAAAAAATATTGATTTGTTTATCATGATAGTCAAAATATGTGCATGTGGGGGTGTTTTTATCAAAGAAAAAGAAAAATAAAAGAATTGGAAACATAAGCCATAACCACATGCTATTAACACTTTCAAACCAAAAAAATAAATGTCCTAACGTTGGACATAAAACTACCATAAAACATTAAATACCCATATACACCCAACAAATAGTGGAAGTTCTAGGCATGTTTGCGGCACATGTTTTGTAAGGATATCTATTGTAGAGGTGTAGACAATCCAATTGAGAAATAATAAAATGTGAAAAAACTCGCTGAATGCCAACTTGACATATGGAACCCTTATTTGTGAGGTAAGGGACTCTCTCCATGCAAAAAATTTCACTACACAAATGTGCACATACCCTACCTTGCTTAGGTGGGTTTAGGAGGGTGAGATGAAGGGTATTGAAGCCAAGAAAAAATTGCCAAAAAGTTTGAGGTAGGGTTGTATATTGGCTTCAAAACACAAGTGAAATTTGGTGAAATAGATGTGAATAAGGTGATCAAATTAGGAAAACACAAGGATTTCCTAAATCTGCAATAGAAAAAATAGTAGGAAATTAGGGTTTGATGGGAACGAAGTGTAGGGAGGATGTGAATGGTAGGGAATGGTATAATATGGTGCAGGGAAGGTGTATGAGGATATTAGAGGGTAGGGTTAGGGTTTTATTCCACTGATATCTCTCAACGAGTAGAAAAAAAAGTGAAAATGTAGTGGAAAAGGAAGTGAACAAGAAAATCGAGTATTGTGCTTGATAAATTGACTTGAGGAGGATATGAGATGCTTAATTATTGTTGAGGAAGCTTTAAAATCTGATGGAAATGTCCCCTGGAGATTGGAGGAATGATTTGGGAGCCAAAATACCCAAAACATAGCACTTTCCGGATGTGTAACACACCTCCCGCTAGATGCATAACAAGCTCGCTAGATGCGTAACAAAACAATGATAGATGCGTAAAAAACCCTCGGATACATAAAAACACTCTCCCAGGATGCGTAACAACACTCTCCAAATGTCTAACATAATGCTCCATATGTGTAACAACACTCTCCGGATACGTAACATAATGCTCCGGATGTGTAACCAAGCCCTTTTAGAGTAGTTTTCTTGCTTTTCTTGGGACCCTTGACAATAGTGGATTAGTGCCAAAGGTAAGAGAGGAGCTCCACCAATCATGAAAAAAACAATATGAGTTGAAAAGGCCTTCTTTTTCCTTTTTATAACATCTTTGGAATGAATTTTTGTCTTTTAGTAAAACAAAAGACTTTGAGGACAATTTTTTCCTTTTTTGGAACAATTTGACTATGAAACAAGTTTTGAAATAAGACAAAGTGTCTTACATTAGTCCCCTAACTATGCTAATTCCATTTAAAATACTGATGTGATGAAAAATGAATCCTTGTTTGCCCTCTTTTGTGAAATTTTTGGACTTTTTAGTGGCAAAACAAGGACACCTAGACAATGAGACCTAGATGGGAGATGGAGTGATTAACCTAAGACTCTAAATGAAAATGAGTGACATGACCTTTGAGATGATGATGGCCATGAATGGAATGAGGGGAGAAGAATCAACTGACCTAGACCATATGCGGTGACCAAAATTTATTTGAAAACTTATTTGAAAAGATGAAATTTTGACATAGGACTACTAGCAAATAAAATCTGAAAGAGCATGTTTGATCACTTGAACATATTGACACTAATAGGTTATACACATCTTGGGAGAGGTTATGGAGCTGATTTCATACATGACATCATGCCCTAGCTTGAGGGCATTCTCTCCTTGATGATTTCCACCTTGATAATGACACTAAGCCACCCTAGCATGATGATGTGACATTTGGGGTGCCTTTTGATGATTTGGAGGTGACTTTTCATAATAATACATGACATTTTTTACGAGGATAGAAATTTTTTTTATGATACATTGCATATTTTCAGAAAGCCGCTACTTTTGGACCATTTATATCCCTTGTTGTAGATAATGTCACCATTTTGAGCACTTTTAATTCATACGTGTCATTTATGATGGACAATTTTATGTTTTGACATCATACCTTTGTTTTAGAGCCATATTTGGGGATCAAATTGAGACCTATCCACCTATTATCATGTATTATCATGTTTTTAAGGGCTTTTTAGTGAATTTTGGCATTAGAGAGGTAAAGCACTTGGTTTCCCTCATATAAATAGTGGAGTGCTAACCTCATATTTGATCATTGAAACTTGTGGTGGATTAATACTACTTGCTTACTTATCTTACTAATGTGATATGGATGAATGACTTATACAACTTCATTGTTTAGGTTTTGATGGTGTTCCATGGTTATGGTTTCAACGATGAGTATTGATTTATCGTGTAAGTGTTTTCTTAATCATTTTGGATTTTTTTATCAAATGCATGAAGTATGGAGGTGCTTATCAAGTGGTGAAGGTGCATTATTTCTCTTGTATTTTCTTAAATAAATCCCATCTTGAAAAATGAGGAGAAATTATGGTGTAGATACCTCCCTTGATATCATTTTTAAGGTAGGTTTTGTAGTGTAATACTATAATTATTATTTCTACGAGGAAGACACCTAGATTTTATATAGGAATACCCTAGGGTTTAATCAAAATCCATTTTTCATTCCTTCCTTC
Organism: Pinus albicaulis; assembly: GCA_034641835.2. Lineage (NCBI taxonomy): Eukaryota > Viridiplantae > Streptophyta > Pinopsida > Pinales > Pinaceae > Pinus > Pinus albicaulis. The sequence continues at coordinate 556,034,311 of CM076572.1, forward strand.
AAGAGAGTACATAATTTTGATTCCATTATCCCAAAAAAATAGTAGGCACTAGTATAATTCTTCATTATTTCATCAACCAAATTGAAATATACTTTTATTTTAAATTTGTGTGGTTAGATTAGAGTTTCGGGTAATCATATGTCAATTTTTCAGCCACAATAAACTAGACATTATGGTTTAGTTAGCATTTTATCCATAAAAGTATATTTTTCTTAACTTTTAATGCATTGTTACTTCAATTTTAAACCTTTAGAGGCTTCATATCTTGCATTATTAGGGTTTTTTCTATTCTATTTTCAACGATCCTTTTTCATTTTTAGAAATTAATTGTTTGCAAAACCCTAGTTTAGCTAGTATTTTCAACCTTAATTTCCTACATTGCTTATTTGTTCAAGGGACTGCATTATTTATGTTGTTGTAACTTCAAACATTGCTAAATATTTTCATATTTCACACATATTTACATAACCATATCATTTTTTGGGATACCATATGGTCTATTTCACACGATACATATCATAAATTGCCTTTTTTTTACCTTGAAATTTTTCCCAAGTTGTGGTATGTTTGAGTAACTAATATTGAAGTTCATAGACTTGATCTCATATTTTTTATAGAATTCCTTGAAATCACTAGAGAAACCTTCCTTATGTAGGATTGTATACTTCATTTGAAATGAGGGAACTAAGTATTTATGTGATAATGGTAACAATTCCATGTTACACTTTTCTACACCCTTATGATAGGATTTTCACTAAGGTGCAAGATTTTGTGATAAGACATATTGGAATCTAAACAAGGTAGGCTATGTGCACATTTGTGTAGTGAAATTGTTGCATGAATGGAGTCCATTTACTTGAAAAAAAAGGGTTCCATATGTCCATTGGAATTCAACTAGGTTGTCACATATTATTATTCCTCAATTGGATTATACGTACCTCTACGATACATATCCTTAGCAAACATGTGCTAAAAAAAATGCGTATAACTTCCACTATTTGTTCGGTGTATATGGGTATTCAATGTTTTGAGGTAGTTTTTGCATCCAATGTTAGGAAAATTATTTTTTTTGGTTTGCAAGTGTTAATAGCATGTGGAAATGGTTCATGTTTCCAAAAAACAAAATATTTTTTCTTTCATAAAACACCCTACATACACATATTTTGACTATGATGATAAACAAATCAAGCATTTTTCGATATCCCCACAATAGATGTAGTTAGGCTTTGGCCTTTAAAATTCCTCCCCTATAATCGAGTTATTATTCACATTGTCCCATATAAGTAAGTGTAATATCCCTGGTGAAGAATCCATGTAATAAAGTTAAAAATAATAACCACGGATTTATGGGACACTTATTCCAAGTTGAATGTTTGGAAAAGCATCGTAGTGGGTGTTCTTTTTCGTTAATATGTAGGGCTAACATATTGTTATATAGGTATGTGATTCATGGTTGTTATATGCATTAGGTTTATGTATATTATTGTTAGTTTATTTTTTTTTGGTTACATGTACGATAGATGCTAGTGAATCGGTGTGGTCATATGCACATGTGTCATATAGTCATGTATGATAGTAACTCTGTGTTGGTATGCATTGATATTGTTGTTTTATGTTAGATAAATTACATGTTGTTAATGAGAATGTTATAATTTAACTTGTTGTTGTTGTATGATAGTAGCTTGATGATTAGGTTACATGTTGTTGATGAACATGATATATAACTTATTGTTGTTGCATGCTAGCGACACGATGATCGGGGTTATTTCACTAACATATGATGTTATATGTACTATGCTAAATAGGATTGGCATGTGTAGATGATTAGGGTTATGAAATTTAGGCATGAGCCAACGTAATTATGCTAGTGTGTTGTATTATGTCTAAACTAAATGTGCATGTGTGACTATATGCACGAATGAAATTTTCTTATGGGTTTATTATGTGAACACTTAGCTAGATACTTGTTACATATATCATAATCTTATTTATGATTGGTTTGATATGTTAGTGAAGTTATATCATGCTAACCTAGATTGATTATGCATACAAAGATAGCCTCCCCTAAGATATATTAAGGCATGAGTTTGTTTATGTCGTATACCTGGTGCTTTGGCTGTGTTGAGTGTTGTTTATTCCATCTAGTTGATCTATTTAGGATGGCATCTTTGCGAGTTGTTTGAATGTTTGATTAATTGCATGATATGAGTATATGTGTACTGTAAGATTGAATGAAGAAATAATATTTCTTTAAGATGGTTCTACTAACACATATGTGTTTATATGGATGATATGTACTTGAGTGTAAGTAGGTGATAGTTGTAGCATTATGTATTATGACCGATGAATGTGATTTGATTGTGGATTATGACATGGTTGTTAACCTTGGTAGCTGATTGATTTCGAATTGATAGATATGTTTTATCGATGTTTGATACATATGGCTGACATGTGTTTGTTTTGTTACAAGACAACATGATTGGCACAACAAGGTAAGGTAACTAGATTTTTGTTATGTTTATTTATGCACAGACAATTATGTGTCTATGACAGTATGATGTGGGGATTACGTGGCAAGAGTGCCATGAAATTTTGAAAAAGGCTCGAGATGAGCATTTATTTGGAAGTGTTGGGAACCCATGGGGATTTAGTCATGGTGTTTGATTGTTATTCTTGTGCTTTTGGTCTTTTATGATTTGATTGTGATTGATTTGTGGTTTTGATTGCATCTAGTGTATGGCCATACCACTTGTTTTGGTGTCTTATTACGTCTATTTGTTTTCCATGGTCTCCTTATTTGTTTCTTATGATTGTATTTTATGTTTTGAGAGTCTCAGGAATTGGTTGGGGAAAGAGAAATTTAATGGAGCTCAGGAAGAGATGAATGAAGTACAACATGTAATGTAAGGCATGAATGGACCTCAGTGCATGAGTAAGTGCAATGGAAGGTAAAAATATGACATCCGGATGGATTGGCTAAGTACATTGTGGTAAATTGATGGTGCCAGGATAGTCATGAGAAAGGTAAAGTAAATGGATCTGAGATATCAGATGCCTTGTCTATGTTGGGAATTGTTTCTCTCAATATTGTGCATATTGTGCATAGATAAAGGAATTTCTCTTAACCTATACCCTATGATATCTGGTAATTATTTTGTGATCGTGATTATGATAATGATCGGGAGATCAAGTCTCTTGAAGAAAAATGCTCAAAAATGAAGTTGCTTTCAGGAATTGCTCCGAATTTTCTCTCCTGGTATAGGATCCTAACCATCTCGGTCAAGAGTCCAAAGAAAGCTTAAAGACTCTTTCTTCTTCCTTGGGATCCATTTCTCATCATACATTAATCGAGTCACACCAAACAAAAACCTCTTTTAAAAATCCTTTGTTGAAGCTTGATGTGAAGTTTGAGTTGCCAATGTTTAATGGTGATGTTAATGCAGAGAAATTGGATAATTGGATAAGACAGCTGGAAGTCTATCTAAGAATCCAGAATTTGCATGATGATGACACTAAAATTCAATTAGCCTCTTTGAGAATGGATGGAGCAGCTTTGGTTTGGTGGGAAGCCAAGACTAAGGAGGAAATAAAAAAGCATGGTAAGATAACTCTAACATGGAATGAGTTTATTACAGCCATTAAGAAACAATTTTATCCTCTTTCTCATATTTAGAAAGCCATCATGAATTGGCAACATTTTAGGCAACTCAAGGGTCAAAATGTGCAAGATTATACTCAATAATTTAGAAGGAGAGCACTTCTACTTGGGGTAGACTTACAAAGTCAAGACACCTTATTGAAATACATAGGTGGTTTGCATAGTTACCTTAAACATACTATCCTAATGTTCAATCCTACCAGCTTAGATGAAGTCTGTGTGCAGGCTACACATTTAGAAGCTAGAGGAAAGAATACTTTTGATGAGGGTAGAAACAAGTCTTTCAAAGGAAAGAACAAAGAGAAAAACAAAGGAAAAGGCAAGAAAAATGCATCTATCAAAAAAGAGGGTGAAAAGGTCATTTGTAAACATTGTTCAAAGAGTGGCCATGAAGAGAAAAAATGTTGGAAACTTCATCCTGAAAAAAGAAACCAGTTTAATAAAAACAAGGGAAAGAAGAAAACTGCAGCTACTACAACTACACCACAAGATTTAGGTGATGATTCAGGTGACGAAACAAAAATTGCAGCCATGGGTTTGAAAAGTTTGAAAGGGAAGAAAGAGAATTATTTGTTCCATGTGAGGGTAGTTGCAAAACATACCAAAATTGACACACTATTTGACAGTGGGTCACAAGCTAACCTCATACCTAAAGATTTGGTCAAGCAACTTAAACTTGAGACCATTCCACATCCAAAGCCTTATCCACTTGGATGGATATGCAAGGATGCTAACTTGCAAGTCTCAAGGAAGTGCATATTGCGCTTTGCAATAACTGCACACTATATTGACACAGTTGAACTTGATGTGGTGCCGCTTGATATATCTGGTATTGTTTTGGGAAGTCCTTACTTGTTTGACAGGAAAGCGATTTTCTATCGCCATGAAAACAAATATCATCTTTTCAAAGATGGTAAGGAGTTTATTGTCAGAGCTCATCGCAAGAAGACAAATGTTGCAATGGTAAATGTAGGACAGGTAAAAAGGCTAGTCAATTCAAGCAAGAGTTTTGTACTTCTTATGGTCAAGCCAAAGGTTGATGTGAATCATGAGTCATTTGAAAATTGTGATGCAAAGCTTAAATCTGATTTATATGATGTAGTTGATGCACATCATGAGATGTTTCAGGAGCCAACGGGTTTGCCTCCTAAAAGGGAACATAACTTTCCCAAATGAAACAACAAATTGTTATGCAAATGATAGTCATTCTCCTCAACATGATTCCCTTTACTCAAGTTAGCATACACCTCTTTAAAATCTTCATCTGATGCATATTGTTCTATGTAGCTTTCATGCACAATAGAATCATTCTTAAGCAAAATAATAGCACTAATAATAGGCCTTGAAAGCATATCAGCAAATTTATTGTGAATACCTTTCTTGTACCTTATTACCAAGTGAAATTTTTGTAGGAAACCCATCCATTTGAAATGTCATGACTGCTGCAATTTACTTTGCGACTGCAAATACTGTAAAGGCTGATGGTCGGTATGCACAATTGTTTCTTAAATGCTCAAAATTTGAATACAACTGTATAGAAGCCTCAGATGGAAAAATACACTGCAAAAATAGATTCAGAAGGCCCAAATCAGTCTAAAATTACTAAACATTCACCTCCATTGGATGAAGGTAGTCCAAAACAGCTCTTCTTCCCTTAGGCCCTGGTGGCTCCACGACCAAAAACGCTGGTAAATTCTCTGTTAGAGCACCCTGATTGCTCTGAAAACACTTCCAACAGCTTCAGAATGATCTCTACACCCAAAATAAATAAAAAATTCGTATCAAAAGGCCTCTCCTAGCCAAAGTTATGGCTCTTTTACTGCAACTGCCAGTTTGGCCTAGAATCACTCTAGCTAAGTCTAGTGGAACTCCAGATAACACCGACAAACTTGTAGCGGAATGCTAAATTTGGGGGTCCGCCGAACTGACCCCCAGTTGTGGGGGCTAGTGGATAAGGTCCACGTGGCCGGACCGAGCGAAGGTGGTTTAACAAATTTGAGTTATATACGCGGCAATTGATAACGTTACAAACCATATTTAAAATGCATTCCGCTCCGGGCGCGGGTCCATAGGACCACGACCCCACCACTGCGCGCCAAATAAGTTTTCCACCCAACCATTTAACAAACGGGCCATGTGGTCCAACGGTAAAGGCGTTCATTTGTTATCCGCCCGACCCGGGTTCCAATCCGCTCGCGTACAAAATATTTTTGATATGCCCATTCCGTTCCACCTTTGGGGCCACGTGGCGGCCTCCGGGCTGGCCACGTGGCGCCCTATGATTGGATGCCACCTAAATATTCCCCAGAATATTCTACAGAATATTCCATAGAATATTCCTAGAATATTCTGTGGAATATTTTTTTTTTAATAAAAATATTTCATAAAGTCAATTTTGGCCTTTTTTAATTGAAATTGACGAATCTTTAAAGCTGAATATCTTCTGCATACGGCGTCGGATTTGAGTGCCATTCACGGCGTTGGGATCGTATCACCGAGCTCTTTCTAGTTGATTTATTTCGGAGCCATTCTGAGCAACTTCATTTTTGAGCATTTTTTCTTCAAGAGACTTGATCTCCTGATCACACCTCCCAAATGGGAAGCTTTTGGACCCTCAAAAGCTTTCAATTACCTGTTAAGAAGGTGAGGATATAGCCTCCTCACCTGTTCCACTCCATCCACTTTGCTTTGCTTGGTTCTGCACTTTTAAACCAACTCTGAGATAATCAACATCTCCCCTCCTTAAACATACTATCCTAATGTTCAATCCTACCAGCTTAGATGAAGTCTGTGTGCAGGCTACACATTTAGAAGCTAGAGGAAAGAATATTTTTGATGAGGATAGTATGTTGCAAATAATTGTGCAAACCTCCTATGTATTTCAACAAGGTATCTTGACTTTGTAAGTCTACTCCAAGTAGAAGTGCTCTCCTTCTAAATTCTTGGGTATAATCTTGCACATTTTGACCTTTAAGTTGCCTAAAATTTTGCCAATTCATGATTGCTTTCTGAATATGAGCAAGAGGATAAAACTGTTTCTTAATAGCTGTAATAAACTCATTCCAAGTTAGAGTTATCTTACCATGCTTTTTAATTTCCTCCTTGGTCTTAGCTTCCCACCAAACCAAAGCTGCTCCATCCATTCTCAAAGAGGCTAATTGGATTTTTGTGTCATCATCATGCAAATTCTGAATTCTTAGATAGACTTCCAGCTGTCTAATCTAGTTATCCAATTTTTCTACATTCACATCACCATTAAACATTGGCAACTCAAACTTCACATCAAGCTTTAACAAAGGATTTTTAAGAGATGTTTTTGTTTTGTGTGACTGATTAACAGAAGTTGAAGAGGATGATGTGGAGGATGAGGATGATGATGGAGATGAAGGATCACCATTTCCTCCATTCCCTTTCTTAGACTCATCCTTGTCTTTCTTCCCTCCTGAAGAATCTCCTTCTTCTCTTTGGTTTCTAGACCCTTCTCCAGCAATCCTATCATTTCTCTCCTGGTATAGGATCCTAACCATCTCAGTCATGTCCAAGAAAGCTTTTCTAAAGACTCTTTCTTCTTCCTTAGGATCCATTTCCTCATGTACTTCTCCTTCTCTAGAAGACATGTTTGTGGCTGATTCTAAGGCTATTGAGGATGAAATGGAAGGTGGATGTAATGGCACTCTAGCCCTCCTTGGTTGAGGATTAACTTGTTCTCTAACCAATTGACCTTCCCCTCTTTGCAATTTCAGCCTAGTAAGCATCAAATTTTGCAGAATAACACAATTTACTTGCACAAATTTCACAAACTCTTAAGAAAAACCTTGAGCTACGATACCAACCTCTAATGAACCGTGTAACACTATCTACCATGCGAGGCCAATAACAATACCTCCGCAGATGTGCCACCGTTTTTCTTACACCGAAATGACCAGCAATAAGAGAAGAATGAGCTTCTCTCATCATGCTTAATCTCTCTCCTTGTGGTATACATAACTTTCCCAAGTGAAACAGCAAATTGTTATGCAAATGATAGTCATTCTCCTCAACATGATTCCCTTTACTCAAGTTAGCATACACCTCTTTAAAATCTTCATCTGATGCATACTGTTCTATGTAGCTTTCATGCACAATAGAATCATTCTTAAGCAAAATACTAGCACTAATAATAGGCCTTGAAAGCATATCGGCAACTTTATTGTTAATAACTTTCTTGTACCTTATTACCAAGTGGAATTGTTGTAGGAAACCCATCCATCTGAAATATCGTGACTGCTAAGGCTACTTGCATATTTTGATTAAAGTAATTTAAACAGTAAATTTTTATAAGCAAACTTTTCCCAATCAGGTTTAAACAGTGAACAAAACTTATTAGTTCATCTTCAAACCACTACACTTCATTTGCAGAATATGTATACTTGTCTATTCACACATTAAAGCTGGATCAATGAATACTTTTCACTTAAAACAAATACTTTCATTGATCGGATCTCTGTGATTACATTTTATTTCTTTAGGCAGAGTCTGTAGAAGGGCCAGGTAGCCTCCAGATTCATCCTTTCTTTGAAAGGTGAAATATCCGGTGAATGCCCCTATAGTCAATCTCTGTATGAGAAATACTTTGTTCTCACAATTTCAGATCAGGTTGGTATCAGAGCTCAAGTTCATTTTTAAGCATTTTCTACAAGAGACTTGATCTCCGATCACACCTCCCAAATGGGAAGCTTTTGGACCCTCAAAAGCTTTCTGATTACTGAAACTGATGATGTGGAGACTGATTCTCCACTCTTCCACCCTTGAATAACTGAAATCTACCCGATTTCATCAACTGAAGCTTTTGAGAAAATGATAACCTGTCTCTGGAATCAACTGATCTACCATTGCTAAGATTGACGGAGTCATGATGCAAATGATTAAAATTTGCAGAACAACAATTGTAATCTGCAGAAAACAAACTTTCTCTACATTGATCAAACTTCCAGAAAGACTTAAAATGACTTTCACCTTGCAAACTGTTCCCATGGCGAATTGTACCATTCTGAAACCAACTTTTTCCCATGCTGAATTGTGTGTCCTTCTTGCTTGCACTGCTTTGTTTTGACACTTCATTTTCTGCATTGGCTGACCCAAAAGGTAATTCGTGCAACACAACATCATCTTCTTTCAAAGACAAACTGTTATCAAACTGAGACATATTATTAGCAACATCATAAAATGGCAAATGCTCAAAATCTGGTCGTTTCAACATCAACAAAGTTAGACTTTGACTTGCATTAACCAGTCTCTTCAATTGACCTGCATGGAGTAAAGAAGATTCCATCTTCTTCTTGTGAGCTCTCACAATGTACTCTTTACCATCTTTTAACAGGTGATACTTGTTTTCATGGCGATGAAAGATGGCCTTCCTGTCAAACAAATAAGGACTTCCCAAAACAATACCTGAGATATCAAGCGGCACCACATCAAGTTCAACTGTGTCAATAAAGTGTGCAGTTATTGCAAAGCGCAATATGCACTTCCTTGAGACTTGCAAGTTGGCATCCTTGCATATCCATCCAAGTGGATAAGGCTTCGGATGTGGAATGGTCTCAAGTTTAAGCTGCTTGACCAAGTCTTCAGATATAAGATTTGCTTGTGACCCACTGTCAAATAGTGTGTCAATTTTGGTATGTTTGGAAATTACCCTCACATGGAAAAGCTCTATCCTCCTCTTTTCATCATGAGTATCTTTGTGACAATTCAAAGAGCTAGAACTAGGAATTGTGTCCTGCACCACTTCTTTCCCTTAATGTTCTTTAAAACCATGCCTATGCTTTTTGTCTCATCTCCTGAGTCTGACCCTAAGTCTTGCTCAACTGTTGCTACAATTTTCTCCTTTTCTTTGGTCTTGTTTTTGTTCTTGTATTTTTCTGGTTTCAGTTCAGGATGAAGCTTCCAACAATGATCTTCATCGTGACTTGTCTTAGAACAATTCTTACAAAAGAACTTTCCTTTTTCCTTTCTTGAATTTGCGACTCTCTTTTTTCCTTTGTTTTTGAAATTACTATCCTCATCAAAAATATTCTTCCCTCTAGCTTCTAAATGTGTAGCCTGCACACAGACTTCATCTAAGCTGGTAGGATTGAACATTAGGATAGTATGTTGCAATTATATTTTCAACATGTATGGGTTCATTATGGCTTGCCTACTTCTATTGTTAGTGACAGGGATTCCAGATTTGTTGGGAATTTTTGGTCCAATCTATGGAAGATGATGGACACCAAGTTGAAGAAGAGCACTGCTTTCCATCCGCAAATAGATGGTCAAACAGAGGTAGTGAACAGAACCATTGTGCATCTTTTGAGAGGGTATTGCAGCAAGCATCCCAAGCTTTGGGATGAGCATTTGCATTACATTCAGCATGCTTACAACCGGGCCAAACACTCTTCTACAAATACTTCGCCATTTGAAGCTTGTTTTGGATATTTGCCTAAGTCACCATTGGACTTCATTCTTGAGAAGGATATTGCCATTGATGGGCATAGTGACATTGAAAAAGCTCGCATGTTCATTGAAAGAATTCAGCTCATTCATCAGCAAGTTCAAGAACAACTTGAAAAGAGTCAAGGCAAGTACAAAGAAAGACATGACAAACATAGAATTGATCACAAGTTTCAGGAAGGAGATGAGGTATGGTTGCATATAAGTAAGGATAGAATGCAAGGAGAAGGTAAAAAGCTGAAGCCTATTCATTATGGTCCATTCAAAATCCTTAAACAAGTTGGAAATAATGCTTTTCAACTAGATTTGCCTTCATACATGCAAATGTATTCCGTTGTTAATGTGCAAAATTTACGTTTGTATGAACCTCCTCTTATTGATGATTCTAAAAATCATGTTCAGCTACCATCCATAGAAGATTTCTCGCCAGAATTTTTGGATGAGTTGAAAGAAGATGCAATCCTTGACAGAAGGACACGCACTTCAAGGAGGGGAGATGTTGATTATCTAAGAGTTGGTTTAAAAGGCAGTAAACCAAGCAAAGAAAAGTGGATGGAGTTGGAACAGGTGAGGAGACTGTATCCTCACCTTCTTAACAGGTAATTGAAAGCTTTTGAAGGTCCAAAAGCTTCCCATTTGGGAGGTGTGATCAGGAGATCAAGTCTCTTGAAGAAAAAATGCTCAAAAATGAAGTTGCTCAGAATTGCTCCGAAATAGATCGACTGGAAAGAGCTCGGCGATACAATCTCAACGCCGTGAACGGCACTCAAATCCGACACCGTATGCAGAAGATATTCAGCTTCAAAGATTTGTCAATTTCAATTAAAAAAGGCCAAATTGACTTTATGAAAAAAATTTATTAAAAAAGAATATTCCAGAGAATATTCTGGGAATATTCTGTGGAATATTCCACAGAAAATTCTGGGGAATATTCCAGTGGCATCCAATCATCGGGCGCCACGTGGCCAACCCGGAGGTCTCCACCTGGCCCCAAAGTGGAATGGAAATGGCATTTTAAAAGTTTGTTTTGGGTCGGCTGGAATCGAACGCGGGTCGGGCGGATAACATTACAATGGACTGACCGTTAGGCCAGAATGGTGGGTCTTGTTATGCATTGGCGCCGGTATATAGTTAATGTTTGTTGTTGAATGGGCGGGGCCCGTAAAGGGGCCAGCCCCTTACACATACAACCACACCACAGAGAACCGGGGGCTTCAAAAAATGGCGCAAGTGGATAAGGTATGGTCACACGGTGCTGGCGGAGGGTGCGGAGAGCACGTTATTATTTCGTTCAAACATTAATATACACCACCACGACTTTAAGTCGTTCAACCAACTCCCGCTCGGTGCGGTCACGAGGGGCTTATCCCCTTAGCCCTTCAGTTTTGGCGGAAAATTCGGCGGAACCTCCAAATATAGCGCCAAGCACTAAATTGTCGGACTTAACTGGCAGTGTCTCCAGATTTAACTGGAGTTTGTTTAGTCCAACTGGTAGATGGAGTAAATGTGGCATAACTTTGGCTAGGAGAGGTCTTTGGGGACGAATTTTTTTTTTATTTTGGGTGTAGAGATCATTCTGGAGCTGTTGGAAGTGTTTGCAGAGCCATCAGGGTGCTCTAACAGAGAATTTTATAGCGTTTTTGGTCGTGGAGCCACCAGGGCCTAAGGGAAAGAGAGCTGTTTTGGACTCCTTCATCCAATGGAGGTGAATGTTTAGTCATTTTAGACTGATTTGAGCCTTCTGAATCTATTTTTGCAGTTTATTTTTCCATTTGAGGCTTCTATACAGTTGTAATCACATTTTGAGCATTTAATCAAAGGAGAAAAAGCCTAATTAGAGGCTTTTGGACCCAGCGGAGGTAGCCCAAGAGAGGGGTGAACCGCTTAAACAATTATTTGCTGTCACACTGTATAATTTTGCTGCATATTTTCAGATCTGATAGTTTAAAAAGTAAATTTTCATAAGCAAACTTTTTCGAAGCAAGTTTAAACAGTAAACAAAACTTGTTAGTTCATCTTCAAAACACTACACTTCATTTGCAGAACATGTATACTTGTCTATTCACACATTAAAGTTGGATCAATGAATACTTTGCAGTTAAAACAAATACTTTCATTGATCAGATCTTTTTGATTACATTTTATTTCTTTAGGCAGAGTCTGTAGAAGGGCCAGGTAGCCTCCGGATTCATCCTTTCTAGTAAAGGTGAAATATCCGGTGAATGCCCCTACAGTCAATCTCTGTATGAGAAATTCTTTGTTCTCACAATTTCGCAGCATATAACGTATTATATGTATGTATGTGTGTATTCGTGTCGCTACCTGATGAGATCATGATTTATTTATGTTGATTTTTATATATGTATCCATGTATTTATGTATGTATGTATGTCATGTCTGACAGGGTCTTCATGGATCGTGATTGTTTAATGCTGATATTTACATGTATATATGTGCATATGTATGTCGTTGTATGACAGGATAATGATTGTTTTATGCTAATGATTATATATGTATGTATGTATTTATGTATCTATGTCACTACATGGAATGTTTTTCGAGGATCATTCTTGTGGAGGAATGATTTCTTATGCAGGTTAATGGAATGAAGAGGGTCCTGGCTATGAGGAATCAAGTGGCAGATTAGCCTGGAAAGATATAATAGGTCAATATCATGTGGGAATGAATTGATATTATATGCTTATACTATGCCTATGTTTATGCTATGGACTTGTTACACGTCATTTTGTCACCATGACATTTGACTGTTCATATGGGTCTATCATCATCCATATCATGTTCCCTTAGAGGTCAAAAACACTAATTTTCATAAATCAAGTCTTGGAATTGGAGAAAATCTCTGTAAAACCCTTAAAATTATACCTGCACGGTTTTTCTAGCCTTTCCCTGCGCATGCGCTATTGTTATGTATGTAAAATGCGGCAACTCCTGCACTTTTTTCCACTATTGCATACGCACTGCCATGAAAAGAAATAAAAGAAAAAAGTAAATTCTAGAAGCTTAGTTGGTCAAATATTCTCCCAAATGGAAGCTTCTAGTGTCGCAATCAGTTTGAGCTTTATCTCTCCACTCATGGAGCTTATCCCTTGGTCCATGGAGCTCAAATCCCTTCATGATAGGAATCCATCCCCCTCTTCATGGAACTGAAACTACCTCCATTTCCCTATAAACTGAGCTCAAATTTTAGGTTGAACGGTAGACACATGTAGATACAATGTGATTAGAGTCTAATATATATATAGTTTCTAAGCTGAAGAGTTTTCATAAGAGTGCATAATTTCTACACTAGTGAGTTGGTGTTGGCATGAGAATGATCACACCCTTGTGTCTATAACTCCATGCTGGTATTCAGAGAGGAATTCTTATCATACTGAAGGAGAAATAATTTTTCAGGACCCCTGGAGAAATATGTACAATATCAAGGCATTAGGTTGTAAGATTACTCTTTTTATTCAAGATAATACATATGGATCTCTTTTTCTTATTGCTTTGTTTCTATTCTTATTAGAGTAATGTTAGTACTTAGACTCCTTGATCACTAAGTTGGATTAGCATTTTATGATTATTATATGTTATAGATGCTTTGATTCTTTGTCTTGTCTTTGATTGCAGGTTCTACTCATTGGAGAAAACACTTTGAAGTGATGAGACAAAAGGCTACATAAAATGTTTGGATTTCAAGGTAAGGGCATGTCCTCTCTACTTTACTATTATAATCTTGGAATGCAATTGGCCTAGAGGAAAAGGTTTTAAAATGGACCTTTGTTTCTAGTTACTCTTTGAGTACTATGGATATCACTCTTGTTCGCAAGGGGGATTAATCCATGTAACAAAATGGCAACTCTATTGGGGATTCTAGAGCTTAACTTTCTTTGTTTGTATTCTGTTTGAATTTTAAGTTTTCTAATTTTGACTTCTTTGAGTCTGGTTGGGTAAATAAATTTTAAGAATTCCTGAAAAATAAATCTTATTATTTATTTTTTCCAAGTTTTTCCTTGCCTGCGATGTTTCGGAAGAAAACAGTGCGACAACCTGCACAACTTTTAGTTCAATTCAATGCGCATGCGCACTGTATTCCACTGTAAGCTGCACACCCCCTGGAGATTTTTGAAAAAATAAATTTCTCTTTTTTAGAGCCAGATAACCTGATTCATTCTATTTTCCCTGATCCATATTAGTTGTCAAATCTTGTGTGAGAACTTCTTTTCAAAAATTTTGGATTTTGTGTGATTTATCATCTTGTTTGCATTCTATAAGTGAGTGTTTGCCCTAGTTTATTGCTTATCTATACTGAAGATACCTTCATTTGCCTCAGCTTAGTGGTATTATGATTTTTCCTTTTTTGAGCCATTAGGATCATTGCAAACCTTACTTTTATGAAGATTTGTTCACTTTTCATTTACAAACCTGGAAAATCTTCTAGCTTACTGAAGCCTGATTTAACACCAAAGCATTTTTGGATGTTTTGATTTCTGCTGAGGTAAGTGGAAATTTTCTTATTCTGATCACAAAATAGGAGAAATCATCCTCAAACATTCTAGATAGACTTCAAAATTAGAATTTTGTTTTGATTTTGAAATTTATGCTTTTAGAGTTTTTTAGAGATTGTTTTCTTTTGGGAATTAATTATTTTCTGAAATTGTAGTTTTTGATTTGATTGACTAAAGGAATTTTATTTCAAAAGAGAAATTGATCATTCTTGCAAATTTAGTTCTTCATGAAATCGTCTTCTTTTCAAAAAGGATTTTGTTTATGAATGAAAGAGTTTGTGTTTTGAAAAATGATAAAATCTCTCAACTTTCTCTTAAATAAGATTCATTAAAAAAAAAGAGTTGCACTTCTCATATAGATGCATTTAGAGTATTTTGAGTTGGGTCACAAACATCATTAAAGTTTCAACTCCATATCCTTTATTTTAAGTAACAACCGAATTAATACATAGCTTAATTAAAACCAATTTAGATATTTTAGATTTTCTAGAGCTCATTCCACCAACATAGGTTAGGCTAGTGTTTTGGAATAGGTTGTAATAAACTTTCCAAAATAGTTTAAACAAAAAAGTAGAATCTTGCGGTAGGAAAATCCTATTGTTTCAATTGTACTCTGGGAAGCTCTTCCTAAAAGAGTCAAGAACGAGATCATGTCGGGCCTAATGAGGTAATCGTACCTATGTCATGGTAAATAGAGTTCCCTCCACATTATTTTATCTTTTTTCGGGCTTGAGAGACTAAATTTATGAAAAATAACAACCATGGAGTTTACTTATGTTTTTCTTTTGACTCCCTAAAATTGGAAAATGCTAAGTTATTCTTATACTAGACTCGTTAAAATTTAATAGTAAAGGACTTGTCGATCACAACAGGACCAAACCACTCCTTCTTAGGGTTCGATTTTAATACTAAGATGGACACGTTTGAAGGATGAGCTTATACAAAAAATAAATGTTATCCTCCTCAAAGCTTGACAAAAAATAAAGAGGTACTTGCCAGTAATGGTGAGGGAAAAAGAGAGAAAAATAATCCAGTTTTCATCCTTGTTTAGAAAGCAACATGCCACTCTTGAACACGACAATTTTTCACACTTGTACCTGGTTTGGGAAATCCTTTGTCTAAAATTTAATAAAACCACATTGAAAGTCTTTAGCTGGTTTCTGGGTATTAACTTTAGGTCAAATGCTGCCAAGCAATCTCCAGTGGAGTAATTATGTTTTTAAGAGAGAGTTCAAATAAACCATTCATTTCAAACATTTGTTTGCATTCATGTTGATCATCCCTGAGTCAGTCCTTAAAAAATATTTCTTAAAAACTTGATCTAATGGTTTCGTATCATGGGATTTCCTCCGACCGATCTACTTCCTTTCGACATCGCCTCATTATCTAGGATGTTGGAAATGTTGTCATTGATGGCAAAAGAGATGGCAAAGGAGGAACACCTGAGGCAACAACAAAGCAAAGAAAGCAGCAAAGCAGTAAGATGTAGAGAGGGTCGAGCAGTAGAGACAGGTTCATTTAAAGAAGCAGAGGCAGCAAAAGGAGAATTAAGGAGTAGCATCAGTCAAGGAGAAGATGAAATAAAAGAGAGAGCGTAAGACAAATAGCTACAGAGACAGAGCTGTTATCATGGAAATAAAGACAACAAAGAATCAAATGAAGGAAATAAAGGAGACATGCAGAGGCAGAGGAAGCGAATATAATAAGAGACAGAACCGTTATCAGAGGCAGAGGCAGTGGCAGAATGACATAAGCAGCAGAGGCAGTACCAGGGCAGAGCCGTTATAAAATTCCAAGCCGGGCGTTATTTATATATATATATATATATATATATATATATATATATATAAACAAAGTCTGTGAACCGTGTTGATGTTTGGCGATAATACAGTGAAGTTATCCATAACACTAACGGAGCAAAAACACGACGATGTTAAACTAAATAGAGGTGGAACCAGAATTAGATGTGCAGTGGTAATGGAGCTGTGTGTTATACATATCGTAGGGCCACTTATAAAAGATCAGAACCCGGAGTAAAAGTGTTGGACCGGAACCTGGAGTGGAGAACAGAACCTTGCGAGAGGAACAGTGACGTGGTTTAGAATGAACAGTAAAGGTCGTAAGTAGAATTCATCGCACCGCCTATCGACCATAAGTGGTATTTCCCGGAGGAGGAGCGATTCCATACAGGAATCGACATGTGGCCTGTGGACCCATTCCAAAACCGCTTGTTAAACTATGCCATCGCGCATTAACGTTCTGCATTGGAAGCCGCGTGAAATGGACAGGAGCCTTTGATTTGGAAACGGGCCATCAGACGGCGATCACGCATTGAACATGCCCGGAGTTTAACGAAGGTGTGCGGAGGTTAGCGAAGGTACGATTCGACCGTGTTGACCCCACGTTGGCAATGTGTTGTGGGTGTGTGGGCCCAAATCAAATATATATTAAGGTTTATGAATTAATAAGGACGAAGGTGTGACCATATATTGATATATATTAAGGTTGCGAGTTAATAAAAGAATGCCGAGTATTGTTGGACTCTGGTATAACGTTTCCGGATTAATTCAAGCTTGCCCATATTTAAAATCAACTATTATATAACTACAATGAACAGGGAACTACATACAGGAGAAAACGAAAAAGAGAGTAAGGTTGGATGAATGTGTAAGGAAAAGAAAAGAAGAGGAGAGCATGCAGAGATTCAAAAGTGAATTGGACAAGTGAAAACCTCGTAAATCAAGAATGGGGACATCAATGTAAAGAAATAAAAAGACAAACGAATAAAGCCAAAATCCAGAAAAGGAGTTGAGGAAATTGATGTATAACCGAAAAATGTAAATGATGTAATTAATTTTTATTTTTTGTGATGCAAAGGCAAGTATCCTAAGGAAAAGACAAAATCCCATTGGAGCTTGGAAATTTGTACATATTGTAGTAATTCTAAAAAGGAGTTGGAAAAAAAGGAATAAGAAGACAGAAGCTAAAGAGTCATGACTCTTCACTTCAGATTTCTTATGAAATACAAACAGTCATGTGAGACTTTCTATATATAATATCAATTTGATGTTTCCGAGAGAGAGAGAGAGAGAGAGAGAGAGAGAGAGAGAGAGAGCATGTGAAGAATAGAGAAGGTATAATATAAAAGATTGAGACAAAGAGAAGATTAAGAGAGGCAGAGCAGAAAGAGATGCTACAAAACAGAGCTGATATCTGAGGTAAATCAGCAAACATTCAGTTTGATATATTGAGGAAGTTGGAGCTTCCTTATCAAGTTGCAGCTTGATAGTTGTCAGTTGTAGCTGACTGAGGTTGAAGCCTCCTGTAGGTTGGTGCCTGCAGAAAAACAGTGGTGAGAGGGAGTTGGAGCTTGCCTTTGCATCACAACAATAATAAGATGTGGTTTTCTCCCTTTATGGGTTTCCACTTATATCTGGTGTCTCTGTGCATGATGTTTATGTGTTGATCTGATTTATATCTTCTACTTAATACCTGATACTCTCATATTAAAGTCTGCTGTTATATTAAATTAATATTTGCTGATCACATTCTAAGATTACTCACATATTAAGTTGGACATGAAATGAAGATGTATGTTAGTTTGAATAAAAGGTTTAAAAATTCCATGAATGTGTTAAACTGATTCACCCCACCCCCCCCTCCCCCCCTCTTAGTTTAACTAAGGGTTCAACAATTGGTATCAGAGCAGGTTCCTTGTGTATCAGTCTAACAATTGAAAGGAGATCCTAAGCCCTCTAGATGGCTAGTCAAGAAGGAAGCTCAACCAATAAAGCACCTTTCTTCACTGGTGCTAATTATGCCTTCTAGAAAATTAGGATGAGAGCATACATAATGTCTTTAGGATTAGAAGTTTGGGATGCTGTGGAATTTGGATACTCCACAAAGTCAACTGATTCAGAGAAAGAAGCTAAACAAAACTTTGTAGCTAATGCAAAAGCAATGAATGCAATCTTGAATGGACTATGTGAAGCTGAGTTTATCAAAGTAATGCACAGTAAGACTACCAAAGATATGTGGGATACTCTAGAGAATATCCATGAGGGAAACAAAAAGGTAAAGACTGCCAAACTTCAAGTATATAGAGCCCAGTTTGAAAATTTAAAAATGAATGATGATGAAGATGTTGGCAGCTTCTTCTTAAAAGTTGCAGAAATTGTTAACAATATGAAAGCTCTTGGAGAAACCATGCCAGAAAGTATAATTGTGCAAAAGATTCTAAGATCTCTTCCATCCAGATTTAATCCCAAGGTGTCTGTTATAGAAGAAACAACCGATTGGGAGACCTTGACCATGAACCAACTACTTGGAAATCTAACAACATATGAGATGAGGCTTCCACAGAAGAAACCAAGTACGAGGGAGGCAGCTTTTAAAACAGAAAAGAAGAAAGAAGAAAAGGAAGACATATGCTCTTGCTCTGATGAAGAAGAGGCTAAATTTGTCAAGAAACTGGATAGAGGCTCAGGTAGATACAAAGGTAAACTTCCCTTCAAATGATTTAAATGTGGAAGAGTTGGACATTATGTGGCTAAGTGTCCTCACAAGAAAGTAAGAAATCAATCTCAAGAATCAGAGAAAAACACATCAAAGAACTGGCAGAAAGGAAAGAAATTCAGCAGAAAATCCTTCTATGCTCAACAAGACAGCAGTACATCTAAAGACTCAGATGAATCGTCAGAAGAAGAGGGAACCTTTGAATTTTTATTGATGGCCATAGAAGATCTTGAAGGAATCTTGCTAGAAGAAGAAGAAGAAGGGGAAGTCGACTTTGAGGGGGAGATAAGAAGTGCTCTGGAGGAGATTGACAGACTCAAACTAAAATGCAGAAAACAAAAAGAGATTCTCCTCAAATGTGTGAAAGAAGAACAAAATTCAGAAGTCCTCATGCAGCTGAAGGTAAAGCTTGAAGAAGCCAAGAAGATTGAAGATATGTTACTTCAACAAATCAAGGATAAAACTTGAGAACAAGAGAAGCTAGAAGAAGAAATTTTATGTCTGAGGAAGAAATTAGAAAGTGCCCAACAGAAAGTGTCTATATACCCTTCTCAAATGACAAGCTCTGGTAAGTTGAATGAAATCTTGGATGCTCAAAGATCTCCTCTAATAAAAACTGGGATAGGCTATGAAGGAGAATCAAGTAAAGGCAAAGAAAAGGAAAACAAAAATATAATTTTTGTGAAAGAAAAGAAGGCTGATGAAGCAACTCAAATAATTCCTACAAAGGAAGAAACATGTAATGAGAAAGACAGAGACCAGAAGAAACCTCTAATAACAAAGATTGCAACAAATACTAAGACAACAGAGAAAGGATCATATACTCCTGATTATATCAAATTTGGAAACCATCAAAGGAGATTCTTGCCTCCTATGAAGAATGCCACCTGTTATGTCTGCCACAAGCTGGGACACATTGCTGCATATTGTCATGCAAGGAGGAGAAATTCAAACCAGCTAAAGATGCAAACAGTAAAGAGACTGTCTCAAATAAACAACTGGAGAAGACAAACTCACATCAGGTATGCAAGTTGTTTCTATGGTTACTATTTTTATTGTAAATAATTTGGCCATAAAATCATTGAGTGTAGAAATTATGGACAAAGTTTGATTTTCAACACTTCAAGGAGGTTTATGAATCAAAGAAATTATGTTCATACTCACAACCCAGCAAAAATTATGACCAAATGTTGTGTATGCAATCAAGTTGGACATACTTCTTCCAAGTGTCCTCTCAGAAGATGTAGCCCATCATCTCACAAAAGATACCAAACAAAAGGGTGCTTCCGGTGGATAAAGAAGGAGAATAAATGTGACTTGGCTCTAACTTCTCAAGACCTGAAAAGCCAATGGTACCTGGATAATGGCTGCTCAAAACACATGACTGGAGACAAAATCAAGTTTATAACTCTTAATGAAAAGAAATCTGGCAATGTTACTTTTGGAAATGATAAATCAGGTAAGATCAAGGGAAAAGGCTCAGTCAGCATAGACAATGGCAGAGGAAAGGCCCAATATGTACTATTTGTAGATGGGATGAAAGAAAATTTACTGAGTGCCAGTCAAATGTGTGACAAAGGTTGTGAAGTTCTTTTTAGAGCTCAAGATTGTGAAGTCAGATCAAGCACAACAGGAAAGACTCTGCTCAAAGGTGTTCGAACAGAGAGTAATGTGTACATAGTGAAAGAGGAGGATGAAGCCTGCCATCTTAGAAAACTTGAGGAGTCATGGTTATGGCATAGGATATTGGGACATCTCAGCTTCGACCATATCATCAGACTGAGCAAGAAGAAAGCTGTCAGAGATATGCCAGAAATAAAAAGGCCTTCAAATACCATATGCAAATCTTGTCAATTGGGGAAACAGACTCGCACATCCTTTAAATCTAAAGATGATCTATCAACAAGAAGACCACTCCAGCTTGTGCACATGGATCTGTGTGGACCTGCTAGAACTAAGACACCAAGTGGAGAATCCTACTTCATGCTGATAATAGATGATTTCTCCAGAATGACATGGGTTGCTTTTCTCAAGAACAAATCAGAAGCACTGGAAAAATTTAAGATATTCAAAGCATTAGCCGAAAATCAAACTGGATGAAAAATTAAAGGTATCAGATCAAACAGAGGAGGTGAATTCATAGATTATGACTTTGCAGACCTATGTAATGAACATGGGATAAAGCAACAATTTACCATTGCAGGGACACCTCAGCAGAATGGAGTAGCAGAGAGACAAAACAGGTCTGTACAACAAATGGCCAGAGCTATGATGCAAGAGAGCAACATTACTCAAACCTTTTGGGCAGAAGTTGTACACACAGCAGTACATATTCTAAACAAAGCTCATTTAAGACCTAATAGTGATAAGACTCCTTATGAACTATGGCATGGTAAACCAGCATCAATCAAGCACTTTAGAGTTTTTGGCAGCAAGTGCTACATAAAAAATAATGATGAAAATATGGGGAAGTTTGATGCAAGAGAAGATGAAGGAATATTCTTAGGATATGCATCCAAGAGTAAAGGATATAGATGCTACAACAAGACTCTTCGAAAAATTGTAGAAAGTATTGATGTAAGATTTGATGAAGAACTCCCAAACAAGACAAGAGATATAGACTGCAGCAGCTATTCAGAAAATCATGAAGAAGAGGACCAAGATGATGATGAAACAAGCAAGACATCAGAAGATACTGAACTGAACTCGAAAACCCCCTCGAGATACACTCAAAAGAACCATCCAGAAGATCAAATCATTGGAGACAAGAGTGTAGGAGTGCAGACAAGAAGGCAGCTAACTGAACAGATAGAAGAGGTATACATAGCCATGTTGTCACAAATAGAGCCAAAGAAATTTGAAGAAGCCAACAAGGACAAGTCTTGGGTGAATGCAATGAATGAAGAATTGGACCAAATTGAGAAGAACAATACTTGGGAACTAGTTCCTAGACCTGTTGAGAAGAATGTCATAGGCTCAAAATGGGTATTCAAAAATAAAATGAATGAGGAAGGACAAGTAATCAGGAATAAAGCCAGACTTGTCTGCAAAGGATACTCACAAATTGAAGGACTTGATTACGATGAAACATTTTCCCCTGTAGCCAGAATGGAAGCTATCAGAATGTTCCTGGCATTTGCATGCTACCAAGACTTCAAGGTATATCAAATGGATGTAAAATCTGCTTTTCTTAATGGAGATCTAGAAGAAGAAGTCTACATGGAACAACCATAAGGCTTCTCATTGACAGACAAAGAAGACTATGTGTGCAGACTGAAGAAGGCTCTATATGGACTGAAACAGGCTCCTCGTGCTTGGTACTCAAGACTGGATAAATATTTTCAAAAACAAGGCTTTAAGAGAGGTGGAGTAGACAACAATCTATACATAAAAGCCCATGAAAATGAACTCCTGATTGTTGTAGTATATGTTGATGACATCATGTTTGGAAGCAACAGAGAAGAACTAGCAAGAGGGTTTGCTGATGAGATGAAAACAGAGTTTAAAATGTCCATGATTGGAGAGCTCAGTTTCTACTTGGGACTGCAAATTCAGCAAAAGAACACAGGTACATTCATCTCACAAGAAAAATACTTAAAGGAAATGCTGAAAAAGTTCAAAATGGAGGACTGCAAACCTGTGTCAACTCCCATGACCACAGGTTGCAAGCTGTGTGCTGATGATGGGTCTGCTGATATAGATCAAAAACTCTACAGATCCATGATTGGAAGTCTATTGTACCTGACTGCATCAAGACCATACATCATGCTAGCAGTAGGACTAGTGGCTAGATATCAAGCAGCACCTAAACAAAATCACCTTCTTGCAGTCAAAAGAATATTCAGATATCTACAAGGAACAACACAGTATGGACTTTGGTATCCTAAAAGAAAAAACTTCACTTTATCAGCATACACAGATGTAGATTGGGCCAGCTATGTGGATGACAGGAAGAGTACAAGTGGAGGTGCATTCTATCTAGGAGAAAGTCTGGTGGCATGGTTAAGCAAGAAACAAACATCTATCTCCCTATCTACAGCTGAAGCAGAATATATAGCAGCAGCAGCATGTTGTACACAAGTCATGTGGATGAAGCAAACTCTTCAAGACATGAAGGTAAGCATTGATGAACCTATTTCAATAAAATGTGATAATACAAGTGCTATAAGTATATCTAAAAATCCTGTACTTCACTCAAAAACTAAACATATTCCAATCAAGTATCATTTCCTCCGAGAACAAGTGGCTCAGAAGATAGTAAAGCTGGAATATGTACCAACAAAAGAACAGACATCAGATATATTTACCAAACCTCTTGCTAGAGAACCATTTCAATATTTGAGAGATAAACTAGGGGTAGTGTCTGCAGATGCTACTCTCTGATATAAAAAGAAAGCACAATTTCAAGGGGAGAACAAAAACGAAAATATCATTCCAGGGGGAGAACAGCGAGCAAGGAAAGCATGAATCAGGTCCTCAGGATCAAAGGTTTAAGACAAAAGAACACCAAGTTATTATCCTAGAGTTATCTGCATTATTCAAGCATCAAAAGGTCAATTACAGAGAAAAAGGATCAGTATTGTGTTCTGAAACATTATATTAAGAATCTGAAACATAAAATACGAGTAGAGATTATCATTTGAAGCCTCTCAGCATTTTTAGTTGCTGAATCCAATCATACATCTTTGACTAGATAAAGCTGATACAATGTATTCTATGAAGTATCATTATTCTCACTTTTAGCTCTATACAAGTGAAAGAGCTGTATCAATTTATAGTGTATATTCAAAGTCGATAATCCTCAAAGTGTTCTCTCAACAAGTCTTATACATCACTATGGAGCAGCATGGTACAAAGTCAGCAGAAGAGGGCCTAAACATAACTCAAAGAGAGGAAATGCAAAAATCAACCCTTCGCCATTGATGTCAAAGGGGGAGGAAAAGCAAAAGGAGAGGTTTTGCCATCAATGCCAAAGGGGGAGACTGTTGGAAATGTTGTCATTGATGGCAAAAGAGATGGCAAAGGAGGAACACCTGAGGCAGCAACAAGGCAAAGAAAGCAGCAAAGCAGTAAGATGTAGAGAGGGTCGAGCAGTAGAGACAGGTTCATTTAAAGAAGCAGAGGCAACAAAAGGAGAATTAAGGAGTAGCATCAGTCAAGGAGTAGATGAAATAAAAGAGAGAGCGTAAGACAAATAGCTACAGAGACAGAGCTGTTATCATGGCAATACAGACAACAAAGAAGCAAATGAAGGAAATAAAGGAGACATGCAGAGGCAGAGGAAGTGAATATAATAAGAGACAGAACCGTTATCAGAGGCAGAGGCAGAGGCAGAACTACAGAAGCAGCAGAGGCAGTGCCAGGGCAGAGCCGTTATAAAATTCCAAGCCGGGCGTTATTTATATATATAAACAAAGTCTGTGAACTGTGTTGATGGTTGGCGATAATACAGTGAAGTTATCCATAACACTAACGGAGCAAAAACATGACGATGTTAAACTAAATAGAGGTGGAACCAGAATTAGATGTGCAGTGGTAATGGAGCTGTGTGTTATACATATCGTAGGGCCACTTATAAAAGACTAGAACCCAGAGTAAAAGTGTTGGACTGGAACCTGGAGTGGAGAACGGAACCTTGCGAGAGGAACAGTGACGTGGTTTAGAGTGAACAATAAAGGCCGTAAGTAGAATTCATCGTACCGCCTATCGACCATAAGTGGTATTTCCCAGAGGAGGAGCGATTCCATACAGGAATCGACACGTGGCCTGTGGACCCATTCCAAAACCGCTTGTTAAATTGTGCCATCGCGCGTTAACGTTCTACGTTGGAAGCCGCGCGAAATGGACAGGATCCGTTTATTGGAAACGGGCCATCGGACGGCGATCGCGCGTTGAACATGCCCGGAGTTTAACGAAGGTGTGCGGAGGTTAGCGAAGGTACGATTCGACCATGTTGACCCCACGTTGGCAATGTGTTGTGGGTGTGTGGGCCCAAATCAAATATATATTAAGGTTTATGAATTAATAAGGACGAAGGTGTGACCATATATTGATATATATTAAGGTTGCGAGTTAATAAAAGAACGCCAAGTATTGTTGGACTCTGGTATAACATTTCCGGATTAATTCAAGCTTGCCCATATTTAAAATCAACTATTATATAACTACAATGAACAGGGAACTGCATACAGGAGAAAACGAAAAATAGAGTAAGGTTGGATGAATGTGTAAGGAAAAGAAAAAAAAAGAAGAGGAGAGCGTGCAGAGATGAAAGTTCGTGAACAAGAAAATTCCAGGGATTCAAAAGTGAATTGGACAAGTGAAAAGCTCAGAAAAATGGAGAATGTGCAGGAAACAGTGAGTAGAAGAAGGCAGAACAGTCACTCAACAGCAGCAGAAAGGACAAATCCAATAAAGCCAAAATCCAGAAAAGGAGTTGAGTGAAATTGATGTATAACTGAAAAATGTAAATGTTGTAATTATTTTTATTGTTTGTGATGCAAAGGCAAGTATCCTAAGGAAAAGACAAAATCCCACTGTAGCATGGAAATTTGTACATATTGTAGTAATTCTATAAATGAGCTGGAAAAAGGAATAAGAAGACAGAAGCCAAAGAGTCATGATTGTTCACTCCAAATTCCTTGTGTAATACAAACAGTCATGTGAGAACTTCTATATATATAATATCAATTTGATAAGCTAGAGAGAGAGAGAGAGAGAGAGAAAATATAAAGAAGGCAGAATATAAAAGATTGAGACAGAGAAAATTAAGAGAGGCAGAGCAGAAAGAGATGCTACAAAACAGAGCTGATATCTGAGGTAAATCAGCAAACATTCAGTTTAATATATTGAGGAAGTTGGAGCTTCCCTATCAAGTTGCAGCTTGATAGCTGTCAATTGTAGCTGACTGAGGTTGGAGCCTCCTGTAGGTTGGTGCCTGCAGAAAAATAGTGGTGAGAGGGAGTTGGAGCTTGCCTTTGCATCACAACAATAATAAGATGTGGTTTTCTCCCTTTATGGGTTTCCACTTATATCTGGTGTCTCTATGCATGATGTTTATGTGTTGATCTGATTTATATCTTCTACTTAATACCTGCTACTCTCATATTAAAGTCTGCTTTTATATTAAATTAATATTTGTTGCTCACATTCTAAGATTACTCACATATTAAGTTGGACATGAAATGAAGATGTATGTTAGTTTGAATAAAAGGTTTAAAAATTCCATGAATGTGTTAAACTGATTCACCCCCCCCTCTCAGTTTAACTAAGGGTTCAACATAGAATCCTACTCGCACCTTGGGATCTACATGCCCTAATGGCAGGTTTCTCACATTCGACGAAAGATTGCATCATTGACCTTCAATCAAAATATTCTATGAGTGTTCGACTGCAAATAATTCATCCACACTTCATATATTGTACTGGAGTACCTCGAGAGCTTATCGTCATTATAGGTGGTTTCTCTCACACTTGTTAACGGTTCACCATTAACTAGTAATCAAGTGGTTTCTACCATGTTCGACTTTGACACAATCAATCACATGGATAGATTCGTACTAGTTCGGGAAGCGGAAAATCAAGACCCTGGATCTAGTTTCTACCATCCAGGTTGCGGGGATATTTATTATTCATAATACAATAGACTAATTATGAAAAATGGCTACATCCATACCGTGTCTACTTCTCGATGTAATATTGAAACCATATATGTACCGAACACTTACTTAGTTCCGATCCCAGGTATGGGAATGCCTACCCCAACGATTATATATGTATATATATATATATATATATATATATATATATATATATATATATGTATGTATGTTTGCATTGAATTTTTTTACAGGTTTCGATCGGTGTCTCCTATCCAATCCTTTGAATGATAAAGCACTTCACCATTCAGAATAACTTTAGACTTTACAATTTAGGGGGCAATCTATTACACGTCATTTTTTAAACATGACATTTGACTGTTGATATGGTTCTATCACCATCCATATCATGTTCACTTAGAGGTCAAAAACACTAATGTTCCTGAATCAAGTCTTGGAATGGGAGAAAAGCTTTGTAAAACCCTTAAAATTCTACCTATGCGGTTTTTTTATCCTTTCCCTGCACATGCGTTGTTGTTTTGTCCATAAACTGTGGAAAATCCCTCAATTTTTTCCACTATTATCTGTGCACTCCCATGAAGAGACAATAAAAGAAAAAAGTAAATTCTAGAAGCCTAGTTGGTCGAATATTCTCCCAACTGGAAGATTCTAGAGTCACAATCCGTTCGATCTTTATCCCTCCAGTATTGGAACTTCACCCTTGGTTCATGGAGCTCAAATCCTTTCATGAAAGGAATCCATCCCCCTCTTCATGGAACTAAAACTACCTCCATTTTCATATAAATTGAGTTCAAGTTTCATAATTAAGGGTAGACACATGTAGATACCAATGTGATTAGAGACTAATATATACATTTTCTAAGCTGAAGAGAGGTCATAAGAGTGCATACTTTCTACACTAGTGAGTTGTTGTTGGCATGAGAATCATCACACCCTTGTGTCTGTAACTCCATGATGGTATTCAGAGAGGAAGGCTTATCAGATTGAAGGAGAAATGATTGTTCAAGACCCCTGGAGAAATATGTACAACATCAAGGCATCAGGTTGTAAGATTACTTTTTTTATTCAAGGTAATACATATGGATCTATTTTTCTCATTGCTTTGTTTCTATGCTTATGGAATAATGTCAATACTTAGACTTCTTGATCAATAAGTTGGATTAGCATTTTCTGATTATTATATGTTACAGATGCGTTGATTCTTTGTCTTGTCTTTAATTGCAGGTTCTACTCATTGGAGAAAACACTTTGAAGTGACAGGACAAAAATCTACATCAAACATTTGGATTTCAAGGTAGGGGCATGTCCTCTCTACTTTACTATTATAATATTTGAATGCAATTAATCTAGAGGAAAAGTTTTTCAAATGGATCTTTGTTTCTAGTTACTCGCTGAGTACTAGGGAGATCACTCTTATCCGCAAGAGGAATTAATCCATATAATAGGATTGGTAATGTTGAGGAGTGCATCAATGAAGTGAAGGTAGTGTGACTTGTGACATGCTAGGATAAGAATGGATAGTCAAAAGACACTAGAGGCAAGGTTTCTTTTGGGATCAGTGCGTGGTCTACGAATGTACAATGCTATTATTGTGTATATTTTGTGCATGTTTCATATTCAGTGATTGTATCTATGGTGATGTGTAATGTTGCATATGTACTATTGTGTACATATGATGTTGTATGCCTATTGTATATATGGCGTTCTGTGTATATTACATATTCAGTGCTAGGTACGTGTTAGATATGCGGTGATGTGTACATATCAAAATGTGTGTATGTTGGATATGCAGTGTTGTGTGCATATGGTGGTGTGTGCATGTTGGATATGCAGTGTTTTGTACGTATGGTGCTATGTACATGTTGAATATGCAGTGATATGTACATATGGTGTTGTGTACAGGAGATGTCGTGTACATGTCTTGCATGTGGTGCTATATACATATGATGTCTTTTACATGTCATGCATGTGGTGTTGTGTACGTATGGTATTATGTACACATTGTACAGGTAGTGCAGTGTACATTTGGCATTGTGTACATGTTGTGCAGGTGTCGTGCACATGTGATTTTTGCACACATTGTGCAGGTAGCTGTGTTGTGTATAGATGGTACTATGTACATGTTGTGCATATGGTACTAGTATACATGTGGTATTGTGTGCATGTTGTACATGTGGTGTTGCGGGCATTCAGTACTATGTATGCATTCGTGGTATAGTGACATGTGTATTCATTGTGGTGTACTCTTTATATGTATATGTATGTGTATGTACATATATTCTGTTGTACACTAGGTATAGGTGTATTTTGTTGTGTTGTACACCAAGTGTAGGTGTATGTGTTATGTTGTATGTCAAATGTGGGTGCACACATTGTGTGGTGTCGTACGCCCTGTGTGGATGTATGTGTTGTGATGTACGCTACATGTATGTGTATGTGCATGAAGAGAAGCAAGGGCACTAGGTGCTTGCCTGGTGTGGAAATCGATCAAGTGTGGGTACAAAATAACAAATCCTTAAGTAAGGATCGATGAAGTATAAATATCGGTATTTGATTTCATCTTTATTATGCATGTGATATGTGATTTTGACTTACGATGGTTACATGTGATTTATGATTATGGTTTATGATGATTGAATGTTCTTTATTATTTTTATCTATGATGGTTTAATTTTGAGCTAACCCGATATGATATGTTTATACATCATGGTTTGATCAAATAACTAGTTTTACTTGTGTGATAGGAGGCGAACAAGATTGCAAGTATACCTTGTTGATGAGCTACTAATGAAGTATGATTTGAAATTATTTCAATTTATTTTGATTCTAATGGAAATCATGTGCTTGGTACAAGAAAGCATGCAATGCTAGATTTAGGATGATTGAAACTAACTACAAGAACTAGAAGCAAGAAAAAAAGGAATTGAAATAGGTAGCAGTATGCTGGTAAAAGCACTTCAGGATCAGGGCCAATGTGGGGCACTGGTACCCAATAGTGTACATTGATTTCCATGAACATGCTATGATCGGTATGATGGTTTTAAAGTAGGTATATGCCTTGGTTTCTTATACTTCGATGCAAGGGAGCCTTGCCAAGGGATAGATCGCCTGGGATAGGGGATGTTGGGGAACTTGGAAGGTGAGTGACTACACAGAACGAGATTACCGAATTTCTGAAGGGACTACAGGGTGGATTTTTTTTGGTCATTAGCAATGCTAGATGGAATTAGATGACATTCAGAGTGTTCCAAGTCAGTAAATGTTCACTAAGAGTATAGTAATACAATATTGTAGCGTTGGATGTTGGATGTAGCTTTGACTTCGATGGTGCAATTCTAGACTTCCTAGAAAGGATGTGAATCATGGTAATACTTTAAGGGTGGAGGTGTGAGCCTCTAGATTCCCTCGTTGCAGATGAAAACATCAAATCCTTTTATTTGTTAGTTGGGAAAATGTGCATATGTATATATATGGTTGTTATTGTAAATATCGTAATGAGCTGTGTTATAAAGCTCCAGTACACGATATGATTGCCATGATTGATTTTTCTTTTAAGTAGGTTATTCATTGTAAATATTGCAACGAGCTAAGTTATAAAGCTCCATGGGGTAGTATGTTTTCTTTTTCAATGGTTTTGCTGAGGTATATGTGTGGTTGAACACTGAGGATGGTGTCCCCCAAGCGGGGGGTTCTTTAACAATCCTGGTGAAAGTTCCATGTAATAAAGTTAAAAATAATAACCATGGATTGATGGGACACTTATTCCAATCTGAATGTTGGGAAAATCATCCTAGTGGGTGATTTGGTTAATATGGCTAAGGAAATTGGGAAGGCAAAAGGGAAAGGAATTTATAAAGGTAAATGGAATATTTGACACATTTATTTATAAAAATAATGGAAATTAGGAAAAAAGGAAGGTGAAAGGTCACATATTGCATGTGAGTAGGAAAATGAAGGAAAATAATGGAAAAATAAGAAAATAGAGGCATTTTCTATAAAAAGGCTTTTGAGGATCAGTTGGGAAGCATTTTCTACCTTTTTTTAATTCAGTTTTTGAGCTCTCTCATTGTTTTGTCTCTCTCTCTCCCCTTCACTCTTGGAAGTTTCTTTTGGAGCACTTTGGAATTTGAGTAAGAAAGGAAGCAAGCAAGGAGGAGAAGGAATCAAGCAGCTACAACAAGATTCTTTGTAGGTATTTATTTGCATGTATGATTTCCTTGCTAGATTTGACATGCATGATATTGAATGTGGTTCTTTGTTTTATTGGCATGGGTTTTGTGAGGTGTGACAGTGTATTCAGCCTAGCCTTGCTATTTCTGGATAGCCGTGGTGTTGTGTAGTTCTTATGTTTTGGTTTAGATGGATTACTAGATGGATTCAAAGCTAAGTGAGGTGGATCTCCGAATATTATTATTTTTATTACACATACTCGATTTATATGTTGCCTCAGTTTAGGGCATAGTGACCCCTAATTTAGATTGTGGATTATAGTAAAGCCTGAGAGGTGTTGCATCGGTTTAGGGCCTAGTGATCCGAGATTGGATTGCGGTAAATCTTTAGACGTGGTTACAAGTGGTTAGAGGGTGGTGTCTTGGTTTAGGGCCTAGTTACCCCTGATTCAGACTGTGGGTTGCGGTAAATCTTGAGAGACTAGGACATAGGAAAATTCCTCATGGTGTAGGCAGAGAGAATCGAGTAATGTCCATGCTTGTGTTGGCTTATTGATCTAGGTTGGATCATGGTAAAGCCATATTTCTATTTGATGAGAGTGATGTGGTTTAGCCTCGGGATGCCCTGGTTGGTTTTTTTGGTTAAGTCCCACATTCATGCTTGGAATATCGCACGTGGGTGATTGGCCGAAGTAATATTTCACTAACCAAATCTATGGTCGGGTGGAACATGGCAATCCCATCTCCTGTTGGTTTTTACATTCAAAATTGAAGAGCTCATTCCTTTGGTATTTGGTATGCAAATGCACTGGTTATTTTGTGGATTTCACTTGGGCTTAGATACAGGAGGTTCCAAAACCTATAAATCACTACATGGAGGATGCTCCACGAGGGGGAAAGCGCACATTATACCTTTATTGATTAGAATGAAATAACCCTGATTGGGAAATGCCAAAAACCACTCAATCGATGTCCTGGTCCTACCACTCCCTTTTCCTCACATGGCCGTGGCTAAGGCTCAAGAGGGAAAAATTTAATCCCTCTTCAGGGTTCAGGGGATCTGGGAGGGTGGTTTACTCCCTGAAGGTTTTTTTGGTGATGTGTAAGGTGTGTTTGTCGTGTTTCTGTCAGTTCCACTTTTTTAAGGTCATCTAGGAGGTTGAATCTCACATTAGTAGCCTCTTGTCACATGTTTACCCCAGTCGGTCATTTACTTTGGTAGATGTGGGAAGAGGGTGTAGTTACATAAAGGCTTCTTGGTAGTGACCTGTGCAAGCACTAACATAGATAACTTCTAGTATTGTTGATGATGTATTTTGTTTTCTATTAGTTGAATTTTGTGTTTTTGTATTGTGGACTGTGGAATTTTATTACTTGAACAAAAAAGATACTTATTTAAACTATAATACATCAACCATAATGTTCTAGATGATTTACAAAGGTAATATTAGAAGGAATGAAAGCTTTTTCCAATATTATATGGATCGAATTTTATTCCACTTGTGTTTCCCAAATATACCATGATGGAATGTGATTTTATATTATGGGTGCACTAAAATTATGTTCCTAGTTGTGGTCCTCATGAGAGTTTGTGTTAGTTCCCCTCAAGTCAAATATATGTATACACAGTCTTATCCCCAAAGGTTTTTCCTCTTTCATGTAATATGAAAGAAATGAATTGCAATAATCTCAACTACATGGTTTTTGGTTAGTCTACATATATTTTATAATGTCACATATATGGTATAATACTTGACAATTACGTGCAATAACTATGTGTTGAGGAAAATATGTTGAATACGTAGATTTTCCTTGCAAAAAATTGTTCTATAATATTCTAAATGTGTGGTATTTGACAAGTTTTTGAAAGGATAATAAATAGCTAGCTTCTTGGTCTTGGAAAAAAGTCTTACTAAAATATAAAAGTTCTAACCTATTTCATATTTGTGAGTTAATTTGGCATGTGATTACTCTGATATCAAAGTTTGAACTTGTGAATTCCTCTAAACCCGAGGATGACCATGTCAAACCTTGTAGTATTTTCTTGCATAGCACTAAGAGTGACCCAATCCTTTAGTTATATACGAAATGATGTTTAGAATCCCTAAGCCACTCACATAATAATTTTAGCTATATTTTTTAAATCAAATATAGCCTACCTATGTCCGTGGATATACCTTTGCAATTTTCACACTTAACATTTTAATCTTTCTTTCTTGACCCAATTATTTCTCTCTTCAAATTTCAAACAATATTTGGTCGTAATTGTTTCATTCTTCAATTCCTTGGACATGTTTGGCCCTATCTTTATTATTTTACAATATCTTGATTTATTGTATATTTTTCTAAGAAGTACATTTGGATTGAAATCATACTATAGAATTGTGAATATTTTGATCTCCTTAGTAAGAAAATCAAGCATTTCCACCTTCCCTATATTAGAAATACTCTATATCCCTTTTTAGGTTTTTCTAAATCCAATCCTATGGAAGGCTTGATGTCAATGAGCTCTTGATACAAAATTAAATCCTCCACGCGTTCCTAAAAATGATCATTGACAATAGATCCACCCTTTTTTTCCCATGGATGCATTGTGGTGTTGAAGTCACCACTAATGATGCATCTTGTGTTTCGAAGGCTTTCTTTGACATTCATCAATGAAGCTTAACATCAAAACTTAAATCTAGATAGGCTATTGGTATGTAGACATTGATCACATGGTAGGATTTTCTTGATGGAAGATGGAGAAGGATCATTAACAACCAATGGTTTGATTTTTTCTCCTTTATTAGATTGAAGACGGTTGACTACCATAAAAAAACATAATCCTCTATATGTTCCCTTTGATCCAATGGAAAAGGAGTTTTACTCTCCACGTTATTCTACTTTTGTTGAGGGAATCTTGTTCCACCATCTTAGTCTCCTAGAACAAGATAATTTGGGTGTTTTCTATTTTGATTAAATTTCTGATTTCAAAATCCCTTTTCTCAGTTCCCAACCCCCTACAATTCTAGGAGACAACAATCATCATTTACAAACAAATTTTGAGCCCCCACCTAGATGAGGGCCTCTAAATCATTGTTTCCTTAGGTCTCTTTGATTTTTAAAAGCTGGGGATTTGATGACAGTCTGGGTTCCTCTTTCTTTGTCCCCGTTTGTATGTTTTATCCTTACTTTACAATTAGTCCTTCTTCCTACTCTCTTGCTAGTTTGAGGATGTTGAAAAAAAAATTTCCATCTCATTTTCAGATCAATCATCAATTGAAGCGAAAATTTTAGGATTATATCTCTACATGTGGTGGGAGATAAGAAATCTTCCCCATCTTTTGATTGTTTCCATTCTCTCTGATCTACTTGAATCGAAATATATTCTATCTATGCCATTTATTCATCGATTGTTTTGGAGGATTCTTTCTCTTCAACATGCATTTCATGCTCTACGAGCTCCTCATATTTTCATTCCTTGGATGAGCCTTCATTATCAAGGGGAGAAAATTGGTTGTGGGGCTGGGGGTGATTTTCACTTGCATGCAACCCCTGGGTCATGCATTAGGCTTAATGAGGGAAATGAGGGAGTGGGGGAGGAGGATCGTCTTTCTTGGGAACCTTGCATGCACTGGTATCCTTACCTGTTCCTCTTATTCTTTTGTAGGTTTTCCATTGGTCTCCCTCTTATTGACATTTTCCTTATCCACTCCCTTTGGGCAGTTCTTCGTAAAATGGCCATAATCATGGATATGCTTGCATTTGAAAGGTAGTTGGTCATAGTCCACCGGCTGGATAAAGGTCTAGTTTTCAAAGGTTGATTGTACCACTTTTGACAAACCCTTCTATAGATAAACTTCCATGCAGATTCAAGCATAAGCGTACATGGATCCCTTCAGTTCAACTCTATGTATGTATTTTACGAGAATTTTCTCGATGTTTCTAAAAGTTTCTTTATTCCATCAATGGAGGGGAAGGTGAGGTAACTTCACCTCGATTGGAACCACTTTTGGGACATCATTTTCTGGATTAAAATTGGGTTTCCATCTATCCAAATATAGCCCTTAGGTGTCCATGAATAATGGGACACTTCTAAATATTAAATCTCAATTTTGTTTCTTTTAAAACAGGAATGAGAAGAATCCTCTTCCACAGAAAGAGGATTCCCTTTGATGAGTGGTCACTAATTTTTCTCCACCCACTGGTTCAACATTCTTGGGGAAGGCTAGATCCTAATGAACTGACCAATGAAGCCCTTTTCAACCAAGCATAATGGCATAATTCAGGATTGATCTGAGTAGACGTGGATCTTTGGGATAAAGTCCAACTTCTTCACAAAATGTGAGGGTTTTGGATGTTGTGAGGCCACGTTGAACAAAGTTTGGAAGGCTATGTCAAGTGTTGGCAGAGGAGGGAGGGTGGAAGGTACCCGTGGAAGCAAACATAGTTTCTTGTGCACACTCCACTCAAACTCGACCCTTAAACCCTAAGAAATATCGACCTTAATTTGCATTAAAAAAAAAAAACAAAAAAAAAACCTTATTTGTGTGTAGGAATTAATATATAAATTTAGTTTACTTAAATTATCTAAAGTTTTTACTATAAGATTGTTATTTATTTTTATTATATTCTTTTCATTTTATTTTTTATTGTGCATTTTATATGAATTTCCTACATGGTTTTACTTATTGGATATTATTTTCTTCTACATTTTTCTCTTCATATCATTTACTATATTATTTAATAAAAGGTGTATTAATGTTCATATTTCTTCTTCCAATAAATTTAATGTTCTTGCCTATCTTATTCTATTATGCATAATCATGTTTTAAGTCATAATATCCATTAAGGGTGAAGCTTTTTCGTTCTAAAGAACTTGTTATGAATTATTTAGGTATTTATTTGATCCTGTTCCACCAATTTATATATGTAATTTCCTTTATGCAATATTTTTCCGGGTGCATGCCTCTCACCCTAGATTCTCGTGGATATCTAATCCAAAATAATTATATTTCTAGGTTATCTTTAGTGTCTAGCCTTCAATATCAATTTATAGTTTATTTTCTTTAATTTAGCAACATTACTACCATTTTTTTTCAACCTTTCCCATAATTTCTTCCTTAAATCAATATTAAATGAAATTTTAAAATCAATAGAATGATACCATAATTATTCACCATTAATTGGTGTTTTTATTATGTACTTAAAGCTTAATTAATGATAAATTGTTCTCATGGAAAATTTGTGGCCTTTGGTTCTTACCTTTTACTTATTTGATTAATGGAATTGGATTTTACTTATTTTCTCGACACGAATTGCTTTGTTCATAATGGTCATATAATTCCTCTTTTGTAGTACATGTCTGAAATC
The DNA here is from genome assembly GCA_034641835.2 of Pinus albicaulis. NCBI lineage: Eukaryota > Viridiplantae > Streptophyta > Pinopsida > Pinales > Pinaceae > Pinus > Pinus albicaulis. Next base: position 556,070,609 of record CM076572.1, read on the forward strand.
ACATTAGCATGTACTTATTTTGTAATTTCTTAAATGTTTCTTTTAAGAAACACACTTATGTTGTCCTTTTCTTTTTATTTTTTTATTTTTCAAAATCTGTCTTTACAAGTATTCCAATCTGGATTTTAAAGATATAAATAGATTCAACACCCCTTCTTTTTTTTTGAAAAATATTGATTTAGAAGTCCAATCCGTAATTAAACTACTCATGTACTGGAAATATCTATATGTTTTAGGGTGAGACTACTCATGTACTGGAAATATCTATAACTACTTTTGGAGAATTGGTAACTTCAATAATCCCTCTTACTACTTTGAGACAAATTGGTTTGATTTTAATAGTTATATAATTTCTCTTTTGTGGTACATGTGGTACATGTGTGAAATCACATTCAAATACACCTTTGGTAACTTCCATAATCCCTCACAAATTGGTTTGACTGTAATAGTTATATACTTCCTCTTTTGTGGTACAAGTGTGAAATCACATTCACATACACCTTTGGTAACTTCCATAATCCCTCCTAAGAGTTTGAGACAAATTGACTTGATTGTAATGGTTATATACTTCATCTTTTGTGGCACATGTGTGAAATCGCATTCATTTACACCTTTGGTAACTTCCCAGGTGTTTGAGATAGATCATAATGGTTAAATACTTCCTCTTTTGTGGTATATGTGTGAAATCACATTCACATGCACCTTTGGTAACTTCCATAATCCTTCCTACAAGTTTGAGACAAATTGGTTTGATAGTAATGGTTATATGCTTTCTATTTTATGGTACATGTGAGAAGTGGCAAACTTTGGTAACTTCCATAGAAAATGGTTATATACTCTTTTATCATAATGGTTATATACTCTTTTATGGTACATGCTAGAAATCACATTCAAATAGTTCCGTTTTTTTTGACACGTGTGTGAAATTACATTCACTTGCACCTTTGATAACTTCCATAATCTGTCCTATTAAGTTTGAGAAATACTAGTTTGATGGTAATGCCTATATCCTCGTTTGTGGTGTATGTGTGAAAACACATTCACGTGCAGCTTTGGTAATTTCCATAATCCCTCCTATGAGTTTGAGCAAAATTGGTGTGATCATAATGACTATATACATCCTGGTTTGTGGTACATGCATGTGTGAGATCATATTTACCTGCACCTTTGATAACTTCCATAATCACTCCTAGAGTTTGACACAGATTGGTTTGATCTTAATGGCTATTTACTCTTTGTTTTGTGGCACATGTGTGAAATCAAATTCACGTACACCTTTGGTAACTTCCACACTCCCTCCCACTAGTTTGAGACAAATTGGTTTGATCTTAATGGTTATATACTTCCTCTTAGTTATGGGTAGGATGAAGTTGTTTCCATGGTAAAATGTAAAAGAAAATAGTCTAAAATATATATTTTTAGTTATTTTGTTGAATAAACTTATATTATATAATTTTTAAAAATTATGGTAAATTTTCTAGCTATTATTTTGATATCAAAAATATATTTCCCAATGTACAAGTTAAATATATTAATAATTTATGATTTATCATAAATCTCCCATAAAATCACGTTATCATTTGAGAACAGACTCATTTCGAACTATTTAGTATAGTTCGTCATCAAAGAATTTCTACTAATTTATATTATGGATCACAGAAGCTTAGATTCCAAAAATATCTTGATTTGTCAAAGTGAACTTTATTTTAAAAATGCTAACTCTTCAATCAAAACAAATTTACTTATTTGAGGAATATTGGGTCAACATTTCAAAATTAACAAATTTTGAAATGTTGAGCCAACATTTCAAAATAAACAAATTTTGAAAAGTTGAGCCAATATGTTCCAATGCTATGGATCCAAAAACATTACATCAAAAGAATTCTAAATCACATAAACCTAAACTCAAAATATATTACATTGTTAAAAAAAACTAATAATTTAAAACCCAATAAAAATTAATAAACTATTTTCTCATTTGCTAACAAAATTACATTTTATATATATTATCTTTGATGTAGTGTTTCCAAATCTATCATATCAAGAAATATTGGGACAACATTTTAATGTTAGAAATGTTGAAAAGTTGACCCAATACATTAAAACACTGACCTAATATTTATAAATATAGTGTGATCGATCTGAAACATTATTTATATATATATATATATATATATATATATTCCATCATTCTATCCACAAACGACACAAGTAATCACAAGTGGTTACCGATGGCCAACTTTGACACGAGTACTGACACCAAATTTTGTGATTTTCAAAGTCAAACTCACTCATTTCTCAATGCATATTAAATAATTTTTAAAATTTCCAAATATACGGCCAAATATATCATTTTGTAAACAATGTTTAAACCCTCGCAGAGTAATTAAAGTTGCCCGTCAATTGAAACACATTGATGGAAAATGACTGGAAATCACAGGCGACCCCGCGTTTTCCTCAGTACTGGAATTTATCCCGCCAGTTTATAAGGTATGCCAGAGCAAACACTGTTTTGTAAAATTTCATTTGTGTATTGTTTAAACGGTTAATTTTGTTCCTAGGTTTGCAGACATGGCGAATCTGGCAGAGGAAAATGCGCCGAAGCAGAGGAACGAGATAGATGGAAGTCGATTGAAGCTTCGTTCCATTGCTATACAAAAATTTCTTCTTGACAAAACCACCAGCTCTGAGAGAAGCATACGACAAGCCTGTGGTGACACCCCCGATACTAGCAAAGCCCTCAGATTGTAAGTTAGATTATTAATTCTTATGTTTAGATAGATTATTATATCTTATCTCAATGTGAAATATTATTTTTGTATTTTTTCATATTATGAAATAAAAATTAAAAATAAAATGTATGGTTTTGCATGGTGGGTTGATATGGGTGTTTTTATTAATATTTATTAGGATTATTTTTTAATGTTAATTTGTAATATTTTAATTTATAATTTTAATTTTGTTATAAAATGTTTACATGAATTTAAATTTTGGTTATTTGGTATATTTTAATTTATATTTCTAAGATTTTTATAAAATATTTATATGTATTTAAATTTTGGTTATTAATGATAGATAATTGTGAGAATCTTTCTATGTATAAGAATATAAATATATTATAATTTTTATAATATATTTGATGGTTTCAATAATAAAAATGGACTTGATTATTTGGGTGGTCAGACTTGATGCAATTTATGTAGAAAATTTGAAGTAAATTGAAGAGAACGTGAATCACTAAACATATTAAATGCTTATTCATAGTTCTAGTATAAAGCAATATAGATACGATGAAAGGATAGATAATAAAGAAAGATATGTGATGGGATTACTTGAGTCTTGGATGATGCTTCATTCTCAAAGGGATAATATACTGGATGAATTATCAATAAACAAATAAGGAACTTGGATTATATCCATATGCATAATTGAATATACTCACCAGCCTAAATACATTTAACTTTCAATTTACCATGCCCCAAGTGGGATCAAATACCTCTGATGTGAAAAATTTACCTAAATTTATATAGGCTAAAAAGAAGGTTTTAATAAATCTAATAAATTAATGATAAGGGAGGATATTTTAAAAATATTGAAGATGTAAGCAAATGAACATAATGCATGTTTACACTTTGTGAAATAAATATCTATTTTAATGTAAGAAACTAAAGTGAGTAGTTTTTATGTGACTGCAAAATCACAATTGAAATTTTGCAAACATTCCTCCAAAGCAACCACAAATTCCTGCCTAACCAAATCCAAATCCCAACACCAAGTAGGTTGACGAGTCTACAACAAAGAAAGTACTTACTAAACCTATGTTGTATAAATCCAAGAAATCAACCTTAGGTCTGAGAATTTCCTTCCAAATGTTCATCCACCTCCTCCAACAGATAATCCTAAGGAAGAGAAGGAAGTGTTGAGAAATCTATAGGGCAATGATTAGAGTGATTTCTATTTCTTTCATAACTTCTTTTGATGTATTTTACTTATCTTACTTATTTGCTTCTCTTATTATTCTTATGATTGTGTATCATCAAACAACTACCAAAAACAAGAAGAACAAAAACATAAAATATAGGTTGCAAGCCAAGGCCAAAACCTCTCAACTTGAAAGGAAAACCCGGAAATCTCTTCTCTTCCTTATAGATTCTTCAATTGAGAAATTCCAAGACCTATACAACAAGACCAAGTCCAACTATTGAAATTGGAAACATGAAACATTGAAAATGGAAACCAGAAATGACACCCATAAACGGCACCATAGGGGGCTTCTGATTTAATTTTTCCCCTAATTAAACTGGAAGAAAAATTGTAATTCCATCACATGACAACTTGTATTAGTTAACTAAGTCAGGAATATTTAGTTAGCTTAGGAAATTCGAGTTGAAAGTCAAATAGGAGGCATGTATATTATTTTCCATGATTTTAGGGGGTCCAGTTATAGTTATTTGTGAATTGTAAGTTAACTCAATTAATTGAGTTAAATCAGTTTAACTAGTTCTAATTGAGAGATGAGCTAGTGATAGGTCCAGTGAATTAAATCTAATTTAATTCACAAGTAACGATCAATCAATTAACTAATAATTTGCAATAAATAGTTGTTGCATGTCAGTTCTAAGGGAGGCTGAGTTGACACAAGGGTTAAAGGGAAGATAACTATTAGTTGTACTATTAAAAAATTGTACAGGTCATGCATGAGGTCATCGGGAAGCCTTAGAAGGATTTCATAGTCGTTAATTGGGATTTTCCTAATTAATAGGGCTCAATTATCCCAATAATATGTAAGGAAGGAAAAATGGAAAGAGGTAAGAAAAAGGTTAAATATTGGACCAAACTTGCTTAGATCGAAAGCAAGATTCGAGTAGGATCAGAGTGAGACAGTCAATAGAGTGTAGAGGTTTCTCAAGAAGGAAAATAAAATTGTATTGTTTCATGATCTTGACCATATGAAATATACAGATACTGGGGTTAAGCAGTTTCTTTCCCTTGATACATCTTGTTTTGTGCAATTTATTTACTTCTTTCTCTTACTTGTTATGTGATTGTGCCATCGTGTTTTGTTTCCTCAAATTATAGAAGGATTCAGTATTTTGTTTTAGTACATTACAAGATCAAATTGAATATTGTTGTTAGATTTTCTACACAGTATCAGAGTGTTAGGAATCACAATAGAAGAGAAGAAATTGATTTTGTTTTGAACATGTACGTCAAATTTGAAGATTTATTCTTAGAAACCAACGAGAGATCAAGATTCCTTTCAATGGCTTGAGACTTGAATATGAACTCGAGGGAAATTCAAATTACATATCATGGAAGGATAGGTCAGAGGTAGTCTTAGAGGACAAAAAACTCAAGGAATTTGTAGACAGTGATATTCCTTAGCCTACAACAATTGATGCTCAACTTCTTGATGCATGGAAGAACAATGTAGCAAATGCGAGAAGGATATTATTAGATGTAGTACAATATCATATTTTATCGAGTCTGCATGGAAAGGTAACTCCATATTCTATGTTTAAGGCCTTAACAAATCTATCTCAGAATAGCAACGACCACAAGAATTTGGCACTAAAAGACAAGCTCAGAAAGATCAGGAAGGAGGAGGGCGAGACGATACCAAAATACTTGACAAAGTTCACTCAATGTTGATATGAGCTTGGAAGTGTTGGTGTGATAGTAGCCTAGGATGATTTGGTGAGCCTAACACTTCTAGGCATTCCTAGGAGCTTACATAGTTAACAGGAATCGGTGAATGGGAGGGATAAGTTACCAGAATGGGAGTGATTATGGTCCAACCTGGTACAAGAAGAACTAAGGCGAAGCACCAGAGATGAAGCCTCTTCCAAAGACAAAGAATAAAATTTTGTGTTAGTAGGAAAAGGAAAGAAAGCCAAGGGAAAGAAGTCCCAAGGTAAAGAGGGCAAGAGAGACTTGTCCAAATTCAAGTGTTTTTACTGTCAGGAGTATGGGCACTATGCCTCAAAATGTCCACATAAGGCAAGCAAGAAGGACCTTGCAGGTGCAACAATGGGTGAAGCTCTAGCTTCATAGTTCGAACTTGGTTTTACTCTCATTGCATGCATGATTAACACTATAATGGGATGCATGTGGTATCTTGACAGTGGTGCCTCATTCCATATGATCGGGAATAGAGATCTCTTTAGTGACTTAGAGGAGAAGGAGCTCCAGTAGAACAAAGAGTTTGGAGATGATGCGAGGTATAGCGGGATAAACATAGGTACAAATAACTTTCAATGGGAGGCTATATGCCCTCTCAGACTAAAATATGTTTTTTATGTTTTAGGACTAAAGAAGAATATTGTCTCTGTAGCGGTATTGGAAGACCGTGGTTGTGATGTGATTTTTAGAAAAGGAAAGGTGTTCCTTAGACACATCGCCATGGGATGGGTGAAATCAATCGATGTAAGAGTTAAGAACCTATATGCTCTTGAGGTCGAAGATGCATGCAACTATTTGAGGACCGAAGCAAAGGTTAGTGACTTGGTGGTTGAGAGGGAGCCTAAATTACCTCTCAACTTGCAGCCTAAGAAGTAGTGTCAAAAGGTTGTGGAGTAGCCACAATTGGAGAAGTAGAGAGGAGACCAAGTGGAGGCATCCACTCAACCAAAAACCTCCAGTATGGGGAAATTTAGTGCCATATGGGCAGAGGAGCACATGCAATGATACCTCCAGGTGAGAGGTGGGGCGATGTGAAGACATAATCCCAAGAAAAGAAATAGGGTAGGATCCATTGATATGGCTCATCTCATGGATCATACCTAGCTACGGGGAGCCCATAATACACAATAGTAGGAAGGATCAGTAGTGATTGATGTAGTCAGATGTCAAAAAGATAGAAATAAAAGTGACAGATGTCATATACTGGAGAACATATCAGAGTTGGCAGCAGAGAAGAAGGCACATATGCAGAGTCAACATCAATGCAATGTTTTTTGTAGACAGTGTAGTAACCGGTAGTAGTCAGAGACTCTAATGACATATGAATCATAATAATTCAGTTTTTTGAGGCTATTCAGTTTCAGGAGTTGCAGGAGAAAAAAACACTAGAGAATTGTTGCATGCAAAACATTTCAAAGGTACCAGATCGGGATAGTTGAATTCATTTCTTTTTTAGAGGGAGTGTTGAAATTGGCAATGAGAAACATTAAAATTTGAAACAAGAAATGGCACCCCGAAATGGAACCATTAGGGGCTTCTGATTTAATTTTTCCCTTAATTAAATTGGAAACAAAATTGCAATTCCATCGCATGACAACTTGTATTAGTTAACTGAGTTAGGAAGACTTAGTTGGCTTAGGATATTCGAGTTGAGGGTCAAAGAGGAGGCATGTAGAGGATTTTCCATGATTTTAGGGGGTTGATTTATTGTTATTTTTGAGTTTTAATTAGTCAACTCAATTGATTGAGTTAAAATTAGTTTCACTAGTTCTAACTGAGAGATGAGCTAATGATAGGTCCAGTAGATTAAACCCGATTTAATTCACAAGTAGTGATCAATTAGTTAACTGATAATTCACTATAAATAGTTGTTTCATGTCAGTTCTAAGGAAGGCCAAATTGAGACAGGGGTTAAAGGGAAGATAACTATCAGTAGTACTATTAGAAAATTATACATGTCATGCATGAGGTCATCGGAAATCCTTAGAAGGATTGTATAATCATTAATTTGGATTTTCCTAATTAAAATGGGCCCAATTAGCCTAAGAATGCGTAAGGTAGGCCATGTAGAGGAAAGAAAAAGGTTAAATATTGGACCAAACTTGCTTAGATCAAAATATAGATTCGAGCAGGATTAGAGTGAGACAGTTAGCAAAGTGTAGAGGTTTTTAAGGAAGGGAAATAGCATTTTATTGTTTCATGATCTTGACCATATGAAATATATATATATAGTGGTGTTTGATCAGCTTTTCCCTGCATATCTTGTGTTATGCAATTGATTTACTTCTTTCTCTTACTTTTTATGTCATTGTGCGAATACAAGTTTTGTTTCTGCTGCATTGTAGAAGGATTCAATATTTTGTTTTAGTACATTACAAGATAAATAAATCGCTTGTTTATTTATACACCAACCTTCCCAGATGATGTGCTTTCCCTATCCAATTCAAACGTAAATAAATCTCTTCTAGTAGAACAAATTCGATCTTCAAACTCAGAGGCTCTCGACCTCCACTATAGACTTGAAATTTTCAAAATTTCCTATAGCTTGCTACTACCACACGTGTGTGCTTATTTTATCCTCTAAGGGCTTCCTTAGACCTTTTCTTGGATTTGTCTAACCTCTGGAGCTTGAGCATGGATTCTTGTGAAATTTTCTTGACCTTCTTGTCTTCTCTTCTTCAATGCCTAATTTGCAAAGGAAAACCCTAGATCTATTGTACAAACCCTAGTTTTCCTTCACACGTTTGAGAGAGAAATAGCCCAAAACCAAGTCTTCTTTGTCCTCTTCCTTCTTTATTGCCTTCTTCTTCTTCTTCCTTCGCTTGAATGAGTGAGATGTGAATGTGCTTCAAGGAGGCCAATTTTCCTCCTTTATATAGGCTTCTCAAAGGTGGACGTGGCTCCTCAAATTAGGCCAACTTACCTGCTACCAGGTTGACTTGATCTTGGAGGGTATTTTGACACTTTTAAGGACAAAGGTAATTTTCTTTACAAGTTACAATGTGCTTAAGGGGTCTTTAACTTATGACAATGTCTCTTTCGACTTCTTGACCTAGGACTAGCCCTAGAAGCACTCAATGGGTGCTTGACCTATAAAATAAAAGACCTTGAGCATGAAACCCATGCACCAAAAATAATAATAATAATTTTATTTCATTTTACAATTTACAAGAATCAAAATTACGTTTCATATTTATGAATATCGAACCTAGTTACACATTTTTCAACACTCCCTCTTAAATAGAGAGTTATTCATAAATGGTACATGGAAATTCGTAATCTGAAGATATCTTATAAGAAGAGTCAGACTGGTAACCCATCATTTTAGCATAATATCAACTATAATTATCATATAGCAAGGCCTTGACTAACAAATCTATCTCTTCACAAGTTTAGAGCACAATGTTGTCGAGACCAATGATTTATAGACACCACCATCATTGTCTCTCAAGGTACATAGGTGTTCAAAGAGTATGACCTTCCTTGGACTATTTTATCTTTGATAACTAGTCCTCAAAGAATATCAGTCCACGACTACTCTTATTTTAGATTCCCTACCTCATCCTCAAAGAGTATCGATTGCGATATGCTTACCCAATTCTCCAATTTGTCTTTCGAATTGAAAACAAGAATGATGTGCCTATGTCTCCCTCTCAACTGGGGAGGAAACATCAATAAAGCCAAGATGTCTCTCAAATACATAAGCTTCTTATTAGGAAGATATTTTGTCAATATGTGAGCTTCCTTCTCATCGGTGGAGATATATTGTAGCTGTAGTACACCATATTGCACTAGCTTCTGGATATAGTGATACTTGTTGATATGCTTTGTATTTCCATGAAATAATGGGTCTTCATATAATCGTATACAACTGGTGTTATCACAATGTCATTATGGAAATTTTGAGGTATAAAATGGGCCGCCTAAGGAAATTATAAAATATAATAGTGGAAATAATAAAAAAATACCAGATTTCATCCTCAAATTTTAGAGGAAACAAAGAAAAAACTATTTTTTCAACTCATATTTTCAACTTATCTCCCTATTGGTTTACTCAAATTTCGAGCAGAAATACTTGTTGGATGCATAATTTTATTCCTCATCCAAGGAGTACCCATGTTTCATAATTTTGATGGACCCTACTACATGAAAAATGAGAAATACATGAAAAATGTGATTGCAATCTTCTTTCTTTTCATGTAGTAGGGTTCATCGAAAGTATGCAACATGGGTATTCCTTGGATGAGGAATTAAATTTTGCATCCAACGATTACTCTCACTCGAAATTTGAGTACAAATTTAGGGGGATAAGTTGAAAATACAATTTGAAAAAATAATTTATTATTTTTTAATCTTTTACCCTTTTACCCAAAAAATGGTGAATCATCCCCCATGGTTGACATCATCATACTGAATCCTAATGGTTCTTACAAAGTTTATTTTTATTGTACACTTTTCTTAGGAGGCCCGTTTTAGACCTCAAAATTTCTCTAATGATCATTGTAGGGTCCATAAGTCCTTCAAAAAGGTCGGATAACAACTTCCTCAACCAGACTACTTCTTTGCTTACTTCACAAGTTGCAATTTACTCAACCTCAAGACTACTCAAAGAAAATATATCTTGCTTTCTACTCATCCATGAGATCATTGAGGATCCAAAACTAAAACATCCTCTCATAGTTATTATTCCATCTTGCTCACTGCCTCCCCATTCAAAATCTGTAAATCCAATCAAGTGAACATCATTCCTCCTATCATATTTTAGGAAGTAGTGGATGGTACATTTAAGGTATCTCAGTATATTTTTTTTCAGTTATCGAATTATCATGCTTTTAATCCACTTGGAACTGACATAGAACATTTACTGCAAAACATATGTCTAGTCGAGTATTCACCATGTACATGAGATCCAATCAATTGTCTATACTTGGAAAGATCCACAAGGCTCGATTAAGAACTCCTTATTCTTTTCAAATTTGTGATCATCAAAGTTGCCATACGTTTGGAATCCATCATGTCAAGCTTCTTCAACATCTTAATCACATACTTTCCCTAACCTCGAAAAATATCATCAGGTCCTTGCCAGACTTACAGTCCTAAATAGTAATGCATGAACCCCAGATCCTTCATGTCAAATTATGCTGCTAGCTAGTTCTTGCATTCTTCAATTTGACCTTCTACACCTCTCAAGAGAATATCATCTAAATACAAAATAGTGATTATTGACTTTCCCATCATAACCTCATTATAAAGGTTCAGATCAACATAGCTCTTTGTGAAGCCTAATCTCTGTAGGTATGCATCCATTCTAGCATGCGACGCCCTTAGAGCTTACTTGAGGCCATATAATGTCTTATTTAATATGCAAACATATTTCTTTCTTTCCTTAACTTCAAACCCAAAATGTTGCTCTATACAGACTCCCTCATCTATGGTGTCATTCAAGAATGCAGACTTGACATCAATTTGGTGGATGTTCCATCCCATTAATGTTTCCAAAGAAACCAATGAATGAATAGTAGTATACCTTGTTGTTGGAGAAAATTTCTCTTCATAGTCGATCCTTTATTGTTGAGAGAAGCCCATAGTCACAAAATTTTCCTTATATTTATCAATATTTCCATCTATTGCATGTTTTATCTTATAAAGCCACCTGGAAGTTACCATAGATTTGTTTTCAGGCCTAGGTACGATCTCCCGAACTCCATTCTTCATTATATATTGATATTCTTCATTCATGGCATCCTTCCATTATTGGTGATTGACAACTTATTCAAAAGTGGATGGCTCTGCCTTTATTAATTTTATCATGTAGGTTGCATACCCAAAATATCATTTGGGATTCTTTCTTTCCCTGCATGTACCATGAGATGATTCATGACCTTGTTCATCTTGAAGTGTAAACTTCAACCAGTTAGGTCTTTTTCTAGGTTCAGGGATAGCCACAGGTTGTATAGGTTCACTAGGACCCTAACCTTCATGATTTGATTCTTCTTCTTCCCCTAGTAACTTCTTCTTCAAATACATGATTTTATTCGTCATCAAAGTCCATAGGTAGATCCTTTGATTTATTGAATGCAATAGTTTCATCAAATATTACATCTCAGCTAACTTCTATCTGGAGTCCTTTTTTTTATGTATATCCTATAAGCCTTAGAAGAGTTACTGTATCCAACAAACATTCCCTTCATGATTAATGGATCCAATTTCATTCTCTTGTCCTTCGGTATATGAATATAGGTAGGAAAACCAAAAATTTAGAGATGATCTATGGCTTTTTTCTTCCCAATGAACACTTCTTCGGGAATTTTTTTATCTAGAGACCTATGGGGACTTCGATTTTGTATGTATACAACTATCTCTGTAGCTTCACCCCATAAAAATTTTGGTAAATATTGATCATGTATCATTTCTTTTACACTTTCTTTAATAGATTTCTTATTTCATTTTGCAACTCCATTTTATTTAAGATTATATGGGACTATCATCTCCCTGTTCCTCCCAAACTCCTTACATAAAGCGATTATTTCCTTAGATGTGTATTCTCCTCCATTACTAGATTTTAATATATTTATTCTTCTTTTTGTAAGGTTCTCTACTTCAGCTTTGAATTCTTGAAATTTGGTAAATACTCCATCCTTACATTAAGTAAACCCAAGTTTTCCTTGAATGGTCATCTATCAATGTGGCATAATAGAGATGACCTCCAAGAGATTTAGGAGTCATAGGACCATACACATTGGAATGAATAGGATCTAAAATTTCTTTCGACTGTAAAGCACTACTTCCAAATTCTCTCTTGTTGTTCTTACCAATGCACATCCTTTGCATACTCCTTCTTGATCTTCCTTAAGCTTGAGGATTCTATATACTATCAAATTTAGGCTAGTTGGAAGGATTATGGAGATGAACAAATCTTCTATGCCAAATTTCACATCCCAAGATGACTTGTAAATTTTTCCTTCATGAATCCCAATAAATCTAGCAGTTTGTATGCTTGAGTTTTTACCCCATACTACAACTTTTCCATTAATGAAAGCCACTCAATCACCTTTATCTTATAAACTTGAAATTGAAAGTAATTTCTTATGCAAACCTAGAATAAATATAATGTTTTTTATATGAATATTAGCTCCATTTCTAGCTCTATCAAGGTTGATCAAATTCCCTGCACAGGATAGCTATTATTATCTCCAAGTTATACGAAGTAAGAATACTTTCTTTTTGATAGTGTTTTTAGTTGCTTGTGACAACCAATCATATGCCTTGATGCTCCACTGTCGATCATCCAAATTATCTGATCTTGAAAGGTGTCTATGAGTGCTAAGAAGAGTCCTTCGTCTTTTGTATTGATCACTTCCTTATTTGGAGTCAATAGGAGATTCCATACTTCTTTGATTCCTTTCTTGATATGTATTTCTACCTTTGAAAACTTATTGAGAATATTCTTCATTGTAGTAGAGTTATTCATGATGCACTTAGCTAATCTTAGCTCTAAAACCATGTTGAGAAATCTATAGGGTAATGATTAGAGTGATTTCTCTTTCTTTGATAGCTTCTTGTGATGTCTTTTATGTATCTTACTTATTAGCTTATCTTACTATTATTATGATTATGTATCATCAAACAACTACCAAAAACAAGAAGAACAAGAACACAGAATATAAGCTGCAAGCTAGGGTCAAAAGCTCTCCACTTGAGAGGAAAACCTAAAAAACTCTTCTCTTCCTTGTAGATTGTTTAATTGGTGAATTCCAAGAACAATACCCTCAAAAACCAAGTCAAACCTTTCTGGATGATGTTATTTTCTTGTCCAAGTCAAACCCAGTAAAATCTCTTCCAATAGCACAACTTCAACGTCCAACTGTATAATTTCAGCCTCCACTTCAGACCTAAAATTTTCGGCCCTCCTATAGTGGTTGCTACCACACATGTGAGCTTCTTTTATCCTCACATAGATTCCTTAGAATTTCACTTGGATTTCTATGAATTTTGGATCTTGAGGATGGCTTCTTATGACCTTCACTTGAACTTATTCTCTTATCTTCTTCAAGATCAAACTTGTAGAGGAAAACCCTAGATCTGCTGCAAAAAACCCAAGCCTTACTTCACACGTGTGAGATATAAATAGCAAAAAACTAATTCTTCTTCATCCTCTTCCTTCTTCTATGCCTTCTTCTTCTTCTTCTTCCCTCGCTTGAACGAGTGAGATGTGAATGTGTTTCAAGGAGATCGAGTTTCCTCCTTTATATAGGCTTCTCAAAGGTGGAGGTGGCTCCTCAAATTAGGCCAACATGCCCTTTGGCAAGACGACTTGATCTTGGAGGGTATTTTAAAACTTAAGGGAAAAAATAATTTTCTTTACAAGTTATAATGTTCCCAAATGGGTCTTCAACTTATGACAATAATTCTTTTGAATTCTTGACCTAGAAAAAACCCTAAAAGCACTCAATGGGTGCTTGAACTATAAAATAAAATACCTTGAGCATGAAACCCATGCTACAAAAATAATAATAATAATTTTATTTAATTTTACAATTTACAAGAATCAAAAGTACATTTCATATTTATGAAGACCGAACCTAGTTACACATTTTTCAACAAGAAGAACCTATGTCTCAAGTCACCCAACCAAAACCTCCCTATCCTGAAAGGTTGACAACCCATAAAGAAAACACCCTAGATGAAGTTAAAATTTTAGGAGAGTTGAAAATTTTGTATGTCAATATCCCTTGTCTTCAATCCATTAAGGATGTCCATATTTAAAACAAATATATTAAGGAAGAATATATTTGAAGCATGGGAGGAAGAAGAAGGATGAACCCACTATTAATGTCATAGGAAGATAGTTGATATTATGCTAGGTAGAATAACCATCCCCAAGTACTTAGATCCTAGGATCCCAATAAAGGATGTACACATCAATGACATTATATTTCCAAACACTCTCATTGTTATGGGAGCTACAATCAACATCATGAACAAAGAAACCATGCTCAAAATTAACCTCCAAGGATATATAAGGAAAACATCTATAGTACTACAAATTGTTAATAGATCCATGGTAGCACTTGAATATATCATAGAGTATGTAATGGTATCCATTGATTCTTGGGAGTTTCCCACCAATTTTCTTGTTCTTAAGCTAAAGTACAATTTCAATGGCTATCCGATAATCTTAGGAAGACTCTAATGAGACATTGTTGATGAATAACATAATTGTAGGTCTAACAACATGACCATCAATAATGTGCAATCAAGAAAATAACTTGTATTATACCCACCAGCTCAGCCTCTTATTGAGGACAAATTTCTAACATTGGTCGATAACTAAGAATAATAATGGGACTCTTTCCTCTCATCATTCTAACCTATATGTATATTATAAATCACCATTAGTAGAAGTAAAATTGATGAAGACAATCTAATTAATAAATTTCTGCAAAACCAATACCCTCCTACCTTGAATATTGGTAGATTAAAAAAAGATTCATCTATAGGGAAGCCTAGAATTTCTCAAGACAATTCATGGGTATATTTTAAAAAAATTGTTTATGAGAAAAATAATGGGAAAAACATATATATTATCCCCTCGAAATCCCTAAAAAATAACGACACCTCTCTCTCAGCTAATCAATAGGACCACCTACTCACTATCTTGAAATACCATTGTTATGCATTTTCATGGGACTATAAAAAAATGAAGGGAGTTAATCCTTCCATATGAACTCACCATATATATATAAAGGAGGATCATAAACCTATTCCCCATCCACAAAGGTGAATGAACCGGGCATTAAAATACATTGTGAAAGATGAATTACAGAAATTGTAGGATGCATGATTCATCTATCTAATCTCAAATAGTGAATGGATCATTAGAGGAACTTTGACGTCTAAAATGGGCCTTATAAGGAAAATTTAAAACAATAGTGGAAATAATAAAACAATATTAGATTACATCATCAAATTTTAGAGGGAAAAAGGAAAAAAACTACTTTTTCAACTCATATTTTCAACTTATCTCCCTGTGGGTTTACTCAAATTTCGAGCATGAGTAATCATTGGATGAAAAATTTGATTCATAGTCTAAGGAGTACTAATGTTGCATACTTTCGATGGCCCCTCCTACAAAAAAAAATGAAAAATACATGAAAAATGTGATTGCAATCACATTTTTTCATGTATTTTTGACAATCACATTTTTTCATGTATTTTTGACTTTTCGTGTAGAAGATTCCATAAAAAGTATGCAACATAGGTACTAATTGGATGAGGAATTAAATTTTACATCCAATGAGTTCCTCTGCTCAAAATTTGAGTAAAACATTAGGGAGATAAGTTGAAAATATGAATTGAAAAAATTAGTTTTATTATTTTATTATTTTTTAATGTTTTTACTTTTTTACTCCAAAAATGGTGAATCAACCCTCATGGTTGACATCATCATATTGAATCCTATTGGTTCTTAAAAAAATTATTTTGGTTGTACATTTTTCTTAGGAGGCCCATTTCAGACCTCAAAATTCCCACAATGGTCTCCCCTAGTTGTTGTACCTAAGGAGAATGGAAAAAGGAGAATCTATGTTGATTACAGATGATATGGAATCGGAGGAGAACTTCTCCTTCCTAAATAATTGATCATCCTTTGATGCTTTACAAGTAAAAATGGGTCTTTTGTAAACACAAGTTTTATGGTCTCTTCAAGGATAATGAGATAGTTTTTTATGCGAACTTTAATCAAGAAACATATCATCATTTAACTCATAAAAGAAATCAAGAAGAGAGAAAAAAAAAATGTAATGGAGTTCACCCCTCCTAGGCTACATCTCCGGGCCTACTAACACAGCTATATTTGTCCATATATTCCAGTGAAAAAGAGTACATAAATGTATTGACAATTTGAGTGGTTAGTTTCCCCTTCAAGGAAATGTTCTCCTGCAAACTACTCTCACTCTAAAAATCATGACAACCTATAGTCACTCATGAAACAATCAACAAGAAAAAGGCTCTCACATCACTACCATATAATCCATCTAAAAATGAGAATAACTAGTACAACATTCCTACATTGAAGTACTAAAAGAGAGCTTTCCTCAAAACAACATAATGAGAAAATACAAGTCTTTATGGAACGATCAATTATTTGAGAAGGATAACCTTCTAGTGGAATTTCCTTAACAATAATTTAATACATTCTAAAAGATAAATCTACATACAACAAGAATATTCCTTACTATGAAAATATGGAGCAAATAAGTCTTGGAATTTTCAAACAAGAAATATCTTGCGGAAAAGTTGTCATATTCTTGGTCAAATTCTCATTTAGAGGAATACTTGAAGGAAGCAAAGGACCAATAGAGATCACAAGATTCAGAAGAACGGAGCACTACAGGTATGTATAAAATCTATGTTTTTTAAGTGTCCATCATGAGGGTTGAAATTTTGTTCTAGGGTTTGTATTTTGAACCATAAGAAATTCTAGTGATGAGAAACCCTAGTCTTTCTCCCTATAATTTGAACTCTAGGTTTTTGTTAAGATTATAATACAAGGGATAAAACCCTAGAATGAAATGAAGTGAAAAACATGATATAGGGTTTGAAATTAAGGAACCCTTGATGACCTCTTGATTATATAAAACCCTAGAAAGGCATATTGACATCATGTTTTTGGTATTGTACGCTTTGATTGGGGTACTTGTCAATAAATATTATAGGTAAAAGAAGAAAAATATGGATGGGCTAAGCCTTTGTTTCAAGAGGCATGATGGAAGGAGGGAACTATATGAACCCTTGAGCATTATTCGTGATATGTGGAAAACGTAGAAGGTGGAAGATCTCTACCATGGTTAAAGAATTACCATTAGATAGAAATCACTGTAAATCATGCATCATGTTAAGAAATGGAATCATAAATTCATACGATTGAAACAAAAGCTTGTGACATCATCATAAGAAGCTTGAAATATAGTTGAAGTAGAATTCTATGGAAGTCATCAATAGAAGGAAGAAGCTCTTGGTAACCTCATTAGAAGTATAAGTAGTACTTATGGATAGAAGAAAAATCATCGAGTATGAATCTCATTATACTTCATTGGGAGGGAGAATCTGCAAGATGAGGATAATCAGGATCCATTGCTGAAATCTTAATTAGAAGGCTCATCTGTTGAAAGATGTCTCACTAAGAATTCCACTTTGGTTGAGATTTCATTGTTTATAGAAATGATGGTATGGTGACAAAGGAATGCAACATGTCAAAGGTGATTGAAACACTCTCAATCAAGCAGGGGAAGTTGATGAAGGAAGTCTAGATAACCAAATAAGAAAAAGGTATGTATACATATGTTTAAATGAGTTAAATCACGTCATTATATAGCTACAAGGATGCATGAGTATGATCAAAGAAAAGGTCTCTCTCTCTTCAAAAGGATACATAAAGGCATGGTTCACATATTATTTAGATGAAATGAACATAACAAGTCCTCATATGGAATATGAGGTGGTTGTCAAAATAAAAGAACTATGGATGGAAGTCCCCAGGGAACAATATGTGAACATAGTAAGAAGGGATCATAAAATATCCAACTATGGAAAAAGAAATTCAACATCCGATGATTAGAGGAATTGGCCATGATATCTCCATGGAAAAGGAATGGAGACTCTAATGGATACTAGAAAAAAAGGATACCCTTGACACTGTATATCTTGGAGATGTGTCAATATGTATGAATGATATTGATGTTGCAACAAGAAGATGTCATCATGAAGGGCCATCAAAAAAGGTTATTTTTGATTTGATGTTCATTTTTTATTTTTAGAATAATATTTGTATGGGATAATATAGGGCTACTAAAAGAAAGGTGTGGATGTCACCTATGACTAGTACTCATGTGGTGGGACGGAAGATCCTGAAGGATACATGAGGTGGAAATGGTATCTATATGAGGAAAATCTAGATATGGTGTAATAGATCACTCTTCGTTAAAAGGAAGAAAGACATGACTACCTTGATTTGAGAAGGAAAGTGATGGATGGCCAATGCCCTATGAAGAAGTCCCAAATATGAAGGCTCCATAAAATTAAAAAGAAATTTATGACATCGAATGGAGGAGCACTAGAAGTAGCTGAAGGTATCATTATCTCCACTGGTAAAGAAAGAGCTATTGTTGGAAACAAGTCCATAATTAAGAGGGAGCATAGAAGCAAGTTTCTAATCAATAAGAAACTTAGAAGAAAGTCTCTAGCTAAGAGGGATTTTGGACAAGTCCTTGGGAGCTTGGGTACATTCCTTCATTGGAATGGGTATATCCTCCCTAGTTGAGAGGGAAAGATAGACACACCATGTACAAAATCCACATAGATTCAACTGATCTTGTAATATTCTAAGAAAAAATACTTGAATATATTCTACAAATTGTGGAGACCAATTATGATTGCACAATCACATGAACAAGAAAGATAAGAATTTCAATTGCACAACACAAATATTTATCTGGGGAAAGCCTCAGATAAAAAACCCACTATCTGTATATTGCATCAAGTTAAGAATATGAAACGATACAATGATTCTCTCAGGCTTGAGATCTCTCTCTGATCCAAGAAAGTTTTTTCCAATACTTAACCAATTTATTTCCTCTGAATGCTCAGCCTTGCTTGTGCAATCCCTAGGGAAATTAAGCTCATATTAATTAGGAAAAAACCAATAATTGATTGCGCAATTATCCAAGGCATCCTATTGACCTCATGCATGACCTGTACACTTTTATAATTATATAACTCATAGTATACCTCCCTTTAAATCCAATATCAATTAGGTCTTCCTCAAAAATGACATCCAACAACTATTTATAGTGATTATTCAGTTATCTCATTGATCAGTGCATGTGAATTAAATCATATTTAATTCACCGGGGATCTAAATAGTTCCTCCATCAGTTAGAACTAGTTAAACTAATTTTAACTCAAATAATCAAGTTAATTAGTTACAACTCAAAATAAACTATAATTGGACCCCCTAAAACTTATAGATAACTATACATGCCTCCAGTTTGACCCTCAACATGAATTGACTGAGCTAATTAAGTCTTCCTAACTTAGTTAACTCGTATAAGCTGTCATGTGATGTGGAATTACAATTTCGTTTTAATTTAATTAAGGGAAAATTAAATTATAACCCTATTATTATTTCCAATTTCAACACTCCCTGTTAGCAAGAAAGGGATTTTCTGCTACCCCGATCGTAACTCAATTTTTCCTCTTCACAATGCCTTCGTCAAGATGTCTGCATCTTGCTCCTTTGTGGGAATGTACTCTAATGAAATAATCATCCTTTGCACACAATATCTGAGATGGTGATACCATATATCAATATACTTGGACTTGTAATGAAAACTGGATTAACCAAGAGTTTGATGCAACTCTGGTTATCACGAAAAATCACCGTCGGATCCATCTATCATCCAAACAAACCAACAAGTATCTTTCTCATCCAGATGGCCTCACATGCTACTTGACTAGCATCCATGTACTCTGCATCTGCTAAACTGAGTGAAACTGATGTCTGCTTCTTTTTGTACCAGGAAATTGTTGCTGACCTAATGCTGAAGATGCCTCTGGTGAGATATTCATATCAGATGGACTCCCTTTCCAATATTCATCTAAAAATCCTTGAAGCTTCACTCCCTCTATCTGTTTGTACCATAGACAAAAATATGTTGTGCCTTTGAGGTATCTCAACACATATTTCTCTTCCTTCAAAAGAACTTGGTAGGCTTAACCATAGCTTGACTAAGCTGATCAACCGCATAGCATATTTTTGTGCAGGTAAATCCCCTCTGTGGACAAAGGTGATCCCTCTATCCCTGGGGTGGGTCTAGCAACAAGGGAACGTGCTAATCCTTAGGACTCCTAGTTTATGAATGAAATTGATTTGGGATAGATGACCTACCTTGTTCCAACGCTCTTATCGTAGCATGTGGCAGTGATTTCCTGATCTTCATCTTTACACATCACGATCCTTCAGTGGTAATATCTGTGTACCTGCACAAGGATCAGAGAGTGATGACAGCATATGAAAACATACTTGCATTCATAACTATTTGATTGGTCAAGGAGAATCAAATGTATTGCATAGGATTAAACATACCAAATGCAAAACGTGAACAAAAAAGTTAGTCATGTATTAATAAGTAGAGAGAAGAAGTTTATAACCAAAAAAGCCTTGACGTTGCAGCCTCCTTCGATGGGTCTAGTCAAACGCCTCTCAAGCATTCATTGGGGATTGGAATTGGCGAGGAAATGGGCCTAAAATCTCTCTCGACAATGGATTCCTCTCTTCTTTATTCTCACATCAGGTATAGTAAGGACTATTCAGCTAGCTGCAACTATGTGATAAGGATGTATTTATAGGATAGGAGGAGGTGGTTTGGGATCCCTCATAAGGTGGAAGGGAGGCCTTATCCTTTGGGGAGTTTCTCAAATGTAGGAAACAAGAAGCCAAAGGAAGGACTTCGAAGTTATTCAGTCGAATAAACCATGATGAATCCTCTCACAAAGTGGTTGGGAATGGAAACTTAACTTCTATTTTAAAAAAAATTCCAAAAACGACTCGACGTGAGTATTCTACTGAGAGAGAGCACCAATGGGAGCGAGGCCCAATGCTAATTTCTCTATGGGCACGAGACCATAACTTCCTACCAGCACCGACCCAAAATCATGTGTTTTTGAGAGCCTGCTCCAAGAATATCCAACAGAGAAAATGTTCTTCACATGCCAAGGGATGCAATGACACTTTTTTCAAGGTACGAAAATACACAAAATTCACTGAAATGGTCCTCCAATGTTCAGGATGGGGATTGCAAGGACGGTGACAAAATACTGTGTAATAGATGCCCTCTAAAGAATGAGGTCCGAGAGAGAGGGAGAGTGGAATTATTTACGAGAATGTGTTCAAGCCAAACACTCTCGTCAAAAGACTTGCAAGTACAAGTGCAAATGATATCTCTGATACATGAATATGTGGCATGGGTGCAACCATCCATAAAAGAGTACATATAAAAATGAGATCTGAGGTATGGACGCAGCCATCCAGCAAGAAGCATCAAGAAATAGAATCAGGTATGGTCGCATCCATACAATCAGAAGAGCCATGCATATGCTCATGATAAACCAAATCATCTTGCAGTGTAGATTTTATCAAACAAAACCCAGGGTCTTGTGCTCCATCTTGACTCGAGCAAGTACAAATTCAAGCATGCGAATGAGTAAGCTGGCGTCGAACATGCAAGAAATTCACCTGATTACCAGCTAATGATGAAAGCTATTAACAAACATGAGGGAAACCACCAATAATGACAATGGCTATCAAGGTATAACAAGTACATTCCACAAAATGTGAACATTGATATAACGTCGAACATCTATGGAATCACCCGATCGAAGGCAAATGATGAGGACCTCTCGTCAAATGTGAAGAACTCGCCAGTGAGGCATGCAAGCTCCAAGGTACTAGAAGGGAGTCTCTAGATCAACTTCCTGGATAATGAGCTAAGGTCGAAAGGAGGTGACCTGGTTGAAGGAGGGCCATAATGTTTCCCACATCATCGACATGAGACAGAGGAATAAGATGATAGTGAATCAGCACCAAAAAGAGGATCAAAGTTTGAAAAGTGCAAAAGGAAACTTCTCTTGAACATATTGGTGACACGACTCTGGAATTTGGTAGTATTTGACATCAAGGGATCTAAGGTCATGATGACATGGCAAAGAGCAGATGAAAGGCCAAAACAGATTACCCAAACCCATGGAGGAAAAAATGACGAAATAGGATGTCCCCAACTCGATATGAATTTAGATGAGTGTCATGTTCAAGAGTGACATACTGCTGACATGACTGAGAACTAGTTCCATTTTCCCCCACCATTGATGGCGAGTACCCCAATTATTTTTGGAAACAAGCTTGAAGGGGATAGCATATGCTTTTCATATAAGTTTTTCCTTCAGACAAATCCATCCTAGTACATTTTACGAGCCCTAGGAAGGAGGAACTTAGTTACGTCATGGTGACAATTTCCAATGTCATTTAGATTTTAACGAGTCTGAAAAAGGAAGAACTCAACATATTTTCATGTTTAGAGAGTTTGAAAAGAACCAAAAAAGAAAACTCCAACGGGTCCCTTTTCGTAGGTAGTCTCACAGATTCCAAAAGGTAGAAAACCAAATCTGAGAGAACCTCTTAGTTGCAATAGGCTAAGGTATACCTTTTTCCTAAATAATCTATCCCATCTTGAAAAAGGGGTAAATGTATACTAGTTAGATATCGTTTTGCAGCCTTTAAGGAGTTAAAAATGACAAGAGTCTCAAAATTCTTTTCAATTTTCAAGAGTCAGAAAAGAGTTGAAAGATGAATTCAGGGGGTGAATTTTTCGTGTTTTTATTGAGTTCAAAAAATTATAATATACAAATCGTCACTTCATCGTCGTCACATTGAGGACTTGTTGTTGTATAAGAAACACACTTCCGTGGATTGAGCCGAATGTTATACCATTGACAATGAAGAATTATTTAACCGAGATGATCTAGGTGGTCTTGACGCTTAGCTGAATGAGCTAGAAGGTCATCCAGGTAAGGTTGAAAAATGCGCTTGATATCGTGGAAAGCATATGACATTTCTCATTGAAATTTAGCCCCAACATTTTTAATACCAAAAGGTAGCTTCTTATAGGCGAAAGTACCCCAAGGACAGATGAAGGTGATATTGTGTTGATTTGTTGGAAGAATATTAATCTAGTTGTACCCAGAAAACCCATCCATAAGGGAAAATATCTCACTCCCAGTACATTCATCAATGATCTAATAAATAAAAGGAGTGGGATAATTATCCTTAGGGAAAGCACGATTGATATCATAGTAATATACACAGACGACCAATATTAGAAACCCATTTTGTCAAGGGAATCGGATAAATAAAACCAGCTCTAAGAAGTTTTTCAACTTATCCTTTCATATCGACCACCTCTCTAGGGTGCACAGGATGAAGACGCTGGTGAACAGGCTTTGATGTTGGGCATTTCTTCATAAGACCTAGAGAAAATGTCATTAAATTCATGGAAGAGACTAGTATAGACCTCGATCTCATCAGGAGAATAGGCCACCCCAATTTGGATGTTCTCGACAACCCCCAGTTTTACAAAGATGTCAATAGGCATCATTTGTATGATGTTTCCCGGGTTACCCTCTACAAAGACTTCATGTGTCAAGATAGGCATTTGAAGCGAATGAGAAGGAACTTGAGAAGTGAACTTCTCGAGACAAGTAGACATGGCCCCAAGGCCAGGCATGAAATAGGAATGATGATGACTATAGTCCCAAGGAGGATTCTCAAGAGACATAATATCCACGATGGCCTCATCAGTGGGAAATATCTCGTTTAAAAGATCGGGCGAATCCGAATCGTTGATCCGAGGGGATTGAGAATAAGTGTCAAGATACATACACAAAGGAGCATAATCGGAGGGCGGAGGAGTCGAAGCCGAAATAATTTCACAATAATCAATCTCTATTGGGCTTAATGACATCGAGTCACCAAATGAATCAATCTGTTCAGGAGAAGGGATGACCCATGGATCATAATATCTGGAGATAATGTTAAGTTGAGCAGTGTTGGGGGAGGAAGAGGAAAAATACCCATGAGGGAAGGATCCTTGAAAAGACCAGTCCTATGCTATCATAAGGCGTAGGAATATGATCTACATATGGGACGTTACTCTCAGAAGATGAAGAAGTGAAAAAGGTCAACTGATCGACAGTGATGATCTTTCCTTCGTGCAGAAATCGAAGAACATGAAAGAGAGTGGATGGAACGCACAGCATGGCATGAGTCCAACT
Source organism: Pinus albicaulis (assembly GCA_034641835.2). NCBI lineage: Eukaryota > Viridiplantae > Streptophyta > Pinopsida > Pinales > Pinaceae > Pinus > Pinus albicaulis. The sequence goes on from CM076572.1 coordinate 556,095,176, forward strand.
GCGACCGAGGAGAAGATTTTAATTGAGCTTGGCATCAAAAATTTCAACCTCAACGTTAACTGTTTTCCCTTCTAACTTAATAGGTAAACTAGCGAGAATACCGAGAGGGTGAGATTCCCTTCCGTCAAAAGCTTCTAAAGTGTTTGGAGATGAATTGTGAGTTGGAGAACCGATGGCTTTCCAGCAGGTAGATGACATGACAAACGTAGATGCACCTTCATCCACGACCGCTCGATGGATATTATTTCCATTAATCCCAACTTGGATGATCAATGCAAGCTGGTGAGGGAGACATGGGATGAAATTTTCCAAATTGAAATTTATAAGGCTTGAATCGGCAGGATCAACCCCTCTGATAACAAATAACAAAGCCTTCCGTTGAGATGGATAACTCTGAAGTACTTCCAAAGCATACATAGCAGATGGCGCCTGAGCCAAATCCTCAATAATACTATAATGCTGAGCAGCACAGGTGTTAGGGTTGTAAGAAGAATTATGGAGTACACCTTTGTAAGGTGGTCGTACAATAGGATCAGTACTAGGCCTTTCAATCTGAAGAGGGCCAGAAGCAAGTGGGGGAGGAGGACCATCAGCAATTTCCTTCCCTACTGCTGGATGCAGTTTGGTATAATCTTTCGATCCGATAGCAATAGAAACGGATGCAGGATCATTCATCATGAAAACCTGAGAGCCAAATGAGGCAGAGGAATGAGGTTGCTCTACCAACTAAGTTTGATGTGATGGAAATGGTTCTTTAAGAACAATTGGAGTGCCTTGGGTGGCTTTGAGAAATTGACTCACCTCGGCCCCTCAGGGATAGTCCTTGGTGTAATGCTCTTTGTCACAAATAAAAAAGGGTACTTCAGTTTGCGTTGTGAACCATCATCATCACGATACTTTTTAGAATCTTGTTTCCGAATATCATATTTAGCCTTACGTTTACCCTTCTTCTTACCCTTGGAATTTTTATCCACTAGATTGGATTGAACAACATTCACTTCCACGGTTTTACCAGAATTAAAAGGTGGCTGAGAAGCAGTACCATTGGAAGGAGTAGATTTTTACTATGGAGTATTTGGAGAAGACTTCCGAGAAGTCTGAGACACAAAACTGATGATATTGTTGACAAATGGGGCATTGCCGATGCTTTGGAAATTCCAAGTTGATGGGCATCAAGCAAGAGTTTGTACAACGTGTCGGACTGAGAGTACACGAGATCAAGGTATTGAGCATGAGTGATGGCTTGTTCCTCAGTAACACATGCCCCCATAGCAATGTGCTTAGCAATCAGAGCAATGAAGGAGGTAGTGAACTAATTAGTTAGAAGTTGATCAGGAATCTCAAACTTGATCAAATGATGACAACACCTCCATTCATGAATATGGTCAGAGATATGAGTAGCTCGATCTTTCTTAAAGGATGTGAGGAGGTGTGTCCCAATTTCATACCGAAATGGTAACTAAAAGTGTGTGAGAAATTCCATGGCTAAGGAGTTGAAATCTTGGAAGACACTGTGGGAGAATTCAATGTACCACTTGGTAGCAACACCAATGAGAGTCCGTTGGAAAAGACGAAGTCGAATGGAATTTTCAACCCAAGAGTTAGAATAACACCAAAGATGGTATCTCATAACATACACTTGGGGGTCTTCTCTAGACTTTCCCTCAAATTTGGGACAATCGCCAGGAATTTTGGTCAGAACTAGAGGCCAATATGGATTAAAGTATAGGATCATTCGTCAACTTTGACACATCAGGCAGTTCTAATGCAGCAAGTAAAGGTAATTGAGGATTGAAAGGCATTACAGGTCATTGATAAAGACCAATATTAGGATTCCACCCAGGTTGAGAGAAATTCTTCCCCCGTATGTTTTGTCGTGAAGGATTCTTTCCATAGGGGTTATAAGCCTAATAGTTCTACCCATACATGGGTTGAGGACCAGGATATTGATTCTGAGCATACCATTGAGGTCCTTTCTGAGAAACATATGGATTTTTTTGTGGAATGTAAGCAGTGCCTTGAGGTGCATTATACAACACTTGAGTTTGACCTTGAGGAATGTATGCAGTGCCCCGAGGTGCACTGTATACCATCTGGGATTGACCTTGAGGAATGTAAGTAACACCTTGGGGCACAGTATATACCATCTGTGATTGACCATGGGGAATGTAAGTGGTGCCTTGAGGCTGAACGGGTTGCCCCTCGGGTGCAAGTTCACCCAGATATTGAAGTTGAACAAGCTGTCCCTGCAGAGCAGGTTGGTCTGGATGCTGAGATCCATTGGGTTTCCCTTGTGGAAAAGGCTGGACAAATGGTTAGGATGGGCTAGGTTACCCCTAGAGACCAGGTTGACCCAGCGTAGGATTTTAGGGTTGTACTTTTTGTGAAAAAGTTGGGCCTTGCTAAATGTAAGGCTGGTGCTGTTACACATAAGGTTGTCCTTGTTGTGGATAGATTTTCCCCCCGAGAACATAAGATGCACCCTGTTGAACATGAGGTTGACTAGCAGGACCGTAGGGCTGTCCTTGTTGGACTAAAGGTTGTCCCTGTAAGGGTTTTCCTTGCGGACCATAAGGTTGTCCCTGTGTACTAGAGGGTTTTCCCTGTTGGACCGAAGATTGTCCCTGTGAGGGTTGTCCTTGTGGACCATAGGGTTGTCCCTGTTGGTATATGGTCTGATTAGGATCAATAGGAGGCAAATACATGAGATTACTGTACATGTCAAAATGATGCAGAAGATTACCAGAAGTTTCTGGCTGCTGAGAACCCTGAGGGGAAGAATTCTGCTATTGAATGGCCAACAAATAATCATCGAAAGTCAAACCTCCAGGAATGGAAGTAGAAGCCATAGGCGTACTACTAGCAGCTTGGGTTCCTGAAACATGAGGCTATGATCCACTCATGGTGGGCTTAACAGGTATCGTGGGATTGATAAAAATGGACCTATGAACAATAAAAGATGTTGACAATGACTGAGTCATATTAAAAACTGGTGCGGATGAAGCCACACAAACAGTGGGCCAGACAAGAATAGAGGTTACAATCGTCGATGTCATGGGAGTTGAGGGCGATGCCCTTGACACTGAGATAGATGAGCTCCTCAAGGGATTCGATGTATCTGACCATATCGGGTTCTGATACAACGATGCAACGCCAGAAATGGTCTGACCCAACATACAATAACCGCGTGAGAGAGATATCGGTTGTGAGGAAGGTTGACTTGAGACATAAGGAAAAATTTTGGGAGGGAGTTGATGATCTCCTGTAGAAACATAAATATATTCACTATTGATGGGACTCAAAGAATCCATGTCGGATGAAGCCATTTGATCATCGAAAAGGCGACGAGCTGTAACAAGTAAAGCAATGTCTGGTAAAGATGGTTCCGAATTAAGAGGAGGGAACTCTTCCTCATTCCAAAAACCAGACCAAGCGTCTTGAGGTTGCCAATTGGTATCAAATGGCTGTTCAAGAGGAGATCAGATAGCAAGAGGTAAGATACTCAGAAGGATAGACTGCTAGAAATCGACATAACTAGTGGGCTAAGATGCTCCTGAAGAAACTTCAGGAAAAGAATCGCCACTAGGAGGCAACAAAGAGGACGACGAAACTGGTGGTTTCGCCACCGCGACTGTGTCTCAAAATAGAAGGGAACCGAGATGACCAATTCGAAGCTTCAAGATCAAACACTAAGGAATTACTTAAGAACAAGCCAAGAAAATATCTTTAATGGGCATGTGATCGTAGGTAGTTGATTCTATAACATTGAAACAAAACTCTGTCATTTCATATTTTAAGAGTCAAGAAACAGGCAAAAGGTGACTCTAATCACTTTTAAGTTGAACGAGCATGAAAGGATAAGTGCTCAGTGACCTTTTCAACTTTAGAGAGTCACGAAAAGACCAAAATGACTACTCAGGAAATCTAAGCAAGAGGGTGTACCAATATTCCGTGAACTGCAATATACACTGTGGTGCTTAAATGAAAGAGAAATGACTAAGGACTTGATGTATGTGCAGGTAGTCTCCCTGAATGTTGTGTTCGGTGTATCACGGTTACAAGGTGGAAAACTTGAATTCCTATGGATAAAGGATTGCAAACTATGAGGGTCTCCCTTTATATAATCGACGGTACAGGGAGTATAAGTTCATGCTAGCATTGTCTAATTCTAGATGGCGAACGACAACTACTAGGTTTAACGACGCTGTAAAACGTCACTAGCCTAGACCTCTAGATATATGTGCGTTAGGTTTCAATGCTTCCTTAGGTTGATTGAATTCATTTTAAATTTGATCTTGAATTAATGTTACAATTTCAAGGCCTTACCGAATGTAATCTCGAATCCTTAATGCACAACTACATGTAAAAGAATATCATTCCCATTCAATGAATGCTAGCTAAGAGAAGGATAGTAGTCTATAACGAAGCAAAAATCAACTGAATCACAAGAAGAATTTCACTAATGCATCTAAGACAACCAAATAAGAAAACGAAGAACTCTTTCCTTTTTCACTAAAAGATACTAATGCAAAAGAACATTTTACATTTTCTAACTGAGAGAAAGAATGCAAATTTTGTCTTTTTAGATGAATGAGAAGAAAAATGCACTATTACACTAAAAATAAAAATGGACACTAGTTTTAAGTCATTCGAATGAAACGATCTAAAACAAAGAGATCAATCCAATTCAAAGATCAAACACACTAAAAAACAGGGATGCACTCCTTCAGGAAAAAAGAGGGCTTTCGAACCAATTCAATGAGAAATGTAATCTATGCTCAAGGTGACAAACAGAGAGCTAAACTAAATCCAAGATGATCATTCAACAAACCAAATACAAGTAGAACTGAAAGAAAAGTTAAAACAATCAGTCAACAAACTAAAATGATAGAGACCAAACTGAGTCAAACTCAACTCAGAAGTCTTTGTGAGGAGAGAGCCGAACAAGTGGCACGAGACACCTAGAAACCCTAGGATGACAAACTACACTGATAAGATGAGGGACAAACAATTGAGAAGAACGAGACAAAAGATTAAAAAAAATCCCAGTGGACCAATTGAAAGATGAAAATCCAACCTAGAGACAAGGAAAACTGACAAAAGTCAGGAAAAAAGGCTAAATTTTAACCTACAGGATTCGACGCATCTATTTAGCTGTAATTTGTGCTAAACAGAGGTTGGCGCACCTGTGTAAAAAGAAACAAGCGCCAATCGGCGTGGTTGTTCAAGGAAAAATAGCGTCTAACTAGAACACCATGGAAAAAATAAAAAACCACTAAGAAGAGGTTAGATCTGACACTCTGGGACTGAACAGGATGGCTAGAAACAGTCAGATAGGCTAAAAGAAGCATAAAAACAATGAAAGGACAAAAATCAACTCGACAAGAAAAACACTAGATGAATAATGAGAGATGAAAAACACACTGATCCTCATTATGGTCGTCAACTTTTTGTTCAGGTGAATCCCCTCTGCAGATAGAGGCGATCCCTCTAGCCCTGGGTGGGTCTAGCAACAAGGGAATATGCTAATCCTTCAGACTCCTAGTTTATGAATGAAAATGAGTTGGGATAGATGACCTACCTTGTTCCAACGCTCTTGTCGTAGCTTGTGGCAGTGATCTCATGATCTTCATCTTTACACGTCACGATCCTTTAGTGGTAATATCTGTGTACCTGCACAAGGATTAGAGAATGATGACAACATACAAAAACATACTTGCATTCATAACTGTTTGATTGGTCAAGGAGAATAAACCGTATTGCATAGGATTAAACCTATCAAATGCAAAATGAGAACCAAAAAACTAGTCATGTTTTAATAAGTAAAGAGAAGAAGTTTACAACCAAAAAAGCCTTGAAGTTGTAGCCTACTTTGATGGGTCCAGTCAAACGCATCTCAAGCATTCGTTGGTGATTGGACTTGGCGAGGTAATGGGACTAAACTCTCTCTCAACAATGGAATCCTCTCTTCTTTATTCTCACACCAGCTATAGTAAGGACTATTCAGCCAGCTGCAACTATGTGAGAAGGATGTATTTATAGGAGAGGAGGAGTTGGTTTGGGATCCCTCATAAGGTGGAAGGGAGGCATTAGCCTTTGGGGAGTTTCTCAAATGTATGAAACAAGAAGCCAAAGGAAGGAATTCAACATTATTCAGTCAAAAAAACCATGATGACTCCACTCACGAAGTGTTTGGGAATGGAAAATTCGCTTCTATTTCTAAAACAATTCCAACATCAGCTCGACGCGGGCAATCCACTGAGACAGAGCACCAATGGTCGCGAGGACCACCGCTAATTTCTCTATGGGTGCAAGGCCATAACTTCCTACCAGCTCCGGCCCAAAATCATGTGTTTTTGAGAGCCTGCTCCAAGAATAGTCAACAGAGGAAATTTTCTTCACATGCTAAGGGATGTAATGACACTTTTTGCAAGGTATGACAATAAACAGAAGTCACTGAAATGGTCCTCCAATGTTCTAGATGGGAATTGCAGGGACGGTGATAAAATACTGTGTAACACATATGTCTAGTTGTGTGTTCACCAAATACATGAGTGAACGCACAAGATTCCTGTAGCTGGTAGCGTCTACTACTTCACCTAAAGTAACATCCTCCTTCTTCCAGTTCCCTGCTAGAAGAGTCTCCATGCTTTTTCTTCCCTCCATGTGGAACTTCTTAAAAATCTCTTCAGCATAATTTCCCTGAGATACAAATAGGTCCCCATCTCTTTTCCAAATTTCTAATTCTAGGAAATAATGTAATAGCCCCATATCCTTCATCTCAAATTCTCTTGCAAGATCCTCTTTGCAAGACTTGATGAGTTTCTCATCACCTGTCAGTATCAAATCATCGACATAAAGTACAATGATCAAAAGTTTACCTTTTAGCACAATATGGTAAAGGTTCGCATCTGATTCACTCTTGGTGAAGCCCAACCTAGTGAAGTAGCTATCAATCTTGGTGTACGAAGCACAAGGTGATTGTTTCAGTCCATACAAACCTCACTTGAATCTGCAAGCATGTGACTCTCTGTTGAAGGTCTCAAAAGCTCCTGGCTCCTCAATGTTCACCTCTTCCTCAATCAATCTGTTGAGGAAGGTTCTATTTACATCCATTTGATGTATCTGCGATCGCATCTATGCTGAAAGTGAAAGGATGGATCTAATTGATGAGTAGCTTGCGACTGGTGCAAAGGTATCCTCGTAATCAATTCCCTCCACTAGAGAGAACCCTCTTGCCACAAATATGGCCTTGTGTTTCTAAAAACTCCCATTTGCTGCTTGCTTCACCTTGTAGACCCACCTAGATCCTACAGCCGACTTCCCCTCTGGTCTTAGGAAAAATTCCCATGCATTATTTCTGATAATAGAGTCAACCCAAACTAGTTGTTGCACTACTTCCTTAAAAGAGGATGGCTCTATCTCTACGCTCTCGCTCATAAGATCCATGTAGCTAGTGTATTTCTCTAGGGACCTTTTCTTCCTACATTGTGATATGGGTGCTCCCATATTCTCTCTAGAATCAAGCACCAACCTGTTAGCCTCTCTAGTGTGCTTTCTTCCGTCTCAGAATGTATTTTCATGAATGGGTTCTTCCACTCTCTGTTCCTCTACTTGTGGCTACTCTAGATCTTGAGGTTATTCTTTTGGAGTTAAGAACTCCTCAACTGCATGCAACTAAAGCTCCCTCTCCAGGGAAATTTGCATGGCCTTCTCATCATTGAATTTCACATCTCTTCTAACCACTGTCATCCTGTGTGCTATAAAGTACACCTGATACGATTCAATAGGATTCATGATGATGATGTAAACCATGGGGGATGATTCACCATTTTTGGAGTAAAAAAGTAAAAAGATTAAAAAATAATATAATAATAAAACTACTTTTTCAACTCATATTTTCAACTTATTTCCTTATGGTTTTACTCAAATTTCGATCGGGAGTACTCGTTGGATTAAAAATTTAATTCCTCATCTAAGGAGTAACCATGTTGCATAATTTCGATGGACGCTGCTACACGAAAAATGAGAAAAAAATGAAAAATGTGATTGCATGTAGCAGGGTCCATTAAAAGTATGAAACATGGGTAGTCCTTGGATGAGGAATCAAATTTTTCATCCAGTGAGTGTTTCTTCTTGAAATATCAGTAAACCCATAGGGATATAAGTTGAAAATATGAGTGGGAAAAATATTATTTTATTTTTTCCCTCTAAAATTTGATGAGGTAATCTAATATTATTTTATAGTTTCCTTAGGAGGCCCATTTTAGACCTAAAAATTCCACTAATGTCTCAACAAAAATTTTATGCATGAATGTGTCTTTTATGCGACCCCATGTGTCCTCATTCCACTTATCAAAGAAGCATTGTGTGCCATCATAATTTGGAATGGTTGGCTTTATTCAACTGCTTCCTCAGTGCTTGCCTCTGAAGCTTCTTTAGATGCCACTTTACTTGTAACAGGAGGCATGGCTCCAACAAATGATGAAAGGGTGACAATACTTGTAGCTCCAACACCTATTTGTGGAAGCACAGTCATGATGAAAATATTAGCTTTCTGAACCTAACTATGTAGCAATATATTAGAAAATCATATTCTAAGAGCCATTATATGTATAGAGGATGTAAATCTAGCACTAATAGTAATGATATGGATTTATGAAGAAAAACAATAAAATATAGAAATAAACATAAACGCAGATATGAAACATGAAATATACTTCATTTCATTAATATCAAATAACTCGAATAAGCTTACAAATGAAATGGAAATAAACTAGCTTGGGAAATGGTAGCTTGTCTATGAGAAGAGATGTGGCAGCTACATGCCTATGAAATGTGATACAATGAGGCTAAAGGGCCTTTTTAATATTGAACAAAATAGGAAAACCTTAAACAACCAAAACCATAACCCCATGAGATGGAACACCAAGATTTTGTGGGCCTCGTTCGGGTTAGTTGGGCAGCCAACATCCCAGGGTCATAACTTGGTCATATTATCTCTGTTTGGTGCATGCGATATATCATCATAAATATCTCTTCGATTACTATATATTTTTTTTTCGGCCCTTGCCTATGACCATGCACTTGTTGCAGACCTAAAAAAACTACGTTTAGGGGGTCAAAACTGCTCCGGAAGTTTAGGACCCGAAAAAATGCTAAAAATAGTAAATGCTGCTATGAACACAGAAACTGATGAAACTGACTGGAGGTCTAGGTGGAATAGGTGGGGGGCCACCAATATCCAACTGGATCATTCATCCCCCCTTAGGAAGCAATGGTCCCCATTACATGCAGAGCCTCCATGAGTTGAGGAAATTTTTGTTGAATCTAGTCCCTGGTGAACCACTTGCTCAGATTAATGTGTTGGTCTGCTTTGACAAATCAATATAGATGTCTCCTCTACTGGCGAGTGGTATTGAATTTTGTGTCCATGATTCAATAAGGTGAGGTCTGTTTCACGCAGTTTAAGTTTAACTCCATTGGTGTGCATTGTTCTTCAATGTCAGATGTATCCTATAATGGTGGAATTAGGGCTGAAGGAAGTCCACATTGAACACTGGGTACAGACCAAGGAATGGTCGAATACTGAGCTCGAAGGAATTATCCCATACAACCTTGGTAATTGTATATGGTCCATATTGAAGTGGACGAAACTCGTGGTGGGGCCCAACGAGGCACTCCTTTTGCAAATGTAGCCAAACTTAGTTGCCCGCTTGGAACTCATGTCACACATGATGTTAATCATGTCATTGCTTGTACTTAGCATTGGATCTATCCAATATTTCATGGAACTATTGGAGGATATGTTGAATTCGATCAATGAAGCTGTTTGCCTTGTTGGCTTTAGACTGGACATGAGATGAATCTGCCTAAGTAGTTGCAAATGGTATGGCCACATCAATGGGACATAGTGGTTGGAATCCCAAGCCCACCTGAAAGGGGTTGTGGCTAGTCGAGCTATGGAGAGCTCAGTTATATTTTTGTGGGACATAATGGAGGATTTCATCCCATGTGGATGGATGCTTTGAGTTGTACATGTGAATAATGTGTACGATCATCCTATTGACGACCTTTGTTTGGCCATCATTTTGGTGGTGGAAAGCTGTGGAATTAGTGAGCTTGGTGTCCAGCATCAACTAGAGACTCAACCAAAATTTACTGAGGAAAATATTATCTGGATATGAGATAATGGACGATGGGATCCAAAAGTGTACCCACACTCGATCAAAGAAGAGTTTAGCAATGGCTTCTAATGTGATATTCTTCTTGCAGGCCGCCATAATTGCTATCTTAGAGAATTTATCAAATACCACAAAAACAAATTTGTTTCCATGCTTGGCAGAAGGAAGGCCCAACATGTAATCCATGGAGATGGATTCCCACAATTGAATAAGGGTAGGCAGCGGAGTATATAGGACTTTCTTCTTGATGGTCGGTTTGGAAATGGCACAGGAAATACAGGATCTTATGTACTTCTTGACATCATGTCGATGGTTCAGCTAATAGAAATGCTTCTGTAGTACTACCACTATTTTCTCGACCCCAAAATGTCTGGCGACCTGACTGTAGTGTGCTTCCAAAATCATATTTGCACGCTCACTTGAAGGAAAATAGAGGTGTCCCAAGTGGCATAAAAGTGCATCCTAGAGGTGAAAATCTGGAACTTTCTTACCCTTTAGGAGCATCTGATATGTGTTATTGAACTATGGATCACTTTTGTAGAGATGCGGCCAATCAAAAGTCTCGTGCCCATAAGAGTCGAGCACAATGGTTAACGCCATGATTGGCAGTTTGTTGAGGGAGTATGAAACATTATCGGTGTTTCCCTTCTTGTACTTGATGTTCAAATGGAACTATTGTAGCTATGTGGAAAATTTATGAAGGTGATCATTATGTAACTTCCCTTCTATTTGTATGAACTGCAGGGGTCAGTGATTTGTGTGGATGATCATTTCCTTCCCTAAAATGTAATGCTTCCATTGTCGGTAGGCTTGCACAATGGAATACATCTCTTTTTCATAGGTGGGATAATTTTAGATTCTGTAAAATAGTGTCTCACTGTGATATGCCACTAGATTCCCCTGCTGAGTAAGTATTGCCCCAATAGCATAGTTAGAGACGTTTGTATCGATCTCAAATGGTTGCTGCAAGTCTGGTAATGTGAACACTATTGCATAACAGAGGTGATTTTTTGAACTCTGCGAATGCCTTATGTTGAGATTCAGGAAAAAAATAATTTTTCTTGCGCTCCTCCCTTAGTGACTTGAATCAAAGGAAAAGTGATACGAGAGAACCCCAACATGAACCTGCAGTAGAAATTGGAAAGACCCAGAAAGCTGCGGAGCAGTGGTTGGAGATGGCCAATTTGGAATGACCTAGATCTTGGTTGGGTCCAAATTCACCCCTCGCTCATCGACAATGTATCCTAGATATTGAACCTAGGTCATGCCATAAGTGTATTTCTCCAAATTGGTGAACAAATTGTGTTGCTGCAATGTTTGGAGGACCTGTCGACTATGGTGGAGGTACTCTTCCCAAATTTGACAGAAGATCAGGATGTCATCCAAATACAACACCATGAATGAGTTGGTGAATGGTCACAAGATGTCTTCCATCAGCCTCATGAATTTTGCAAGAGAATTTTTCAACCCGAAAGGCTTGACCAACCATTCAAAAAGGCCCTCCTTAGTTTTGAAGGCAGTCTTCTACACATCGGAGGGTTCGAATGGTACCTGGTGATACCTAGACTTCAATTCAATATTGTTGAAATATATGGTCCCCTTGAGTTGGTCCAGAAGGTCATTAATCCGTGGAATCAGATATCTATTCCAGACAGTGATCTTGTTCAGCGCTCGATAGTCAATACAGAGTCTCCAAGTCCCATTCTTCTTCTACACCAACATGATCGGGCTCCCATAGGGCAATGAACTCAGTTGGATGTGACCTTTCTGCATCAAATTTTGAATCTTCCTCTTGATTTCATTGTTCTACAGAAAATAGCATCAATATATTGTTCCATTAGGTAGTGATGCGTCTAGGGTCAGATCGATGGAGTGCTTGACCTGAAAGTGTAGAGGCACCCTTGGAGGTGAGGTGAAGATGTCCCCGTAATCCTCCATGACCTTGTCCATCTATTTCTTTGATGTGAACAAGCCCTGTCCAGAGGTCATGGCCACAATATTATTCTTTCCCTGAGGGAAAATCATAAGGAAAAAAATTTCCTGGTTTGGGAAATGATCTTACTACATTTCTTCGCAGTGTTCAAAGATATGACAGTAGGCAGTGCTACCTCCAATATCCTGTACAAATTATTACCAAAATTAATAATAGCAACGCGAGGCCGAGACTCATACACAACATGTCACTTCCACAAGTAGCCTAATAATACATCACAAACTTCAAGAGGAGAAACATCACATAATACCTCATCTGTGAAGGTCTTGATTTTCTAGGGAAGGCGGTACTACTAGCTGACGCAGAGATCTCGTCCTTGGTGAAGCCACCCGATGGTGTATGATTGTGGGTGTGTTGTGATTGGTAGGTCTAGCAGCTTCATGACGTCTTCTAAAATGAGGTTCTTTTGGATCCTACTGTCTACAATGAACTCTAACAGGGAACCCTTCACCCACATATGGGAACGGAAGAGGCACTCCCCCTCCTATAGATCTTCAGGTTCTTCCTTCTAGATCTTGGTGGTGAAAATAGTGGTACTCGGCTCGGCATCAATAATTTACTTCCCTTTTTCATCCCCCTTATTGCGTTCTGACTCAGAGTCAGAACATGCATCTGATTCATAAGCCTTCAACTCAGCCACCAGTGACTGCTTGGCCTGACACTCACTTGTGTTGTGAGTGGATATGTTTCACCTGACACTCTCTCATGTCCTTATTTGGCTTCGTGTTGTTGTTCTTCTCTTGCAGCTTTGACGAGTTGTACCGAGTCACCCCGCCTTGGCCTTTTCCTCTGTTCTGCGATTTGGGTGCGCCTTTTCCTTGCTTCTGATTCGGAGATCCAAAGTATCCCTTCTTCTGTTTGAATTTCTTCTCAATATTGGTAGCATACAGGTATGCTGCACCAAGCGAGGAGATATCGAGGAACTCCATTTCCTCTTGGATGTATATTTGCAGACAACTACGGTACTTGAGCACCAAATGTTTCTCTAAATATTTGATACCCAACTTTGTGCACAGGGTATGGAACATATTCATCAGCTCATGCATATATTGATCCCTTTATTTTCACAACATATTCCATTATATGTACTTGTCCTCATAGCTCCCCATGGGGTATCATTGTTCCTTGATGGTGTCTCGTAAAGAATTCCAAGTGGGTGCAACCGAGAACATGGAGGATTTCCCCTCGTACTTTTTATCAAAGTGGGTTTCCCACCAGTACTTGACATGGGGGGAGACTTTGAGTGAAAAAGTAATATCTTTCCAATTGGAAAATAAATGAACCTGTTATCACTTCCCCCACACTTCCCAAGGCTGAGAATGGAACTAAAGAAAAGTAACCACAAACTAACCTTTAGGTAAGGTAGCTAGCCCTACCAAAACCAGATAGGGCTCTCTCAATGTCACTGTGCAGCCAAATAGATGACTGGAAATAATGATATTAGGCTAGTTATGATGTTCAATGGACTAGGGATTTTGTTTGTTTGAAGTTTTGCTAGATAAGAATGGCAGTTAGGGAACTACGTCTGGGGTTTAGGTTAGATTTCAAAGGTTAGATTGCAGAGGCAAGGATGAGGCCAAGTAGGTAAGCTTAGAAGAATTATTAATTTGTCATTGTGTATAGGGTGAATAGAGAGAGAGTCAGAATGAGCATTAAATGAATTCATTCATCAAAAGAGCAGAGACATGTTCATGTAAATCTTATAAAAAAAGAGCATGGAAAGAAATATTTCTGTCTATAAAATGATAATATTAATATAAAGAAGCATATATGTGAAAGATGGATAACATAACATTAAAAATTATAAGTTTACAAAGAAAAAAATTCTCAAAGGCATACCACTAGAGTCTCAACACTATGTCTTCAACATTTTCTTTGATTTCATTCAGAAAAAAGCTTGTACAATAGCTCCACTACAAATAACAACTATCCAACCCTTCAAATTGCTTTAGTTGGACTACATATAGGATAATAAGAGTCATGAAACCTCATAGGGTCGAAATCCTATCAAAAAATCATGATAATTATATCAGATGAGTCACTTCCTAAAATTTAGGGAAACTAGAAATTATTCCCTAAAATTTAGCTAAAGACTAGGAGTGTGTGTCTCCTTCATTAAATTACAATTTTCCTCACCATAAGAGGCAAAAAAAACTCAAATACTTAAATGAAACCTCATGGGACATATTAGCATCGAATTCCGAAGTTTTCATGGCTTGACTACTGTCTGAAGGGAATCCAATTCATAAACATAGCAGCTTTAGCAGAACTGTTGCGCCTGTTTAAAGGTGATTTTGACCCACTTAAAAGCATCCAATTGTAATTTTGAAGGTTGAGCTGAGTATCCCTATGTGTCTACTTTCCAAATCACCTTGAAATTTGAGAAAAAACCCATAGGAAGACTTCCAAAACTTGATTTTCCCAACCTCACTCTAGAAGCGCTGCACTTGGTCAAAAACACTCGTAGAAGCATGAAAAAGAGGATTTTTTTTTTTTTTTCCCCACAACCAAGGAGTTTCATGAAAAAAAAATACTTGATATGAAATGTGCAAGTGAAATTACATCCAACCATGTAAGCCAATCTTCAATTGAGTGCTCAGAGAGAAAGCGTCGTGCTGCTGCCCAACACTTCTGTGGAGACCAATTTTCCTGAATTTTCCGAAAAAAAATTCTGCAAAAATACGGCTTAAATGTGGATCATATATTGTTAACCATAATTTTTTTTGAAAAAATGAGATATTTTTTTGTTCTTTGGTATTCTATGAACAAAAACCTCCTCCCATTTTCTAAAATACTTTCCCATTTGCTCATAATCCAAGTTTGAAGTTGATCGCTAAAAATTTGTAGAAGTGTAGCACACTCTGAGCAAAAGAGTTGCTCCTACTTTGAGAGGGAATTTTGAGGCCTTCCCAGAGTATTTTTGGGCTGAAATATGTATTTTTGGAAATCTTATGATGTATGCTACAAAATAGATTCAACAAGCACTACAAAACCATACTCCAAACCCCTGAAAAAATGACTTGAAGACAACCTATTCAAAAGTGCAGCGAATGACCTGGAGCAACTATATTTTTGGAATTTCTCTCAAATCATAACACCTGTGCATAAAATGAAGGATGTTTTTTGTTTTTTGACCTGTGATTGACGAAAAAAATTTCACGTTTGTCATCTCCATTACTTTATAAAGTGACTTTGAAGAAAAAATATCCCTGTGTGCAATGTAAACCCTAGAAAATGATCACGAAGCTCTAAAAATGATGCCATGGGTCTGAGTTGGCTCAAAATTGGAATGGTGGCCTCCGTTATGAATCTTCTTTTATTCCTCCATGGTTTTTGTCAACAAGATGAAACCCTAGCTGGATGAAATGGATAGGGGAGGTGTAGAATTAAGAAAAGAGGGGATAGTGGTGGGGTGGATTTAGGGACAGAAATGGGGTGGAAGGAAGCTAGGGAAAAATCCCCCAAAAATTAAGGAGGTAGGGTGATGAGTTTCCAATAGGATGCAAGTGAAATTTCTAGAAATGGGCTTGAGGAAGGTGCCCAAAAGGTCAAAAGACAAGGTTTCACTATTTTTTCTACTAAAATGTAGTAAAAATTAGGGTTTTAACGAAATTGATGGAAAATAGCGCTATGATTGATAGGAGATGTTAGGGTATGGTTTATGAAGGTTATGTGAAGGTTTTATATGGTTATATTAGGGTTTTATTAGCTGAAACAAGCCAAACATGAGAAACACCAAAAACGTAGTGTAGATAACCTAATGAAGGAAACCACTCATTTGCTGATGAATTTTGACTTGAGAGATGTATGGAGGTGTCCACTTAATGTTTAGGAGGTGTATGAACCCTTGTGCAGTGGTTTTGAACCTTAGATAATTGATTTTAAGCTCAAATACAAAAAATGTAGTGCATGCTGGAAACGTAGTGCAACAATTGTGCAACACCTCCAGAAGCATAGCACAGGTAGTGGTTGCACAAATTTGCTTATTTTTCTTCAACCCTTGGAAGTTGTGGAGTATGATGGTGAGAAGACAGGAACTCTTTACTTATTTCCCTATCTTTGCTAACTCCCTATGAAAATTACTTGTATGGTTAAAATGAGATTTTGTTTGCCTTCCTTTATGACATAATTGACTCTTATGGTGGCGAAAAAAATGAGACCTAGACTCTAACCTTGATGAAGGTGTGATGAATGACCTAAGACGCTAGATTATTGATGGATGGCATGACCTATAAGACGATAATGACCATGAATGGAGTGTAGGGAGTAGAATTTCAAACCTAGACATATTCAGTGAACAAAATTTTATTTGAAAAATGACTTTGAAACATAAAATTTTTACCTAGGACCACTACTAAGAAAATATGAGAGTACATTTGATCATTTAACATTTGGAAACTAACAGAATAAAAAAATATCCTTCTAATAGATTCAACCATCTATCTATGGCATCTACATCTATTTTTCCTTCAAATATGGTAATGTCGAAGTTAACTTGTACATTAAAAGGAGTGGTGCCTCTAGAGTGGCTGCCAGATGAAGATGCGTCACTTGTGGGTAGCTGTTGAAGGATTTGGAAAAATTTATCCATAATCACGTTCCTTTTATTTCGAGGGCCTCCTCGAGAAATATTTTGATATGATCTCCTGCTTCCTTGTCTTTATTTTCCTCTTCCATAGGAGGTCGTCGGGGTTTGCAATGCTAATATTGCAAAGGTTCAACCAGACCGAGCCCTAACATGCAAAGAAAGATAGAGAAAGAGTAGAATACTCTGATGTCAATGATACGGATTTATGAAATAATGCAATATAATACAAAAATAAACATAAACACAAAGATTCAGTAGGAAATATACTTAATTTCATTAATATCAAATAACTGAAATAAGCTTACAGACAAAATGGAAATAAACTAGCTTGGGCGATGGTAGCTTATCTATGAGAAGAGATGTGGTGGCTACATCCTCTAAAATATGTTACGGTGAGGCTCAAGGACATTTTTAATATTTAACAACATGGGAAAACCCTAACCCCAAGAGATGGAACACCAAAAGTTTGTGGACCCCATTGGGGTTAGTTGGGCAACCAAATTCCTGGGGTCGTAACTTGGTCATATTATCTCCGTTTGACACATATGATTTATCATCATAAATATATATCCGAGTACTACAGGATTTGTTACTGGCCCCCGCATATGGCTATGAGCCCACTGCAGACCTAAAAAAAACGCCGTTTAGGGGGGAAAATTTTCTCCAGAAGTTTAGGACCCGAAAAAAACTGCTAAAAATAGTAAATGTTGCTATAAACAAGGATACTGGTGAAACTAAATGGAGTTATAGGTGGAATAGTGGGTGTCCACCAATATCCACCTACATCAAGTAAATAGCTACATTCTTGGGAAGAAAACCTACATGCAAACAAGGAGGGCGCACTTTCAAAGCACGTAGGGGAGTCAAGGGTCATTCAAGGCTTTGTAGTGCACTCATGCACTCAAAAAAGAGACAAAACACCATCAAGGATGCAAAGGCACACTCTGAAGGGATGAAGGAGTGATTTTTCAGGCCTTCAGGCCTTCATGGTGTGCTCATGTGCTCAAAGAGTCAGAGAGGGCACACTAGCTCACTCCGAAGAGATGAAGGGACAAATCTTCGGGCCTTCAGGGTGCACTCTTGTGCTCAAGGGTAAGGAGGGTGAACCAACGCATGCCAAAAGGACAAATGGAAAACATTCAAGCCTTTGGGGTGCACTCATGCACTCACGAAGGGTGAATTTCTTCGTGATGAAGGAATGCACTCAAGAGACAAACTTGTCTTTTCTGGGTGCATTTTTCAAAATTGATCAAGCTTTGGGTTTTAAAAGTGTGCTTTTCCAAAGGAAAGATCAAGGAAAATTATAACATCAAGATTTCATAATGGAAATGAGAAGAATAAAGATCTACAAGATTTTATGGATTTTGATGCACTCATGGTTAGAAGGTAAAGGGTCAAGGAACATGCAAAGTTTTAGACAGTGACAATAGATTAAGACTTGTAGAAACAAGATTGAACGGAAAAGCCTGTAAATAAACTGATAAAAATGAATAAATAAATTTAAAGAAAAAATAAATAAATAAATAAAATAAAAATAAAAAATTGCTAGTAAGGAAAGCAAGATCGACAGTGAAATCATGAAATGAAATCAATAGATTCAACATGCAAAACTTACTTGTAGCACATATTGACAAAGAGTTTCTTGATCTACATATGTGCACCCAACCCAGATGAGAATGATTATGAAAATGAATGATTAGATGGGTTAATTTAAAAGAGATTACATGCAAAAATATTTCATACATGCTCACCACTTATCGATAAATGAATACATTAGTTGAAGGAAGTTAAGTGGGCTCCTATTTTCTAGGAGTGCACAAACATGCAACAGAAAAACTTATGCATGAATTAAAAAAGGGTGCACGTCTTCAACACAAAGGAATGTGCTCAAGGAGGGTGCAATTGTTAAGCATGAAGGAGTCTGCTCAAGTAGGGTGCACTTCATCAGCCCGAAGGAGTGCGCTCAACACAAGAGCATGTCTTCGTCAACTAAAAGTGTGTTTTTGCCTTTAAGGGCACCTCTCTTGCCTTTGTTTTTCTTTTTTTCTTTTGAGTGCTTTTAGAGCATGTGTATGGTGAGAAGGCTAGTTCGTAAGTCAAGAAAATTCATAATTCCACCTAACCATGGGTTAGATAACACAAGCACTTCTAAGGGTTAGGTGATGCCGCTTAGGAAACATTGACTTAGGAGGATGAAACACTAGGATAAAAAACAAAAATAAAAAATCAAACAACATGATGACACTAAGGGGCTTGAAACGTCAATTCATGTAGGCTCCAAATTTGACTTAGGCTAAAATTTTGGAGGGTCATTATCACAGCAACAACAAAACCGTAACAATGACTATGAAAATAAAGATCATAAACAATGATGGAATCAAACCACACCAAGATGTTTGGAAATTATCATTCATTCCAAAGTCAAACAAAGAACTTCTTTGTTACAAAAAGTATTTATCTTCCACCCTATGGCTCACATTAACTCCTCTGTTCAAAATGAGGAGTTTAGATATAAAAAATTCATGTAGCAGTCATATCCTCTATAACTAATACTATATCATTAAAAAATAATTGATTTATTTTGTTTGTTTTTGTTTAAGCCAGATAGCCAATTAGAAATCAACAAGTAACCAGAGACAATCACTGCCAAGAGAACTGTTGGTAGCAAGTTCCAATTTCAGGAAAATGCATCCCATGAGCATAGCAATAATATATCTTATCAACAAATTCACCTGTGATAAATATAAAAAGCAATTAAGAAAACAATATAATATGAGATAAGGATGTTACATAATTTATAATTTTGTAACATCTTGTAGCGAGGTAACCAATACGTAAGAATGTATTTGTGTGTACAATGTGTAATTATGTGTAAGTAAGTATTTTATTTTATTGGTAAATCTAAATGGTGATACAATGGCCTTTTTGAAAGTTGCTTATAAAAGCATTGACTGGTCACGAAGGAATTGGGTCATGTCTTTTGACCATAAACCCTTTTATAAATATTAATGATAATATTAACTAAATAAATATGTATTTGTTTATTATTAGTATTATTATTATATATACTATTTATATTATTAATTATTTGATTATTTGTTTATGAATTAATTATTCATAATGTTTCCACCCGATTTAAAGATGATTTGTCCTTAAAGAATAATAAAAATGGTTTCCTCTAGTTGAACATGCTTCTATGGAATGACATCTATTTTCTTTGACTTGTTTATGTTTTATGAGTTGGTGACATTTTGTTATGAATCTGCAGCTTCCTTGAAGTTGGATGCATTAACATCATGTAATTTATAGTGTCATCCTTGCCAATTAAACTCCATGAATTTTTCTTCATGGCATATATTATATATTCCTAATTGCATAAACCATTATGCACCTAGCACTATATCCATTTCCTTGAGTGGTAGGGAATATAAATCTATTTGTAGCTCTAGTTTTGTATCTGAATTGAAACTTTATGACATTCTCTTATCTGTTCGAACTTTTTCCCAGTAGCGATAGTCATGCTTAAGTACTTGACTGGGAATATACAAGGATCAAGTTGTTTAGAAAGATCAATGTTTATACAATTGTGACTACTGCGAGAATCTACAAGTATATTGACCATTTTCTGCCTCTCTTGAGCTCCTTAAGCTTCATGGTTTTAGGTCATAACCTTCTTATCATGTTTTTTGGTAGAGTAGTAGGCTTAATATTATTTCTTCTTGGAGACTGGTTTCTCTGCTTCTGAAGGTGTGGTCGAACATATGTTGTAGTGACTTTTTGTTTTTGATAGATTGAAGAATTTCTTTCTTCATCCTGATTTTGTAGGAGATTGCAGATAATGATTCTTCCTCAGAATTTGAATCCTCACTGTGTGACAATGATTTCTTCGTCACGTTCTTTTACTTCAAATTTCTTCCCATATACTATTTTATAGTAGTGTAAGTATGTGTATTCACATTTATGTCATAGAACCCAATTTTATCCACACTTGGGACAATTATTTTTCTTTTTTGTCCTTTTCTCTAACTCATTACTCCAAGTGTCTGATTCCTTTTCAACTTCATAAGTATAAAATTTTTTGTTAATGCATCTGTGCCCTTATGTCCATTTGTCTCCACAATACCTACATTTTTTTTACTCCTTTTTACCTTTGTACTGTTGTTGGGCTTCATCTTCCTTGAATGATGACATTTTGTACTTATGCTTTTGTTTAATGATTTTTGCTGCATGTCTGTCTTGTTCAATAGTTTTGGGTTTGTACAACTTCAATTATGCATGGATATACTCATTAATTTCAAAGTTATACATTTTAAGTAGTTGTTCATCTGTAAATCCTTTTTGTCGTGTAGCTAATACTTCCCATTCATGGGTGTATTCGCTTACATACCCTTTTTGTTTGAGATGAACAATGTTTTCATACACATCATCTTATTCTTCTTCATAAATCCTTTTCAGCAAAGCATCCACAAAGTTTTTCAAGAGAAATTAACAAGCTTCACATTTGATGAACCACCATAGGAACCAATCATATGCCTCAACTTCAAAATTGTTGGTTGCTGTCATGATTTTATCTCATTCTCCTATTGGTGGGTTTGATTCAAAAATGGATTCCATTTTATTAACCCACACAATAACACCTCCATGGTATTTTCCATCATATTCTAGGAGCTCCTTAATTTGTTGATATTATTTTTCTAGGAATTTTGTATATTATTGACTACCCAAGAAGTGTATTTGCAACATTTGCGGAATTTCATGACGCGTTTGTCGAATTTCATGATTTGGGAAATCTTCTCTTTTTGGAGTCTTGGGAATTTGTGTTGGTTCTTGAGAAATTAAAGCATTAAAAAATGAATTAACCATTCCCATTAACTAGTTATGCATTCTTAGAAACGTTCTCTTAATGTTATCTTTTTTTTTATCACTTGCTAATTGCTCTTGAGTTACAATAATCCTTTTTTTTACCTTCTCCTAACTCTGCCTACTTCTTTTCAACATTGTTGGGGCGACGGCATGCTTTATCGAGTTATTCTTGATATTTTTTGGTGTCATCATTATTATTCCCCATTTTCACTAAGTTTTTCTTCTTGGCAGAAAAATATTTTTTTTAATTAATTAATTATATGATTTTAACTATATATATATATATATGTTAATAGTTATAAGGCCTATGCTTCCAAAAGGGGAAGAATCAATTTTTTGAAGAGTGTGACGGTTTGTGGAGCAGAACAAAAAACGACGTGGAGATTTGACCCAATAAATGGTGGGGAATAGAAAAATGAGCCACGAGGATGGAAATGAATTATTGACCAGTTGTGATTGGATGATATAGATAGTGAGCATGTGTGGACAGGGTAACACACGACGACAGAGGATGGGTGGACGAGCGTCGAGGCAGCAGCAAAGCCACGTGGGGGATAAGGGTTAGAAAAAATTAAATAATGTCGACGATGTGACGTAATGGTGTATGGCGATGAGAATAGGATCTCGTGACTAATGGGTAGCATACATAACTATATAGGTATGACGTCGTGGGAACAAGTGAGCAACAATGGTAAAATTGGAATACTTTGACCGATGATGCAGCAGAATAGGAATAAGGTTGTCCCCCCTTAGAGTAAACCATGACGGATAGGTTGACAGTCAAACAACGATGAACATAGGCGCAAATGAGCAACCGAGAAAAAATTTGAACATTAATGGTTGGACGAAAAAAATTTGGATGCAGAAGTGTGGAGAACATGAAAATGAACAACAATGGAATGATAGGGAGACTTGCGGTGATGAACAACAAACAACAATGTAAGTGGATGATGTAGAACGTGGATTTGATAACAATGTAACGAACAAGGTTCAAATACTCAGAGGAATAATTTTGTACATAAGAATGTATTTGTGTGTACATTGCTTAATTATGTGTAAGTAAGTAATTGTTTTTATTGATAAATATGAATGGTGATACAATGACCTTCATGATGGTTGCTTATAAAATAATTGACTGGTCATGAAGGAGTTGGGTCATGTCTTTTGGCCATAACCCATTTCATAAATATTAATGATTAAATTAACTAATTAAATAAATAATTCTTATTATTATATATACTATTTAGTTTATTATTTATTTAACTATTTTTTATGAATTAATTATTGATAACACATTTATTTTTATTTTTAGAAAGTTAAAAAATAAAAATAAAAATCATACATTATGAACAGTTTGCAAGCAATAATAAACTAAGACTTTATTTAGTACACTTTGACTCCAGAGATATTACCAACTTTACTCTTGCAAATTTCTCTCTGAGTTGTGTACATCTCCCGTCTGAAATTTCAACAGATGTGGCGAATTATTGCTACCTCAAATTTTCATGATGGTTGCAGACAATTATAAGTTGTTGTTTTTTCTTAGTCAACTACTTAATTTGATGAGTTAGTTGTGGAATAGTTACAAGGTGTTGTTGGTGCCAATACAGGTCCAATAGAGCTTCAAAGGAAACTTTTTCTTTCTTACTATTCATTTCAAGTGCAACATTGACATCACATGGAGTGTCTGCTTGTATATAGACTCAAGTTTTACTTTCCCAAGTAGGGATTCCTAGAGATCAATAATATTTTGATCAAAAGGGAGTGTTTTCTTACTATGCCACATTTAATAAACTATTCTATTCAATAATTTATCCTTTATATGTGTGTTGCTATCCTACCTTGACTGATTGTCTGTGTATTCATTTGCAGGTTCTGGATTAAAAAAATCCAACTGGGGTTTGTCCCTCACAATTTCAGGCTTATCCTGCCAGGTAGATTTCCTTTGAACCTCGTTATCCTCTACAAGAATTTTTCTGCTTTTTCTACAACATGATTTAATGTTTTCATGTTCTAAAGCCTCATTCTTGTTTTTAAGAAAAAAATATTATTTTTGGACTCAACTCAGGGTCATTAGTGTGTAAATTGTTTCCTGAAGACTCAAAGAGAGTGTTACCGGGTATGGAATTGGGGTTTAACGAGACCTGATATTGAATTCCCTTGATGGGAGGGTTTCCATGAAAACCACTTCTTACCATAAATGCTTCCAAATGTAACACCAATTTACCGAGCTGGTATTTAAATAAAATAGTAATAAGACCATGATGGAAAAAACATCTTTAAGCCTCAAAGTGATGTTTCTGATACGTTGAGGACATTTTAACCTGAGACATATAAAGAAAATGAGGCAAATTTAATGAATACCCCAAAAAGACCATCAATAACCTAATACAGTAAAGGAAAATGAGGCTAAAATGATCTTCACAAGTGATATATGTTTGTAAAAACAACATCATATCCGTCCAATGGGATTTCAAGTAAGAAATAGGCATACCTTTAATATTGTAGGTGTATCCCTCTTTCGCCAATATTTTCTTCCATGGAATATCATTTATCCTCCAAGTTTTTGACCAAATTTCACCTTCGAATGGTAGGTCGGTAGCCTATGAAATAAACTCAAAATTGACTGTAAACTCAAGGTCTTAGATTTTAACCCTATGGCCATCAAAAGAAATTTCAAATGCCTTAATGACTGCTTCGTTATAACCAAAAAAACTTAAGAAATTCAAACCATCTGACTGCCCAAAAAACGTTGGAACAATCATCATATGCTTCCAACAAATCAGTGCATGTTGTTTCAATGTGTTTAGCTCGAGACATGAGTGGGTATGGCCTATAGTTAGACCAAGTTCAACATTGAACTATAAAACCTTGAAAACCCTAACCCTTTGACAAAGAAACAAACCAAAAGAGAATTTCAAAGACTAAAGTGGAGTAACCCTCGAAAATCGTTACTAATCATTCATTCAAAATGAGGTACGACTGTGACATGTTCAGAATTTTTCATCCATCAAATAACTATAGGTGGCAAGGATCAATTGTTCAAGTGACAACACCAACTTTGATAACCTAGCCATAATCATTATTTTCCCTTGAGATGTGCATATCAAAAATTCGAGAGAGTTCGACCCACAAGTCTAAAGTCACGCCATGTTTAATTACCATATTCATTTTTCCCATCGAAACTATCAACAATATATATTGTTAGGAGTATATAATATGTTAGGTTATATAACCTATTAATAATCATATGTGTCTAATAAAGGTTAGGCCTAAGTTTTGGGAGCCCAATTATTATAAAATGAATATGTTATTGAATAAATTCTCCATCATATGTTAACATATATAATTTATATATTTGAACAAATTATTATAGTTAGACCAAAAATAATTTGAAAAGCATTAAAAATACACTGTTACAAAATTTCTCAAATTTTGTAATGGAATTTGTATTTTAATATGAATGTTCAGATACACATAAAACTGATAACCTGTAGGATAATATTAAAAGTTATAGCAATGAGGCTAATGCATAAAAAGTGATCACCAATAAATAAAGACATAAAATCTAACCAATATCCTTGGGTAAAACAAAAATAATTCTTAGAACTAGAAGATATATACAAGCAATCTAAAATCCAAAAAGAGTAGAGAGGGGCCCATATCATCAAGCAGTGAATGAGTGGGAAGCCTTCCAATATTAATATACATTAAAATTGTTAAAATTTACAAAGAATGTGATAACTCTCATCATTTAATATTTAATTCAATATTTACAAATATTTTGGGATTATATTAGTCTTCTGGATGCCTTATGGTAGTATATTGGTACATTTCATAGATTGTTTAGTAGTGATCACTACCAGCATTTGTAACATGTAACTTATCTTTTAATGAAAAGTTACGAATTTTTCCTTTGTGGAAAAAAAATTCAATATTTACAAAATATTCAAACTCTAATAATTAAAATGGCTTGAAACTATTTTATTTATTTGCAAAGGAAAAAATTTACATTGAATGTAATAGCTATTTTTTTTATGGGATTTTCTTTTAGCATTTCAATTATTAATGTAAAAATTCAATTGTAATTTAGTAATCACATAAAAAATGCACAATGCAGTCTCTTACAATAAAATGGATAATTTTTTCATAAATATAAGTGTACATGATATTCATATGCTTACATTATTGAAACAATTTAAATATCCTTAGTATATCCTTAATGCTTGCCACTTATTAATTTCTTTTTGGAGTGTATAACTTGAGAAAATATTTACACCTCAAGGGATTTAATCCCACTCCATTCATAATTAAATGGATCTAATATGGTGAGTAAATATATTCAACTCTACATCCATTTTAAAGTATGGATATAATCCAAGTTCCTAGCTGCAATGCTTATTTATTTATTGATATTTCATCCACTAACTTCCACTATATTGTCCCTCTCCCTTTATGTCACATCTCCCGCTACCCAATATTTTTTTTTTTGGTATTCACCCAATTTATAACTCATTAACCTTCTTTACCTATACTTCTTCAGTTCATGACCTCGCCTATTTTATTACCCCAAGTACACAAGGTAATATATCAACAAAATGTTTTATTTTTATTTTTATTTTTATTTTTGTCATACAACGAAATCTCCTGAATTTACTTCAGTTATGAAAAGTGTACATCCATTATTACATTTCCCCTACTTTCGCATTCCCTTATATATGGTGCTCCCCTTTTTCAATTCATAATAACGTATATAAATACTTTTCCCTATCATTAAGGTCGATCGACTTAACAAGTCGATGGGTGCATTCATCGTTGGCGGAAATCTACATCTTATGGGACTATGGGTTCGATTTCCCTTATGGTAATGTATTTTCAAAGTTCAGTTTTCCAATTTGATACACAACGGGAATCATACGTATGACCCTATCCTATCCGTATTCATGTTTATATAAATATATTTGTGATTGTTCGGCGGACTGACAACAGCTGTCAACTGGACCAGGCCGTCATTTTACCAGTACATAATTTAATGTTAGGGTTTTTGTTTTACTTTTCGCTTGCTACAGGATGGAGACTCGGCTCGAGCATAGCCGGATGGTTCAGACTCCATCTATCCGCAAGGTGACACGAGAGTACTTGCGGCCGTCGTTGCGCTTCAACCTTAATTAATCGACCCTCGGGTGTGACGCCTACACCGGTCACTCTGCTGAAATAACTCTATCGACCTGCTTATTGAAATTTTGTGGTACCTAACTACTGTCAAGAGCGTGAAGTTCTATTTGTTTATCCATCCCATGAGTACTGGATGCGTTGTATGCAGAGGTTTTCAGTGTTCATAGGGATTCATTTGAACTGCCTTGCTGACAGATGGACGGTGATGGCGTTTGAGCGCTCTTACGATTCACCCGGAAATGGTTTACATAAGTTCGGGTAATTCCAAACCCTTCTCAGCTCTGGCGCCTATGGATGAGGGTTTTTATTGTGTTGGACTTCACGGCCACTATCTGTCAGGTAAATCGACTCTTCAGGTATGCGTATCCAACAATTCATTATCCTCTTCTTCTGGTCTCTTTTTCAAGCTCTGTGGTTGCATTTTGCGATTTGGGAAAGTTAAATGTTGATTCTAGCAAAGAGAATTAGATAGCGTTGCCAATATAGATGACTAATTTGATTTGTGGCTATTTCATTATGCCAGACTTCTGTCTTGCCCGACCATATCGGACTGCCATCAACATAGGGGAAGCGTTGTAGGTAAGCATATTCTATTTCGAAGTTTTCTCTCTCTTTCTCTCGTGTTATCCTATTCTGGTTTCTTATAGTATGGCTCGAACCTCTGTTGATTCTTTTCGACTCTTCTATTTTCAGGACCATGACGCGGATAGGTCTGTGACCCAACTAGAATGACGAAACCCACTCAGTTACCTGGTTCATTTGCGCAGATTCGCTTGAGTTCGGAGGTGGCAAGGTAAGGGGTTACAACTCATTAACTCGCTTCTTTCTGGACTGTATACAATGTCTATTGGTGATTTCCATATCTCTTCGTGCAGGAAACAAAGGGTTTCTGGGGTTGAGTTTGGCGATTGTGCTGGGATCTCGTTACGCTGAGGTTCTCAGCGTGAACGAGCATAATTGACTCAGCCGTGAATTTCTCTTAGCTCTTTGACTTCCCGTCAAGGGTTTCTACCGTGATGTTATAGTGTTGTTTTTCGTTCAGAACTGTGGGTTACTGGCCTATACATTGGTCCTGTATTTAAATTGTTGTCAGTATAGCGTGATAATGGCAATAACTCCATCAGTGACTTTACAATCATTCTGGATCTACTCGTCATATTTGATTTTGTTAAAGGGGATTGAGACCATTTACACGCTTTTCTACTACCTGAAATTTTCATGATAACTGTTCAGCTTAATACATTCTAGTTCTCTCGTTCTACCATTTTATATACATATGCTCTCAACTCTACGTTTAAATTTTGGCTCGGCTCTTACGAACCTATGTATTTCTTCCGTCGTGCACAATTAGGGTGAATCGACTTTCCTCACTGTGTGGTTCCTACTTTTGTTTCTATGGCTCAATTTTTCGATGCATTTATGCACTCATTGACTATTATAAGTTTTTTTTTATGATAACTTCCAGTTCAATAGGGTATCTGAATACGATGTCAGTTACTATTTTAATTAACCATTGTATTCCCTGTGTTCGCAACAACTGTAACTAGTATAGCGTTGTTTATGCATTTATCTACGCAATTTACGTTGGATATTCCGACCACTACGGGGATCCTGGCATGAAATTTTTCATGGTATTTGAATTTTCTGTGAACCTTCTAACTCGCATCAACGCTGGTCGTTACCATAATGATATGTCATGTGGTAAGATTTACTTGTTTCGTTTTTATATCTATGTATTTATATGAGAACCGGAATTTGTAGAGATTGGCGGAGTACCATAACTGCCTCAAGTGTTTTATTCGAATCTTCTTGAGATTAAAACCGACTGATATAAAAAATTTGTATAGTGAGATGCCCATTCATCTACCAATAGTTTCTTTACTTGTAGATTGTATCTTAAGCAGAATATTGATATTTTGAAATGTTGTTCTTAAGTGACAGAACTTTGATTTATTATCCTGTATGGACATCCAGCGAAATTTTTGGTTTCACTAAATTTTTTTTTTAAGCATAGG
Organism: Pinus albicaulis; assembly: GCA_034641835.2. Taxonomy (NCBI): domain Eukaryota; kingdom Viridiplantae; phylum Streptophyta; class Pinopsida; order Pinales; family Pinaceae; genus Pinus; species Pinus albicaulis. The sequence continues at coordinate 556,123,994 of CM076572.1, forward strand.
ACTAGTCTTAATGGAAGCAGATTAAAGTTACATTGGAGTATTTAATAATAACCCTGTATCACAGGATTTAGCGAGAACAGATCCAAATAGTTTAAACTATTTCGGGGCCTATTTAGAATATCTCCAGATTTAATCCTTCTTTGGGATTAGAGATTCTGGTGGATATGGACTTCCCAAGATGGTGCTTACCACTATGTGGAAATGTAAGGATTTACCTCTAGTCTATTTCTACTAAAGGTAAGTACGTACACTATTATTTCAAAACACCGGATAACTAATTTATGTATACAGTAGAGCTTTCCTTACCAATCAGAAATAGGTTAATACTACATTTGATGCCATAATATTTTTGCATACCAGATCCAACTTACAATAATTGGAAAGATAAAATGGAAATTTTACTGCTAGTATCATTTCATGCTGATGGATGCATACAACAGTTCAGGAGTAGATTAAGGTTTGATATTCAGTGGAGACTATGCACTTCAGATTTAAACCATCTATGGGTTTAAAGTTTCTGTGGGCTTCTATTCTACAGGTTTTTCTTTTTCCAACAACCATACAGAATTAAGAAAGTAGTTGTCTTAGGACTAACTCTGTTAATGTAGTTTTTATAATTGCACTATATAATCAACTTTTATATGTAGCCAATTCATACTAGAAAAAGTAAACACAATCATAACTTCAGAGACATACCACTCATGCAATTGACCAACCTCCCAACCTTAGAATTCGTCTCTCTCCAGAATTCACCCCCGAGCTGAGACCACCTCCACCACAGATCAACCCCTGATCTGTTTAGGAGCAGCTTATTTAAGCTAATAGTTCCCCAAAGCCTGTTTCTAATTCTGCGTCCAGAATAGCAGGATGCTTTTCTTCCTGTTTGCCTAGGCTTCCCATTTTGGGATTCTTTAAAGCTGTTTTATGCTTTCCCTCAGCTTTTCCAGCTTTTTACCTCTTCCCAACTTCTTTCCTCATCATTGGGGAAATTTAGATTCTTCCTCAAAATCTAAATTTGAAATAATTCCTTCCAAGGATTTTTGAAGGATTGTGGGGAATAGTTGCCTTATCCATCCTCATGGATTTAGCAATTGGTCTCCAATCTCATTTTTGGTCAACATGCACACCAGTATTTTATTCATTTCCTCAAATTGAATATTAAATTACATTCACAATCTATTTATCCTTTGGGGTCCACTCCCCTTAGGATTAAAGTTCAAATGTCTAACTTTGAAATTTCAACACATAAATTGGGGGTGTTACACTTTACATCTAAGAGCTATCAAATTTATGGTAATTATTAATCTCTCAACGTATCCCATATTTCAAATAAATGTAATGATTTATGTATAAATACAAAATTCCCTCTTCGTATGAAGCATCATCCAAGTATGCCCATCACATATCCTTGTTGATGATCTATTATTTTCATCTTATCTATGTTTTTTGTTTAGAATTATAGATCAGAATTTAATATTTTTAGTGAATATACAACATATTTGAAGGTAGAGCTACATTCTCTTCAAATAACTATATATATATATATATATATATATATATATATATATATATATATATATATATATATATATATATATAATCAAGTTGGACCATTAAATTTTCTTTTGTTGTATTACCTTTCAAGTGATCAAGTCGATTTGTATTAATGAAAGCATCACATATACTATAAGAATTATAAAATGCTTACATAGGAAGATGCTAATTATCATTTATCTTTATTAATCAAAATTTATATTTTTATTAAAAAAATTAGAAATATAAATTAAAATATACCAAATAAGAAGGATAAGAAAAATAGTCCAAATAATTTCTAATAAAAACAATTATATAATTTTTTTGCATTTCCTTGTAAACATGTATAAATGTTTAATTGTAGTAATTGCAGAAAAACACTAGGATATGTCTCCCATGAATTTAGTCATTATCTCAGTAAAAGATCCCATAGAAAAAAGACAATGTATTGAACTCCTTTTGAATTTGTTGTGACAATGCCCAAATTTATTAAAATCACTATTCATATGTAAAATAAAAAACAACCACCATATAAACCTATATTGAAAAAACCGTACATTTAATTTTTTATTTTTATTTAATGTTATTAAAATATATATATAATAATTCACATTACTTTTAAAAGATAAAATATAACAATTTATCTAAATAAAAGATTAATAATCTAATTTTAATTATTAAAAAGTAACTTAATAATATACTTAATTTAATTTCAATTTTTTTTTTTTTTTTGTAATTTCAACTGGGCCTTTCTATTTAATTTCAAATTTTTTTTTTTGAAGCAAGATGTATTTTTATTGCTTTTACTTTTATTAAGTTATATACTCATATGATAATGATAATTAAAGTCCACTAAGACCAATCTGGTCTATTGGACGTTAAAAAATAAAATAAGAGATTAATTGAGATTCTTTAACTTTTATTTCTATGATAAAAAGGAAGGAAGAGAATTCCTAGATTACCAATTTTGTGATTCTTTAAATTGCATTTTTATTGAATCACATGCTCATAAAAAATAGACAATTTAAACAATTTAAATTACCTTTTTACTATATTAATACTTATAAAGCATTATTATATTATATGTGAGTATTTTCCCAAAGCAATAATCTAACAAGGCATCATTTTTACCTTCAAAATAATAGAAATTCAGGCAGGATTTGGATAAAATCCAGCCATCGATTTTCAAGATTTTGGTGCCTCAGGGTTTTTGATGGTGGAGGTTTCCACCATAAAAACAAGATTCAAGCACTCCTACTGTCATATTTTTTGAAAATATATATATATATATATATATATATATATATATATATATATATTATCAAGCCCTCCTATTATCATATTTTTTGAAAAAAAAGAAAAGAAAAAAAGTTAACATAAAGAACTCCTACTATCATATTTTTTGCAAAGAAAAGAAAAGAAATAAAGCTGACAAATTTTAGTTGTCCAGGAAAAATTGACACCTAGTCCCTATTGCAAAAACCTTCTTTGAATCATTCTTTTATTAAATCAATTTTTCATTATATCAATCTTTAACTAACATCTTATATTATTTAATTATATTTGTCTAATTTCTTTTCACATCCTTGGATATAATTTCCTTTCTTATCTCATAATATTATGTTTAACAACATTCTAAATGGTTTGTACACTACGAGCACAATTTTCTTTGAATTAAGTTTTAAATTTGTGCTAACACAGTATTTTTACACATAAAATAATGTTAATTGTGATTAATAACCAAAATTTAATTTAATAACCACTCTAGATCCATCTTAACTTTGATCTACTAAGCCTTTGGTAGATGGTAGATCCAGATTGGATCAAATCTATTCGCACCTCAACAAATTTGATCCCTCTCAGCGCTTGGTAAATCAACACTTCAGAGAAACTAAATTATTTTATATAACTCGGCTAATATATTGCTAATAATAATATTATCTATAACAATACAAATACATGAATATAAAATTCAAATATCACATATATCATTTACTAAATACACTGTTATGCACCATATTACTAAGATTATTATCATCTATGCTTCCAGCAAAACATACATATAAAAAACAAAATATCAAAAATCAATAAACTATTCTCCATTAACCGAAACAAAATGTCAAAAATCAATAAACTATTCTCCATCCACCAAAACCTAATTTTTGATACCAAACCAAACTCCACTGGGGCATCAAGAAACAATTCAATGTCCTTAAACTTTGAATTTCTATTGTTCTCCCCTTTCGCCCCATTGTCTGAAATCTGAATTTCAACCAGATTCGTCTCCCCTTTTTACCTATTGCGTAAAATCTGTCCAAAATTTGATTGATCCATCTGTCTTTTCCCCGTGGCCCATCAGGGTGGAGAACAGTTCACGGGCTTTCACTGCCATCTCATCTGTCGTTTGTCGTCTCTGACAGAGTTTGTGGGCAGCAATAGAAGTGCCGAGAACAGTTCGCGAGCCTCCATTGCTTTCACAGAGGTGTGCCGATTTTGCAGGCCTCCATCACAAAACATTTGGCGAGCCTCCACTGCGTTATTATCTGTGACAGGCAAACAAAAAGCATGTGTTTGCTGAACCGATTTTTTTAGTGGTTAAAGACAGACGAGTCAGAGTTCTCTAGTACTGAAGCGCCCGCCATCCATATTACAGAAATAGTAAGCGGTACGGAACCAAAGAGGATAAAAGAGGCTACCAGAGGATACCAGAGGATACCATTGGTTTTATTCGTTTTAACGGCAGTGAAAAGAATAAAAGAGGATACCATTGGTTTACGGTCTAACATTGAATCAGAGATGTGTGAGGTGGAGGGTCAATTAAATATCCAACGTCTGCTGTTGTCGAGAGAAAGCCACGGAAAAGTGGGAGAAAGCCTGCAAATGGCCGCAAAGAGACTCTGAATCATGTTAAGGCTGGGACGCAAAGGCATGAGAGATTGAACCAGAAATTTTATGAGCTTCGTTAAAATGACCAGAGGTATGTATAAGGAAGACCAACTTCATGACCTGCTATGTAAGAAAGTAGCTGAACCCTGTTTCGGACAAGAAATGGTGATTGCGTCCTCCAACACTATTTTCACAATGAAAACACCATTTTGTAATCTAATTCAAGATTTTCTTAACGTTCTATCATTTATAATTTGAAACATTTTTACAATTTTTTAAGTTATATATATACATTTTGCGTGGGTCTAATGGTTAACAGCATGTATTTTCTCCTCAAATGTCATAAGTTCAAAATCAGAAAGGATAGAATATGTATCCTTTAGTAGACTTAACAATCAATCAATTTAGTATCTAGCTTACTTTAAAATTGAATAATAATAATGATAAACAAAATAAATGTTACTTTTTTTATAACTTCTTAAATAACTTGTTTTGGGTCCCTTGTCTCGCAAACAAAAAATCCCATACACCAATTTAGTGTTTGGTGTCTCCCTTAACATGACCTTAAAATTGAATAATAATAATAATAATAATAAAAACCTTTTTATAACTTTTTAAATAACTTCATTTTAATTAAAAAAACCTGAATTATATTTTCTTGGAAATTTAACCATAAATAATAAAACAAATCACACTCTTAATCATTCAAATTACCAACCAAAACAGCATTAAAAAAATCATAATATTATGCCAAAGTTACCGATCAAAACAACTTAAAATAAAAATGATATTATGCCCATGTTACCAACTGGAAATACATTAATTAAAAAAAAACCATAACACTGTGCCAAAATTAGCACTGGGCCCTCTTTGTACACTGTAAGAAAGTGGTTTCTTTATAAACGAGTCGTATTTTTTCATGCTGAAAAAAAATTAGCAGAATGGCTTAGAGTAAAGATTTTGAAAAATTTTGGAAAAGATTTTATCAGAATCTTGTTTATAGTTGTTAAACTTTAGTATTTTGAGTGCCTTAAGGATTTTTGATAGTGCTGAATCTATTTCCACTATCAAAAATGGATTCCAGGCACTCCAGCTACCTGATTTTTTGAATTTTCGTTTACCAGATTCTGACAAAAAACTGTTGTCCTGCGTATTCCACATGCTGAGTAGACAACTTCCTAAAAATACTACACATCGAACAATACACTGGCACAATAATAGAAAAAGAAACCACCAGGCTGTGTTTTTTTAAAAGCGTTAGTATAAAAAATTGTAATGATGTTGGAATTTCTGATAATTCCAGAACAATATTCAAAGAGAGAATAATGCTCTCCTCTTAACACAGAGAAAATAAAACAAAACTTTGCTTTCAGACAGAGATGGCATGAAAATGCTTTCTATTTCATTAAAAAAAATAAAAACTATTACAAAAGTCTTCCTCTGTTGAGGGATAACAAAATATGAAGTGACTGCTACAGACGCAGTGCTCTCAAAACAAATCTCTGTCTCTCAAAAATGCACAGACAATGCTTTGTTATGGTTCATTGAGTTTTTCTTGCCTGCGGGCTTACACACAGCGATACAACACAACAATACTTTCATTACCTTACAATACTACGGGCCTTTCCACTTTATATATGACGCGAAGAAAATAAAACATAAAACAAATTATAAAAGAAATACATTGCCGGAACCTAACTTTAACATAGAAAAAAACTTTATATGCACGATATATGAGTGGAGCCCACTTTTCAATCGGCAATCGGCGATCGGCTTAACAAACAAGAAACTTGGCGGAATGAACCTCTTGAACTTTACGATTGTGATCATGCGATGGCGCGACAATCGCACCGCGACTTTAAAATCGGAGTAAACATATAAGCGGAATAGTTTAACAATCAAGCGCGATGTTACGATTGCGAGTGGATCGCATCGCACCATCGGCATTAGCGATATAACATATGGATGGGCAGAGTACTTGTGACAAGTGATTACGATTGCGATTGTGGTGGGACCACATCGCATCACATCGCAAATATACAATATAACATATGCGGTGGAACACAATGCGTCTTGCGATTGCGATTGCGATCGCAGTCTTCCATATGATCAAGACACTGCAAGTAAAACTTGCGATTGCGATTAGCGCTTAAGTAGTGGGGACCACTTGTCGTGCCTTTTCAAAAACTTTTAAGTCTTTCGCCGTTTAAACACATTTTCTTCAATTTTGGTTGTTGAGGGCTTAAAAGCCCGAAATGACTGTCTTAAATAAAACTCTGTTCTTTCGTGCTTTGAAACCAAGAAAGTCTTCATCCCTCTGCAAAAATGGCTACGCCCATCAAACATTAAATTCATATCTGTAAGCTCGGCTGTGGCCATCAAAAATTAAATTCATCCTTACAATTCTCCCATTCCTCTTTGAATGCATGATGTTGTGCATGCAATCTCTCTGTTGCTGTTGCTGCCTCTGTACTTTGTTTCTATCTGCTCAAGGAAAGCAGGTGACTTTAATATTTTCAACACTCCCCCTTAAAGTTAGTTGCTGGGTTATCAATCATACCCAAACATTTTCTTAAAAATTCAAAGTTCTTTTGCCCCATTGGCTTTGTCAAAATATCTGCAAATTGCTCCTCTGTTCTACAATGTTGTAAAACGATTTCTCCATTGCTCACTAATTCTCTGATGTAGTGAAACTTTGTGTCTATGTGCTTCGTTCTCTTGTGAAACACAGAATTTTTTGACAATGCAATAGCTGAGATATTGTCACAATAAATCACTGTCCCTTTTACCTGTTCTTGGCATAAACTTCTCAACATTCTTCTCATCCAAATTTCTTGACACGCTGCTGCTGCAGCTGCCACATACTTTGCCTCTGCTGTAGATAATGCTACAATCGGTTGTTTCTTAGAAGCCCATGAAATGGCTCCTAAACCCATGTGAAAAACATAATCGGAAGTGCTCTTCCGATCGTCTATACTTCCAGCCCAATCACTGTCAGTGTATCCAACTAAATCTGAACATTCTGAAGCATTATATAAAATACCAAACCTTTTAGTTCCTTTAACATACCTCAGAATTCTCTTTGCTTCCTGCCAATGTGCTTATTTTGGCTTCTCCATGAATCCGGAAATCAAACTAACAACACGCATAATATCCGGCCTAGTTGCAGTCAAATACATGAGGCTGCCAACTATGATTTTATACAAACTTGGATCAAAATCCTTGCTGCTGTCATTTTTACTCAACTTCAATGCCATTACTGTGGGAGTAATTGCAGCTTTGCACTCCTGCATATTAAATCTTTCTAAAACTTGATTCACGTACTTTTCTTGAGATATAAAAATCCCTTTTTCACTTTGCTCTACTTCTATTCCTAAGAAGTAACTCAACAAACCCATGTGAGTCATTTCAAATTCTTCTTTCATGATTTTTTTAAAATTTTCAACAAGATAATCATCATTAGCTATAAATATTAGATCATCAACATATAACACAATAATGAACATTTTATCATCTTTTTCTTTGATGTACAATGTGGGTTCTCCATCACATTTTTCAAACCCATTTTCCAGTAGATAGGAATCTATCCTACTGTACCATGCTCTTGGTGCTTGCTTCAGCCCATAAAGAGCTTTCTTCAATCTGCACACTTTGTGTTCTTGGCCTTTCTTCTCATAGCCGAGAGGTTGTTCAACATATATGTCTTCCATTAAAACTCCATTTAAAAATGCAGATTTTACATCCATCTAATATACATTCCATTTGTTTCGTGCTGCTATGGACAACACTGCTCTTACCGTCTCCATTCTTGCAACTGGTGCAAAATTTTCCTCATAGTCTCTTCCATGCTGCTGCTTATATCCCTTGATAACAAGTCTGGCCTTGTGTCTTTCTATCTTACCTTTAGCGTTGCTCTTGGTCTTATAGACCCATTTTACTCCAACGACTTCTTTACCTTCTGGGAGATCAACCAACTCCCATGTTTTGTTCTCCTCTATGGCATTAATTTCATCATCCATAGCTTCTATCCATTTTCTATCTTTTATTGCATCTTCAAAATGAATAGGATCATCAACTTGACAATACAAAGCAAATAAGGAATTCATACATTCATTTGCCGCTTCCTGTTCATAGATCTCATTAATATTTCTGAACCTTTTACCTCTTTCATTAGGTGTAGTCATGCTTGAAGAAGCACTCAAATCTGCTCCATGTGGTGTGCTTAGAGAAGTACTCCCATTTCTCCTCAAGGGTGTTCTTGCTGCTGCTTAAGGTGTCCCTTGCTGTCCTTCTGTTGGTGGAGGTTGTGCTACCGATGAATTGTTAATTTCAATCACATCTTCCTCATCTTCATCATGAGATAAATAGCTTTTAACATTAACTGTTTTCTCAATGCTTCCATCCCATGCTTCCTCTTCAATAAACTTTACATCTCTGCTTATCACAAACTTCTTTGAGGATGGGTTATACAATCTGTATCCTTTGGAATCTTCACAATATCCAAGGAATATTCACTTCTCCCCCTTACTATCCAATTTCTTCCTCAACTTGTCTGGAATGTGTGCATATGCCACATATCCAAAAACTCTCATGTGGGTGACTCCCTGTTTTCTGCCACTCCACGCTTCTTCTGGAACTTTGTTCATTACATCTTTTGTAGGGCATCTATTCAAAATATACACAACACAATTTGCTGCTTCTGCCCAATACTCATTTGGCAAGTGTTTTGCCTTCAGCGTAATTCTCACCATTTCCATTATGGTTCAATTCTTCCTTTCATCAACCCCATTCTATTGCGGTGTGTACCTTGTGGTAAACTGCTTGTGTATGCCTTTCTCTCTGCAGAAATGCAAAAATTATTTTGATATGTATTCTCCTTCTCTGTTAGTTCTGAGGACTTTTATATGCAGCCTGCTCTATTTCTCTACAAGAGCTTTAAAATGGAAAAGTTTCTGAAAGACTTCACTCTTATATTTCAAGAAATAAACCCACACTTTCCTTGTGAAATCATCTATGAAGGTCAGCATGTAATTGCTGCCTGAAACTGATGCTATTTGCATTGGCCCACATAAATCTGAATGAATGATTTCTAAGGGTGCTTTTTCCTTTATACTTTTCCCTGATGGAAAATTTTCTCTATGTTGCTTTCCCAAGATGCAGCCTTCACACAGGCTGTCAGGTTTCTCAATCAATGGCAAACATATTACCATTCCTTTTCTGTGAAACAAATTTAATCCTCCGAAATTGAGATGTCCAAATCTTAGGTGCCATAACCAGTTTTCATCTTTCTCTTCCTTCTGAAAGACTTCTTGTGTTACAGCTGCTACACTCTTCCCTTTTCCTTTCAAGTTAGTGTTGAGCTTAAGCGGAAACATTGTATTGTTGGTCATTTGTATTTCAGCAATAATTTTCTTGCCTGGAGGTATATCTTTTATTGTGCACACATCATCCTTGAAAATTACATTGTAACCTTTATTTATGAGCTTCCCAACGCTCAAAAGATTACACTTCAAACTAGGAACATAATACACATCTGGAACAAATTTTTGTTCACCATTTCTTGCTTGAATACTAAATCTACCTTTTCCCTTGATAGAGATCCTAGTATCAGTCCCTGTAGTTACTTCTGATTTAACTTCTTCATATATACTAACAAACATTGCTCTGTTTCCAGTCATATGATTACTACATCATAAATCTAAGAACCAAAAATCATATTCTCTATCTTGTGCTATATTACATGCTAACAACACATTACTTGGGTTCTTTTCTTTTTTTGCTACATTAGCATTCTGCCTATTTTTCATGTCATTTTGCTTCTTTCTACATTCGTTGGCATAGTGCCCATATTTCTTGCAATAATGACATTGGACATTGGATTTGTCATACCTTTGTCCATGCGCATGCTGGTGTCCATCTTGCTGGCTGTTTCATTGGACGTGACTCTGATTTTGACTGTTTCTCCTTCCATGTGAATGTGAAGGGCTGTCCCTTCCACCTTTGTTTTGGCTTCTGCCTCTTCCTCTTCCTCTGCCTTGACCTCTTCCTCTTCCTGAAGGCATCTGGGTCTTGAAGGCGTGCTCTATAGATGGATTTATTTTCTTTCCAATCTCTGTTCATGAGTCATCAACGAAGCATGAAGTTCATCCACTATGAACTTTGAGAGATCCTTGGTCTCTTATATGGTGGTAACAATCACATCAAACCTTGAGGGTAAGCTCCTCAAAAGTTTCTCGACAATCCTCTTGTCTTCAAGAGTTTCTCCATGGGACCTTATCTGATTTACAATCCCAATAACATTTGTGAAAAATGAGTCTATATTATCATACTCTTTCATGCAGAGAGTTTCAAAGTCTCTCCTCAGCAACTGAAGTTTTGTTGTCTTCACCTTTTCCATGCCTTGATAGGTTGTCTTGAGAGTTTCCCATGCTTCTTTGGATCTCTTAGTTGTCGCTATCCTCAGAAACACACTCTCATGGACTACTTGATACAATAAGAAGAGAGATTTGGAGTCTTTCTTCCTATTTCTCTTTAGCAACTCCCTTTCTGCTTGTGATAAATCATCAAACTCTTCTTCATCTGCTGGCTCTTCAAAGCCATCCTCAACAAATTCCCATAAGTATTGGGAGACAAATAAAGCTTTCATAGTTATTGACCAGTAGTCATAATTTTTCCCATTAGATTGTGGGAGATGGATATTTCCCATACCCATACTAGTGCTTGGTCCAGCCATTGCTTTTAAATTGAACTTTGAACTTAGACAAACTTTCTTTCCTTTTCTAAAAGAACAAACTCTTTTAAGAAAAAAAAAACAACTCTGTTTTCTTTTGAGAAATACCTAAACTTTATCTTCTGTTGAGCTTTCACGCTGCTTGAGAAATGCTGCAACAAGTCTTCTTCTTTCAGCTTCTTTGACCTTCAAAGAGCTTGGACTAGCTCTGATACCATGTTGGAATTTCTGATAATTCCAGAACAATATTCAAAGAGAGAATAATGCTCTCCTCTTAACACAGAGAAATTAAAATAAAAATTTTCTTGCAGACAGAGATGGCATGAAAATGCTTTCTATTTCATTAAAAAAACTAAAAACTATTACAAAAGTCTTCCTCTCTTGAGGGATAACAAAATATGAAGTGACTGCCACAGACGCAGTGCTCTCAAAACAAATCTCTGTCTCTCAAAAATGCATAGACAGTGCTCTGTTATGGTTCACTGAGTTTTTCTTTCCTGCGGGCTTACACACAGCGATACAACACAACAATACTTTCATTACCTTACAATACTATGGGCCTTTCCATGTTATATATGACGCAGCAGAAATAAAACATAAAACAAATTATAAAAGAAATACATTGCCGAAACCTAAATTTAACATAAAAAAAACTTTATATGCGCGATATACGAGTGGAGCCCACTTTGCAATCGGCAATCGGTGATCGGCTTGACAAACAAGAAACTTGGCGGAATGAACCTCTTGAACTTTGCGATTGCGATCATGCGATGGCACGACAATCGCATCATGACTTTACAATCGGTGGAAACATATAAGCGGAATAGTTTAACAATCAAGCGCAATGTTGCGATTGCGATTGGATCGCATTGCACCATCGGCATTGGCGATATAACATATGGATGGGAGGAGTACTTGTGACAAGCGATTGCGATTGCGATTGTGGTGGGACCACATCACATCGCATCACAAATATAAAATATAACATATGCGGTGGAACACAATGCATCTTGCGATTACGATTGCGATCACAGTCTTCCATATTAACAAGACACTACAAGTAAAACTTGCGATTGTGATTAGCGCTTAAGTGGTGGGGACCAATTGTCATGCCTTTTCAAAAAAAAATTAAGTCTTTCACTGTTTAAACACATTTTCTTCAATTTTGGTTGTTGAGGGCTTGAAAGCCTGAAATGACTGTCTTAAATAAAAATCTGTTCTTTTGTGCTTTGAAACCAAAAATGTGTTCATCCCTCTGAAAAAATGGCTACTCCCATCAAACAATAAATTCATATCTGTAAGCTTGGATACGGCCATCAACAATTAAATTCATCCTTACAATTCTCCCATTCCTCTTTGAATGCACGATGTTATGCACGCAAGCTCTCTGTTGCTGCTACTGCTTCTGTACTTTGTTTCTACCTGCTCAAGGCAAGGAGGTGACTTTAATATTTTCAACAAATGATTCACAACTCTCACTGAAATTTAGAGATCCAAAAGGTTATTTTAAACTGGAGTTTTAAAAACAGAGAGATTGGGAAACCAGAAAGCAGAAAATGAAAGAGGTTCTTTTAAACCGAAAAAAGAAAAGAAAACGATAGCTTGTCAAACTAGAAAGGCATCAAAATATGGTAAACAAACTTCTTTATGGAGGCTTGAAAACAGAGCATAGGGTTTTTCGATACTTCCATATTTCCCTATTTAGTTCAGTGTCTTCACAAAAACTAGTTAAAATGTTCAGCAATTCCACGCAGGAATTTGAAACATTAAAACTTAAACGCCATTGAATAATTTTGATGGAATTTCCATCTAATTCACAATTCAATCATTTGATTCCATCGCGTGTGCCTGATTTCAAAGTTCGAGCTTGCGAATGGAAGGCCGAAGTAGAGCCTGCACCCCCAAGAAAATCACAGTGAAGATATGAATATTTTAAATTAAGAAATTAGTAACCAAAAAATAATTCTAATAAACTGTTACTGACCATATAAACACAAGGAATTGATCTCCCGCCACTGCCAAATCGTTTAACTTTGTTTTCCTTCACTAGCATGCAAAATTAATTAAGAATTACGTCAACAGTTCAATCTACCCAAATCTTGAACCCTAAAAAGCTTAAAAACAAATTTATAAAAAATAAATATGAATATATGGCATCCTCGTACTTCCTCGATGCTTTACTCGTATCAGGAGTGTCACCACAGGCTTTTCGGATGCTTCTCTCGGAGCCAGTGGTTTGGTTGACAAGAAATTTTTGGATACCAATGCTCCGAAGCTTCAGTCGGCTTCCCACATCTTTATTCTTCCTCTGCTTCAGTGCCTGTGCCTCCTTTTCGTCAGATAGACTCTCCATGCCTGCAAAACTCTAGCAAAATCAGTCGTTCATATTATACACACTTGAAATTTTATAGAACGGAGGGTTTGCTCTGACATACCTCAGCTGACTAGAGGCAATGTGGCTGTGTACAGGGCCGCGTGACTGCAGATGGAGTCCCGAGTCCGAAGATGCTCCTTTTCAACTCTGCACAAAGAGATAGCTCAAGGTATAAAAGATAGTACGTATCAGTCGATTGATCATGTATATATATATTTATAAATGTGTATTTTCATTTTTTTAAATGGAGGTGTTGCCTGTACTTTTCCCAGTTGTTTCCCGTCAATGTGAAAAATCAATTGACGGGGAACTTTAATTACCATTTTTGCTACGAGGGTTTAACCTTACCCTGGTTTACGTGGTGACAACTGTTTCATTCCCCGGTGCCGTATTTGGCCATATTTTTGGGGAAGGAAAAAGTCTTTAATAAGAATTTAGGGGGCTGAGTCAGTTTAACTTTGAAAATCGCATAATTTGATCAGTGCATAATTTGGTGTGAAAGTTAGCAGTGGGTAACCACTTTGTATTTTGGTCGGTAATTATTTGTCAGGTTTCTCGAAAGTATGATGATGGTGTATGTGTTTATGTATGTATGAATGATGGTATACAATACATTTTTTAATAAATTATTAGTTTTTTGAAAAGTTACAATATATTTTTTAGTTTAGTTTTTTCTTTGTGATTCAAGAAGTATCGTGTCAATTTTTGTACTTTGGAAACGTTGGCTAAATATTTCTCAATGTGATGAATAGACGATGGATAGGTGAAACACTATAGTAACAAGCAATTGCACCTAATGTTGCAAAGGAAACGCTGTAAGGAAGATGGTAGAATGAGAGTAGCTGTTATTGTTTTGATATATTATATGTCATTGGAGATATGTATACAAAATGTATAATGTTTGATATAGACATTGCATTTTCATAGTTGAAAAGAAAGTTATATTATAATGTCATTGGAGATATGTATATAGAATGTATAATGTTTGAAATGGAGATTGCATTTTCATAGTTGAAAAGAAATATGGCAATTTATTTATAATACGTGAAATTTTAAGAATGTACAATGTTTGAAATGTAATTTTGAAGAGTGTGCAATTGGAGAACTGTACATTGCATGTTAGTATTTTGCAAAGAAATTGTATTTTTTGTAAAAGATTACAAGTATATAATGAAGAGGATGATTGATGCTGATATTGGTGAAGAGGCAGGAGATATGTTGATGTAGTAAGGAACCTGCAAAGGAATTTGTTTTTTTTTGGAGAAATTAGAGGAATATATATTTATTTGAAAATGTAGAAGAATTTTTTCAAGTTGACTTCAATGAGGTGTTGTGTGAATTATATTGTAAATAAGTTATATTGATTGAAATTTAAGTTACCTGTAATATGTGATTGGAAACGTTCAGTCGTAGATGCAGGTCGATCGATGGCAGACTGAACACCATTGGAGATTTATTCAGAATTGCAGATGCCTATTTCTGGATTGCCATTCTGCTCTTGCTTTTCTCAATTTATCTCGTTCGTGTATGTGGATTATACATTTGATAGTGGATTTTATTTTGAGTAGTAAATCTATTTTTGGTCACAGTCTGTATAGTGGCACATTTGGATTTCGGACTGGCAGGAATCTTTTATGTATCTCCTGCATTGAATGAATTGTTGCATCTATCTCTGTGTTGTAGTTATGTAGTTGCGATATCAGGGAGTCCATTTGTTCTGTTTCAAAACAAAGAAACTGTTAGATGGAAATAGGTAAGCATTATATCAAGAATGTATATTTTGAACCATTTATTAATACTAAGTAAATCAGGTTAATGTTAGTAGGTAGAAATGTTGTGTGCTTAAAATTTTATGGAGTTGATAATATTTGGAAACCTTTAAGAGATGCTATATATGGAATGCAGTGGTTTTGTAGCTGTGATATCTTTGAGTCGATATGTTCTGTGTCAAAAGATAGAAAATGTTAGAAGCAAATAGTTAAGAAATATAAAACAAATGTAATAATTTAAACTATTTATTGATAATGACTGAATTAAGTTTTGGTAATAGGTAGAAATGATAGGCTATGAAAGAAATATGGAGCTGATGATATGGAAACCTTTTGGAGATGTTAACATATGGAATGGAGTTGTTCGTCTGTAGCAGACATTGAACGGAGACGTTCTTCTGCTTGTTTTCTGCGAGCAATATTTTTTTTGTCTTTCAATTTCATGAAACGGTCGAAATTGAATGCAGGGCAAATTCGGAGATTCTGTAGTGAAGGGACTCTTGAAATTGTTGTAAACGTGAGGCCTTGTCGTTCAGTTTTTCCAATGTCTATCGTTGCTTGTGGCAGAGTCATACCTTGAGATTTATATATAGTTAAAGCCCAAGCCATTTGGAGTGGGATTTGCGTGTGACTATTTCTTTTATTGCAGGAATCGGAAAGTGAGTGGGGTTTGTTTCATCCCCAGCAGGGCCGATGTATTTTGGAAATTCAACTACTACAAATTTTGGAAGCTGTGGAGGTGAAGTTTCTTCTTTGTAGAAGATGGATATGATTTCCCCGAGGGAACCATTAACAAGCCCTACTAAAACCCAAAGGTTGGAAGTCAACATTACTTTTTTCCCTTTGCAAAGGTAGACAATTCACTGTAATTTCTCTTCGTCTGAAGAGAATGTAGAGTATGTTGTGTCATCCTCTGCAATTGATCTTGCAACTGGAGTGTTTAAAGATTTTATTATTTTCTTGTTATGGTCCAATGTTTGAGCATTTCTTGGAAATAGATGTATAGAATCATGGAAGGACTGTATTTCAGCTGCAGACAAGAAAGAGTCTGTTCGCGTCATAAGGATGTTGTAGTCCTCAATTGTTGGATTTGCATTTCTAATGTTTTGGAGGACGTTTCTGAAAAGAACTTGAGCACTGCTTTGACCTTGTTGATGAAATATTTTTCCCAATGTGATGACTGTTGTGAATGTGTTCCACAATGCGGTTCCATGACTTGTCCCTGCATATAGTGGTATGTCTTGGACGGGTGGTAACTGGCTGAGATCACCAACTAATATAATCGAACAACCACCGAACGATAAGTTTCTTTTTAATGGAAATGCCTCACGAAGCCGTTCATCAACCTGGTGAAGAAGCTTAGGTCCGATGAAGCTCATTTCATCGATTAATATGTACCTAATATGCTTAAGCTCTTCTTGAAATTTTGCAAGAGCACTGCCTTCTAATGGTGTAAGATCTTTTATTGGAAGGTGGAGAGTAGAATGGATTGTCGATGCTTGTATGTTGAATGCTGCAACACCTGTAGGGGCTAGGAGCATGATTGGTGAAGGTTCTGAGCCAACAAGTGCTATGAGAATTTCTCTAATGCAATTTATAAGAAGGGATTTCCCAGTTCCAGCAGTGCCTTGTATTATCATTCGCAGAGAAGGTAAAATATCCTTTTTAATGGAGTGAGCACGAATAATATCCATAGATTTTTTTT
Source organism: Pinus albicaulis (assembly GCA_034641835.2). Lineage (NCBI taxonomy): Eukaryota > Viridiplantae > Streptophyta > Pinopsida > Pinales > Pinaceae > Pinus > Pinus albicaulis. The sequence continues at coordinate 556,140,991 of CM076572.1, forward strand.
TCATTGAAGATAATGAGCTAAGGCACATTAGAGTATCTATATTTTTTTGAATAATGCGATGGACAGAGCGATTATTCTCAATGAAATGTGCACCTATTTCTTGAAGATGCAATGGAATAGTTTTATCATTCCAGTTATGGCTGTCATCAAAATCACGAAGACCAAGCATTTGAATGTCATTTATGAGCAGTTCGTCTGTAGGGTACAACTGAGAGAGTAATTCCCATTCATTTAGGTCCATGGTTTCTGGAGGATGGAATTCTTCAGTAGTTGTGTTATCATTTGCAGGAGGATCAATATCAGATAGTGTCCGGTGTTGATGCCACGGTTTGTAAAATGGACGAAATGCTTGCCAATTTCTGATAAATTTTTAGCAGAATTTCCTATGTCACTCGCGATATAGCGAAATGGTTTGTAAAGCATAAGTTCAACTCTACAGAAGTCAGCATAAGAAGAGTTGGTCGTTGATGGAATTGAGGAATAGCGTGGTATGATACGAAGAATTGCTTGTTGGGGTCTTTGTTTCCATTTTTTTGTCTTACGACGGGGATCATATGACCATGATCTTGCTTTTTCTATAAGTGATGTGGATTCTAAGGGAGATGGTCGATGGATGTATGTATCTATGAAGTGTGGTGATGGAGGAGCAATGGTGTTATTCTCTGGAAGGCGCATACAGATTTGTTGGCTTACATTTAAAGGGAAGAAGGAGCGACTGCACAATGTTAGAGGTAATTTCTATATCATATGACAGGTTTCTTGTGCTCCTATGTCACGATCAACAAGAGTTTCTGCAAGGAATTTGCGGAATGCAGATGTTGCTGGGTCAAGATTGGGTGAAGCGGGTACAATTCTACGTAGCATGTCATGGAATGTTTCGGATTTTTTTCTGCTTTGGATGCATATTTTGCAATATATTTCTGAACAGCGTGGATTGAGAGTACTGGTTGGAAATCAATGTTCGCACGCCAGATAGATAGGATGGTAGGGTTATGGGTATTTAGTCGATCATCATTACGAGCGGGAGTGTATGTTTTTTGGCCATTGGAGTCAATGAACAAGGAGGAATGTGCATGTAATTCCCAAGGTGCTTTATATTGGCATTCGAATGACAAGCCTTTTTTCCTCAGGCATGTGTTTTCAGTGAATTTTGTGTGCCTTTCAATGTAATTGATAAGTTGGACATAATCATTGAAAGGATTGTTTCTAAGAATATCTGACGTAGACAATAAGCAAGGGTCTTCTACATTTGTTTGAGAAAATGATTGGTTAGAAATTGTAGAAAGCCGAGGGTTCCAAGCTGATATGTATTTGTTGAAGAATTTTTTAGCACGATCAACTGCATCTATGTGATCCCAATTAAGAGTCTCCATATCAGGTGCATTTTGTATCCAGAGGAACCCATGGATGTGCGCTGATCCTCTATGTTGCCATTCATACCTGCGAAGGATGTTTTTTTTTTAGAAAATTTTGAAATAGAAGGAGCTTGATGTATAGGAAACTATGGAAGTAATGTGGTAGAGTAGATACCTGTACCAGTAGTCTTTTGTTTGCAATTGTTTCTCCAATATAACTTCACTAAATATTGTGAATCTATGGTGCATATATAGCGATGTTAAGTGGGGGTTAGAGATAATGTAATCATTTCTCCATTTGTGTTGTACTGCAACATCAGGAGGTGGAATCCTAGGCATGATTGCATGAAGATCAGGCCATTTTGTATCAGCTGCACTTAATGTGAAGAAGAATGTTGGGCAACCGAGTTGAGATATCATGTCTGTCAGTTCATTTTTAGCTTTGTGCCAAAAAGATCTTGTGCCACGTAGAGAGCTACCGAAGCGCATCACTTGTTCTGCCAATTTGTCGTCTGGAAATTGTTGTAATCGAATGTTCAATTCTTGGATTGATGTTGGGAATCCATCTCCAATGTTTTTTTTTACAAAGAAGGATGTTGTTGCTTGACTGCGATGACGCATCATCAGATTGTAGATGTAGTAGCGGAAGCGAGGGTGCTTGCCGAATCTGTTATCATGGTAATGCAGAAGATGAAGTGTGTATTCATGTAATTGCACTGTCTTTATTCTTGGTTGATTAGATAGTGAAACTCCTATGGGGAATAGCGTTGGGAAAGCCATAGAGAGTAGACCTTCTGTGTTGTATTCATTGATTGGAGATAAGCTTATTGGTGGCCATTGGATTGTAGTAGCAAAATGGTGGTTCTATGATTGTAAATAATGTCGTATTTCTTGGATTTCTGTATTTCTATTAGGTATAGTTGGAATGAATGATGATATATGATCTGGGTATTGCTCTATGGAATCTTCAGTAAGGGAAATTGGTGTTTCGATTTACAGTTGGGAAGTTGGATCTGTGGTATTGGAATGGTGAAGGGATGAGGAGATATCGGTTGGGAGTTCTGGTAAGGATGATAGTGCATTGTTATCAATGCAAGCATTCCTATAGTAAGGATCATTTCTCAATTTGTATTCTAATGTGGCGAGAACTAGATGTCTACTTACAATGCAGTCATAAGCTTGACGGTCATTACTTTGACGAGTAACGATTAAAATATCCAAGTCTTCAACACGTCGTGGCAACATGCATGCTATTTCTGTAATGTCTTGCGGAAAGAAAATTATGTGGCCAGTGTATTTATACTGGCCACCACGTGCATGTGTTACTTGGAGGATTGGGTTAACCCTATCAATAAGAATTTCTTCTATTTGTGAAAGAGCAGCAAGGACAGGTGGTTGAGGACCAGGGTCCATGTTGTTTGCTAATGAGAAACGGTGAATTTTTTTCAGCCATGCATCTATAGCAACAATAGATTTGGTTTGACATGCGGATATGGATTCCAGGATAGGATTCAAGACAAATGGAGCATGGTGATTTTGGTGCAAGCCTATCAATTCTTGCACGGAATTCACGTTGTGCAGCATTAGTATGAATGTTGTTGAAAGCATGTGTAATGGATGGAGGGGTTGAATGAGGTATGGATGAATTTGTTTGAGAATCATTATCATGAGCGTCATTGAAAGCATGTGGAATGGAGGCTGGTGGCGAATGAGCTTTGGATGAATTTGGTGGAGTGGTTTGCTGAGAAGATGGTCGATTTGTAAAATGGGAAAGAGAATTTCTTTCGGAGTGAGAATGGTTTGATGGTAATTGTGAATTTCCATCGTATGTTGTTGATGATAAATTTTGACTTTTCTTTTGCCTTTTGTTTGTTTCAAAATCTTTGAGGGCTTTCTTAGCATGGTAAGCTGCACGTCGACGTGCATTTATTTGTTCTTTATTTGCTACATAGTATCTTCGCGCACGTTCATCATTAGAAGTAGTAGACATTCCGATAAGTTAATGCACCTACAGGAAAGAGAGATGGAGTGACGATGTTAGTTGGGAAGACAACAACCATGATATTTTATGGAAGGGGAAAAAAGAAATTGAAGTTTACATTTTATTTTTGTTAATATATTATTAGCACAATGTGTTTGAAATGGAGTTTTAGTAATTTCTAGCTGTAGAGGGAGATAATAAGATGTGTAACGAGTTGATAACAATATGTTTGAGATTATATTTAAGTATTTTAAAGATGTATATGAATGTAATTGGACATGTAATGTGTAAAGTTGGTTGATTTGTTAATAGGGAAGAAGTTAAAGTATTGTGAATTACCTTAAATGAAATTATATACAATTAGATGTTTTGTTCGAAGATATATGAGTAAATAGTAAGAGATATGTTTCGAAAGGCATATGAAAGAATATTGTTTATAAACGTATTTTTAGAATAAGATAATACAAATTATAAATAAGGCAAGAGTACTTGTAATCATATTTATCTATGATATTGAGATTTTATTGATTGCTTGAAGGATGTTGTTGCATTCTATTGAGAATTGCAAGGTCTCTTCTTTGATGATAACACATTTCAAGCGTGGTATGTCTCTAAATGTTTCTGTCTTCACTGATAGTGTGAAGATGTGGTCTGTCCACAGTGCTTTGGAGACAATTTCTTTTATTACATTAGGATCCTCGGATAACAAATAGAAGTCCTTTGCATTAACTCCAAGAATTGTAGATGCTACGTCTTCAAAAGCAACTGTTGAAAGCAACTGACCAGTGTGATCTTGTACATCTATCTTTAGTAAGTATCTGTAATCACAGTCAGTTACTTCGGTGTTGCATTTAGGGCAATACCATGTCTTTGCATTCTTTGGAATAAGTTTATTCATGCATTTTTTCTTATCAACAATAGATGGGCATGATAGGTAGTACAAATTGTCCATGTATACTTTTTTTATTGTCCCCTTGACTTGGTAGAATGCAGGTATATATGAGGGGATGATATTGTGAATATCCGCAATCGTTAGTTTGTTGGGTTGATGGCCAAAATAGGGTGAATATTTTTTTGTCAGTGATGTAGAAATTGTAGTGGAACCTTCTTTTCTAAACCATGACTTTAGGATATTAGCCTCTTCAATGTCAGGATCTACAAGAATAATTGATCTTGTTGTAGTATCGACATTTTTCCCATTGAATTCAGCAACACGAGCGGACTTGATTGCTATGATGGGATTATTTCCTATAGCACATAAGTTGGAAATTTCTTTTGATACTCCATCAAAATTATCTCCCCAAAAGATTGCATCCATGTTATATCCAGACATGTCTTCAAGATTTATTGTTTGTTTCGTAACTTCTGAGCTATCTTTTCTATGTATGGTGCATGGATTGGAAATTCTAGTAACAATACCAAGAACATCAATAATTGAGTTGACGTTTGTTGTTCTGATATCATTGATTGATTTTATATTGAAATGCACCGTTGGCTTGGATCTTCTTTCATTCGCAACATGATCAACTGTAGATGTAGCATTTAACAAAATTTCCCACTCATTGTTTAAGTGGTTGTATTGTTTTTTAGCCATTTTCACATTGCCTTTTGAGACAATGTACATATTTCCAACTTGGATCTTATCAAAGAAAGAATCAGCAACATTGTTGAAACATGTAATGTGTATTTCCCCACCTTTTGCATCGTAGAGGTTGAAGCCAAACACTTTACCAGGACCATATTGATTTTGAAATTGTCGAAGAGGTGTCTTTCTTTGAACATATCCTTTTATGCACCAGTTTGAATGGTAAGGGTTTATTGCTTTGATTGGAATTTGGACTGGTGTAATGGATGCAGTAGGAATGTCTGAAACGGTGCAGTACCTTTTCGACAAAGGTTGTTGTTTCGATGACGATGGATCTTCTTCTTGAGAAGTGATGGGGATACTCAATTTTTTGGAATACCAAATAAAGGTGCAGATGTAGTACAAATTTCAAAGTCTAGTAGCGTTATAGACCTACATGGTAAATGATAGTAATAAGAGAAATTGTTAGAGTGAAAAGTGATATGAAGGAAATATGTAAAGTTTAAGTAAAAATTTTGTAACAAACTTACATTGATGGACCAATAGTTGACGTAGTCCAATTTTTGACATGTATAATTGAACGTTTTTGAAGCAAGCTTCTTTCTACGAGGTCATTGTAAGTTATCGGAAGCATAAGGCGCTTCATATGTGTGCCATCAGAGATGGCAGTGCAGTATCATACTATTGAACTTTGCATTGATGCAATACGTTCAAGTTCAACGATTTGTAAAAATGGTTGAATATCACTTTTCCCCGAAAGCATGGAGGAAATAGCATTTTCAGTAAGATTTGTTGCCATTTTCTGAAAAGGAATATAAAAGAATAATTAAAATTGTTTATATGTCGTTTTCAGTTAGATGTATAATTACGGTTCCTATAGAACTACATGAGAAGTTAAAGAGAGCCGAAGTGGACCATTGTTAGGTAGATGTAAGTTAAAAATTAATAATGTAAGTGATTTAAAAAAATATGCCTATATGTAAAACTAGTGTTTTTCCTGGAAATCATGGATGAAGTTATAGTTATTGCTTGAAAAGTTAGTTTTTGTAAATTAATCTAAATTTTAATATATAAAAATTAAGGATAATTTGTATATAAATATTAGTTAAATTAAAACTAATGATTATGTTGAAGATAAAAACTAAATCATAAAAATGTTGATGGTGTTAGAAATAATGTTGTACAATACATAGGAAAATAGTATTTCTTCAGTTTATTAGTATCAAACTGTAATTATTATTCAAAGTCTCAAAATAAAATTTAGATTAAGTAATTCAACTAACAATGGACCTTAAGGATAACCTAAAACTTAGTCCAAATCTTAAGTTGTAATAAAGATAATGATGGTGTTAGAAAGAATGTTGTACAATACATAGGAAAATAATATTTCTTCAGTTTATTAATATGAAACTGTAATTATTATTCAAAGTGTCAAAATAAAATTTAGATTAAGTAATTCAACCAACAATGGACCTTAAGGATAACCTAAAACTTAATCCAAATCTTAAGCTATAATAAAGATAATGTTAAAGCTATATTTTAAAATGATAGCTTATTTTCTGAATTTGGCATATAAAATGTTGAAACAATGAAAACAGAACTTAGGTTTTTGACATTATAAAAATGTATGAAATTGATGTTTTGTCATCAATTCATGTAATATTGAAATTTCATACCAACTATCATGTCCATATTTAAAATTGAAATTTTGACCAAACTATCATATTTTCTCTCTCAAATATAGTATTCTCGCTAATGTAGTAATTGTTATTTAAGGATGGCAGTAGGCAGCCAAAGCCCATTGAAATAGGAGACATTACTCTTTAACAATATAGAGACAAAATCCATAATTCATAAATATAGAAGTCATTATTGGTTTTCAAAATCCATAAATATGGAAGACATTATTGGTTTTCAAATTCCATAAATATGGAAGACATTATTGGTTTTCAATAAAGATAAATGATACCACAAAATTCCCATCATCCTTCCTTTTCTTTTCATCTCGTAAAAAGTTGATCAATTGTAAAATGGCTTTGGAGAATTGGGAAGGATAAATCTATGGAAGCATAAGTAAGCCAAGGTGTCTTATATCAGGTTTACCGAACTATAAAAGTGGCAGTGAAAGGAAAGGTTTCAAAGTACAGCACTTCCTAATAACTTGGTTTAAAAGAATTGATCCGATTCACTACTGTCTTAATGTTCACTTACTTGAACCTCAGAAGAATATTGTTTAGCTTGCATTCTACAAACACTTGGACTCATTAGTCTCCACACAATATCCCTGTACGTAGAAAGACATAATTGGAATACTTTTGAGACGTGATTTTAGCACTACTGTTGGAAAGTTTGCAGGAAACTTTGATGTCCAGTCGAGGGTACTACGGAAATTGTCTGCTGAGTTTGGAGATATTTTTCTATTTTCCTGTTGCAGTAAGAGTGATATGGTGAGAGAGCCTTTCTAGAGGATTTTTCGGTCATGTCTTGACTCTCCAGATGTAGAGTCAGGGTTTGTAAGGCAGCAACACACATGCTTGCATCAGATCAGGGTTTGTAAGGCAGCAACACACATGCTTGCATCAGAAATCTGTTGCTATCAATAGAAGTGGTTGTAACATTCCAAAATCTTGGAGAAGAAACTTGGAGCTGTTGCTGGGCTCGAAATAAACATGGTCTGTGCTTATTGAGGTGTTGGGCACATGATTTTGTTTGCCATTTGTTCAGGCGCAATGAGGAAAGTACCTTTAGAATGAACAAATGGGTATGGCATCAAATGTGTAATAGCAGCAAACTAGCAATGGATTCAATTTTTAAAAGAGAAAATTTCATCCTACGCATGAAGGTCTTGTAATCCCGCGCTCAGGATACACCATAACACAAACAATTCTGGAGATTCGTATTTATTGATCTAATCATAAAGGGAAGGCCAACCTACCTCAGTATACATTAGGGCTGACCTATATTTTGTCATTGGAAGAGCGCATATATAAACCTTGTGTGCCTCATTCAGGATAATCAAGAACTGAGTAAGGTTATTTAATATGACTAAAGCTAGCAGTGAGGGAAACTGTATAAGAAGCAACAACAAAGCATACTTTTTGGAATTATTTCTCCACACATAGAGGATACTTAAAAAAAAAATTCCATGAATACTTCTGAGTTGCGCTTCATTAGTAAATAAATATGTCCTTATGTGGTATGAAAACAATCTAATTCAGGCTATATATGTGACAGCAAGACCATGAACTGGTTGGAAGTCAAAATTTAGGTTTCCTCTGTCCTTTTCTGGGCAGCAAAAAAACTCAATTACATGAAGAGCACCTTTCAAGGGATATTACAAGCATCGAATTAGCATTTTTCAATGTAAAATCATTTAGAAATTATTTAGACAAGTTGAGCAACTCCCAGGCCATGCAGATTTGAAGAAAAATGTCTATATCTGGTGGATGTTTATAGTATTTGTAAATATTAAAGACTATCCAATAAGATAATGGATGATTTGACTTCTTACTTCTTAATATTTGTTGTATCCACCATTAACCCATCATTGGGATAGCCTCATATATGAGCTTTGATTTGACCTCACTGCCCAATAGAAAGATGTTAGCCTCTGATTCTTCTATTCATTTTATTTTCTTAATTCTTTGAAAACTCTTTTTGTTAGAATTTACTCTTCATATCACATTTCCTCTCATTGCCTAAAATCTCAGCAATCCTATCCTAGGGAAGCCTCCCTTGATTCGGGGAGAGGTAGCTTAAAGTGTAAAGGAGAGAGGATGAGCTGATAGTGGCCTCCCTCTTACTTACATGAAAGATTTTCTTGAGCTTTAGGACTTTATGGCAAACAATGAAGGTTTGTGTGATAAAAAGATCTAATGAAAGTGTTTCAACAATGCAGTTCTGATATATATATATATATATATATATATATATATATATATATATATAGTTCTATTTTTTTTTTAGATAACTACATCAATGCAAACAATTCTGCCTTGCTGAGCACTTTGTATGGTTGTTGGTTTAGCACCCATTCATTCTTCATTGATCTGAAACCCTAAGTATATGATGTCAAATGAGGGCTCTTTTCAACCTTCGACAACTCTCTCAAAGCCTTTACTTCTATGATAAGTCTCTATCCTTGAAAGAATTCTGGTATTGACTGCTAGAAACAATTTGCTGGAATTTTAATAAATCCTCTTTCATGGCTCTCTAAATCTTTCTCTGATGCTTTAGATTTACAGGAAGTCTGGTCAATTCTAGGTCTTCAATCTTCGTTTTCGCTGCGCCACTCTGATTCCTTCCATAGGTCAGAGTTAGCCTCTAATTCCTCGTGCTCTGTTTCTATCTCTGTTTCTAGTTGTAGGGTGAAATTGGTAGCACAATTATTATAATTAGTTCAAGATTTACACTAGAATTATGTTTAAAATATTATTATGACATTGGCTTTAAATACTCTGATGTCATAAGGGCAATGCTTACTCTGATGTCATAAGGGAAACGCTTATGATTTTTAAGACAAGATATGATCTACAACATGGTACATATGGATTTTAGATGGATTTGGGGGTTCATAGAGAACATTCTGGTCTGTTTGTTTATCAGTACGAAATAAACAAACACATTCATTCAGGCACGAACACTAGGAATAATTCATTTCAGAAATATTCATTTGTTAATATGGAACAAAAGTGTTGAGATAATTCATCCTACGCATGAAGGTCTTGTAATCCCACGCTCAGGATACACCATAACACAAACAATTCTGGAGATTCATATTTGTTGATATAATCATAAAGGGAAGGCCAACCTACCTCAGCATACATTAGGGATGACCTATATATTTTCATTGGAAGAGCGCAGATATAAACCTTGTGCGCCTCATTCAGGATAATCAAGAACTGAGTAAGGTTATTTAATATGATTAAAGCTAGCAGTGAGGGAAACTGTATAAGAAGCAGCAACAAAGCATACTTTTTGGCAGTATTTCTCCACACATAGAGGATACTTAAAAAAAATAATTCCATGAATACTTTTGAGCTGCGCTTCATTAGTAAATAAATCTATCCTTATGTGGTGTGAAAACAATCTAATTCAGGCTATATATATGACAACAAGACCATGAACTAGTTGGAAGTCAAAATTGAGGTGTCCTCTGTCCTTTTCCGGGCAGCAAAAACTCAATTACATGAAGAGCACCTTTCAAGGGATATTACAAGCATCGAGTTAGCATCTTTCAGTGTAAAATCATTTAGAAATTATTTAGACAAGTTGAGCAACTCCCAGGCCATGCAGATTTGAAGAAAAATGTCTATATTTGGTGGATGTTTATAGTATTTGTAAATATTAAAGACTATCCAATAAGATAATGGATGAGTTGACTTCTTACTTCTTAATATTTGTTGTATCCACCATTAACCCATCATTGGGATAGTCTCATATATGAGCTTTGATTTGACCTCACTGCCCAATAGAAAGATGTTAGCCTCTGATTCTTCTATTCATTTTATTTTCTTAATTCTTTGAAAACTCTTTTTGTTAGAATTTACTCTTCATATCACCTTTCCTCTCATTGCCTAAAATCTCACCTTTCCTCTCATTGCCTAAAATCTCAGCAATCCTATCCTAGGGAAGCCTCCCTTGAGTTAGGGAGAGGCAGCTTAAAGTGTAAAGGAGAGAGGATGAGCTGATAGTGGCCTCCCTCTTACTTACATGAAAGATTTGCTTGAGCTTTAGGACTTTATGGCAAACAATGAAGGTTTGTGTGATAAAAATATCTAATGAAAGTGTTTCAACAATGCAGTTCTGATATATATATATATATATATATATATCTATTTTATTTTTAGATAATTGCATCAATGCAAACAATTATGCCTTGCTGAGTACTTTGTATGGTGGTTGGTTTAGCACCCATTCATTCTTCATTGATCTGAAACCCTAAGTATATGATGTAAAATGAGGGCTCTTTTCAACCTTCGACAACTCTCTCAAAGCCTTTACTTCTATGATAAGTCTCTATCCTTGAAAGAATTCTGGTACTGACTGCTAGAAACAATTTGCTGGAATTTTAATAAATCCTCTTTCATGGCTCTCTAAATCTTTCTCTGATGCTTTAGATTTACAGGAAGTCTGGTCAATTCTAGGTCTTCAATCTTCGTTTTCGCTGCGCCACTCTGATTCCTTCAATAGGTCAGAGTTAGCCTCTAATTCCTCGTGCTCTGTTTCTATCTCTGTTTCTAGCTGTAGGGTGAAATTGGTAGCAAAATTATTATAATTAGTTCAAGATTTACACTAGAATTATGTTTAAAATATTATTGTGACATTGGCTTTAAATACTCTGATGTCATAACGGCAACGCTTAGTCTGATGTCATAAGGGCAACGCTTATGATTTTTAACACAAGATATGATCTACAACATGGTACATATGGATTTTAGATGGATTTGGGGGTTCATAGAGAACATTCTGGTCTATTTGTTTATCAGTACGAAATAAACAAACACATTCTTTCAGGCACGAACACTAGGAATAATTAATTTCAGAAATATTCATTTGTGAATATGGAACAAAAGTGCTGAGATAATACACAGATGAATCGGATTTCTATTTATATCCATAGATCGGACCCCAGTAATGTGTTTTTCATCAAGAGTATTGTATTTGGCAATTGGGAGATATGGTCATGACATGAGAAGCATGAACTTCGAGCGTAGTGACATGAACTTCCAGTAATTCACCAAGGCTAATCTTGTGTCTACTGTCACAAACACTTGGACTAACTAGTCTCCACACAATATCCCTGTACCCTGTAAAGCATTGTTGGAATACTTTCGAGACGTGATGATAAAAATAAAGCATGTACCAGTATCCTTTAATTAATTTGACATATTGTGTGGGTACCTCAAGATAATTGAAAATTGTCTTCAGTAGATTCCTACACCCACATTGGGGATCATTTCTATGACAAGACAACACTCTTTAGAGCTACAAATTTGTGCATTTGTATCACTAACCTTGCCATACAAAACAATGAAATATTCTAGTTGTTGGAATGGCAGAAATGAGACTTCAGAGAAGAACTCAGAATGTAAATTCGAGCATACATGTAGCAAAAATATGTCCTCTGTATGAAAATTTGCAATCAACTTTGAAAGGGCTTGTAGCATAAGAGGTGATTGATACTTACCATAATTAGGTACATGTATTCTGTAACACATGGTGTTACATTTAATAAGCCTTGTAGGCCTTGTAGGTATGGCTCCTGGCACAAATATTATTCCAGTCTGCAGCAATGTACCTTGACAAAATAGATAAAAATAAAGCATGTACCAGCAGCCTTTAATTATTTTGACATATTGTGTGGGTACCTCAAGATACTTGAAAATTGTATTCAGTAGATTCCTACACCCACATTGGGGATCATTTCTATGATAAGACAACACTCTTTAGAGCTACAAATTTTTGCATTTGTATCACTAACCTCGCCATACAAAACAATGAAATCTTCTAGTTGTTGGAATGGCAGAAATGAGACTTTAGAGAAGAACTCAGAATGTAAATTCGAGCATACATGTAGTAAAAATATGTCCTCTGTATGAAAATCTGCAATCAACTTTGAAAGGGCTTGTAGCCTTTCTGCCTGCGTAGCTAAATCTCCAACCACAGTTTGAATCCTTCCTCTAACTGGAAATGGAGGGAAGTAAAGGCTACTTGTCATTAAGATTGTTTGGATCTTACAAACCTCGTTGATGATTTTTGGACTTGGAAGGCACTTGGCATGTTTAGGGAAATTAGAAGTGAAATATTGGGCCAGAAAGTTGACATAAGAGGTGATTGATACACAGGTGAATCAGATTTCTGTTTATATCCATACATTGGACCCCAGTAATGTGCTGTTCATCAGGACTATTGTATTTTCCAATTGGGAGATATGGTCATGATATGAGAAGCATGAACTCCCAGTATTTCACTAAGGCTAATCTTGTGTCTACTATGACTAACACTTGGACTCATTAGTCTCCACACGATATCCCTGTACGCAGAAAGACATAATTGGAATACTTTTGAGACGTGATTTTAGCACTACTGTTGGAAAATTGTCTGCTAAGTTTGGAGATATTTTTCTATTTTCCTATTGCAGCAAGAGTGATATGGTGAGAGAGCCTTTCTAGAGGATTTGTTGGTCATGTCTTGACTCTCCAGATGTAGAGTCAGGGTTTGTAAGGCAGCAACACACATGCTTGCATCAGATCAGGGTTTGTAAGGCAGCAACACACATGCTTGCATCAGAAATCTGTTGCTATCAATAAAAGTGGTTGTAACATTCCCAAATATTGGAGAAGAAACTTGGAGCTGCTGCTGGGCTCGAAATAAACTTGGTCTGTGCTTATTGAGGTGCTGGGCACATGATTTTGTTTGCCATTTGTTTAGGCGCAATGAGGAAAGTACCTTTAGAATGAACAAATGGGTATGGCATCAAATGTGTAATAGCAGCAAACTAGCAATGGATTCAGTTTTTAAAAGAGAAAATTTCATCCTACGCATGAAGGTCTTGTAATCCCGCGCTCAGGATACACCATAACACAAAAAATTCTGGAGATTCGTATTTGTTGATCTAATCATAAAGGGAAGGCCAACCTACCTCAGCATACATTAGGGTTGACCTATATTTTGTCATTGGAAGAGTGCATATATAAACCTTGTGCGCCTCATTCAGGATAATCAAGAACTGAGTAAGGTTATTTAATATGACTAAAGCTAGCAGTGAGGGCAACTGTATAATAAGCAACAACAAAGCATACTTTTTGGCAGTATTTAAAGAGGCCGCTGAACTGGTTCTACATAGATTCTTAACAACATACAACTTATTTCCTGTAGGGCAAGTTTAGCTTGCAATATATGGCCTTTAGAGGAAATCGTTGAAATGTTGCAAATTTGCATACTATGTAGATCAACTCTCAATTAGAGAGAAAGCTTGCTATGAATTTGTAATTACTATGCGTATTATATTTTAAAGATCAATGTTCATGTCCTTTCAATGGAACCTAACCCTCTGTGTCCTGTCAATGGAACCAATTTTTAGCTTAACCATCAAGTACCCAAGGTATAGAAAGCCCTGTAAATAAATATCCCACCCATATCGACATTATTCAATATTCATATCACCAAATAAGGTCTTACCTGCACCGCGCAGACTTGATGTGTCGGGTCTATGCTCTGTGCAGATGACTGGATATCGACCAGCATGACCAACAAAGATTTCTATGATGGATGGGTGTGCTCTGACCTGGTAAAAAATAGACACATTCACTTCGCCCTTTTGCAGCCATCTTAAAATTTATTAAATAAATCTACTTGCTACAGCATCCAGCGAAACGAAGAAAACAAAGTGAACCTTACTATCTCGTCTATTACAGGATCCGACATAGCTGAGAAAGCACTAAAATAAAAGAAATTTTAAATCCTTCAGCAATATCTCGATTTCCATTGTTGGAGCATGCGTACTGGGATGGCTTCAGGGAATAGAAAATGCTGCTAGAACAACTTGGTCCCTACTAAAACATGTAAGCAACCCATAGCCATATGTCTTTTCACTAATTCAGCAGGCTCTCAGGCCATGAAAAACAACACTTTAAAGTATAATAACTCAAACACACAGAACGCCATACCTAACAGCGGTGACGAGCAGTAGAGGCAAATTGGAACAGACTGCAGCAGTCAGCAGCACTCAGAGGCAACGCAGCAGCACTCGCTCAGTAGCAAATTTCTTCAGTTCAGTTCTTCACTGTAACAGACAACAGGAAATGAGATAGATAACAATGAATAAACGAAAGACATTTAAAAGACTATGTCAAAACTACCAGAACAAACTAATAACTACCAATGTTGCTGGTTCTTCCAACTGCGGCTGCAGCTCTCCCTCCTCATTCTTCCAGCTGCCACTTCTCTACAGCAAATGCGGCTCTGTTCTTCCAGCTACCCCTTATCTGCAGCAAATGCGGCTCTGCAGCAAATGACTGACTGATTAATGTTGAAAATTCCATATTAAGGTTTTGGGTTATGTTTGTTTTTTTAAATTTTTTATATCTACAGCTTACCTTTCTTCAATCGTCTAACAAGACATCTGAAGATCACCAATAGTACACATACACAACTAGCAAAGTTGTTTTCAAATAAATACGCCTTACGGTGTAAAGATATAATATATAATGTAATTTTTTTTAGTAAATGACAAAATAGTTTATTATTTTTTTACTGAGTATATTTTTAGACCAAAGTTTAATTTTATATTTGAAGAGTTAGCATTCTTAGAATTAGGGAGATTTTATCGAAGACCATTTCAAAATAGAAATATGGATTCTTGAAAGACAGATCCATTCATGATGTTATTGCTATTGCATAGGAAGTTTTACACTCCATGCACGGGCGGAAAAAGGAAGCTCTTATATTGAAAATCGATCTCCTTAAAGCATACGACAACACTGACTGGTCATATATTCGCCTACTTCTGCTGAAGGCCAGTGCTCCCATGGGGGCCATTCAATGGATTGTGGGTTGCATTTCTTCGATTAGATATGTTGTTATTATTAATGGGAAGCCTACCTCCTTCTTCGGTGCTGAACGTGGTTTGCGGCAGGGCTGTGCCCTATCACCCCTCATCTTCATCCTTCTCATGGACAGTTTCAATTTCCTTACAAAGATGGCAATGCATGCTGGATACATTGATGGTTTCTCCTTTTCTAAATCTGTGAGTATCTCCCACTCCTTATTTGTTGATGATATGCTTATTTTTGGGAAACTTATTAGAAATCATTGGTTTTACATACACTTTTTGCTCATCTGATTTGCTGCTGCCACCGGCTTATGTATCAACAAGGAAAAATATTTTCTCATTTATAATTTTGGGGATGGGGGAGAAATCTCCTTTATTGCTAATTTTCTTAGGGTGCAAACAAGATAGGCATCAGATGGTTTTCTTTATCTTGGCTTTAGAATCAAACCATGTGGTTATAATATTAAAGAGAGGATTTGGCTGGTTGAGAAATTCAAACACAAAATCTCGAGATCGACCCATAAGTGGTTATCTCTTGGCGACCGATTTATTATGATTCAAGAGGTTCTGGCCCAGCTCATTATTTAATGGGGTCATCTCTATTACATTCTGGAGAGTATCATTTCTCAAATCAATGCTGTCATAGCTCGTTTTTTATGGGGTGGGACTAATATGCAAAATAAGTATCACCTTTATAAGCTGGAGATATTATTTTTCCCGAAGAATCTGGGAGGGTGGGGCATTCTTAACACTCAAGATTTTAATTCGGCTCTGCTTGTTAAATCCTTGTGGTGTGCAATTCACAACAAAGGGATCTGGTCGGATATCATTTCATGCAAATATATTTCGAATGACCATGTGCACTTAATTTATTGTCAACAATTTATATTTCCGCGCTCCATGTCGGCTATATGGATTGGATTCAAAAAGATCATACATATCCTTGCTGGGGGTCTGGCATGGAGCTTTGGTAATGGAGATATGATTCTTCTAAGTAGGGATAAAATCTATGGCTTGTCAGATGTTCCGGTCATCAATAACTAGTTGTTACGTAAATTATCACATAGGGGTATCTATTATTTGTCTTAGGTGATACTTTGTTGGGAATATAGTGCGCCTGTCATCAATTTGGCCTATCAGGACAGGATGTTGAAGAATGGTTGAATTACAAAATGCATATTTAGACTGCCATTTTATCCCTCTGTAATGATGGGGACAAACTGGTTTGGGCTGGAAACATGAAGAATGATGCTCTGGTGGTTAAAAACATATACTCCTATATTAATCTTTTTCATATTATGGACTACACTTCTACTGTATTTGAGAAGTTCTGGCATAGGAAGATTCCAACTAAAATCCTTCTTTTTGGTTGGCTGGTATGGAAGGAGAAGATTCTAACATGGGATGGTCTCAAGAGACGGGGAATGCATGGAATGGGTAGATGTGTTTTCTGCCTTAACTATGATGAATCGACAGATCACTTATTTTTTACATGTCCCAGGGTTGCTCACATTTGGCACCTGTTCAGTAAATATCTTATCAGGCCATCATGGTCTCCGAATAACTTTATTGATGCGGCGCTTCGCTGGGATCAAGTGAGGGGGCAATTTCAATCATTGTCTTTCTTCTTCATATGGTAAATTTGGCGGGCCAGAAATCGGTTCATATTTGATAGTATTCCTATTATAATTCCTCATATCTATAATGTTATTTTGAGTTGTATTAGCGATAAGGTTCCTACTATGGATCTTGTTATTGATGGATCCAGAAGGATTCGACCCCATCCTATCTCCCTTCCAGCTATTTTCTTTGATGGTGCATGTTTGGATGGGATCATGGGATGTGGGGCTTGGATCAAGTTATCACAGACTGAGAGGATCCATATTTGTTGGAATGGGCACAAACAACTTGGCAGAACTAATGGCTCTTTGATGTGGTTTACTGGCTCCTTGCAATCTGGGACTGGATCAAGTCTTCATCTATGGTGATTCTAAGCTTGTTATTGAGGCCATTCTCGGTCACTCCTCCCCTTCCTGTATGGCTTCTCATAGATGGTTCAAGAGGACTAGATACTTGTGGGCGAAATTGAACTACCCTCCACTGCTGCATATATATAGAGAAAACAACACCAGGGTGGATGGTTTATCAAAAAAAGGATTGGGTATGGTTTATGGTATATTGCAGGTGGCACACTACAGAGTCAATATTATAGTTTGGACAAATAACATTCCCATCCCATGATTATATGCTTTTCGGATATGCCGGATTAGATGTCAAGCGAGTCTGTTTGTTTTTTGATTTTTTCTAGCAATCGTGCCTTCTTCATTTTATTCCTTCTTTCTCTTGGCTACAAGAGAGCCTGTTAATATTCTGGAATAGAGTGGGTTGCGGGTGCTGAAGGATCTCTCCTAAAAGCGAGCCATACCACCCCTGATGTTGCTGCGGTGGATTCCTTCTATGCAGTACTTGAATTGGCTAAATGTGCACCTTTTTGTGTGGCTGGACAGTACTATTTTGATGTTTATTTGATATTGTACAACTCCTGTCCATGATTTCCTGGTCTTTTATCTCTTCATTTTTGCATATGGAGAAATTTTTATATAATTTTGTCAGTTTTTGTTTGCTAGGAGATATAGGTGTTATATGTAAAGGGTATGGGTTTCAGGATTACACACTTTTCCTTTCTTATAGCCAATGTTGATTCATCTTTAGGGAAGTGCTCTACTCAACACTTCTTATGTTGTTGAATACTTTTCCTTTCTTATGGCCAATGTTGATTTATCTTTAGAGAAGTACTCTACTCAACACTTCTTATGTTGTATGATGTACTATTTTGTTTATATATATATAACTACGTTTTTTTCCTTCTGGAAAAAAAAGGCCAAGATGTTCCATGTGATGGATCTGGAATTACTATATCAAGGATATAATATAAAAAATATAATTTTATTTAGTAACTCAGAAAATAGTTTATTGTTTTTTTATTGGATTTTATTTTTTAAAATAAAGTTTAATTTTGGATTTGAAACGTGAGCATCTCTAAAAGAAAGTCGACTCTCACAACTAAATCAAGATGTTTCGATTTTTGATAAATTATTAATTTTAAGTTGTAAATTGCGAAAATTTATCATATTTTTTTCAAAATTATATAATATAATTTTATTTAAAAAAATATAATTTTAAAATATGTATATTTTCCATTTTATGATGGAAACAACTTTATCTTATTCATATCTGTAGAGGAGAAAAAAATTGGCAAAGGCAAAATTTTAATTTCATTTTTTCTCGATGAAAAGTTAATATTTAATATTTTATTATTATTATTATTATTATTATTATTTTAATTTAATATAAATTGATTAAATTGGTTTAATTATATTAATAAGTGTTTTTTTTTTTAAATAGAATTTTTATAATTTTAATTTAATTAATAATTAGATGGTAAGAATTTAACTATTTGAAATACTTTTAGTAATAATTATAAATATAACATTGAGATTTATTTTAAAGTAATTATGTTTTTTTAAGTTTCAATTTACTTAAAAAAATGTTGTAAAATTAGATTAAATTTAATTATATTTAAAGTAATTTTATTAAGAAATAAGTTATGATTTTTTGGGCATGTGGTATTGATAAGCAATGGTATTGGCCCATGGTAATGTAACAAAGCCTATTCAAAATTTAAGAATCTCTATGGTAAAGTGGGAGTATATCTCCATGGTTAAGAATCTTGTTACATGTTTTTTTTTTTTAATGTATGTATATTTAACTCATACATTACTTGTTTTAATAATTAATAATAATAATAATTTAAAATAAAGTTATAATTTAGTTAATTCTATGATTTTTTAAATTTAGACCGTGTGAGATGCATAATGAGCTAAGTGTTTTGATACCTATCAGCCAACAATTTAATTTATATGGATTATCCAGTAATAATTTATATAGATTCTCTTTTATGGCATGTATTATGTACCAACAACTTACTAGGAATTTATGACTTAGATTCCACTAAGGTGGGCTAATCTAGGTCAAACCCATGTTCAAACCTAGTGGTTGCCACTATAACACCATCAAAGTTACCTAAAGTGCAACTGAATGTGATTTCATACATGTACCACAAAAGAGGAAGTATATAACCATTATGATCAAACCAATTTGTCTCAAACATGTAAGAGTGATTGTGGAAATTACCAAAGGTGCAAGTGAAAGTGATACCAACTTATCTGAAACTAGAGATTATGGAAGTTATCAAAGGTGCATGTGAAACAAACTTGCCTGGGGATTATGGAAGTTACCAAAGGTGCACGTGAAAGTGATTTGATCCACTTACCAGAAAAGAGGAAGTATATAATAATTACCATCAAATCAATTTGTCTCAAATTAGTAGGAGGGATTATCAAAGTTACCAAATGTGTAAGTAAATGTGATTTCAAATATGCACCACAAAAGGGGAAGTGTATAATCATTATGATCAAACCAATTTTTCTCCACAAAAGGGGAAGTATATAATCATTATGATCAAATCAATTTGTCTGAGACTCATACTTTTGTCTCAAACTCGTAGGAGAGACTATGGAAGATACCAAAGGTGCACATGAATGTGATTTCACACACATGGCAGAAAAGATGAAGCATATAGCCATTATGATGAAACCAAGTTGTCTCAAACTTGGATGGATTATGAAAGTTACTAAAGGTGCACCTGAATGTGATTTCACACATGTACTATAAAAGAGTATATAACCATTACGATCAAACCAATTTATTTTTCTTAAACTCATAGGATGGTTATGGAAGTTACCAAAGGTGCAAGTGGGTGTGATTTTACACATTGGAACAAAAGAGGAAGTATATATGCATTACAATCAAACCAATTTGTCTCACATTCGAAGGGATTATGGAAGTTAACAAATGTGCACCTGAATGTGATTTCACATATGTACCATAAAAAATTATATAACTATTACGATCAAACCAATTTATTTTGGTTCAGGTGAAGGCATGTGCCAAAAAAGAGAAAGCATATAACCATTACCATCAAACCAATTTGCCTCAAACTTGTAGTGGAATTTACCGAAGGTGCATGTGGATGTGATTTCATGCATGTTCCATGAAAGTGAAAGTACATAACTGACTTAAACAAAAACTTGGGCGGGATTATGGAAGTTACCAAAGGTGCACATGAATGTGATTTCACATATTTACCATAAAAGAAGAAGGATATAACCATTAGGATCAAACCAAATTGTCTCAAACTAGTAGGAGGGATTATGGAAGTTACCAATGGTGCACGTGAACATGATTTCACACATAACACAAAAGATGAAGTATATAACCATTACGATCAAACCAATTTTTCTCAAACTAATAGGAGAGAGTATGGAAGTAACCAATTATCTAGATATAGTCATTCATATTTAAAAAATAAATTACAAAATAGGTGCATGTAATTTCAGACATGTGCCACCCAAGAGGAAGTATGCAACAAAGTATCTAAGTAGGCCATAATTTGGCCGTAAAAATTTGCATAATTCTCTGAAAATACGCTTGAAATTTTTGGAAATCTAGGTTATAATTGTCAAACTATAGAATTTTAGGTGCCCTGTGGGTTTTTTTGGCATTGAAATCTATTTTTACCTTCAAAATCAATATCGAAACACTTCTAGATCAAGAGTTTTCATAATAAAATAAAAAACATTAGATTATGGTGAAAATGCTACAGTAGGGGGGGGGAATTGTGGCCTAGGTAGACAACTACCATTTCGACAAAATCAAAGGAGATATTATGAAAAAATAAAAAACATATGAGTAATGCAAAGGATTACATGAGTGAGTTTCTCAAAGAAAAAATTTAAGAAACTACATAATATGTGCATGTGAATGTGATCTCAAACATATACCACAAAAGAGAAAGTATATGACCATTATGAGCAAACCAATTTGTGTCAAGAAAATTAGTAAAATCCACTTCCATGATGCTCCAAAATAGGTGTATCTCGCTATGATTTCAGGCACATCCACACCACACATGCCACAAGGGAGGAATTACATAATCATTGTGATAAAACTAGCTTGTGTCAAATTTATATGAAAGATTATATGAAAAAAAACAAGTAAATAAATAAAAGACAATTCCAAGATGCTACAAAAATAAATGTATCCCATTTTGATTTCACTTGCACACACAATATGTGCCACAAAGAAGTGTTATATAATAGTTATGATCAAACCATTGTGTCATAGGGAGGAATATGGAGGAAAAAAAGAGGGAATATGGAGGAGAAAAAGAAGTAAATAAGTAAAAGATAAGGACAAAAGGCCACAAAATTTAATTAAGCTTTAAGTACATAATAGATACACAAACATCAACCGTTTTGATTTCAATTTGTTCTTTAACATTGATTTAAAGAACAAATTATAGAAAAGGTTGAAAATACCTAAGATGGTAGTATTGTTTCTAAAACATTAATAATGGTAGTAATGGTGCTAGAACCTAGGGTGAGAGGCATGCACAAGAAAAATATTGCATAAAAACAAATCACATCTAAAAATTGGTGGAAAAAGATCAAATAAATACATAAATCACTCATAACAAGTTGTTTGGAAGGAAAAAAAACATCACCCTTAAGAGACATTATGAGTTAAAACATAATGATACCTAATAGAATTAGATATACAAGAGCATTAAATTTATTGGAAAAAAAACATTGCATTAATATGCCTTTTATTAAATCAACCAATATAAGTTAAAAGAGATGAAAAGAAAGTCAAATAAATTTTATTAGGAAGTGATATGAATTAGAAAATGTAGAAGAAGATAATAACCAATAATTCATATAAAATAAAAAAATAAAAAATATAATGAAAACAATATAATAAAAATAAATAACAATTTTATATTAACAACTTTAACAATAATAACAAATTATATATATATATATATATATATATATATATATATATATATATGTATGTATGTATGTATGTATGTATGTATGTATGTATGTATGTATGTATGTATGTATGTTTCAAAATAATTTAGCAAAAATTAATGATAGTTTATTGGGCCAAGAGACCCTCTGCAACATAATATGGGAGAGATGTCTACGACACAGTATGGGAGAGATGATGTCATGAGATGATGTCATGTAACGTTATATTTATAAAATTTAAAAAAAAAAATTACTTGAGGAAAAAGTCTATTTTCTTCAATATTTAATATGGAGTAAAAAGATAACTTATTTTTTACTACTAGGAAAAATGTATTTTCTTCATTACTTAATATGGGGATGACAGGAAATAGGATTATTGATATTACATGATGTGTAACTTATTCTAAGTTCATGTGATATTAAAACAAAAGTACCTTAATAACAAAAAAATATTTTAGTGTCAACCATAAGTGAAATATTTCAAATATTAAATAACATAATTTAAATAATTTAAATTAAAAAAATTCTTATATTTTCACTTTCCATAACTAGGGAGATGTGCAATTTATTTCAATAAGCTAGTTGAGTACAATATTTTAACATGAAACTTATTTAAAGAGAGAAATATTCAGAGAATTCTTATTCCATTAATAACTACTTTTATAATTCAATGTATGACACATGTTTGTAATTCCTTCATTGCTTAATATGGATTTGATATCTAATATTTTAGAAAATATTAATAATAGAAATAATTAAATGTATGCATATAGGAAAAAAATATGAGGGGCATGTTTTAACTTTTTAATGTGGAGAACATGAATTATAAATAAAATATTTCAATACCAACTACATATATATTATAACATCCTAGATCCATCTTAATTATGAATCTTTTCACTCTAAAATATATTTGAATCTCAAGAAATTTGATCCCCTTAAACACTTGGTACATCCAGAGTTAAGATGGATCTGGGCTGATTTAAGAAAATGATACGAACATCAAAAAAAAATTGATAATAAAATCAATAAAATAATTCATCTAATTAATATATATATATATATATATATTCTCACATTAAGAAAAGGTTTGTTATTCTCACATTAATTCATTGTTTTATAAATGAATCCAAAGCAAGGCCATTTTTTGAATCCAGAGCAAGGCCAATTTTTCTCAGGGTTAAAGAGTCAAGTCTAAGTGAAGTCTCCAAAACCAACCATGACCGTATTCACGGGGTACCTTCCACCCTCCCTTCTCCTCCACTACCACCTAATCTAGCCTTCCAAGATTTGGTCAATGTAGCCCCAACAGTCAAATGTCCAAAACCCTCACATTTTGTGAATAATATGGACCTATTCCAAAGATCCAAGTATGCTCAAATAAATCCCAAAGTATGCCATTATGCTTTCTTGAAAAAGACCTAATTGGTTAGTTCATGGGGATCTATCCTTCCCCAAGAACATTGAACTAGTGGGTGGAGAAAAATTGGAAATCACTTATAAAATGCCACATCTCGACCTATTTCTGTAGAAGAAGATTCTTCTCATTCTCGCTTGAAAGGAAAGAATACCAAGATTTAATATTTAAAGGTGGCCATTCCTCATGGGCACCCAATGGCTATATTTGGATACATGGAATCCTTATTTTAATTTATAAAATGATGTCCCGAAAATGGTTACAACCTGGGTAAAGTTCCCTCGCATTCCCCTCCGTTTTTGGAACAAATAATCCTTTAGAAACATTTATAACATGTTCAAAAATACATAGAGAAAGTTGAACTGAAGGGATACATGTGTGCATGTGGTCGAATATACGTGGAAATTGATCTAGAGAAGGGTTTGTCAGAAGAAGTACAATTTACCCTTGACAACTAGACCTTTATCCAACTAGTGGACTATGACCAACTACCTTTGAAATGCAATAATTACCAGTATTATGGCCATTTTTCAAAAAAAATCCCAAAAGGAGTGGATGGGGAAAAACAAAAAGAAGAGGGAGACCAATGGCAAGCCCAAAAAAGAGGAAGAGGAATGAAAAAATATGGATAGAAATGTATGCAAGGTGCCTAAGAAATACGAATCCCCCACACCCTCAGCGCCCTCGTGAAGCTCAATGCACAACCTAGGGGCTGCATACAGGCAAAAATCACCCCTAGTATCACAACCAATTCACCCCCCTTGATAACGAAGGTTCATGAAAAGAAGGGAAATATGAGGAGTTCATAGGGCATGAGATGCATGTTCAAAAGAAAGAATCGCCCAAAAAAGTCGATGAAAAAATTCCAAAGCTAGAATATATTCCAATTAAAGTAGATTAAGGAGAAGGGAAATAATCAAAATATGTGGAATATTTCTTATCCCCCGCCGCAACCAGAGATAATCCTAATTTTTTATCTTCGATTGATGATCGATCTAAAGATGAGATGAAAAAATAAGTTCAACATACTCAAAATAATGGGAGAGTAGGAAGGAGGACTAATTGTGAAGTAAGGATGTAACATACAGATTGGGACAAAGAAAGAGGATCCCAAATTATTATCAAATCCCTGGATTTGAAAAAACAATGAGGCCCAAGGAAACAAGGATTCACAAGTGCTCATATATATGGGAGATTAAAATTTGTTAGTAAATGATGATTGTTGTCTGCTAGAATTGCAGGGGGTGGAGAAGTGAGAAAAGGAAGTCTGAATCAAAATTTTAATCAGAGAAGAAAATCCCCAAATTGTCTTTCTCTAGGAGACGAAGAATCCATCAACAAAATTAGAATAACATGGAGAGGTAGCAACACCTTTTCTATTAGGTAAAAGGCTCCAGCATCTAGATAATTAGGTATTTTATGGTAGTCAACACTATTTAATATAATAAAGGAGTAAAAATAAAACCAGTGGTTGGTTATGAGCCTTCTGCATGTTCCACCCATAAAATTATGCGATATGATCAATCTCTACTTGACAATAGCCTATCCAAGTAAGGTTTGATGTTGGTATTCATTGATGAATTTAAAATAAATCCTTCCAAGAGAAATATGCATCATTGGTGGTGACTTCAACACCACAATGCATCGATGGGAAAAGAAGGGTGGATCTGTTGTGAAGGACATTTTGCAGAAACACATGGATGATTTCATTTCGCAATGGGAGCTCATTGATATCAAGCCTTCCACGAAATTGGATGTAGAACAACCTAGGAAGCACTAAAAAAATATTTCTAAAGCCTAAAATATTGGTTGTTCTATTTTTGGGAAGGTGAAAATGCTTGATTTGTTTACTCAGGAAATCAAAATATGCATAATGCTAAAGAATGATTAATGTCATTGTAAATGTTCCTGTTAGAAAAATAGATAATAAAAAAATATATGGTAGAATAAAAAATATGGGACCAAACATGATGAAGGAATTGAAGAATGAAATAGTTGTGACTAAATATTGCCTAAAATTTGAAGAGAAAAAAAAATGGGTCAATAAAGCAATATTACAATTATAAATGTGTAACCTACAACGGTATATCTAAGGACATGGGTAGGCTATATTTGATTTCATAAATATATGTAAAATTATTATGTGAGTGGCTTGGGTCAGGAGGCTAAACATAATTTCATATATAACTAAAGGATTCACTCACTCTTAGTGCTATGCTAGAAAATCCTAAAGGTTTTGACATGGTCATCCTCAATCTTGGAGTAATTGAAAAGTTCAAGCTTTGATATCAGAGTAATAACATGCCACATTAGCTAATAAGTATGAAATAGGTTAGAACTTTTATTTTTTAGCAAGACTTTTTCTCCAAGTCCAAGAAGCTAGCTATTTCTTACCTTTTCAAAAACTTTTTGATACCATACATTTCCAATATTATAGAACATTTTTTCACAAGGAACATCTATGTATTCAACATACTTTCCTCAACGTGACATAGTTATTGCATGTAATTTTCAGGTGTTATACCTTATATGTGACATAATAAAATATATGTAGACTAACCAAAAACCATGCAATTGAGAAGACTGCAATTCATTTCATTCATATTAAATAAAAGAGGACAAACCCTTGGGGATAATATTGTGGATTATAGATCATTAACTTGAGGGGAATTACCAAAAATTCCCATGAGGACCATAACTAGGGAACATAATTTCAATTAGTACACCCATAATATGGAAGCACATTCCATCATAGTAGATTTGGGAAACAAAAGTGTAATAGAATTTGATCCTTATAATATTGAAAAAGGCTTTCATTCCTTCCAATATTACCTTTGTAAACTATATGGAACAATATGGTTGATTTATTACAATTCAAATATAAGTTTTTTTATGTTCAAGTAATAGAAACCCACACTTCACACTAAAAAAACATAGAATTCAACTAACAGAAAAAAAAAAATACCTCATCAACAATACTAAAAGATATCCATGTTAGTGCTTGCACATGTCACTACGAAGAAGTCGTACTTGTATGGCACAATGTGAATGATAGAGGATAGTGGGGAGGAATTTTAAGGCCCAAATCCTAACTGCCTCTATTATGTGGATGACAAAAATTCTTGATTTGTTTATCATGATAGTCAAAATATGTGCATGTGGGGTGTTTTATCAAAGAAAAAGAAAAAGAAAAGAATTGGAAACATAAACCATAACCTCATGCTATTAACACTTTCAAACCAAAAAAATAAATGTCCTAACATTGGATGTAAAACTACCTTAAAACATTAAATACCCATATACACCCAACAAATAGTGGAAGTTCTAGGCATGTTTGTGGCACATTTTTTGTAAGTATATCTATTGTAGAGGTGTAGACAATCCAATTGAGAAATAATAAAATGTGAAAAACTGGTTGAAAGCAAATTTGACATATGGAACCCTTATTTGTGAGGTAAGGGAGTCTCTCCATGCAAACCTTCACTACAAAAATGTGCACATACCCTACCTTGTTTAGGTGTGTTTAGGAGGGTGAGATGAAGGGTATTGAAGCCAAGAAATATTCCCAAATAATTTCAGGAGGTAGTTGTATATTGGCTTCAAAACACAACTGAAATTTGGTGAAATAGATGTGAATAAGGTGATCAAATTAGGAAAACACAAGGATTTCCTACATCTGCAATAGAAAAATAGTAGGAAATTAGCATTTGATGGGAACAAAGTGTAGGGAGGATGTGAATGGTAGAGAATGATATATTATGGTCTGGAGAAGGTGTATGAGGATATTAGAGCATAGGGTTAGGTTTTTAGTCCACTTAAATCTATCAACAGTAGGAAAAAGTGAAAATGTAGTGGAAAAGGAAGTGAACAAGAAAATTAGTATTGTTCTTGATAAATTGACTTGAGGAGGATAAGAGATGCTTAATTATTGTTGAGGAAGCTTTAAAATCTGATGGAAATGGCCCTAGAGATTGGGGGAATTATTTGGGAGCCAAAATACCCAAAACATAGCACTTTCTAGATGTGTAACACACCTCTGACATATGCATAACAAGCCTACTAGATGCATAACAAAACAATGGTAGATGTGTAAAAAACCCTCAGATGCATAAAAACACTCTCCAGATGCATAAAAACACTCTCCAGATGTCTAACAGAATGCTCCATATGTGTAACAACACTCTCGAGATGCGTAACATAATGCTCTAGATGTGTAACCAAGCCCTTTTGGAGTAGTTTTCTTGCTTTTCTTGAAACCCTTGATAATAGTGGATCAGTGCAAAAGGTAAGAAAGGAGCCCCACCAATCATGAAAAAACAATATGAGCTGAAAAATACTTCTTTTTACTTTTTATAAAATCTTTGGAATGAATTTTTGTCTTGTATTCAAACAAAATACTTTGAGGACAATTTTTCCTTTTTGGAATAATTTGTCTATGAAACAAGTTTTGAAATAAGACAAAATGTCTTACATTAGTCCCCTAACTATGCTAAATCCATTTAAAATACTGATGTGATGAAAATGAAGCCTTGTTCGCCCTCTTTGGTGAAATTTTTGAACTTTTTAGTGGCAAAACAAGCACACCTAGACAATAGACCTAGATGGGAGATGGAGTGATTAACCTAAGACTCTAAATGAAAATGAGTGGCATGAAATTTGAGATGATGATGGCCATGAATGGAATGAGGGGAGAAGAATCACTGACCTAGACCATATGCAGTGACCAAAATTTATTTGAAAACTTATTTGAAAGGATGAAAATTTGACCTAGGACTACTAGCAAATAAACTGAAAGAGCATGTTTGATCACTGAACATATTGACACTAACAGGTTATACACATATTGGGAGAGATTATGGAGACCATTTCATACATGACATCATGCCCTAGCTTGAGGGCATTCTCTCCTTGATGAGTTCCATCTTGATAATGACACTAAGCCACCCTAGCATGATGATGTGACATTTGGGGTGCCTTTTGATGATTGGAGGTGACTTTTCATAATAATACATGATGTTTTTATGAGGATAGACAACTGTTTTATGATACATTGCATATTTTGAGAGAGACGCTACTTTTCGAGCATTGATATCCCTTTTTGTAGATAATTTCACCATTTTGAGCACTTTTAATTCATACATGTCATTTATGATGGACAATTTTATGTTTTGACAGCATACCTTTGTTTTAGAGGCATATTTGGGGATCAAATTGAGACCTATCCACCTATTATCATGGATTATCATGTTTTTAAGGGATTTTAGTGAATTTTGGCATTAGAGAGGTAAATCACTTGGTTTCCCTCATATAAATAGTGGAGTGCTAACCTCATATTTGATCATTGAAACTTGTGGTGGATTAATACTACTTGCTTACTTATCTTACTAATGTGATATGGATGAATGACTTATACAACTTCATTTTTTAGGTTTTGATGGTGATCCGTGGTTATGGTTTCAATGATGAGTATTGATTTATTGTGTAAGTGTTTTCTTAATGATTTTGGATTTGTTTATCAAATGCATGAAGTATGGATGTGCTTATCAAGTGGCGAAGGTGCATTATTTCTCTTGTATTTTCTTAAATAAATCCCATCTTGCAAAACTAGGAGAGATTATGGTGTATATACCTCCCTTGATATCATTTTTAAGGTAGGTTTTGTAGTGTAATACTATAATTATTATTTCTATAGGAAGACACCTAGATTTTATAAAGGAATACCCTAGGGTTTATCCAAAATCCATTTTTCATTCCTTTCTTCAAGAGAGTACATAATTTTGATTCCATTATCCCAAAAAAATAGTAGGCACTAGTACAATTCTTCATTATTTCATCAACCAAATTAAAATATACTTTTAATTTACATTTGTATGGCTAGATTAAATTTTCTAAGCAATCATATGTCAATTTTCAGCCACAATAAGCTAGACATTACGGTTTAGTTAGAATTTATCCATAAAAATATATTTTCTTAACTTCTAATGCATTGTTACTTCAATTTTAAACCTTTAGAGGCTTTATATATTGCATTATTAGGGTTTTTCTATTCCATTTTCAACAATCCTTTTCATTTCAGAAATTAATTGTTTGCAAAACCCTAGTTTAGCTAGTATTTTCAACCCTTAATTTCTTACATTGTTTATTTGTTCAAGGAACTACATTATTTATGTTGTTGTAACTTTAAATATTGCTAAATATTTTCATCTTTCACACATATTTACATAACCATAGCATTTTTGGGAGACCATATGGTCTATTTCACAGGATACATATCATAAATTGCCTTGTTTTGCCTTGAAATGTTTCCCAAGTTGTGGTATGTTTGAGTAACTAATATTGAAGTTCATATACTTGATATCATATTTTTATAGAATTCCTTGAAATCACTAGAGAAACCTTCCTTATGTAGGATTGTCTACTTCACTAAAATGAGGGAACTAAGTTATTATGTGATTATGGTAACGATTCCATGTTACACTTTTCTACACCCTTATGAAGACACCTAGATTTTATAGAGGAATACCCTAGGGTTTATCCAAAACTCATTTTTCATTCCTTCCTTCAATAGAGTACATAATTTTGATTCCATTATCGCAAAAAAATAGCAGGCACTAGTATAATTCTTCATTATTTCATCAACCAAATTAAAATATACTTTTATTTTACATTTGTATGGTTAGATTAGAGTTTCTGGGCATTCATATGTCAATTTTCAGCCACAATAAACTAGACATTACAGTTTAGTTAGCATTTTATCCATAAAAATATATTTTCTTAACTTTTAATGCATTGGTACTTCAATTTTAAACCTTTAGAGGCTTGATATCTTGCATTATTAGGGTTTTTCTATTCCATTTTCAATGATCATTTTCATTTCAGAAATTAATTGTTTGCAAAACCCTAGTTTAGCTAGTATTTTCAAGCCTTAATTGCCTACATTGTTTATTTGTTCAAGGGACTGCATTATTTATGTTGTTGTAATTTCAAATATTGCTAAATATTTTCATCTTTCACACATATTTACATAACCATAGCATTTTTGTGATACCATATGGTCTATTTCACATGATACATATCATAAATTGCCTTGTTTTACCTTGATATTTTTCCCAAGTTGTGGTATGATTGAGTAACTAATATTTATGTTCATAGACTTAATCTCATATTTTTATAGAATTCCTTGAAATCACTAGAGAAACCTTCCTTATGTAGGATTTTATACTTCACTAAAATGAGGGAACTATGTATTTATGTGATAATGGTAACGATCCCATGTTACACTTTTCTACACCCTTATGATAGGATTTGCACTAAGGTGCAAGATTTTGTGATAAGATATATTGGAATTTAAACAAGGTAGGGTATGTGCACATTTGTGTAGTGAAATTGTTGCATGAAGGGAGTCCATTTCCTTGGAAAAAAGAAAAGGGTTCCATATGTCGATTGGAATTCAACTAAGTTGTCACATTTTATTATTGCTCAATTGGATTGTCTACACCTCTACGATACATATCCTTACCAAACATGTGCTAAAAAAATGCCTAGAACTTCCACTATTTGTTGGGTGTATATGGGTATTCAATATTTTGAGGTAGTTTTGCACCCAATGTTAGGAAATTTATTTTTTTGGTTTGCAAGTGTTAATAGCATGTGGAAATGTTTCATGTTTCCAAAAATATATATTTTTCTTTGATAAAACACCCTACATACGCATATTTCGACTATGATGATAAACAAATCAAGCATTTTCGGTATCCCCACAATAGAGGTAGTTAGGCTTTGGCCTTTGAAATTCCTCCCCTCTAATCGAGTTGTCATTCACATTGTCTTATACAACTAAGTGTAATATCCCTGGTGAAAAATCCATGTAATAAAGTTAAAAATAATAACCACTGATTTATGGGACACTTATTCCAAGTTGAATGCTTGGAAAAACATCCTAGTGGGTGTTCCTTTCGGTTAATATGTAGGGCTAACATATCATTATATAGGTATGTGATTCATGGTTTTTATATGCATTAGGGTTATGTATATTATTGTTAGTTTATTATTTTTGTGGTTACATGTACGATAGATGCTAGTGAATCAGTGTGGTCATATGCACATGTGTCATATAGTCATGTATGATAGTAACCTATGTTGGTATGCATTGGTATTGTTGTTTTATGTTAGATAAACTACATGTTGTTAATGAGAATGTTATAATTTAACTTGTTGTTGTTGTAGGATAGTAGCTTGAGGATTAGGTTACATGTTGTTGTTGCATGCTAGTGACTTGATGATCGGGATTATTTCACTAACATATTGATGTTATATGTACTATGCTAAATTGGATTGGCCCATGCAGATGGTTAGGGTTATGACATTTAGGCATGAGTCGATGTAATTATGCTAGTGTGTTTTATTATGTCTAAACTATATGTGCATGCGTGACTATATGCACAAATGAAATTTACTTATGGGTTTATTATGTGAACACGTTAGCTAGATACTGTTACATATATCATGATCTTATTCATGATTGGGTTGATATGTTAGTGAAGTTATATCTTGATAACCTAGATTGATTGTGAATACAAGATAGCCTCCCCTAAGATACATTAAGGCATGAGTTTTCTTATGGCGTATACCTGGTGCTTGACTGTTTTAAGTGTTGTTTATGCCATATAGTCGATCTATTTAGGATGGTATCTTTGCGAGTTGTTTGAATTTTTGATTAATTGCATGATATGAGTATATGTGTCTGTAAGATTGCATGAAGAAATGGTATTTCTTTAAGATGGTTGTACTAACACATATTTGTTTCTATGGATGATATGTACCTGAGTGTAACTAGGTGATAGTTGTAGCACTATGTATTATGACCGATGAATGTGATTTGATTGTGGATTATGACATGGTTGTTAACCTTGGTAAATGTTGATTTCGAATTGAAAGATATGTTGTGTCAATGTTGATACATATGGCTGACATGTGTTTGTTTTGTTAGAAGACAACATAATTGGCACAACAAGGTAAGGTAACTAGATTTATTTTATGTTTATTTATGCACAGACAGCTATGTGTCTATTGACAGTATGATGTGGGGATTACATGATAAGAGTGCCATGAAATTTTGAAGAAGGCTCGAGATGAGCATTTCTTTGGAAGTGTTGGGAACCCATGGGGATTTAGTCATGGTGTTTGATTGTTAGTCTTGTGCTTTTGGTCTTTTGTGATTTGATTGTGATTGATCTGTGGTTTTGATTGCATCTAGTGTATGGCCATACCAATTTTTTTGGTGTCTTATTGCATCTATTGGTTTTCCATGGTCTCCTTCTTTGTTTCTTATGATTGTATTTTATGTTTTGAGAGTCTCGGGAATTGGTTGGGGAAAGAGAAATTTAATGGAGCTCGGGAAGAGTTGAATGAAGTACAACATGTAATGTAAGGCATGAATGGACCTAAGTGCATGAGTAAGTGCAATGGAAGGTAAAAATATGACAGGTGGATGGATTGGCTGAGTCCATTGTGGTAAATTGATGGTGCCAAGAGAGTCATGAGAAAGGTAAAGTAAATGTATCTGAGATATCAGATGCCTTGTCTATGTTGGGAATTGTTTCTCTCAATATTGTGCATATTGTGCATAGATAAAGAAAATTCTCTTAACCTATACCTTATGATATCTGGTAATTATGTTGTGATCGTGATTATGATAATATATTTATATGTATGTATATGTGCATTCATGTCGCTACCTGACGAGATCATGATCTATTTATGTTGATGTTTATATATGTATCCATGTATTTATGTATGTATGTATGTCATGTCTGACAGGGTATTCATGGATCGTGATTGTTTAATGTTGATATTTACATGTATATATGTGTGTATGTATGTTGTTGTATGACAGGATAATGATTGTTTTATGCTAATGATTATATATGTATGTATCTATGTATCTATGTCACTATATGGAATGTTTTTCAAGGATCATTCTTGCAGAGGAATGATTTCTTATGCAGGTTAATGGAATGAAGAGGTTCCTGGCTATGAGGAATCAAGTGGCAGATTAGCCTGGAAAGATATAATAGGTCGATATCATGTGGGAATGAATTGATATTATATGCTTATACTATGCCTATTTTTATGTTATGGACTTGTTACACGTCATTTTTTCACCTTGACATTTGACTGTTCATATGGATCTATCACCATCCATATCATGTTTCCTTAGAGGTCAAAAACACTAATGTTCCTAAATCAAGTCTTGGAATTGGAGAAAATCTCTGTAAAACCCTTGAAATTATACCTATGTGGTTTTTCTAGCCTTTCCCTATGCATGCATTGTTGTTCTGTACATAAAATGCGGCAACTCCTGCACTTTTTTCCATTATTACCTGCGCACCCCCATGAAAATAAAATAAAAGAAAAAAGTAAATTCTAGAAGCCTAGTTGGTCAAATATTCTCCCAAGTGGAAGCTTCTAGAGTCGTAATCAGTTTGAGCTTTATCTCTCCACTCATGGAGCTTATCCCTTGGTCCATGGAGCTCAAATCCCTTCATGAGAGGAATCCATCCCCCTCTTCATGGAGTTGAAACTACCTCCATTTCCCTATAAATTGAGCTCAAGTTTCAGGTTGAATGGTAGACACATGTAGATACAATGTGATTATAGACTAATCTATACAGTTTCTAAGCTGAAGAGTTTTCATAAGAGTGCATAATTTCTACACTAGTGAGTTGGTGTTGGCATGAGAATGATCACATCCTTGTTTCTATAACTACATGCTAGTATTCAGAGATGTAGCCTTATCATACTGAAGGAGAAACAATTGTTTAGGACCCTGGGAGAAATATGTACAACATCAAGGCATCGGGTTGTAAGATTACTCGTTTTATTCAAGATAATACATATGGATCTCTTTTTCTCATTGCTTTGTTTCTATTCTTATTAGAGTAATGTTAGTACTTAGACTCCTTGACCACTAAGTTGGATTAGCATTTTATGATTATTATATGTTATATATGCTTTGATTCTTTGTCTTTTCTTTGATTGCAGGTTCTACTCATTGGAAAAACCACTTTGAAGTACCGGGACAAAAGGCTACATCAAATGTTTGGATTTCAAGGTAGGGGCATGTCCTCTCTACTTTACTATTATAATATTGGAATGCAATTAATCTAGAGGAAAACGTTTTCGAATGGATCTTTGTTTCTAGTTACTTGTTGAGTACTAGGGATATTGCTCTTGTCCACAAGAGGGATTAATCCATGTAACAAAATGGCGACTCTACTGGGGATTGTAGAGCTTAGTTTTATTTGTTTGTATTTTGTTTGAATTTTAAGTTTTCTAATTTTGACTTCTCTGAGTTTGGTTGGGTAGATAAAATTTAAGAATCCGTGAAAAATAAATCTTGTTATTTATTTTTTCCAAGTTTTTCCTTGCCAGGGCTATTTTGGCAGAAAACAATGCGACAACCTACACAACTTTTAGTTCAATTCAGTGCGCATGCACACTGTATTCCATTGTAAGCCACAAACCCCCTGGAAATTTTTGAAAAAAATAAATTTCTCTTTTTTAGGGCTAGATAACTCGATTCTTTCTATTTTCCCTGATCCATCTTAGTTGTCAAATCTTGTGTGAGAACTTATTTTCAGAAATGTTGGGTTTTGTGTGATTTATTGTCTTGTTTTCATTTTATGAGTGTTTGACCTAGTTTATTGTTTCTCTATGCTGAAGATATCTTCATTTTCCTCAGCTTAGTGGTATTATGATTTTGTCTTTTTTGAGCCATTAGGATCATTGCAAACCTTACTTTTATGAAGATTTGTTCACTCTTCATTTGCAACCTTGGAAGAGCTTCTAGCTTACTGAAGCTTGATTTAACACCAAAGCACTTTTGGATGTTTACATTTCTACTGAGATAATTGGAAATTTTCTTATTCTAATCACAAAATAGGAGAAATCATCCTCAAAAATTCTAGATAGACTTCAGAATTAGAATTTTGTTTTGATTTTCAAATTTATGCTTTTGGAGTTTTTTAGAGATTGTTTTCTTTTGGGAGTTGATTATTTGTTGAAATTGTAGTTTTTGATTTGATTGACTCAAGGAATTTTATTTCAAAAGAGAAATTGATCATTCTTGCAAATTTATTTCTTCATGAAATCGTCTTATTTCAAAAAGGATTTTGTTTATGAATGAAATAGTTCGTGTTTTGAAAAATGATAAAATCTCTCAACTTTCTCTTAAATAAGATTCATTGAAAAAAAAGAGTTGCACCTCTCATATAGATGCATTTAGAGTTGAGTCGGGTCACAAACATCATTAAAGTTTCAACTCCATATCCTTTATGTTAAGTAACAACCGAATTAATGCATCGCTTAATTAAAATCAATCTAGATATTTTAGATTTTCTAGAGCTCATTCCACCAACATAGCTTAGGCTAGTGTTTTGGAATAGGTTGTAATAAAATTTCCAAAATAATTTAAACAAAAATGTAGAATCTTGCGGTATGAAAATCCAATTGTTTCATTTTTACTTTGGGAAGCTCTTCTTAAAAGAGTCAAGAACAAGATCATGTCGGACCTAGTGAGGTAATGGTACCTATCTCATGGTTAATAGAGTTCTCTCCTACATTATTTTATCTTTTTTCGGGCCTGAGAGACTAAATTTATGAGAAAGAACAACCATGGAGTTTACTTATGTTTTTCTTCTCACTCCCTAAAATTGGAAAATGCCGAGTTATTCTTATACTAGACTCGTTAAAATTTAAAAGTAAAGGACTTGTCGATCACAATAGAACCGAACCACTCCTTCTTAGGGTTTGATTTTAATACTAAGATGGAATCATCTGAAGGATGAGCTTATAAAAAAAAATATATATATATTATCCTTCTCAAATCTTGACAAAAAATAAAGAGGTACTTGCCAGTAATGGTGGGGGGAAAAGAGAGAAAAAGAGTCCAGTTGTCATCCTTATTTAGAAAGAAAAATGCCACTCTTGAACATGACACTTTGTCACACTTGTACCTGGGTTGGGAAATCCTTTGTCTAAAAGTTAATCAAACCACATTGAAAGTCTTTAGCTAGTTTATGGGTATTAAATTTAGGTCAAATGCTTCCAAGCCATCTGTAGTGCAATCATTATGTTTTCAAGAGAGAATTCAAATAAACCATTCATTGCAAACATTTTTCTGCATTCATGTTGACCATCCCTGAGTCAATCCTTGCAAAATATTTCTTCAAAACTTGATATAATGATTTTGTGTCATGGGATTTCCTCCGACGGATCACTTTATATCAACATCAGCTCATTATCTAGAAATTTGATCTAGAATCCTATCAGTACCTTGGGATCTGCATACCCTAATGGAAGGTTTCTCACATTTGACTATAGGTTGCATCGTTGGAATTCAATCGAATGATTCTATGAGTGTTCAGCTACAAATCATTCATTCACACTTCATATATTGTATTGGAGTACTTTGAGAGCCATTGTCATTATTGGTGGTTTCTCTCACACTTTTTAATGGTTCACATCATTGACCAGTAATCAAGTGGTTTCTACCATGTTCGACTTCAACACAATCAATCACATGGATCGATTCGTACTAGTTCAGGAA
The DNA here is from genome assembly GCA_034641835.2 of Pinus albicaulis. Lineage (NCBI taxonomy): Eukaryota > Viridiplantae > Streptophyta > Pinopsida > Pinales > Pinaceae > Pinus > Pinus albicaulis. Next base: position 556,178,428 of record CM076572.1, read on the forward strand.
GCGGAAATAAAGACCCTGGATCTAGTTTCTACCATCCAGGTTGCAGGGAGTTTTATTATTCATGATATAGTAGACTACTTATGACAAATGGCTACGTCCATACTATGTCTACTTTTGATGTAATATTGAAACCATATATGTACCAAAACATTTAGTTAGTTTTAATCTGAGTACGGTAATTCCTACCTCAATGATTATATATATATATATATATATATATATATATATATATATATATATATATATATATGTATGTATGTATGTATGTATGTATGTATGTATGTATGTATGTATGTATGTATGTATGTATGTATGTATGTATGTATGTATGTTTGCATTGAATTTTTTTACAGGTTTCGATCGGTGTCTCCTATCCAATCCTTTGAATGATAAAGCACTTCACCATTCAGAATAACTTTAGACTTTACAATTTAGGGGGCAATCTATTACACGTCATTTTTTAAACATGACATTTGACTGTTGATATGGTTCTATCACCATCCATATCATGTTCACTTAGAGGTCAAAAACACTAATGTTCCTGAATCAAGTCTTGGAATGGGAGAAAAGCTTTGTAAAACCCTTAAAATTCTACCTATGCGGTTTTTTTATCCTTTCCCTGCACATGCGTTGTTGTTTTGTCCATAAACTGTGGAAAATCCCTCAATTTTTTCCACTATTATCTGTGCACTCCCATGAAGAGACAATAAAAGAAAAAAGTAAATTCTAGAAGCCTAGTTGGTCGAATATTCTCCCAACTGGAAGATTCTAGAGTCACAATCCGTTCGATCTTTATCCCTCCAGTATTGGAACTTCACCCTTGGTTCATGGAGCTCAAATCCTTTCATGAAAGGAATCCATCCCCCTCTTCATGGAACTAAAACTACCTCCATTTTCATATAAATTGAGTTCAAGTTTCATAATTAAGGGTAGACACATGTAGATACCAATGTGATTAGAGACTAATATATACATTTTCTAAGCTGAAGAGAGGTCATAAGAGTGCATACTTTCTACACTAGTGAGTTGTTGTTGGCATGAGAATCATCACACCCTTGTGTCTGTAACTCCATGATGGTATTCAGAGAGGAAGGCTTATCAGATTGAAGGAGAAATGATTGTTCAAGACCCCTGGAGAAATATGTACAACATCAAGGCATCAGGTTGTAAGATTACTTTTTTTATTCAAGGTAATACATATGGATCTATTTTTCTCATTGCTTTGTTTCTATGCTTATGGAATAATGTCAATACTTAGACTTCTTGATCAATAAGTTGGATTAGCATTTTCTGATTATTATATGTTACAGATGCGTTGATTCTTTGTCTTGTCTTTAATTGCAGGTTCTACTCATTGGAGAAAACACTTTGAAGTGACAGGACAAAAATCTACATCAAACATTTGGATTTCAAGGTAGGGGCATGTCCTCTCTACTTTACTATTATAATATTTGAATGCAATTAATCTAGAGGAAAAGTTTTTCAAATGGATCTTTGTTTCTAGTTACTCGCTGAGTACTAGGGAGATCACTCTTATCCGCAAGAGGAATTAATCCATATAATAGGATTGGTAATGTTGAGGAGTGCATCAATGAAGTGAAGGTAGTGTGACTTGTGACATGCTAGGATAAGAATGGATAGTCAAAAGACACTAGAGGCAAGGTTTCTTTTGGGATCAGTGCGTGGTCTACGAATGTACAATGCTATTATTGTGTATATTTTGTGCATGTTTCATATTCAGTGATTGTATCTATGGTGATGTGTAATGTTGCATATGTACTATTGTGTACATATGATGTTGTATGCCTATTGTATATATGGCGTTCTGTGTATATTACATATTCAGTGCTAGGTACGTGTTAGATATGCGGTGATGTGTACATATCAAAATGTGTGTATGTTGGATATGCAGTGTTGTGTGCATATGGTGGTGTGTGCATGTTGGATATGCAGTGTTTTGTACGTATGGTGCTATGTACATGTTGAATATGCAGTGATATGTACATATGGTGTTGTGTACAGGAGATGTCGTGTACATGTCTTGCATGTGGTGCTATATACATATGATGTCTTTTACATGTCATGCATGTGGTGTTGTGTACGTATGGTATTATGTACACATTGTACAGGTAGTGCAGTGTACATTTGGCATTGTGTACATGTTGTGCAGGTGTCGTGCACATGTGATTTTTGCACACATTGTGCAGGTAGCTGTGTTGTGTATAGATGGTACTATGTACATGTTGTGCATATGGTACTAGTATACATGTGGTATTGTGTGCATGTTGTACATGTGGTGTTGCGGGCATTCAGTACTATGTATGCATTCGTGGTATAGTGACATGTGTATTCATTGTGGTGTACTCTTTATATGTATATGTATGTGTATGTACATATATTCTGTTGTACACTAGGTATAGGTGTATTTTGTTGTGTTGTACACCAAGTGTAGGTGTATGTGTTATGTTGTATGTCAAATGTGGGTGCACACATTGTGTGGTGTCGTACGCCCTGTGTGGATGTATGTGTTGTGATGTACGCTACATGTATGTGTATGTGCATGAAGAGAAGCAAGGGCACTAGGTGCTTGCCTGGTGTGGAAATCGATCAAGTGTGGGTACAAAATAACAAATCCTTAAGTAAGGATCGATGAAGTATAAATATCGGTATTTGATTTCATCTTTATTATGCATGTGATATGTGATTTTGACTTACGATGGTTACATGTGATTTATGATTATGGTTTATGATGATTGAATGTTCTTTATTATTTTTATCTATGATGGTTTAATTTTGAGCTAACCCGATATGATATGTTTATACATCATGGTTTGATCAAATAACTAGTTTTACTTGTGTGATAGGAGGCGAACAAGATTGCAAGTATACCTTGTTGATGAGCTACTAATGAAGTATGATTTGAAATTATTTCAATTTATTTTGATTCTAATGGAAATCATGTGCTTGGTACAAGAAAGCATGCAATGCTAGATTTAGGATGATTGAAACTAACTACAAGAACTAGAAGCAAGAAAAAAAGGAATTGAAATAGGTAGCAGTATGCTGGTAAAAGCACTTCAGGATCAGGGCCAATGTGGGGCACTGGTACCCAATAGTGTACATTGATTTCCATGAACATGCTATGATCGGTATGATGGTTTTAAAGTAGGTATATGCCTTGGTTTCTTATACTTCGATGCAAGGGAGCCTTGCCAAGGGATAGATCGCCTGGGATAGGGGATGTTGGGGAACTTGGAAGGTGAGTGACTACACAGAACGAGATTACCGAATTTCTGAAGGGACTACAGGGTGGATTTTTTTTGGTCATTAGCAATGCTAGATGGAATTAGATGACATTCAGAGTGTTCCAAGTCAGTAAATGTTCACTAAGAGTATAGTAATACAATATTGTAGCGTTGGATGTTGGATGTAGCTTTGACTTCGATGGTGCAATTCTAGACTTCCTAGAAAGGATGTGAATCATGGTAATACTTTAAGGGTGGAGGTGTGAGCCTCTAGATTCCCTCGTTGCAGATGAAAACATCAAATCCTTTTATTTGTTAGTTGGGAAAATGTGCATATGTATATATATGGTTGTTATTGTAAATATCGTAATGAGCTGTGTTATAAAGCTCCAGTACACGATATGATTGCCATGATTGATTTTTCTTTTAAGTAGGTTATTCATTGTAAATATTGCAACGAGCTAAGTTATAAAGCTCCATGGGGTAGTATGTTTTCTTTTTCAATGGTTTTGCTGAGGTATATGTGTGGTTGAACACTGAGGATGGTGTCCCCCAAGCGGGGGGTTCTTTAACAATCCTGGTGAAAGTTCCATGTAATAAAGTTAAAAATAATAACCATGGATTGATGGGACACTTATTCCAATCTGAATGTTGGGAAAATCATCCTAGTGGGTGATTTGGTTAATATGGCTAAGGAAATTGGGAAGGCAAAAGGGAAAGGAATTTATAAAGGTAAATGGAATATTTGACACATTTATTTATAAAAATAATGGAAATTAGGAAAAAAGGAAGGTGAAAGGTCACATATTGCATGTGAGTAGGAAAATGAAGGAAAATAATGGAAAAATAAGAAAATAGAGGCATTTTCTATAAAAAGGCTTTTGAGGATCAGTTGGGAAGCATTTTCTACCTTTTTTTAATTCAGTTTTTGAGCTCTCTCATTGTTTTGTCTCTCTCTCTCCCCTTCACTCTTGGAAGTTTCTTTTGGAGCACTTTGGAATTTGAGTAAGAAAGGAAGCAAGCAAGGAGGAGAAGGAATCAAGCAGCTACAACAAGATTCTTTGTAGGTATTTATTTGCATGTATGATTTCCTTGCTAGATTTGACATGCATGATATTGAATGTGGTTCTTTGTTTTATTGGCATGGGTTTTGTGAGGTGTGACAGTGTATTCAGCCTAGCCTTGCTATTTCTGGATAGCCGTGGTGTTGTGTAGTTCTTATGTTTTGGTTTAGATGGATTACTAGATGGATTCAAAGCTAAGTGAGGTGGATCTCCGAATATTATTATTTTTATTACACATACTCGATTTATATGTTGCCTCAGTTTAGGGCATAGTGACCCCTAATTTAGATTGTGGATTATAGTAAAGCCTGAGAGGTGTTGCATCGGTTTAGGGCCTAGTGATCCGAGATTGGATTGCGGTAAATCTTTAGACGTGGTTACAAGTGGTTAGAGGGTGGTGTCTTGGTTTAGGGCCTAGTTACCCCTGATTCAGACTGTGGGTTGCGGTAAATCTTGAGAGACTAGGACATAGGAAAATTCCTCATGGTGTAGGCAGAGAGAATCGAGTAATGTCCATGCTTGTGTTGGCTTATTGATCTAGGTTGGATCATGGTAAAGCCATATTTCTATTTGATGAGAGTGATGTGGTTTAGCCTCGGGATGCCCTGGTTGGTTTTTTTGGTTAAGTCCCACATTCATGCTTGGAATATCGCACGTGGGTGATTGGCCGAAGTAATATTTCACTAACCAAATCTATGGTCGGGTGGAACATGGTAATCCCATCTCCTGTTGGTTTTTACATTCAAAATTGAAGAGCTCATTCCTTTGGTATTTGGTATGCAAATGCACTGGTTATTTTGTGGATTTCACTTGGGCTTAGATAGAGGAGGTTCCAAAACCTATAAATCACTGCATGGAGGATGCTCCACGAGGGGGAAAGCGCACATTATACCTTTATTGATTAGAATGAAATAACCCTCATTGGGAAATGCCAAAAACCACTCAATCGATGTCCTGGTCCTACCACTCCCTTTTCCTCACATGGCCGTGGCTAAGGCTCAAGAGGGAAAAATTTAATCCCTCTTCAGGGTTCAGGGGATCTGGGAGGGTGGTTTACTCCCTGAAGGTTTTTTTGGTGATGTGTAAGGTGTGTTTGTCGTGTTTCTGTCAGTTCCACTTTTTTAAGGTCATCTAGGAGGTTGAATCTCACATTAGTAGCCTCTTGTCACATGTTTACCCCAGTCGGTCATTTACTTTGGTAGATGTGGGAAGAGGGTGTAGTTACATAAAGGCTTCTTGGTAGTGACCTGTGCAAGCACTAACATAGATAACTTCTAGTATTGTTGATGATGTATTTTGTTTTCTATTAGTTGAATTTTGTGTTTTTGTATTGTGGACTGTGGAATTTTATTACTTGAACAAAAAAGATACTTATTTAAACTATAATACATCAACCATAATGTTCTAGATGATTTACAAAGGTAATATTAGAAGGAATGAAAGCTTTTTCCAATATTATATGGATCGAATTTTATTCCACTTGTGTTTCCCAAATATACCATGATGGAATGTGATTTTATATTATGGGTGCACTAAAATTATGTTCCTAGTTGTGGTCCTCATGAGAGTTTGTGTTAGTTCCCCTCAAGTCAAATATATGTATACACAGTCTTATCCCCAAAGGTTTTTCCTCTTTCATGTAATATGAAAGAAATGAATTGCAATAATCTCAACTACATGGTTTTTGGTTAGTCTACATATATTTTATAAGGTCACATATATGGTATAATACTTGACAATAACGTGCAATAACTATGTGTTGAGGAAAATATGTTGAATACATAGATGTTCCTTGTAAAAAATTGTTCTATAATATTCTAAATGTGTGGTATCTGACAAGTTTTTGAAAGGATAATAAATTGCTAGTTTCTTGGTCTTGGAAAAAGTCTTGCTAAAATATAAAAGTTCTAACCTATTTCATATTTGTGAGATAATTTGGTATGTGATTACTCTGATATCAAATTTTTAACTTGTGAATTCCTCTAAACCTGAGGATGACCATGTCAAGCCTTGTAGTATTTTCGTGCATAGCACTAAGATTGACCCAATCCTTTAGTTATATATGAAATGATGTTTAGAATGCCTAAGCCACTCACATAATAATTTTAGCTATATTTTTTAAATCAAATATAGCCTACCCATTTCCGTGGATATACCTTTGCAATTTACACACATAACATTTTAATTTTTCTTTCTTGACCCAATTATTTCTCTCTTCAAATTTCAAACAATATTTGGTCGTAACTGTTTCATTCTTCAATTCCTTGGACATGTTTGGTCCTATCTTTCTTATTTGACAACATCTTGATTTATTATCTATTTTTCTAAGAATTACATTTGGATTGAAAATAATCATACTATAGCATTGTGAATATTTTGATTTCCTTAGTAAGAAAATCAAGCATTTCCACCTTCCCTATAATAGAAAAATCAATATTTAAGGTTTAGAAATACTCTATAGCCCTTTTTAGGTTTTTATAAATCCAATCCTATGGAAGGCTTGATGTCAGTGATCTCTCGATACGAAATGAAATCCTCCACGTGTTCCTAAACATGATCATTGACAATAGATCCACCCTTTTTTTCCCATGGATGCATTGTGGTGTTGAAGTCACCACTAATGATGCATCTTATGTTTCGAAGGCTTTCTTTGACATTCATCAACGAAGCTTAACATCAAAACTTAAATCTAGATAGGCTATTGGTATGTAGACATTGATCACATGGTAGGATTTTCTTGATGGAAGATGGAGAAGGATCAGTACCAACCAATGGTTTGATCTCCTTTATTATATTGAAGATGTTCGACTACCATAAAAAACATAATCCTTGATATGTTCCCTTTTATCCAATGGCAAAGGAGTTTTCCTCTCCACATTATTCTACTTTTGTTGAGGGAATATTGTTCCACCATCTTAGTCTCCTAGAACAGGATAATTTGAGGGTTTTCTATTTTGATTAAACTTCTGATTTCATAATCCCTTTTATCAGTTCCCAACCCCCCGCAATTCTAGGAGACAACAATCATCATTTACGAACATCTTTTGAGCCCCCACCTGGATGAGGGCATTTAAATCCTTCTTTCCTTAGGTATCTTTGATTTTTCAAAGCCAGGGAATTGATGATAGTCTGGGTTCCTCTTTCTTTGTCCCCATTTGTATGTTTTATCCTTACTTTAAAATTAGTCCTTCTTCCTACTATCTTGCTAGTTTGAGGATGTTGAACTTTTTTTTCCATCTCATTTTCAGATCAATCATCAATTGAAGTGAAAATTTTAGGATTGTATCTCTACATGTGGTGGGAGATGAGAAATCTTCCCCATCTTTTGATTGTTTCCATTCTCTCTGATCTACTTGAACTGAAATATATTCTATCAATGTTCATCGATTGTTTTGGACAATTCTTTCTCTTCAACATCCATTTCATGCTCTATGAGCTCCTCATCTTTCCATTCCTTGGATGAGCCTTCATTATCAAGGGGAGAAAATTGGTTGTGGGGTTGGGGGTGATTTTCACTTGCATGTAGCCCCTGGGTCATGCATTAGGCTTAATGAGGGCAGTGAGGGATTGGGGGAGGAGGATCGTCTTTCTTGGGAACCTTACATGCACTGGTATCCTTACCTGTTCATCTTATTATTTTTTAGGCTTTCCATTGGTCTCCCTCTTATTGACATTTTCCTTATCCACTCCCTTTGGGAAGTTCTTCGTAAAATGGCCATAATCATGGATATGCTTGCATTTGAAAGGTAGTTGGCCATAGTCCACCAGCTGGATAAAGTTCTAGTTTTCAAAGGTTGATTGTACCACTTTTGACAAACCCTTCTATAGATAAACTTCCACGTAGATTCAAGCACAAGCGTACATGGATCCCTTTGGTTCAACTCTATCTATGTATTTTACAACCATGTTCTCAATGTTTCTAAAGGTTTATTTATTCCATCAATGGAGGGGAAGGTGAGGTAACTTCACCTCGGTTGGAACCACTTTTGGGACATCATTTTCTAGATTCAAATTGGGTTTCCATCTATCCAAATATAGCCCTTGGGTGCCCATGAATAATGGGACACTTCTAGATATTAAATCTCAATATTATTTCTTTTAAAACATGAATGAGAAGAATCCTCTTCCACAGAAAGAGGATTCCCTTTGATGAGTGGTCACTATTTTTTCTCCACCCATTGGTTCAACATTGTTGGGGAAGGCTAGATCTCGATGAACTAACTAATGAAGCCCTTTTCAACCAATCATAATGGAATAATTCAGGGTTGATCTTAGTAGACGTGGATCATCAGAATAAAGTCCAACTTCTTCACAAAATGTGATGGTTTTGGATGTTGTGAGGCCATGTTGAACAAATTTTGGAAGGCTATATCAAGTGCTGGCGGAGGAGGAGAGGGGGTGGAAGGTCCCCGGTGCAAGAAAACATAGTTTCTTGTGCACACTCCACTCAAACTCGACCCTTCAACCTTAAGAAAAATCGGCCTTACTTTGCATTAAAAAAAAAAATCCTTATTTGTGTGTAAGAATTAATATATAAATTTAGTTTACTTAAATTATCTAAAGTTTTTACTATAAGATTGCTATTTCTTTTTATTATATTCTTTTCATTTATTTTTATTGTGCATTTTATGTGAATTTCCTACATGGTTTTACTTATTGGATATTATTTTCTTCTACATTTTTCTCTTCATATAATTTACTATATTATTTAATAAAATTTGTATTAATGTTCATATTTCCTCTTCCAATAAATTTAATTTTCTTGCCTATCTAATTCTATTAGGTATAATCATGTTTTAAGTGATAATATCCGTTAAGGGTGAAGCTTTTTCCTTCTAAACAACTTGTTATGAATTATTTAGGTATTTATTTCATCCCGTTCCACCAATTTATATATGTAATTTTCCTTTATGCAATATTTTTCCCAGTGCATGCCTCTCACCCTAGATTCTCGTGGATATCTAATCCAAAGTAATTATATTTTTAGGTTATTTTTAGTGTCTAGCCTTCAATATCAATTTATAGTGTCTTTTCTTTAATTTAGTAACATTACTACCATTTTTTTTTCAACCTTTCCCATAATTTCTTCCTTAAATCAATATTAAATGACATTTTAAAATCAATAGAATGATACCATAATTATTCACTTTTAATTGGTGTTTTTATTATGTACTTCCAGCTTAATTAATGATAGATTGTTCTGATGGAAAATTTGTGGCCTTTGGTCCTTACCTGTTACTTATTCAATTTTTTTAATCCATAATTGGTTTGATCGTAATGGTTATGTAATTCCTTTCTTATGGCAACTGTGATGTGGATGTGCATGAAATCACAATAAGATACACCTATTTTAGAGCGTGCATGAAATCACAATAAGATACACCTATTTTAGAGCATAATGGAATTGGATTTTACTTATTTGCTATAAATAGATTCAACACCCTTTTTTTTTTTTGCAAAATCTTGATTTAGAAGTCCAATCCATATTTTGAAGATAGAAATAGACTCAACACCCTCAAAATCCCCTATTTCACGTAACATTATATAGTTTGACAACCATATACTGGAAATATCTATATGTTTTAGGGTGAAATTGTCGCCTACTTAGACTACTCTGTTATATACTTCCTCTTTTGTGGCACATATGTGAAATCACATGCGCCTATTTTGATTTCTTTTTAAATGAGAATGAGTGTTTTTGGAGAATTGGTAACTTCAATAATCCCTCTTATGAAATCATATTCAAATACACCTTTGGTAACTTCCATAATCCCTCACAAATTGGTTTGATTGTAATAGTTATATATTTCCTCTTTTGTGGTACATGTGTGAAATCACATTCACATACACCTTTGGTAACTTCCATAATCCCTCCTAAGAGTTTGAGACAAATTGATTTGATTGTAATCGTTATATACTTCATCTTTTGTGGCACATGTGTGAAATCACATTCATTTACACCTTTGGTAACTTCCTAGGTGTTTGAGATAGATCATAATGGTTAAATACTTCCTCTTTTGTGGTACATGTGTGAAATCACATTCACATGCACCTTTGGTAACTTCCATAATCCTTCCTACAAGTTTGGGACAAATTGGTTTGATAGTAATGGTTATATGCTTTCTCTTTTGTGGTACATGTGAAAAATCGCATTCACCTGCAACTTTGGTAACTTCCATAAACAATGGTTTATGGTACATGCTAGAAATCACATTCAAATACTTCCTTTTTTTTGACACGTGTGAAGTTACATTCACTTGCACCTTTGATAACTTCCATAATCTGTCCTATTAAGTTTGAGACAAATTGGTTTGATGGTAATGGCTATAGTTTGAGACAAATTGGTTTGATCGTAATGGCTATATACTCTTTGTTTTGTGGCACATGTGTGAAATCACATTCCCGTACACCTTTGGTAACTTCCACACTACCTCCCACGAGTTTGAGACAAATTGGTTTGATCTTAATGGTTATATACTTCCTCTTAGTTATGGGTAGGATGGAGTTGTTTCCATGGTAAAATGTAAAAACAAATGGTCTAAAATATATATTTTTAATTATTTTATTGAATAAATTTATATTATATAATTTTTAAAAATTATGGTAAATTTTCTAGCTATTATTGTGATATCAAAAATATATTTCCCAATGTACAAGTTAAATATATTAATAATTTATGATTTATCATAAATCTTCCGTAAAATCACATTATCATTTGAGAACAAACTCTTTTCGAACTATTTAGTGTAGTTCATCATAAGAGAATATTCATTTATAAAAAATGGAAATATCTTGATTTGTCAAAGTGAACTTTATTTTAAGAATGTTAACTCTTCAATCAAAACAAATTTACTTATTTGAGAAATATTGGGTCAACATTTCAAAATTAACAAATTTTGAAACGTTGAGCCAATATTTCCCAATGCTATGGATCCAGAAACATTACATCAAAAGAATTCTAAATCACATAAGCCTAAACTCAAAAATATATTACATTGTTTAAAAAAATTAATAATTTAAAACGCAATAAAAATTAATAAACTATTTTCTCATTTACTAACAAAATTACATTTTATCTATATTATCTTTGATGTAGTGTTTCCAGATCTATCATATCGAGAAATATTGGGTCAACATTTTAATGTTGAAAAGTTGACCCAATACATGAAAACACTGATCTAATATTTATCAATATCAATGTGATGGATCTGAAACATTACATCAAAACATTTTGAATTACACAAGTCTAAATTCAAAAATATATTATAACTTTCTAAAAAATATAATAATTTAAAACGCACACACACACGCACACACACACATATATATATATATATATATATATATATATATATATATATATATATATATATATATATATATATATATATATATATATATATATATATATATATATATATATATGGATTCAACATCTTGAAAAACACAAAAAATATATTAAAGAAAACTCGTGTATATATTTATATGAGTATCCTTGCACAAGTAAAGTGCCCTAGGGTTTTTTCACGGTGCCGAATCTATATATGTAGTAAAAAAACTAGATTAAATAAAACAAATCAAGAAACAAATTATTTAGTTTGTTTTAAGATTCTACTTCTATGCTCAAAGAGCTATTTAACATGCGCAAAAGCTAAAAAGGTTGGTTTTGGAACAAAGATTATGAAACTGAGATCTAATGTCGGTGTACGCAAGGCACTCTAAGAGGAAGTGATTTTCATCCACTTATAAATGTGTGTAACTTATAAGCGAAATGACATTTTTCGACATTTTTTGTTGGTTAATTTTAAGGAAAATTCAAGAAATTTAAAAAAAATTAAGTTTAAATTATTTAATCGATAACAATATCCAACATAATTTTTCACTATGTTAAATCTATTTTTATATTTCAAACATCAAAAATAAATAAAAAAACACATTTTTTCTTAAAATTGTTTTAAAAAATTTAAATAAAAAAATCTATTTTGTTTTATAAATTAAATCAAACAGATATATAACTAACTTCAAAATCATCAAATTGAAAAACAATAAATCAAGGTTTTAAAACTTCTTATTTTGAAATATTAACCAATTAGTTGATAATGAAAAAAAAAAACATTACATCAAAACATCACCAAAAAAAACCTAACTCAAAAATATATTATATCTTTTAAAAAATAATATATATATATATATCCATCCATCCATCCATCCAGCACGTACATACATAAACACAAATACACCATCATTCTATCCAGAAACGACCAAAATAATCATCACCGACCAAAATACAGAGTGGTTACGGATGGCCAACTTTGACACGAGTACTGACACCAAATTTTGCGATTTTCGAAGTCAAACTCACTCATCTCTCAATGCATATTAAATACCCTTTTCCTTCCCCGAAAATACGCCACCGGAAAACGAAAAAATTGTCACACGTAAACCAGGGCAACCAATGTTTAAACCCTCCTTCCAAAAGAAGTAATTGACGGAAAATGACCGGGAAACTACAGCGACCCCGCGTTTTCCTCAGTACGGAATTCATCTCGCCATTTAAAAAAAATGAAAAATGAAAAAACAGAACTATCAATATGTATACATGATGAACCGAATGATACGGTACTGTCTTCTATACCTTGAAAAGGAGTACTGCAGAGTTGAAAACGAGTCTGCGGTCACGCGGTCCTCTACACAGCCGCATTATAAGGTATGCCAGAGCAAACACTGTTTGTAAAATTTCAATTGTGTATTGTTTGAACGGTTAATTTTGTTCCTAGGTTTGTGGACATGGCGAATCCGGCAGAGGAAAATGCGCCGAAGCAGAAGAACGAGATAGATGGAAGTCGATTGAAGCTTCGTTCCATTGCTATACACAAATTTCTTCTCGACAAAACCACCGGCACTGAGAGAAGCATACGAGAAGCCTGTGGTGACACCCCCGATACTAGCAAAGCCCTCAGATTGTAAGCGGATGCAGCATGCGGCATCTTTATATTTATATTTAGTTTAACCAAATTATCTTCTTTTAAGACTGTAGAGTTAGGGTTAATGATTCGTGCAAATGCAGAGTCGATATACCTATTTCATTATGCTCATGTATTCTTTGCAGGTTAGTGAAAGAAAACAGAGTTAAAAGGTTTGGCAGTGGCGGGAGAGCCGATCCTTATGTGTATATGGTCAGAATTAGTTTAGTAGCATTATAGGAAATTAAATATTTTTGGTCCTAATCGCCTAATTTAAAATATAAAAAATCTTCGCTCTGATTTTCTTGTTGGTGCAGGCTCTGGTTCTGCTTCCCCTTTGCGACCTACAACTTCTAAAGGAATTAGCACAGGCGTCGGAATCGTCTGATTCACTTGTGGAGGCACATGTTTTGGAGAAATCTGAAGCAACTGTGGAGTAGACGAAAATTCGGTCACTATATTATTCTTCGTCGCGTTTAGGTTTTAATTATTCAGAAATCCCGCGTACAATGGTTGACCCTCTTAATGAATTTCTATAAAGACAGTAAATTAAATAGGGCTTGGAAGTATCGGAAAGCCCTAGCTCTTTTTACAAGCCTTGATAAAGAAGCTTGTTTAGTTTGTTCGATGGCTTTTCTAATTTGACGAGCTACTGTTTTGTTTTGTTTATTTCAGGTTAAAAGGACCTGTTTCATTTTCTGCTTTCTGATTTGACAATATATACTCTTTTTTATAAATTCCTCGTTAAAATAAACTTACCTTTGGATCTTTCAATTTCGGCCGAGTTGCGAACCATAGCGAATTTTTATACCATGTTTTTCAAAAAATACACAACTTGTTTTCTATCTTTTATTTTGCATATGTACATATGTACTGTTCAATGTAAACTATTTAGAAACCACTGTTCAATGTGTTGTGTAGAAACTACTTTCTTACCTATGGATCAGCCTTGGATTCTGGGCCTTTTGTTCTGCCCGGAAGTTGAAGTTGGTGTAGATATGTAATATTTCTTCAGATTTAGCAGAAATCCTGGGGAATGGGATGTACAGCTATGCATGCATTTTTCTCGGTATTTGTGCTCCACCAGAATTTATACTCAGCGGCAGATTTCCTCATACCGCCATTATAGAGGTAGTTGTAAGTTGTTGTGGGGCTTGGATTAAGATTTCTGAACATGATCGTTTTCATATCCATTGGAATGGTGGTCCAGGTACTAATAATAAAGCTGAAATCATGGCATTGCGGGGTGGATTACTCATTGCTTTTGACTTCCAGATTCAGGTTGTTGGCATCTATGGGGATTCTAAATTGGTGATTGGATGGATCTCCAATGAGACTCATATGGATTCTCCGCATCTTCAAGGGTGGATCGATAGGACCAGGGCGCTTTGGAAGCGGATGGATTGCCCTTCTATCCATCATATTTATCGTGAGAACAATACTAGAGCTGACCGACTTTCCAAAAAAGGTCTGCTGGAGGAGTTTGGTATTTTGAGGGTTGCTCATTTCCAAAATGGTCTACAGACGGGCGTGAAGAACATCCCCCTTCCTTAATATCTCTTTCTCTGTTTCTTGTTATCATTTTGTATGCAGATGTTTACTTGTTATTTTGGATCAAACAGGTCCTATAAGTATTATATCAGCTTTCAGTCCTGCCTTTATGTCAAGGTACTTTACATAATTTTGATCACAGGGGAAGGTTCACGCCTTGGTTTTTTCAATATGGATTCGGATCAAACTACATCAGGCGAGCGTATTCACCACTTTGGCCAGCGTTTCACTGTTTCCAATTCCTCGGCCAGTTTTGCATAAATCTATCTCATTATCATAGCTGGTACCTTTAGATCTCTGTATATATCCTTTCTCAAGCGAGCGGGCAACGGCAAGTGAGCGGGTTCATTATGACAAGCGAGCGTGACAATTACAAGCGAGCGTGCTCTATAATCTATTTGGCAGCCCATCAGATTTGTTACAGCTGAACTATTATTATGATTGATCTTTTTTATGATCGGGCTTGCATCATCTTATTTTTCATATCTATATCGCTGACTCAGGAGCGTCCTCCTTTTCCTTTTATAATCAATTTCTGATGCATCTTGAGTTAGTTTCCCTTTTGAAATAGTATCAGGCTTCTGGGTTTGTTTTTGAACTTTTCCATATTATCTCCTGATTCTCATACATGACTGTATTTGTATCCGGGTCGGATCTTGACCTGTTCATGTGGATGCCCACTCATTTGATCTGCTCAAGTTATGAGCAGACTTTTATGGGGAAAATGATGGTGGATTTCTCGCTGTGTTTCTCCACAGCTGAGATTATTTGAATATGTACTGTATATATTATCAATATATTCAGCGTTTTTTTCTTTCTGAAAAAAAAAAGTTCAGAGATATTGTATAGGCAGCCTTTGTCTCCAAATAATACCAAAGACTATGGCACCATTTGGGCTTTTGTATTTTTTTGAACTGTGTCTCAAAATTTTTATGAATATCAATATTTCTTATATATGATTTTAACCAAAAAAAAGTTATACACATTTCATGGATCACAGAAACCAAATTTCTAATATCAATATTGTTTCCAAAATTATTTGAACTCCTTTTAAAGTTATTCAATTGATAGAGACCCCAATTAAAAATAAATAAAAAATCTTCTGAAATATAAAAAAATGTTCTTCCATTTATGGGTAATCCCCGGGCCATGTCACTGGCACTGGCACTGTGATGATGGTTTCTAAATTATTGGAAGTTAAAATATCATTTTATTTCACAATTTTGTTAAATATTGATGTACAACTCTCTGTAGCCAGCCAGAATTTCCACAGTTAATTTCCAGAGTATGAAAATATTCAATTTTGATATTTTCAGAGTATGAAATTGAGTCTGTTTGATATTTGCCAAACTTGATTTTGGATAGTATTTTGATTGATGGTTAATCTAAGTTTGGATGGTCTTTTGGCTTATGGGTTAAAGGCTTCAGTGTTTTATGGTTATTGACTGTGGAAAATAATTGAGAAATAAATATATTAATTTAATCAAAATAATATAGTTTAATTTAATTTAATAAGAGAATTAATAGAGTTGGTAATGAATTAAATAGTTTCAAAAATATTATTTTTATATTTAATTGTGTTTAAAATGTTTTTTGGGATAGTAGAGATGTTGTAATGTTTAATATTTTACTTTATTCAAAATAACATAAAAACTTAAAATTAACAATTATAATTACAATTATAATTAATAATTAAATTTATCTAGATTTATCTAGATTTTGGATCTACCAAATGTCTTGAAGGACAAAATTTTTTATTATTAATAAGTTACTTTTTAATAATTAAAGTTAGATTATTAATTCTTATCTTTGGATAAATTATTATATCTTATCTCAATGTGAATTATTATTTTTATAGTTTTTTCATATTATTAATTAAAAATTAAAAATAAAATGTATGTTTTTTCATGGTGGGTTAATATGGGTGTTTTTATAAATAATTATTAGGATTAATTTTTTAATATTAATTTAGAATATTTTAATCTATATTTTTAATTTTGTTATAAAATGTTTACATCAATTTAAATTTTGGTTATATATATATATATATATATATATATATATATATATATATATATATATATAATGTTTATATGAATTTAAATTTTGGTTATTAATGATAGATGATTGTAAGAATCTTCATATGTATAAGAATATAAACATATTATATTTTTTATATTATATTTGATGGTTTCAATGATAAAAATGGACTTGATTATTTCTATGCTCTAACTTAATGCAACTTATGTAGAAAATTTGAAGTTAATTGAAGAGAATGTGACTCACTAAACATATTAAATCCTTATTCATAGTTCTAGTATAAAAAAGTATAGATAGGATGAAAAGAATAGATAATCAAGAAGGATACCTGATGGGCTTACTTGGATGATGCTTCATTCTCAGAGGGAATTTTGTATTTCTACAAAAATTGCATTTCTTTCAAATACGTGACAATTTTGGGAGATTAACCATTACCATAGATTTGATGGCTTTCACATGTAAATTTGATATCTCTCACATATCAAGGCAGAGGGATAACATAGTGATGAACTATCAATAAATAAATAAGGAACTTATGCATAATTAAATATACTGACCAACCTAAATACATTTAAATTTTAGTTTATCATGCCCCAAGTGGGATCAAATACCTCTGAGGTGCAAAATTTATCTAAATTTCTATATTCTAAAAAGAAGGTATGCCGTATGGAGAAGCAACTCCAGTAGCTACAGCAAGTCGATATGCCTGGGTCCACAGTGAAAGACCCAGCTCCAGTGTATTCATCTGATGGATAGTTTTTTTCTTTATCATGCTTTTTGATGCAACTATCGGTCCTGTATGAACTCCTTTTATTTCATCAGTATGTTGATATTTCTGTAATAGGATAGATAGCTCATGCGGCTTATAGATGGATGAAACAATTTCAATTTTGGTTTTCTTTTCATGCTTTAAGGTGGCCAACAGGCCTGGTTTCCTACGGGCAGGTTGAGGCCACAGAATGGATTTTATATTTTTGTAACCTGCCTTACAATTATAAATAGAAAATAATGAGGTCCTACCAAATTTACAAAAAGGAAGAAGAAGAAGGCTTTCATAACTCGAATAAATTAATGATAAGTGGAGGATATTTAAAATTATTGAATATGTAAGCATATGAACATAATGTATGTTTACACTTTGTGAAAGAAGTGTCTTTTTTAATGTAAGAAACTAATGTGAGTAGTTTTTATGTGACTACAAAATCACAATTGAAATTTTACAAACATTCCTCCAAAGCAACCACAAATGCCTACCTAACCAAATCCAAATACCAACACCAAGCATACTCAACAAGTTTACAACAGAGAAAGTACTTACTAAACCAATGTTGTATAAATCCAAAAAATCAGGCTTAGGTCTCAGAAGGTCCTTCCAAATGTTCATCCACCTCCTCCAACAAAGAATCCCAAGGAAGAGAAGGAAGTGTTGAGAAATCTATAGGGTAATGATTAGAGTGATTTCTCTTTCTTTCATAACTTCTTTTGATGTCTTTTACTTATCTTAAATATTAGATTCTCTTATTATTACTATGATTGTGTATCATCAAACAAATACAAAAAACAAGAAGAACAAGAACACATAATATAGGTTGCAAGCCAAGGCCAAAACCTCTCAACTTGAGAGGAAAACCTGCAAACCTCTTCTCTTACTTATAGATTCTTCAATTGAGAAATTCAAAGACCTTTACACCAAGACCAAGTCCAACTGTTGAAATTGGCAACAAGAAACATTTAAAATGGAAACTAGAAATGGCACTCATAAATGGTACCATAGGGGGCTTCTAATTTAATTTTTCCCTTAATTAAATTGGAAGAAAAATTGTAATTCCATCACATGACAAATTGTATTAGTTAACCGAGTTAGGAATACTTAGTTAGCTTAGTAAATTTGAGTTGAGGGTCAAAGATGAGGCATGTAGAGGATTTTCCATGATATTAGGGGTCTACTTACAATTATTTGTGAGTTGTAATTAGTTAACTCAATTAATTGAGTTAAAATCAGTTTAACTAGTTCTAACTGATATTTGAGCTAGTGATAGGTCCAGTGAATTAAATATGATTTAATTCACTAGTGATCGATCAGTTAACCAATAATTCACTATAAATATTTGTTACATGTCAGTTCTAAGGAAGGCCTACTTGAGATAGGGTTTAAAGGAAAGATAACTATCAGTTGTACTATTAGAAAATTGTACATGTCATGTGTGAGGTCATCAAGAAGCCTTAGAAGGAATGCAAAATCATTAATTTGGATTTTTCTAATTAATAGGGGAAAAATGAGCCCAAGAGTGCGTAAGGAAGGCATGCAGGGAAAAGGCAAGAAAAATGTTAAATATTGTACCAAACTTGCTTAGATCAAAAGCCATATTCGAGTAGGATCAGAGTGAGACAGTTAACAGAGTGCAAAGGTTTCTCAAGAAGGGAAATAAAATTGTATTGTTTCATCATATTGACCATATGCAATATACAGATAATGGGGTTTTGAGTAATTTCTTTCCCTAGATACATCTTTTGTTGTGCGATTTATTTACTTCTTTCCCTTACTTGTTTTATGATTTTGTGATTGTGTTTTGTTTCCAGAAATTGTAGAAGGATTCAATATTTTGTTTTAGTATATTACAATATCGAATTGAATCTCGTTGCTATATTTTATACATGGTATAAGAGCACAAGGAATCATAATAGAAGAGAATAAATTGAGTTTTTTTTTTAACATGTATATCGAATTTGTAGATTTATTCTTTGAGATCAACGATAGATCAAGATGTATTCCAATGGCTTGAGACTCGAATATGCACTCAAGAGAAATTATAATTACATAGCATGGAAGGACAGGTCATAGGTAGTGTTGTAGGAAAACGGACTAAAGGCATTCATAGATAAAGATATTCCTTAGCCCACGGTAATAGATGCTCAACCTCTTGAAGCATGGAAGAAAAATGTAGCAAAGACAAGAAGGATATTGTTAGAGGTAGTACAAGATCATATTATCTTGAGTCTGCATGAAAAGGAAACTCCATATGCTATGTGGAAGCCCTTAATAGATCTGTCTCAGAATAACAATGACTAAAGGAAGTTTGCCCTAAAAGAAAAGCTCAGAAAGATCAAGAAGGAGGAGGGTGAGACGATACCAAAATACTTGAAAAAGTTCACTCAATGTCGAGATGAGCTTGGAAGTGTTGGTGTGAAAGTAGCCCAGGATGATTTGGTGAGCCTAACACTTCTACACCTTCCCAAGAGCTGGCATAGTTACCAGGACTTGGAAAATGGGAGGGAGAAGTTACCAAACTGTGAGTGATTATGGTCTGACTTGGTACAAGAAGAGATAAGGCAGAGCACCAGAGACAAAACCTCTTCCACAGACAAAGAAGAAAATTTTTCATTAATAGGAAAAGGCAAGAAATCCAAGGGAAAGAAGTCCCAAGGAAAAGAGGGCAAGAGAGACTTGGCCAAGGTCAAGTGTTTTGACTATTAAGAGCATGGGCACTATGCCTCAAAATTTTCACATAAGGCAAGCAAGAAGGACCCTGCAGGTGCAGCAACAGGTGAAGCTCTAGCTTCATAGTTTGAGCTTGATTTTACTCTCATTGAATGCATGGAAAACACTATAATGGGATGCCTTTGGTATCTTGACAACAATGCCTCGTTCCATATGACATGGAATAGAGATCTCTTCAGTGACTTAGGGGAGATGGACCTCCAACAAAACATAGAGTTTGGAGATGACGGGAGGTATAGCACGACCGAAATAGGTACAATTACATTTCAGTGGGAGACTAGCTCCCCTCTCAGACTCAAAGATGTTTTGTATGTTTTAGGACTAAAGAAGAATCTTGTCTATGTAGCGGTATTGGAAGACTGTGGTTCTGATGTGATTTTTAGAAAAGGAAGGGTGTTCCTTAGACACATCACCATGGGATGAGTGAAACCGATCAGTGTAAGATTCAAGAACCTATATTCTCTTTAGGTATAATATGCATGAAAATATTTGAGGATAAATGTAGAGGTTAGTGACTTGGTGGTTGAGAGGGAGCCTAAATTACCTCTCAACTTGTAGCCTCAAAAGCAGTTTTAGAAGGTTTTGGAGTAGCCACAATAGGAGAAGCAGAGAGGAGATCAAGTGGAGGCATCCACTCAAGCAGAAACCTCCAGCAGTGGGAAATTTTATGCCAGATGGGTAGAGGGAGCACATGTAGTGATACCTCGAGGTGAGAGGTGGGTTGATGTGAAGACATAATTCCAAGAGAAGAAATTGGGCAAGATCCATTGATATGGCTTGTCTCATGGATTAGACTTGGCTACGAGGAGCCCATAGTACATAGTAGCAGGAAGGATCGGTAGTGATTGATGCAGTGAGATGTCAGAAAGACAGAAATCAAAGTGACAGGTGTCAAATACTGGAGCGCAGATCAGAGTTGGAAGCAATGTAGAAGGCACATATGTAGAGTCAGTAGTAGTGCAAAGTTTTTATTAAATAGTGCAGTAACCAGTAGCAGTCAAAGACACTGATAGCAGATGCATAATACTGATTAGGTTTTTGGAGGCTATTCAGTTTTAGGAGTTGCAGGAGAGAAAAAAACTAGATATGTTTTGCATGCAGAAAATTCCAAAGGTACCAGATTGGGATAGTTGAATTCCTTTCTTGTTGAGAGTCAGTGTTGAAATTGGAACCAAGAAACATTGAAAATGGAAACAAGAAATGACACCCAAAAATCGCACTAATGGGGGGCTTCTAATTTAATTTTTCCCTTAATTCAATTGGAAGAAAAATTGTAATTCCATCATATGAAAAATTGTATTTGTTAACTAAATTAGGAAGACTTGAGGGTCAAATAGGAGGCATATAGAGGATTTTACATGATTTTAGAGGGTTCAGTTCCAATTATTTTTTAGTTGTAATTAGTTAACTCAATTAATTGACTTAAAATCAGTTTAGCTAGTTCTAACTGAGAGATGAGCTAGTGATAGGTCCAATGAATTAAACATGATTTAATTCACAAATAGCGATCAATCGGTTAAATGATAATTGTCTATAAATAGTTGTTGCATGTCAATTTTAAGGAAGGCCTAGTTGACACAGGGGTTAAAGGGAAGATAACTATCAGTTGTACTATTATAAAATTGTACATGTCATGCATGTGGTCATCAAGAAGCCTTAGAAGGATTGCACAATCATTAATTGGGATTTTCCTAATTAATAGGGGCTCAATTAGCCTAAAAATGTGTAAGGAAGGCATGCCATGTGGAGGCAAGTAAAAGGTTAAATATTGAACCAAACTTACTTAGATCGAAATCCAGATTCGAGCAAGATTAGAGTGAGATAGTCAGTAGAGTGTAGAGGTTTCTCAGGAAAGGAAATAACATTGTATTGTCTCTTGATCTTGACCATATGAAGTATACATACATACATACATACATACATATATATATATATATATATATAGCGGGTTTTTGAGTAGTTTCTTTCCCCAGATACATCTTGTGTTGTGTGATTGATTTAATTCTTTCTCTTACTTGTTATGTGATTGTGCGATTGTATTTTGTTTCTGCAAATTGTAGAAGGATTTAGTATTTTGTTTTAGTACATTACAAGATCAAATTGAATCACTTGATTATATTTTCTAGACCAACCTTTCCAGATAATGTGCTTTCCCTGTCTAAGTCAAACCTAGTCAAAGCTCTTCTAGTAGAACAACTTCAACCTTCAACTGCATAATTTCGACCTCCACTACAGACCTGAAATTTTTAGCCCTCCTAGAGTTGCTACTACCACACGTGTGAGCTTCTTTTATCCTCGCAGGGCTTCCTTAGACCTTTGCTTGGATTTTTCGAATCTCTGGAGCCTCAGGATGGCTTCTTGTGACCTTTTCTTGACCTTCTTGTCTTATCTTCTTCAAGATCGAACTTGTAGACGAAAACCCTTGATCTGTTATAGAAACCCCAGTTTTCCTTCGCACGCGTGAAAGAGAAATAGCCCAAAACCAAGTCTTCTTCATCCTCTTCCTTCTTTGTTGCCTTATTCTTCTTCTTCCTTCACTTAAATGAGTGAAATGTGAATGTGCTTCTAGGAGGTCGATTTTCCCCCTTTATATAGGCTTCTCAAAGGTGGACGTGGCTCCTCAAATTAGGACAACTTACTAGCTACCAGGCTGACTTGATCTTGGAGAGTATTTTGACACTTTTAAGGACACATGTAATTTTCTTTACAAGTTACAATGTGCCTGAAGGGGTATTCAACTTCTGAAAATGACTCTTTTGACTTCTTGACATAGGGCAATCCCTAGAAGCACTCGACAGGTGCTTGAATTATAAAATAAAATACCTTGAGCATGAAACCCATGCTCCAATAATAATAATAATAATAATAATAATAATTTTCTTTCATTTTACAATTTACAAGAATCAAAAGTAAAATTCATATTCATGACGACCGAACCTAGTTAGACATTTTTCAACACTCCCTCTTAACTAGGGAGGTATTCATCAATGGTACATGGAAACTCTCAATCTAAAGATATCTCATAGGAAGAGTCAGATTGGTAACCCATCTGTTTTTCATAATATCAACCATCATTATCATATAGAAAGGCCTTAACTAACAACTCTATCTCTCCACAAGATCAAAGCACAATGCTGGAGAGACGAATGTTTTATAGACACCATCATCATTGTCTCTCAAGGTACATACCCCACGTGGGTGTTCAAAGAGTATGACCTTTCTTGGAATATTTTTTTATCTTGGATAACTAGTCCTCAAATAATATTGGTCCATGACTACTCTTATCTTGGATGGCTTACCTCATTCTCAAAGAGTATCAGATGCGATATGCTTACCCAATCCTCCATTTTGTCTTCCCAAGTGAAAACAAGTATGATGTGCATATCTCTCCCTCTCAACTAGGGACGATTCATCAATAAAACCAATATTGTCTCTCAAATACAGAAGCTTCTTATTAGGAAGAGATTTTGTCAATATGTGAGCTTCCTGCTCATCGATGTAGATATATTGTAGCTATAGTACACCATCTTATACTAGCTTCCGAATATAGTGATACTTGTTGCTGATATGCTTTGTATTTCCATGAAATATTGGGTCTTCAGAAAATCATATACAACCGGTGTTATCATAATGTATCATTGTAGGGCCCACGAGTCCTTAAAATATGTTGGACAACAACTTCCTTAACCAAAAAACTTCTTTCTTTACTTCACAAGTTGCAATTTACTCAACCTCAACACTACTTAAATAAACTCTATCTTGATTTATGCTCATCCATGATATCATGGAGAATCCAAAACTAAAACATCCTCTCGCAGTGCTTCTTCCATATTTCTCACTACCTCCCCAGTCAAATTATGTATATCCAATCAAGTGAACATCATTCCTACTATAATATTTTAGGAAGTAGTAGACGGTACCTTGAAAATATCTCATTATATTTTTTTCAGTTATCCAATGATTATGCTTTGAATCGACTTGGAACTAACATAGCACAATTACTGCAAAACATATGCCTGGTCGAGCATTCACCAAGAACACGAGAGCCAATCATTTGTCTATACTTGGAAATATCCACAGGGCTCGATTCAAAAGTCCTTAGTCTTTTCAAATTTGTGATCATAGAGGTTGTCATAGGTTTGAAATCCATCATGTCAAACTTGTTCAACATCTTAATCACATAGTTTCCCTAACCTAGAAAAATCTCATTAGGTCCTTGCTAGACTTACAGTCCCAAATAATAGTGCATCAACCCTAGATCCTTCATGTAAAACTCTACTGCTAGATTCTTCTTGCATTATTCAATTTGACCTTCTACACCTGTCAAGAGAATACCATCTACATACTAAAGAATTATTATTGGCTTTCCCTTCATAACCTTAATATAAAGGGTCGGATCAACATAGCTCTTTGTGAAGCCTAATCTCTGTAGGTATGCATCCATCCTAGCATACCATGCCCTTGGAGCTTGCTTGAGGCCATATAATGTCTTCTTTAATATGCAAATATATTCCTTTCATTCCTTACCTTCAAACCCCAAAGGTTTCTCTATACAGACTTAATCATCAATGGTGCCATTCAGGAATGCAGTCTTGACATTCATTTGGTGGATGTTCCATCCATTGATGTTTCCAAAGAGACCAACAAACAAATAGTAGTATACCTTGTTGTTAGAGAAAATGTCTCTTCATAGTCGATGCTTTCTTATTGAGAGAAGCCCCTAGTTACAAATTTTCCATTATATTTATCAATATTTCCATATGTTGCATGTTTGATCTTGTAGAGACACCTAGAAGTTACCATAGATTTTTCTTCAAGCCGAGGTATGATCTCCCAAAATCCATTATTCATTATACATTGATATTCTTCATTCATGGCATCCTTCCATTCTTGGTGATTGACAACTTATTCAAAAGTAGATGGCACTGCTTCTATTAGTTTTTTCATGTAGGTTGCATACCCAAAATATCGTTTGGGATTCATGCTTTCCTTGAATGTACCACGAGTCAATTCATGACCTTCTACATCTAGAAGTGTAAACTTCAACCAGTTAGGTCTTTTTCTAGATTCAAGGATAACCATAGGTTGTATAGGTTCACTAGGACCCTTATCTTCATGATTTGATTTTTCTTCTTCCCTAATAAATTATTCTTCAAATGCAATATTTTCTTCAGCATCAAATTCCATAGGAGATCCTTTAATTTCTTGAATTCAATACTTTCGTCAAATATTACATTTCAGCTGACCTCTATCTGGTGTCTTTCTTTTATGTAGATCCTATAAGCCTTAGAAGAGTTAATGTATCCAACAAACATTCCCTTCATGCCTAATGGATCCAACTTCATTCCCTTGTCCTTTGGTATATGAATATAGACAAGAAACCAAAAATTTTGAGATGATCCATGGTTGGTTTCTTCCCAGTGAACACTTCGTCGGGATTTTTTTTATCTAGAAACGTGTGGGGACTTCGATTTTGTATGTATACATTTTTCTTTGTAGCTTCACCCCACATCCATTTCGGTAAATCTTTATCATGTATAATTTCTTTTACACTTTCTTCAATGGATCGATTATTTCATTTTGCAACTCCATTTTGTTCAGGATTATATGGGACTATCATCTCCCTCTTAATCCCAGACTCCTTACATAAAGCGATGATTTCCTTAGATGTGTATTCTCCTCCATTTTCGCATCTTAATATCTTTATTGTTCTTTCTGTAAGGTTCTATACTTCAGCTTTGAATTCTTGAAATTTGGTAAATACTTCATCCTTGGATTTCATTAAGTAAACCCAATTTTTCCTTGAATGGTCATCTATAAATGTGACATAATACAGGTGACCTCCAACATATTTAGGAGTCATAGGACCACAAACATCAAAATGAATATGATCCAATATTTCTTTTGACTGCTTACAACTACTTTTGAATGCTCTCTTGGTGTTCTTACCAATGCACCTCCTTTGCATACTCCTTCGTGATCTACCTTAAGTTAAAGGATTCCATCTACTATCAAATTTAGGGTTGCAGGAATTTTGAAATGGAGATTACCAAATATTCTATGCCAAATTTCACATGGTTGATTTTGATGTTAATTAGAGCTTGAGCAAGGGGATATATAAAAACTTGTAAAGTCTTCCTTCATGAATCCCAATTACTCTAGAAATTTATATGCTTGATTTTTTACCCCATACTACAAATTTTCCATCAATGAAAGTCACTTATCACCTTTATCTTATAAAATTTAAGTTGAGAGTGATTTCTTATGAAAACCTGGAATAAATAAGATGTTTTTAATATTAATATTAGCTCCATTATTTAGTTCTATAGAAGTTGATCCAATTCCCTACACATGATAGCTCTTATTATCTCCAATTTATATGGAGTAAGAAGACCATGCCTTTTGATAGTGTTTTTAGTTGCCTGTGATGACCAGTCATATGCCTTGATGCTCCACTTTTGATCATCCAAATTCTCTCATCTTGAAATGTGTATGCGAGTGCTGAGAAGATTCCATCGCCTTTTGTCTCGACCACTTTCTTCGTTGGAGTAAATAGGAGATTCCATACTTCTTTGATGCCTTTCTTGATATGGATTTCTACCTTTGAACACTTATTGAGAATATTTTCAATGTATTATAGATATCCATCATGCCTTTAGCTAACCTTGGCTGTGAAACCATGTTGAGAAATCTATAGGGTAATGATTAGAGTGATTTATATTTCTTTGATAACTTCTTCTGATGTATTTTACTTAATATATTACTTATTATCTTCTCTTACTATTATTATGATTGTGTATCATCAAACAAATACCAAACACAAGAAGAACAAGAACACAGAATATAGGTTACAAACCAGGGTCAAAAGATCTCCACTTGAGAGGAAAACCTGAAAATCTCTTTTGTTCCTTATAGATTCTTAAATTGATGAATTCCAATACTAATACCCTCCAAGACCAAGTCCAACCTTTCTGGATGATGTTATTTCCTTGTCCAAGTCAAACCCAGCAAAATCTTTTCCAATAGCACAACGTTGACGTCCAAATGTAGAATTCGAGCCTCCACTGCAGACCTAAAATTTTTGGCCCTCCTAGAGTTGTTGTTACCACATGTGTGAGCTTCTTTTATCCTCTGAGGGCTTCCTTAGACCTTCACTTGTCTTTCTATGAATTTTGGATCTTGAGGATGCCTTCTCGTGACCTTCTCTTGACCTTCTTGTATTCTTTTCTTCAATATGAAACTTGTAGAGGAAAACCCTCAATCTACTTCGAAAACACTATCCTTCCTTCACACGTGTGAGAAAGTAATATCCCAAAACCAATCCTTCAACATCCTCTTCCTTCTTCATTTCCTTCTTCTTCTTCTTCTTCCTTCACTTGAATGAGTGAGATGTGAATTTGTTTCAAGGAGATTGAGTTTCCTCATTTATATAGTCTTCTCAAAGGTGGATGTGGCTCCTCAAATTAGGTCGACATGCCAGTTGCCCCGCCGACTTGATCTTGGAGGGTATTTTGAAACTTAAGGGAAAAAAAAATTCTTTACAAGTTACAATGTGCCCGAAGGGGTCTTCAACTTATGACAATGACTCTTTTAACTTATTAACCTATAACATGCAACGTATTTAAATATGTTTCATCTTTGATCTTGTAGAGCCACAAGAAATTTACCATAGATTTGTCTTCAGGCCTAGGTAAGATCTCCCAAACTCCATTCTTCATTATAGATTAATATTCTTCATTCATGTAATCCTTCCATTCTTGGTGATTGATAACTTATTAAAAAGTGGATGGCTCTACTTCTATTAGTTTTTCATGTAGGTTTCATGTCCAAAATATCGTTTGGGCTTCTTTCATTCCCTAAATGTACCATGAACTGATTAATGAACTTCTACATATAGAAGTGTAAACTTCAACCAGTTAGGTATTTTTCTAGATTCAGAGATAGCCACAGGTTGTATAGGTTCACTAGGACCCTCATCTTCATGATTTCATTTTTCTTCTTCCTTAGTAAATTCTTCTTCAAATGCATGATTTTCTTCATTATCAGAGTCCATAGGTAGATCCTTTGATTTCTTGAAGGTAATACTTTTGTCAAATATTACTTCTCACCTGACTTCTATCTAGTTTCCTTATTTTATGTAGATCTTATAAGCCTTAGAAGAGTTATTGTATCCAACAAACATTCCCTTCATGCCTAACGGATCCAACTTCATTCTCTTGTCCTTTGGTATATGAATATAGACAGGACAACCCAAAATTTGGAGATGATCCATGGTTTTTTTCTTCCCAGTGAACACTTATTTGAGATTTTCTTTATCTAGAGACCTATGGGGACTTCAATTTTGTATCTATACAAATGTCTTTGTAGCTTCACCCTACATAAATTTCAGTAAATCTTAATCATGTATAATTGCTTTCACACTTTATTCAATGGGTTACTTATTTTATTTTACAACTCCATTTTGTTCAGGATTATATGGGACTATCATCTCCCTCTTAACCCGAAACTCCTTACATAAAGAAAATATTTCCTTAGATGTGTATTCTCCTCCATTTTCGGATCTTAATATCTTTATTCTTCTTTCTGTAAGGTTCTCTACTTGAACTTTGAATTCTTGAAATTTGGTAAATACTTCATTCTTGGATTTCATTAAGTAAACCCAAGTTTTCCTTGAATGGTCATCTATAAATGTGACATAATATAGATGACCTCCAAGATATTTATGAGTCATAGGACCACAAACATCGAAATGAATAATATCGAAGATTTATTTTTACTGTGAAGCATTTCTTCCAAGTGATCTCTTGGTGTTATTACTAATGCACATCCTTTGCATACTTCTTCATGATCTTCCTTAAGTTCGAGGATTCCATCTACTATCCAATTTCGGGTTGCAAGTATTTTGAAATGGATATGACCAAATCTTCTATGCCAAAGTTCACATGGGTTGATTTCTATGTGAATTAGAGGTTGAGCAAGGGGAGATATAAACTTGTAAAGTCTTCCTTCATGAATCCCAATTACTCTAGCAGTTTATATGCTTGATTTTTTACCCTATACTACAAATTTTCCATCAACGAAGGCCACTCAATAACCTTTATCTTATAAAATTGAAATTGAGAGTAATTTCTTATGCAAGCTTGGAATAAACAAGATGTTTTTTAAATGAATAATAACTACATTATCTAGCTCTATTGAGGTTGATCCAATTCCCTGCACAATATAGCTCTTATTATCTCCATGTTTTACAGAGTAAGAATACTTTCCTTTTGATAGTGCTTTTATTTGCTTGTGATGACTAGTCATATGCCTTGATGCTCCACTATTGATCATCCAAATTCTCTCATCTTGAAATGTGTCTGTGAGTGCTGAGAAGAGTCCTTTGTCCTTTTTCTCCACTAGTAAAAAATGATGAAATTAATGACTAGGTTACTAAAAACATTAGTCACAGCAATTATTTCAAGTGAATTACTACTAAATTTGAGAAATTTTAAGTGACCGAACTAAAAATGACTAGCTTAAATGACTAATTTAGTGTAGAGATAAAATATACGACTAGAAAATAAGTGACTAAACAAAAAGTGACTAAATTAAATGACTAATTTAATCCACGACTAAAATATATGACTAGATAATTAGTGACAAAATAAAAAATGATTAACGAAAACAAACACCATAGTCAAAGAATAAAAATATGACCAACTAACTAGTGCAACAAGTATATGAATTAGTAATTTATGCTAGTCATTTTTAATTGTGTCACTCTAGATTTATGCTAATCATTTTTAATTGATTCCGAGACATCTTTAGATCTCAACTTGATATGTATAACTAGTAGAAAATGAGAAATTAGTGACTAAAAAAGTTATTCACCACAACTTTTCCAAGTGAAATACTACAAAAAATGAGTAATTAATTGACCCAACTAAAAATAACTAACTTAAATGACTAATTTAGTCTTGTGCCAAAATATACGACTAGCTAATAAGTAATACAATTAAAAATGACTAATGTGAGTGACTAATTTAAACTAAACTATGACTAGCTTCTAATAGTGTGTTCATGAGCTCTAAGTGAAGTTCCCCGAAAACAATGGGCTACCTACAACTGCTTGAGTTTATTGATAAAATTAAAAAAATTCATAGATTTGAAATATTTTCCACCTCCTTAAAGATTAGTAGATATTACCCTTATGTGTAAACCTCATGTCCCCTTTCCCTCTTTATATGGGCATATATTCTTGCTTATATTAAGGAGTTCTTTAATAATTTTTATTGATGACCTCATGCCAAAATGATCACTCTGATTTTTCTAAATCATTAGATATAGCCTACATCGTTTTGCTCAAAAATTAAAATTAAAAAAAAAAAAAAAAAAATCAATCTCAATATTAACAATGTACTCAAATAAAAAAATTAACCTGAATAATAGTTACATAACCTACCATGTCAATTGACATTTTCACCAAACTAAAATTAACATATTAAAATTTACTTTCTCACTACCTTTTTCCTTAATCACCAATACTCTTTTTTCCTTAATAATCAATATGTAGATTTAGATTTTCAAAATCATTATATATACCCTTCCTCTTTTAAAAAAAACATAAAAATAAAAATTTAAAATAAAAAAATAAATTAAAATTAAATAAAAAAATTACAAAATAAAATAAAAATAAACATAAAAAAAAAAAAAAAAATCAAAATAAAAATTACAAAAAATAAAAATAAAAATTACAAAAATAAATTAAAATTTTACGAAAAAATTAATAATATTAATAACATGAAAAATTTAAAATTAAAATTACAAAAATAAGAAATTAATAATATTAATAACATGAAAAAATTAACCTCAATAATATCGCCCTAACCTACCATGGCAATTGACATTTTCTGATTAGACTATTAAAATTTACTTTCCCGCTATTTTTTTCTTTTGGTTCTCACTTTCGATTCTGCTGCGATTAACATTTTCGGAAGCTTTCGATTAGCCTATTCAAATTTACATTCTTGTTCCTTTGGTTCTCACGTTTGGGAGAGAGTTCATTCCTCTTTGGATTCAGCTGTAAGAGGAGTTTCGATGCTCTTGGATTCCGTTGGATTCCACAGCGACATTCAAGAGGAAATGATACATTGGATTCTGCTGCAAACTTTAGGAGGAAGGTGTGGATCGATCGTTCCTAATGGACAAGTTTTCAGAGAAAAATGGAAGGTGAGAAGGAAAGGGGTTTGAAACCTCAAAAAGGAAGGTGAGAAGGGGTGATGGTAACAGTAACGGGGAAGAAGGCTATTTAAAGGAAAAGTGATTTTTTTCCTAATACAACAGAATGATCTGATGAGCTTAGACAAACATCTGAGCAAGGTATGGACAAAATCAGAATTCATGAAGCCAAATTAAGAGTGATAAATTGACCCAAAGACTACATATCATGAGTATTATCACTCGGGCCACATTTGGGACTGTTAAAATGTTAAATTTTAGAGCAGTTATCATGCATGATGTTCTTCATGCAATCCAAAGAGATTTTAATTTTTTCCTTTTGTGATAACTGATAGGAAGGGGGGAAAATCTTCTTTGAATTATAGAACCTTCAAGATTATTATTTTTAGTCTCAAAATGAACATTAAAGGATAAAACAAGACTTAATTTTTCCTTGTTTATAGACCAGCAAAAACTCTCCTTGAATCTGGATGGTATTGATAATTTGTTTAGTTTCTCCTAATAGGAATATGGAATCCCCATCCCCAAACTGTATCTGAGTGGAAAAATCAAAATCTGAAGAGATCAAATATCGAAATGGCTTAGGTGAGACTTCATTCTCTTTCTTCTTTAATAATATTTCTCAAAGTATTTGCTAGAATGATAAGAAAGTGGGGACAAAAGGCAACCTTGTCTTGATCCTCTTAGCACTCTGTCAAAATTGGAATGTTCCTCATTAACCAGAAGTACACATGAAGCAATTGAGATGCATTCAAAATTCCAATTGACCATACTCATTGAATCCAAAATCCTGAATGGTTTTGATGAGAAAGTCTCAGTTAGCCTTACCATACTGGAATCGAGGACACTTCATAATATATTTATACTTAACAGTTCTCCCGTTTTTTTGCTTGGAGAATGAATATTTATGGCATATTTCCATAAAGTCAACATAATTGAATCAACATCTCTGATAAGCTATTTTCCTTTCTAAGGATATTTTTCCTACCACGGTTTATCTATTTGTTTCACAAAATGTACAAAACTCAGCTTTGAGTTTTATTATCACTGTGCATACCAATTTCAAACAAGCTTGTAGATCCCCAACATGTAAATGCTTTAATCCTGTAAAGTTGCAGCGGTTGCCTTCTAACTTCATTGGATGTCCATGGCATTATGGTAAGGACTCCATCACTCCTCTTCTTTTCATACCACTTCAAACTGATATTGAATGGAGGTATTCCAGAGGTTTATGCCTCTAATCTCTGTCTTGGTTACCTTGCCATTAATGAATTCCATCTACCTAATATGTGCCTATCACCTCTCCCAGCCTTCTCCCTACATGAGAAATCTGTGCGTTGCAGTGGATTTATCTCCCTTATTATTAACGTCATCTTTGTAAGGGAGTTGTTTCACATTCCCAGAAATTCCATTATTAAGGAGGTGAGGGGGTACTTAAGGCCCTTCACTTCCTTAATCGCATTGTTAATCTTAATAAGCTCAAGGCCTGATTCTCTGACAATGGCTTGGCTGGCTAGCTAATCCACCAAATTATTTTGTGACTTACTTGTGTGTGATAACTTGGAAGTTAGAAGGAAATTTCTATTCATTGTAAAGCCCCCGGAATCCAGCATATGTTGCCATCAGTGAACCAGCTATTGACTTTGGTTGTCCTATTCAATATTTTAATTATAAAGTTGGATTTTGTATTATTTTTCAATCCTTTGGAATCCTTAATATTTGATTAGGGTTATCCCCTCAACTAAGGAGGCTTCTACCTCTGCTAAGTCTCCTTATTTCTTTGTTTGACTTCCCATAAAAAAATTTCCTTGTAACAAAACACCTCACCCTCCATCATGTAGAAAAGGGTAAGATATTCTTCAAGGCTCAAGACTGTTCAACATTGCAACAATACGCTTGATATGAGCTCATCATATCACTTGTGGGAATTGAAACTGCACGGGTAGGATAACAATCATTCCTCCTAACCACCCGAAATAAACCCAATTGACATTTGAATACATATAATATGAAGTCTATAATAAATTTCTATAGTTTCCTGATAACCTCTGATTTCCTTGTGGCGTCGGTCATTTTCAAATTAGCTCCTGAACTAAAGGGGAAATAGTTCTAAACATTTCATTCCATGATGCCCATACCTCTTTTGCAAAATAACACTGTGTTAGGATGTAATCATAGGTTTCTTCATACCTTTAACATCCATTAGACTTGGTTGGGAATTGTACACTTCTTCTCTTCAAATTTTCTTGTGTAATTATTTTTCCCTTTCAGTACTACCCACTAAAATGTGGTAACTTTGGGCCACATTCTTGGGTACCATATTTTCTTCTAGGTTTTAATCTAAGAATCTAATACTCTTCTAATAGAACCATGCCTTATCCTTCTTTAAGTGAGTAGGATCCTCTTGATGTGGGATTTCAACACCAGACTTCTTATTCGCTTTGGAATTTAGTGCCTCCTTGATTGGCTTTGCCTCATCAGTTGAGAGTCGAGACATTTGTTGGTCATGTTAAAGGATATTTCCATTTTATTTTAGTGATAGACCCCAAAGATTTTTTTGGGACTAGTCCAATAATCCTTTGTTTTGGTTCACCCCAAATTGATCATAACCTTTCTGATTCTGTCTAGAGCTTGGATGTTTTTGAGAGGCTGGTGTCCAACCCATGCATACTCCCAAAAGTCTTCCTTTTCTCCATGTTGGCCATCTTGGGAAGTCCGACTATCTGTTAAAATTTATTGGATCGTATTATTCCTTATGCTTAATTATTTAGGGACATCATCATTTTAGGACTCCCACAAGGTATACAGGTTCCCTATTCCCCGTGTATCCTTTTTCCATAAAATTTTCACACAGAGACCATTTTTTGTTAGATTTAAAGCAACAATATACTCTTGAACATCGATGTTGTTTTAATGGTCTTGTTACCCCTGCTTCTCATTCCAATTTAGGCACCTATTAGGTACCACTTTTTCTCTTTTAATGCCTCTTGTCATGAGAAAGTTTTATTAACTTTATCCCTCTCCAAGAGAACTGATGTCAAGGTCAACAGATTGGACTTTTAGAACATTGACATAGCTAATAACTATTATATAAGGTTAATCTGTTTTCCAGAGAGAAACACATGGAGCCTTGTTTACCGGTATTCTTATCCTAGATTCTCATTCCAATCTAGGCATAACTTTTTGTTTCCAACCTATCATATGGTGCTTTTTCTCCTTTGATGCCCCTTATCATGAGAAATTTTTATTAACGTTATCCCTCTCCAAGAGCACTGATCTCAGGGTTAGAACATTGGACTTTTAGAAGATGGGGATAGCTCATAAGTTAACTATTGGATAAAATATGAATGGCAATACAACAAGTGTATCAGCCACATGGTATTAAGAAAGAAATCTTCAACAACCATCCAACTTCCAATATGAATGAAACAAGGTTCACCCTATTGTTTAATTTCCCATGTTTACCCATGAATCCATATGATTCCTTTCTTGAGGGATAAGATACTTTAATATTTCTCAGATTGTAGTTCCTAATCTTACTTCTATTTGGAGCTCAAAGGTGGCTTTCATTAGATTTTAGAGGTGATGATGCTCATTCCTGGGGAATTTTTATTGCAAGACTCAAGTCTAGCCATGTCATATTGACTAAGAAGATAGAAGAGCTCATATGGCCAAAGAACCCTTCTGGCGTTTATACTCAAAAATCTAGATATATTTCTATTAGTTTAGATGGGGAGAAGAGGAATTATATGTGGTGGAGGAGAGTTTGGATATTTAAATATCCCTGAAAGGCTTGATTTTTATGTGGTTTGAACTAAACAAAAACACTTGACTTGGTATAATCTTCTGACAAGGAATAGAGCAAGACTCGATAGGTGCAGTTTATGCAAGGTATGTGAAAAAACCAAAAAACATCTTGTCATGGACTGTAACTACACTATGCAAGTTTAGAGGGAGATTAAACATTTGACTAGGTTGAAAAGTGTACGAATTGGTGTCACAGTTGAAAATGGTATAAGAGGTTGGTGTCATAACTCTATAGTGAAGGATTACAAAGCACTTACATGGATCCTAGCTTGGGTATTTAGCAAGCTAGGAATGTCAACTTATTTAAAGATAGGCAAATTCTTCCTATTCAATGTGATTTTTATATTTGATGTGGTCTCAATTCTTTAAAAGAGTTGGTATTAATTCTTTGAAAGAGTTTTCCTTAGACACGATACCTAAGCCTCTTAGGAATATTGTTGTAGAAGTGGGTAAGGATGGTGCGTGTGCATATTTTGAGTAGGGAAAAGTGTTTTATATAGTGAATCTCATAGAATTAAATTTAGAGTTGGATTGGGGCATCAAACCAATTATCATGTTCAGCTAATGGCTCTAAAACTTATCAAAAATAAAATAGGATTTGGACTGGCTATTGTCCATGCAGTGACGCTATAGTCCTGGGTTCCCATTTGTATTACATTATATGCTGATGAATCCTTTGATACCAACTTCACTGCACCATTAGGAGTAAATTCTTTACTATACAAATATCAATATAGCAATGAATGAGAGCAAAGTAGAAAGACAAATAAATTACAATCAAAGAGATAAAAGATTGTTGCAGGTTACTTACTGTAGCAAAGGATAAAATGCATAATGTAACAGAGATACATGATATTGAGACCATAAGTAGCCAATTCATCCATTAATAATTCACCCTAGAAACGTGTGAAAAATGGTCAATTTGGCCATTATAAGTTACAACAAGCTCTAGAAAATGGAGTGACCTTAAATAATGTGCTAAGGTGCCAACTAGGGGAGCACTCCTTCGATCTAGGTGATTCATCACTCATCATAAATGCAAACCAATTTCAAGCTCCAAATAGCAAAGGCAGCTAAGGCTCTTTCTCAAATGACCCAACTATCTCTCCATACTCTCACCCGTATCACTATTAGTAAGTCAACATACCCCCAATAGATCAAGGTGAGCTAGTGCATACTCTCCAAGGAAGTAGCCAATTCATCCCTTAAAAATACACCCTAAAAATGTGTGCAAAATGGTCAACTTGGCCATTGTAAGTTACAACAAGCTCTAGCAAATGAAGTGACCTGAAATAATGTGCTAAGGTGCCAACTAGGGAAGCACTCCTTCAATCTAGGTGATTCATCACTAATCATAAATGCAAACCAATTACAAGCTCAAAATAGAAAAGGAAGCTAAGGCTCTTTCTCCAATGACCCAACTATCTCTCCATACTCTCACCCATATCACTATTAGTAAGTCAACATACCCCCAAAAGATGAGGGTGAGCTAGTGCATACTCTCCAGGGAATTAACCAATTCACCCCTTAAGAATGCACCCTAAAAATGTGTGCAGGATGGTCATCTTGGCCATTGTAAGTTACAACAAACTCTAGAAAATAGAGTGACCTTAAATAATGTGCTAAGGTGACAACTAGTTTTGTGAAACTAGCTCCAAAAAGAGAAGAAAAGAGATATCGACACCTTAGAAATAAGCCACTTCGAGGGGGCAACCTCCAATACATTACATGAATGAAAAATTCTTCAATGATACAAGTTACAAAACCTCCTTTCTATATATAGGAGTCCACGGGGCCACAATGTAATCTTAGTGGGCCCGCAATGTAATCCTAGCCAAACTAACAATAATAATTTAAAGGCACAATAATAACAATATGGGGGTTACAAGGGTACAATAATAGCAATAAGGGGTTTACAGTAACAACAATAAGGGAATATACTAGTAATATAGGGACCTAACATGCCCCTCTCCTTCAAAAAAGTGTTGTCCTCAACACTTGAGTAGCTCCGGGTGCTTCTGTATAAAATTCTCATCCTCCCATGTAGAATCTTCAGTGGGTAAGTTCTTCCACTTAATGAGATACTCTAAAATTGATCAATTTCGTAGCTGTCGAGTTCTTGTTTCAGTGACCTCTTTAGGTTACAATATGATTTTTCCTTCCTCATAAAGTTCTGGCAATATTTTTTGAACTAGAATATTTTCACCTATAACCTTCTTTAAGCATGAAACATGGAAAACTGGATGCACTCATGAAGAAGCAGGAAGCTCAAATTTGTATTCCATAGTACCAATATTTTGCAACACCTTGTAAGGACCATAGTACTTTGGTGATAATTTATTATCCTTCGTAGCTTGCTTGAGGGAAATTTTTTTGTATGGTTGTAGCTGTAAAAATACCCAGTCTCCTACATTAAAAATTCTCTTGCAGCGATGTTGATCTGCCTGTTGCTTCGTTCGATTTTGTGCAAAATTCAGGTTTTCCTTTAAGAGCTGGAGAACTTCTTGTTGATGCTCGATGTGATATTCCACTGCTTGAACCATATAATTTTCTCTTAAGGATGATGTGATGGACAGTGGATGATATCCATAAAGTGCCATAAATGGGGTCATTTTTGCTGCATTATGGAAGGAAGTGTTATACCACCATTCAGTGAGAGGTAACCACTTGACCTATTGTGTTTGATTATCATATAAAAAACAATGAAGATATCCTTCCAAACATTTATTTACTATCTCAGTTTGACCATCGAATTGAAGATGATAAGATGAGCTATGAGCTAATTGCGTACTCAAACAAGAAAATAACATCGTCCAAAAATTTCCAGTAAAAATGGGATCTCTGTCGCTCACAATAACCCTTGGGTTTCCATGTAGCTTTTGAATTGTGTCCATAAATGTAGTAGCAACTGTACTTTCTTTAAATGGATGAGATAATGCACAAAAGTGTGCATACTTGGTAAGTCTATCAACTACCACCATGGTGACACTCTTTCCTTCGGACTTAGGTAAACCTATGATAAAATCCATTGAAATCTCCTCCCAACATTGACTGAGAATGGATAAAGGTTGTATAAGACCTGGGGTCTTAACTGTCTCAACTTTATTCTGTTGGAAAATCAAACATTCCACCACAAACTTTTGAATATCAGATTTAAGGCCATCCCAAAATTATTCTTTCTTCACCTTGTGGTAAGTTTTTAAAAATCCTGAGTGTCCTCCTAAAGGAGAAGTGTGCAATTCCAAAAGAATATTTTATTTTAGTTGGGAATTATTACAAAGATATAAGCGATATTTATACCATAAGTAATCATTTTTCCAACTAAATGTATCAAATGTACTAGGATCTTGCTGCAACTTTTGAATGAGTGTCCACACTTCTTTTTCCTTCTTCCATTCATCCCTTGCTTCATTTATCCAATCTGGTTGGATAATAGAAATGGCACAAAGCAATGCTGCCACCTATTCATTCTTTCTTGAGATTGCATCTGCAACAACATTTAGCTTCCCTTTTTGTAGATTATTTCAAATTCATAACCCAACATCTTTGTGACCCATTTTTGTTGCTCTTCTGAAGATATTCCTTGATCCAAAAAGTGTTTAAGACTATCATGATCATTTTTTACCTTGAAGTGTCTTCCCATTAGGTAATTTTTCCATTTCTTTAGTGCATGCAGTATTGCTAATATTTATTTCTCATCAATAGCTTTATGTAAATACTTTCCTTTGATTTGACAACTTTCAAAAGAAATGGGTGTTCCTTCTTGCATTAAAACAACACCAATTCCATTTCTTGAGGCATCACATTCCACAATAAAGGTTTTTGTGAATTTTTGCGTAGCTAAGACTAGTGCTAGGCACGTTGATTCTTTAAGATGTGCAAATGCCTTAGTTGCTTCAAGAGTCCATGAAAATCCATCTTTCTTCAATAGTGTTGTTAGAGGTGATGCTATTCTCCCATAATTCTTAACAAAATTGCGATAATACCCTGTTAACCCGAGAAATCCTCGCAACTACTTTATGGTTGTGGGGACTTTCCATTCTTTAATGGCTTTAATTTTGTTAGGGTCTACCTTAACACCATCGTGAGATACAATATGACCCAGATATTCCACCTCATGTACTCCAAAGAAACATTTGGGTGTTTTCGCATATAATTTTTTCTCCTGCAATAGTTTGAGCACCCTGTCAACTTGTTGAACATGATCCTTCCAAGACCTGTTGTAGATTAGTATATCATAAAAAAATACTAGCACAAATTTTCTAAGGAAGGGTTTGAAAATAGAATTCATCAAGCCTTGAAATGTAGAAGGTACATTGGTAAGGCCAAAAGGCATGACCAAAAATTCATAATGACCCTCATGAGTTTGAAATGTTGTATTTGGAATATCTCCAGTCTTCATTCTAATTTGATGATATCCTGAACGAAGATCCAACTTGGTAAAATAGATTTCTCCATGTAATTCATCCAATAATTCATCAATCACAAGAATGGGAAATTTATCTTCAATGGTGAGCTTATTGAGCTCCCTATAATCTGGACACATGCGCCATGATCCATCCTTCTTGTGTACCAATACTACAAGAGCAGAGAAAGAACATTGACTAGGTTGAATTATACTAGCCTCTAACATTTCTGCAACCATATGTTCAACTTCACTCTTTCGGACATAAGGATATGTATAAGGCCTGATGTTTGGAGGAACACTTCCTGAAATCAAATTAATAGCATGATAATGATCACGAATAGGTGGGAGTCCTTTGGGAGTTTCAAAAACCTTGGAATGATTGTCCAAGACTTTTTGGAGATCTGCAGAAATAGATGATTTTGATGTTGGAACTTCTAGTGAGCATAATTGTGTAATTATGCCTCGTTGTTCTTTCTTTAGAAGCTTTGTCATGACATTAGAGCTTATTATCTTTCCCGGCTTCCCTACAATACCCCACAATTCGACTTCCTTTCCTTCTAAAAAAAAATTCAAGAAAAGTTCTTGAAAATTAAAAGCTACCATCCCCAAAGATTGTAACCATTGTACTCCTAGTACAACATCAACACCTCCCATAGGAATGGAAAGCATTGGACTATTCAATACATATTCCCCCATGGTTAACTTGATATTATGGCATTTTCCAGAGAAATTTATAGTTCCTCCATTTGCAACCATCACTTGACATTCTGGTGCTGGGTATAGGAAACAATTCAATTCCTTGGCTACCTTACAATGAATTAAATTATGGGTACTACCTGAATCAATCAACACTATTACCTTTTTCTTCTTGATATGTCCTTCTATCTTGAGAGTTTGAGGAGTGGTAATTCCTGCCAATGCATTACACGATATGGTTAGACTCATTTCTTCCTCTTCTAGGGTTGGTTCCTGGTGTATATCCTCTTCTTTTGAAGATTCTTGTTCATTTTCTTCTTCCTCTTCACAATTTATGTAAAATAATTTCTTCTCAGCACACTTATGACCTTTAGTGTATTTTCTATCACAACTGTAGCAAAGCCCTTTTGCTCTTTTTTCTTCCAATTTTTGTGGTGTCAACCTTGTAGGTTGTTGAAATATAGGAGTAGCAACACTTCCCTCTTTATAGAAGTGAGTGGTAGGCTTCCTTGTCGCCATAATTTTACATTCAATTTTTCTTGCCAACCTGAATGCCTTCTCCAATGAATCAAGTTCCAAAACGCGAACTTCATGTCGTATGTTATCCTTTAAAGTACCTATGAAGAGATCAATCCTGTGTTCCTCTGAAATATCAGTTACCCTTATATTCAATTTTTGGAAGTCCTCAATGTGATCCCACACTAAACCCTTTTGTTTTAGATTTATCAATTGGATAAAGAAGATGTTGCTCTTTGTATCCTCATAATGTGTTATCATTTCCTCTGCAAAAATTGAAAAAGTGACAATTTTTTTACAGGAGCAAAGCCATCGATACCATACAAATATATTTTGTTCTAAATGTAAAGTTGCAATGCGTACCTTTTGTGTGTTTTGCACATTATTGAGATCAAAATATTGCTCCATCTGTAGTATCCATGTTACAGGATCCTTTCCATCAAACTTCCTCATATCCATTTTTTGAATATGTTGGTTCTTCTCGCCAACATTAGAGTTTATGAAATCAAGATTAACATTTATTTTATTCTCATCATGAGTTTCCTCTACTATCTTTTCACCATTCGGAAACATTTTTTGTATCAACTTTGTCAAACCTTCCATGTATGCTTTAAGATCATTCTTCATGTTTTCCATTTTTTCATCGATCTTAGCTTCCATGTCATCCATCTTAGATTCCACGCCAAATTTCATACCATCTATCTTAGATTCCATGCCATTCTTCAAACTATCCATCTTATATTCCATGCCTTTCTTCAAACCATCCATCTTAGTTTCCACCCCTTTCTTCAAAACTTCCATGTCATTTTTTGTTGCTCTTTGCGAGAGCAAAATTTGTTTCACTTGCTCTTGTAAATTTGATATGTCATGTTGCCATTCTTCATCTTCATGAGCCATAGTAGAGCCTTCTAAAGACTTAATGGGTGTTGAATTATTTTTAGGAGGCATTTCAGAACCCAATACTGAAATATATTCTACAATATGCCCTTGGAATCAATTCAACTTGATTCTTCAAACAAGACTTATGCAATTCGGAAAAAAAAATACACACCTTTTACTTGCTTTTGAGGAGCTCAATATTGAAATTGACTTATCTCTATACTTGCAGATCCTCAATATCTGAAATTTGGCCCTATAGTAGTCCTCTAAGGCTTCTTTTAAATGCCACAAGTTTGACTTGATTTGGATTCTTCAACGCAACTTTATGTCCAATCTCCCATAATGACCTAATCATGGACTTGTTCAGTAGAGTGAACTTATACAACTTGCCTCGTGTCACTGTTTGCTCCTTTGGCTCTGAAATTTATAGACATGAAACTAAATTCCGTTTACTTCCAGTCACTTTTTACAGAATTCCAATCTGATCCTCAGAGAGAGAATTATGAATATTTTCCCACGATCACCTCTTTGAGATGAAATTCGGGAGCCTGAAAAGGACCTAACTTCCATAGATCATATCTCCAAAAATATTTCGAATAAAGCTCTAAAATTTTGCGACTATGTTCCTCAGGATTTCACTTCGCTATCTAAAAATTTTAGTTTCTGAACCTTCATAGAAACAAAGTTATAGCGAAAATTTCGCTATGACCTGTTTAAGTGAAATACAGGAGCCTGCAAAAATTCCTAACTTCAACAGATCATATCTCTGAAAATGTTGTGAACCAAGTTATAAAATTTTGCGAAGATGTTCTTCATGAGTTTGGCTTCGCACTCTAAAATTTTTAGCTTTTGAACCTTCGTAGAAAAGAAGTTATAGCAAAAATTCCATGATGACCTATTTGGATCAATGAAACCCTAGAATCCAAAGCTCTGATACCAAATGTTGTGAAACTAGCTCCAAAAAGAGAAGAAAACATATATCAGTGCCATAGAAATAAGCTACTTCGAGGGGGAAATCTCCAATACATTACATGAATGAAAAATTCTTCGATGATACAAATTACAAAACCTCCTTTCTATATATCGGAGTCCATGGAGCTACAATGTAATCTTAGTGGGGCCACAATGTAATCCTAGCTAACCTAACAATAATAATTTAACAACACAATAATAACAATATGGGGGTTACAGTGGTACAATAATAAAAATAAGGGGGTTAGACTAACAACAATAAGGGACTATACTAGGAATATAGGGACCTAACAACTAGGGGAACACTCCTTTGATCTAGGTGATTCATCACTCATCCTAAATGCAAGCCAATTACAATCTCAAAATAGAAAAGGCAGCCAAGGCTCTTTCTCCAATGACTCAACTATCTCTCCAAGAATAGGAAACAATGGTTAAAGGCATTAGGATATTCCGACACATAGGAAATAGTTAAGAATAACTTAGTCTAGTGTAGAGTTAGATAAAGTGTGTTTCTTTACCATGTACATTTGTAACTTATAATCCGACGATCAGGATTTGTAGTGATCCGACGGTTATCTCTCACCTCGGTATTAATGGCACTTGATTCATGGCTTAACATCCGATTAGTCCATGATCTCTATTTAAAGAGCATGGAGGGTCATTTTTCTGGTAACCGTTTATGAGAGAAAGATATGTAACTTTTATTTTTATATTAATAAATTGCCTGAAGTGGCCGCATTGGCTTAGGCCATGGACTGTTTCCCTCTTTGAGGGTTTTAACCATGTGATTATAATGGTGTACTGATTTGTGATCTATTTGTGAGCAGTGACCTTTGGTTCTTGATCTACGGAACTTACCCTGTAAATTCCTACATGATATCAGAGCTATTTTGAGGGCCGCGTCCGTTGTTGATCAAAATCCGAAGCCAGTTTGACTGCATGCGAATTCCGTTTTGTAGATCTACTATTTCTGAACATTTTTGGGCTTGGAGACCTACTCGATTGTGTTTAGAGTGTCTATTACAGTAAGGAACTCCTTTCATTTCATGCGAAAAGGTTTCCGGCTACCCAAGTTATGTCAATTTAGATCTAGAGGTATAAAACATCTTTTGCAGTTATATTTGTTAATAGTTCTACTTATTTCGGTTTTTTTTTTCTGTTTTTTTTTGGTATTAAGGTTTTACTTATTTTCCAAATGTATACCCTCTTCTCTATGTATGCTCTTTTCTGTGTGCTTTGTGTGATCTCGGCAAATCAGAAACAGGAAAACAAGATTTTTTTCGCTACGTATGCTCTTTCCCTGCATCTTTGTGCGATGTCAGGAAATCAAAAATAGTGAAAAAAGTGATAGTTGTCGTAAGGCTAACCGAAAATTTTAACATTATACCGTAAGGCTTTGCATTTAATTTTTTTTGCTCGGTTTTTGTGTTTTTTTGTGTAGGAAAAGGCACACACACCGAAGAGTTAAAAAAGAAAAAAAATATAAAATAAAAAAAAATAAAAAAAACCCCTTCCTCCTTTCATACAATAACGTGATCCTTTTACTATATCACTTGGTGAGCGGTTAGTTTATGAGAATAGAGGTCTTGGGTTCAAATCTCCTCTCAAGCTTCTTTTGTAAAAAAAAATTGTTCAAAGGGGCGGTATTTTTTTTTAAAAAGCCGCACTTCATCCCATTCCCGTAACTATTCAGCATCTACAACTCAAATTTTTCAAAAGGCATAACT
The DNA here is from genome assembly GCA_034641835.2 of Pinus albicaulis. Taxonomy (NCBI): domain Eukaryota; kingdom Viridiplantae; phylum Streptophyta; class Pinopsida; order Pinales; family Pinaceae; genus Pinus; species Pinus albicaulis. The sequence goes on from CM076572.1 coordinate 556,223,015, forward strand.
TATTCATCCGGAAGCCATTTTTTAAGCCCTTTTTTTTTAAATGGCCTAATTTTTCGAGATCTTTCCATTGGAGTGGTTAGTTTCAGCTTTTCTTAAATTCAGTTTTCTTTTTTTAAAATGGAAAGTGCATGCCCGATTATTCTTAACAGCACCAATTGTTTCCAATGGCTACCTCACATGGTAGATATACTTAGAAGTAAAGGGATTTATAGAATAGCCATAGGAAAAAAAACTAAACCTTCTGATGATGATAAAGCTACTAAATGGGAAAATAAATAAGATCAAGCACGAGGGTTGATAGGAATGTCCATTGCTGGAGATCTTCGATTTCATATCCTTGACATTGACACCCCTGATGAGGCCCTGGAAAAGCTAAAAACTGTTTTTGGCATTCAAAATCAAATCCGAGCCCACCATCTTGAAAATGAGTTGCTTACTTTGGACCCTAATAGTTTCTCCTCCATTGAAGATTTTTTGTCCAAATTTAAGACCCTCGGAATTCTTTTAGAAGGTTGTAAGATCAAAAAGGATGATGGTAGCCTCATATATTGCATTCTTGCTAAGATTTGTCCTACATACTTTGTATTTGTTTCTACCTTCCATTCTACTAGAGAAACCAGCATTTCTTCAGGAACCACCTACAATAATCTCTCTTTTGATGCCTTTTATGATTCTTTGATAAGAGAACAAGGAAAACTTTTACACCTTGGTCTTATCACTACTGGAAACGCTTCTAAGAAAGCCTTAGCATCCCAACAACAACCATATCAAAAGAACCACAAGAAGCAGTATCCTAAAAAATATGGTCCTAAACCAAGCAAGGGCCCTAAGCAATTTCAACTACACACCGAAAAATAAAATCACCAAAATAATAAGGCAAATCAAAACAAAGGGAATAAGACAGATAGACATTGCAACTTTTGCAATCGTGATGGCCATATAGAGTCCAAACATTTTAAGAAGATCGAAGCCTTAGAAGAAGCAATGAAGAAGCACAATATCAATTTAGAGCACTCTTCACCTTCATCTTCAGGCATGGCACTTTCTTCTTGTGGTTTTCAAGCATCAAGATCTGGTTATGCATTAATTGTATCTTCTTCTTCTCCTTCTCATGAATGGCTCATTAATTTTGGAGCTTCTTACCAAATGGCTAAAAATAAATCCATGTTTTCTTCTTTAAATGATTGTAACACCAAACATATTTATGTTGGTGATGATAGATCTCTTAGTGTTGTAGGATCTGGAACCATTCATCTAGATAATGGTCAGTTTAATGATGTACTATGTGTTCCTACCTTGTCATGCAACCTTTTATCTGTTTATCAGATAACTCATTCAGGTGAAGGGAAAATAGTATAATTCTCACCTCATGATGTTGTAATCAAGGACGTCAAAGATCCTAAACATATTTAGCTATTGGCATTGCTGATGATTCCACAAGGTTGTATAAGTTTGACAACTTTGGGTCATCATCTCTTCCCTCTGTTTTTGTTGCTCATAATGATGATGTGAGCAAACTTTGGCATGAGAGATTTGGTCACTTAAACTATCGCTCTCTTCAAACTCTATGTAAGGAAAATATGGTGACGGGCCTTCCTATGGTATCTTGCCGGGATGGTGTTTGCTCTGGATGTGTACTCGGAAAACATCATCAGGATAGTTTTGACAAACGTGCCTCTTGGCATGCTTCAACCCCTTTGCAGCTTGTGCACAGTGATTTATGTGGTCCACTTCCTGTTGTTTCTTTCTCTGGTTGCAAGTACTTCTTAACTTTCATTGATGATTTTTCCAGACGCACTTGGGTATATTTCTTAAAACTCAAGAGTGAAGTTTTTAACATGTTCTTGGCCTTTAAGGCCTTTGTTGAGAAACAATATGGACATCAAATTCTTAAGTTAAGATCAGAAAATGGCGAAGAATATGTTAGCAACAAATTTATCCTTTTCTGCACTAAGCATGGCATGTTGGGAAAAATACTGAGAGGGGTGGGTGAATCAGTATTTACATCACATTCAAAACTTTTACTTTTCTTTACTTCAAAACCCATACGCTACTTTCCTGAAGCATACTAGCGTATATTTCATTGCGCATACGCGCTTTTACTTCATCGAAGCCGCGTATATACGCGCTTCCTCCACGGCGAAGTAGCGTATAGATCTTCAATCATTACAGAGCAGCATACTTCATCAGATCAGATGTTCAATTCATATTTTCCCTTTTTACTTCAGACAGATGTTCGCCTAGATGTTCGCCTCATCACAGATCTAGGCCTTCCATAAGCAGATCTAGCAGATACAAGTGCATTTCAGATCTAGATCCCCTACTTCATCATTGGTGCATCATACCTTCAGATTTGTCTTCAAGTGTAACCCTTTCCATTCAGATCTACTTCAGAGAGAAGTATTCATTCAAGCTCAGACATCTTGCACCCACACTCATGTTTTGCACAATGAATTTCTTCTCCTTATATAGGTTTACCCTTTTTTCAATACCATGAGCCCCTTTTTCAATACCATGGGCCAAAGCAATACCATGAGCCCAAAACTACCTGGACGGGGTCAATTAGGCGGATCATTACCCAATACAATGGGTCAATACCATGGTGGTTACCCTTGGTTTTGCACTTTTTGAGCGCTTTTGCCCATGCGCGACTTGGAACGTTCTTTTCCGCGTGCATACGCGACTTCCCTTAGACAGATCCGCGTATACCAAGAGACATACTCTTTTTCATCATAGAATTAGCACATGCTAAATTCCTTTCTTCATTTCCTTCTGTTCATACTGTAGATACATCAGATTTCCTTCATCAAGGACATATTCTATCAAGCACAACTTCATCAAGTAAGTTGTCATCATCTTCATCAAGTGGGTTGCCTTTCAAGGACAACACTCAGCATCATATTGTCAACAACCATCATATCACATCAGATTTACATCATTTACCAAGTCCATCAAGTCAAGAATAACTTCATCAGGTGGTTTGCCATCAAGGACAACACATGTCAACAGTCGCATGTCTTCATCTTCATTCAGTGGGTTGCCATCAAGGACAACACTTTGCATCATATTTCCAACAATCTCCCCCTTTGGACTTGATGGCAACCATGATGGTGTTTGGTTACCACAGCAGATAGGTACATTAAGAATTCAATGACACCATGTCACATTCCTCATTTTGACACCATTCTTTCTCTTCATTCAAACACCATATCACTCTCCCCCTTTGACATCAAGGGCAAAGGGCGAATCAAAAACCATCATACTCTCCTCCTTTTCTCCTCATGTGGAAGAATCGTTCTGCAGATCTAATATGTACTGAAGTGGCCAAGCTCCCCCTGAGTTCAAGCTGAAACTTTAAAACATATTTTTAATGAAGTACATGACTCTATGAACTTCCTATCACCAAATACTCATACTTACATCAATTATCCATCCAAGTGGATTTACATATGAGATTCAAGTACCCAACCAAGTGGGTTTACACATTTCAACTCAGCTACCCAACCAAGTGGGTTTACAAAATTTGACAAGTCCTTTACATGACTGAATATTACAATTTTACACCATGGGTCTCAACAAGACCTTTTCATCAAACTACAAATATAACTTTTAAGACCAACACCAGAAAGTCCTCAAGAAAGAGAACATATTTCAGAATCAACATAATGCCAACAATGCATTATACTCAGCAAGGCCAATGCTCCCCCTGAATCTGTGCATCCAAGCATCCTTTCCATATGACTAAGGCTCCCCCTTAGTTTGTGCATCCCGAACACTTTCACCAACAAATCATCAAGGCATCTTCATCAAAACATTAGAAACAGAATTATGAGAACTGGAACACCACCAGAGATACCAAACAGTATCAGAGATACCAAGCAGCACTGCAGCTGTGCTGAAGAGAGCTAAGCCAAGCAAAAATTGCCAGCAACCAAACATATGCGGTTTTCTGTGCAGGAACTCGCGTATATACGCGACTGCGTTTCATGAAACCCGCGTATCCAATGCCATCTTCTAAATTTCAATCAGATCTGATTCTCTGTGAGGCAAAGACAGTGTTCAGCTTCTTTCTGAGATATTTGACTGCTTCCCTGGACTATAGTGTAGAGGTGTCTTCAAGCGTCATCCAATGGTTGTAGCATCAGCACAATAGTAACCAAGCCTTCAAATTCTTTGTAGCATCAATACAATCTTTCCAAGAGAGATTCTCATATCAGAACAACATCTTCACATAGGTGTCAAGCAATCATCCATGTGGTCCAACATCACCATGATCTTCAAGATTTAACATGAAGTAACATATGTAGGCAAAATATCTCTCAACCATAGTAACACACTCTGCATGATTTATTTCTGAATCAAATGACATCCAACTCATCCATGTGTGAGTACAAAAGATTCTTATCAGCAACCAGGGCTCAAAAAATCATCATAATAAACCATGTACCAAGTCATCATCATTTGAGCATGAGTATCACAAAAACCAAAGAACAAGCAGTCATATTGCCAACAATGCAATCATTAGTATTCAACCTGCTGCTCCCCCTAAACCAGTGCTCTTCCTTGGCTTGTGCAATCTGAAGCACCTTCAACAGCAAGTCATCAGCAACAATATCTGCATGATTTGTCCTCATCTCTGAATTATAAGACTTTCATCTCAACAACGAATGCTCTTCATCATAAAGAAACCAGGCTTCATTCATAATCTTCAACACAAGAACCCATGTATCATTTCATTATTATGAGTATAACCAGAATAATGCTAACATTGCAATCATCAGCAGTCAGACTGATGCTCCCCCTGGACCTCTGCTCCAGATCTTTAGCTATCAGATAAATTTTCTTATCATCAATGCATACGCGGTTGTGTCAGCTGGAACTCGCGTATATACACGACTTTGTTTCATAGAACCCGCGTATGGAAAGTGAAATATAGAAAATTTCACACCTTCATCTCCTCCTGCAAATTTACCTTCTGTTCCTGTCTTTTCTTCACGCCAGATGCACTGTCAGAAATACATATAACCAGAATAATCAAATCAACCATGAGAGACATCATACATTGCTCCCCCTGTGACGATACATTACTAAATCTCATAATGTATCCCACATCATTCATGCAGTCGATCAGAGAAGTAAGCTTCAGAAGCGGATGACTGCAGTAGGGTCTGAATTCCCTACGTTTCTGATCGGTCCTCCTTCTTCTTCCAGATTTGTTTGAACTTTCTATTTGTGTGCTGGAAATTATCCAATTTCTCATATATGTTCAACCTGCATTCTTTTTCTACATGACCATACTTGTTACAAGAATAACATCTCATATGTCCAGAGAAATAAGCATAAGAGTCATAATAAGTATTTCTAGTCTTCCTCCTTTTACAATCAGCTGCTTTATGTCCATACTTGTTACATGAGAAACAATATCCCTTGAAGAAACCAGAGTACCTTTCTATGTAGGAACTGTTTGTTTGTGGCTGAAATGATCTGCTCCTGCAACATGCTGCAACATGCCCATAATTATGACATTTAAAACATTCAACATTCTTGAATGAATTCCTTTGAGAATACATGATTGTTGGTTGATCTTTTGTCTCTTTCAACACTTCAGGTTTTGCATTGACTTCCTCTGAATTTTTAGCACCTCCTTGTGAGCTAGATTCTCCTTTAACAGTTTCATGGAAACCAAGACCAAGTTTGATAGCAGGAGACCTTTGATTGCTCAGAATATTGTCCAAAGTATTAGTACTATCTTGATACCTTAAAAGTTTAACATTTTCTTCTAATTTACCTTTGAGAGTGTTTACCTTAACCTCCAAGGCTTGACATTGCTTTGTCATGCTTTCTTCTTTCCTTATTCCATCTTCTACTTGATCCTTCAGATTTAGAATCTCTTCTTTCAACCAATCTTCGTTTTCTTCACATGTTTGTTGTAGCTCTTCATTCTTCCTTTTTGATTTTTCAAGATCTTCTTTGAGAGAGATGATTTCTGCTTCAAGGCCTTCCTTTTCAAAAGTTTGTAGAGGTTCCTCACTCTTCTTACTTGATGCTTCAAAATCTGCTTGCAGAGAGATGATTGCAGCTTCAAGTCCTTCATTCTTCTTGCTTGATTTTTCGAGATCTGCATTTTGATCGTTGATTTCTGCTTCTAGTTCTTTAATTCGATTGGATGCATAAGTATGAAACCTTTGATACTTGTCCACCTGTCCATTCTCATTTCTATTTGATCTTTCATTTGAGATATCATCTCTTTGTTGATAGTTTCTTGCTTCTTAGATGAACTTTGTAGTTCTTCATCTTTAACCTTGAGAGCTTCTTGTAGATCCACAACTTTACTTTCACTATCTTCACTATTGTTTGCACAAAGGAGAGTATTACAAGTGGCCTTCTTCTTTTCCTTCTTTGCCATGAGTATTTGGAGAGCTTCGTCAGAAACTTCTAGATCCATACTGTCACTTTCACTATCATAATCTTTGCACATGCAGTTAAGTAAGAGACAAGAACAACGATTAATACCTGGTTCATCTTCTTCAATTTTTTCTATACATGATTTCTGAGGTATCTTCTTGTTTTGAGTAGCCTTCTTCTTTTTCTTCTTAGCCATGAGTACTTTCAGATCTTGGTCAGAATCTTCTTCATCTTCACTGGACACTTCATCATCATCTTCTTTTGCATAATAACTCTTTCTCTTTTCAAATTGTTTCCCTTTACCATGATTTTCTCTATAAGGACATTTAGCAGCATAGTGACCAACTTTTCCACATTCAAAACATTTGAAGGGAAGCTTACCTTTGAATCTTCCAGTACCTAGTTGGAGATTTCTCACGAAATTCGCTTCTTCTTCATCGGATATATAGCTGGATTCTTTGACAACTTCCTTTTCCTTTCCTTTTGTAGATGCCTTAAAAGCATCTTCTCTTATTTGAGAAGGACCTCCTTGTCTCATTTCAAAAGCAGTCAGAGTACCATGTAATTGAACAATAGTAAGAGTTTGCAGATCTTGCCTTTCTTCAATAGCTGAAACTTTAGAGTCAAATTTTGAACTCAAGGATCTTAAGACCTTTTCCACCAGAGTAGTATCAGTTATGGTTTCACCCAAATTTCTCATTCGATTTACAATATCATCCAGACGAAGAAAGAAACTGGCAACACTCTCATCACTATACATCTTCAAATTTTCATATTCAATTCTAAGAGTTTGGAGTTTTGCACTTTTTACCTTTGTGTCTCCTTCATAGCTTAGAATGATTTTGTCCCATATTTCTTTTGCTGAATGTAGCTGCATCACTTTAGCAAATTCTGATTCAGACATGCTTCCCAATAAGACATTCACAACTTTGGCATTGATTTCATACTTCTTTCTTTCAGCTGCATCAGTAGGAATACTTGCCGGGTATTGATAACCTTTTTCCACGATTGCCCATACATCTGCACCAAGACTTTGCAGATATGCTTTTGTTCGTACCTTCCAGAATATCAGATTGCTTCCATTGAATAGAGGTGGCTTTATAGACATTACTCCTTCTTGACTTCCCATTGTGACGGATCTCCTTTAAGCGATCAAGCTTCTGCACAAGGACCTCGCTTCTCGATAATTAAAGCATTGGGAAAATGCCCAGAGGGGTGAATTTAAAATCAAGATTACGTAAGACATTATGAAATTTTACTTTTCTTTACTTCAAAACCCATACGCTACTTTCCTGAAGCATACTAGCGTATATTTCATTGCGCATACGCGCTTTTACTTCATCGAAGCCGCGTATATACGCGCTTCCTCCACGGCGAAGTAGCGTATAGATCTTCAATCATTACAGAGCAGCATACTTCATCAGATCAGATGTTCAATTCAGATTTTCCCTTTTTACTTCAGACAGATGTTCACCTCATCACAGATCTAGGCCTTCCATAAGCAGATCCAGCAGATACAAGTGCATTTCAGATCTAGATCCCCTACTTCATCATTGGTGCATCATACCTTCAGATTTGTCTTCAAGTGTAACCCTTTCCATTCAGATCTACTTCAGAGAGAAGTATTCATTCAAGCTCAGACATCTTGCACCCACACCCATGATTTGCACAATGAAATTCTTCTCCTTAGGTTTATCCTTTCATCATGATTTCAAACATTTCATTGGGGGTCAACCATAGATCATTGGCGTCCAAACTTAATTGCCCACACTGGTGGTTACCCTTGGTTTTGCACTTTTTGAGCGCTTTTGCCCATACGCGACTTGGAACGTTCCTTTCCGCGTGCATACGCGACTTCCCCTAGGCTAATCCGCGTATACCTAGAGACATACTCTTTTTCATCATAGAATTAGCACATGCTAAATTCCTTTCTTCATTGCCTTTTGTTCACACTGTAGTTACATTCAGATTTACATCAAGACATATTCTATCAAGCACAACTTCATCGAGTAAGTTGTCATCATCTTCATCAAGTGGGTTGCCTTTCAAGGACAACACTCAGCATCATATTGTCAACAACCATCATATCATATCATATTTACATCATTTACCAAGTCCATCAAGTCAAGAATAACTTCATCAGGTGGTTTTCCATCAAGGACAACACATGTCAACAGTCGCATGTCTTCATCTTCATTCAGTGGGTTGCCATCAAGGACAACACTTTGCATCATATTTCCAACATGGCATTCAATTGCAACATATTGTTCCATATACTCCACAAAAAAATGGTGTAGCTGAAAGGAAGAATCGCACCTTAAAAGAAATGGCTAATTATATGCTTCAATCTAAAGGGCTTGGTCTCAATTTTTTAGGCAGAAGCCATTAACTATGCAAATTACATAGTAAATCACACTCCTACTAAGGTTTTAAAGAATATAACTACAGAAGAAGTTTGGATCTCAATCAAACCAAATGTAAGTCACTTTCGTGTTTTTGGAAGTGATGCTTGGGCCCATATTCCAGATGCGAAACATAAAACCTTAGAACCTAAGAGTGAAAAATGTTTTTTTTTTTGGATATTCTAAAGATGTCAAAGGATATAGAATTCTTCAACCAAAACCCAAAAGTATAATCATTAGAAGAGATGTAAAGTTTGATGAAAATATATCGGCCTGCAAGCCTAGTTAGGTGGGTGTGCCACCTTTGGCTTGCGAGCCTAATTCGGCATATGTGCCACCTCTCTCTCTCTCTCTTCTATTTTTAATAGCATTCCTTCTAGTTTAGATGACGACACCGAGGATGAAAATCCTCCACCAGCTCATGAAATTGTTCCTTAAACTCCACCACTTTCAAGATGGATCCTCTCTACTTAGGATGCAACAAGTTTTCTTGCAGGTGACCTTGCCGATCGACGACGTACACGTTCTCAGTTCAAAAGATCCTCTTCCTTATTGGCTCAAGTTCTAGAAAAAATTGATCCAGGAACCTTTGAAGAAGCCTCTGGTCATCCAGATTGGGATAAAGCTATGAATGAAGAGTATCGTTCCTTATTGGAAAAAAATACTTGGGATCTTGTTCCTCTTCCAAAAGGAAGAAAATTTGTCAGATGCAGATGGGTTTACAAAACAAAGTTTGGACCAGATGGAAAAGTGGATAGACATAAAGCTTGTCTTGTCGCTAAAGGTTTTTCACAAGTTGAAGGCATTGACTATACTGAAACCTTCTCCCCTATTGCTAAAATGAATTCTATCCTCCTTGTTCTTTCCCTTGCTGCCTCCTTTAAATGGGAAGTCCATCAGATGCATGTTAAATCTGCCTTCTTACATGGAGATTTGCATGAAGAAATCTACATGGAACAACCCCCTGGCTTTATCCAAAAATACTCCAGCGTTGTTTGTCACCTTAGGAAGTCTCTCTATGGTCTCAAACAAGCTCCTCGGGCTTGGTATGCCAAAATGGATAGGTTTCTCTTAGATAATGGATTTTCTAGGTGTCATTCTGATAACACTGTCTACACCAAGAAAGTGGGTAATTCCTTCACCATCCTTGTTCTTTATGTTGATGATCTTATCCTTACTGGTAGTGATCCAAACCATATAAACCATGTGAATTCTAGCCTCAAAAAGAAGTTTGAAATGACAGACTTAGGACACTTTCATTATTTCCTTGGTCTTCAAGTCTTGCAATCCAAGGAAGGCATTACCCTCTCTGAGTCTAAGTATGCATGTGATCTTCTACACCACTTTCACATGGAAGACTGTAAGCCTGCCCCTTCTCCCTTTCAGTCTGGAGTCAAGCTTTCAGTCAAATGTACTACCCCTGAAGTTGATGCTACCTTATACTGTCAACTTGTTGGTAAATTTTTGTATCTAACCCATACCCATCCTGACCTTTCCTTTTCCATTGGTCTTGTCACTCGGTTTATGCACCAACCTCATGAAAGTCACTGGGAAGTAGCTAAAAGAAAACTTCGATATATTCAAGGCATTGTTCAGTACGAGATTCATTACAGTGCAGGAGCATCTCCCGTGTTGATTGGTTTCACTGATTTTGATTGGGCTGGTGACCCTAATGATCAGAAGTCAACTGCAGGATATGTATTCACTCTTGGTTCAGGACCTATTACTTGGTCTTGTAAGAAACAAAGTGACATCTCCCTTTCTTCAGCAGAAGTAGAGTATCGTGGTGCAGTTGAAGCCAGCAAGGAAGCCATGTGGCTTCGTCAGATCCTGTCTAAATTTGGTCTTCATCACTAGCATCCAACTAAACTTTGGTGTGATAATCAAAGTGCCATTCAGCTATGTAAAGATCTAGTTCATCATCAGCATATGAAACACATTAAACTCCACATACACTTCATCAGAAAGCTCATTCATGATCGTGTTCTTGAAGTGTATTATTGTCCGACCAATGATCAAGTAGCCGATATGTTTACGAAGGCTCTCACAGAAGTGAAGATTACCAAACTTCAATCCATGCTTAGAGTTTAGGAAATTTATCATTAAGGGGGGATAGGCTCTAATGCCTCCTTCCTTCTCCTATTGTGTCACTTTTTTAAATCCTTCAATCCTATCCCAAGTTCTTCTTAAGGGGGGATGTTAGGATATTCCGACACAGGAAATAGGCTCATTTTGTGTCACCTTTGTAAATCCTTCAATCCTATCCCAAGTTGTTCTTAAAGGGGGATGTTAGGATATTCCGACACATAGGAAATAGTTAAGAATAACTTAGTCTAGTGTAGAGTTAGGTAAAGTTTGTTTCTTTAACATGTACATTTGTAACTTATAATCCAACGGTCACAATTTGTAGTGATCTAATGGTTATCTCTCACCTCGATATTAACGGCACTTGATCTGTGGCTTAGCACCCGATTGGTCCATGATCTCTATTTAAAGAGCATGGAGGGTCATTTTTCTGGTAACTGTTTACGAGAGAAACATATGTAACTTTTCTTTTTATATTAATAAATTCCCTGAAGTGGCCGCGTTGGCTCAGGCCGTGGACTGTTTCCCTCTTTGAGGGTTTTAACGACATGATTATACTCGTGTACTGATTTGTGATCTATTTGTGAGCGGCGACCATTGGTTCTTGATATACATAACTTACTCTATAAATTCCTACAAAGGGTGAAATAAATAAACTCAGATTACTATAGCTACCCCCCCATAAATGCATCAACCACAAAATAAAAAATAAAAAAATATATTTGTTAGGAAATGAAGCAACCTAGGATTGTGTGCCAAGTGGAATCCCCTTTAAAACATTCCTCTTGACCATGGCAAGGAGTTGCACCCTACACAATGAGGCACAATGTCTTTTAGGCCATAGCACAAGGAATAATACACTACTTGCTAGTTGTTTCTTTTTAAATCTATAATTAACTCTTTCATAATCTGATGAGTGTCACATTGGAGAAGGGGATATACTAACTACTGAAAATGGCTTCCATTTTCTATTCTAGAATAGCAATAATATTATGCCAAATAGGCCTCAAAACCTTGCATCAGATCACCAGCTAAGACTGTCCATCATATATCATAATAGCTCTAGAGGAAAAATTTCCTATCATGAATAAACCACACCATGAGGAAGTACTTATGTACTGTTTTATATTCATAGGAGTATATATCATGTTTTGTTGTAAAAGGTGTTTGCTGACAGATAGTGACCCTGTATATATCATGGTTTTCTATAGAAGGTGTTTGTTGATAGATAGTCAGGGTCACTATCATCATATGTTTCCTTGAGGCTTGAATTCCAACCATAAAATGTTTGTTCTTTGGAAATTCCAAAGTCTACCATGGTTGCTCTCATAAGATGGTTTAACAATATATTGGCAGACTTAATGCTATGTTGGGGCCCTTGTTTTTGTTTAGTTTTGAAATCTTGGCTTAGACATTTTGAATTTTTGACCCTTTTTGAGTTGTGGAATGAATACACATGGCAACCGTGACCGCGCCGCAACTACCAGGAGTCGCAAAGCTATCAAGGTGGCGCGGAAGCATGCGATAGCTGGAGATAGAACAGGGACAAGTGCAGATGAGGGAAACACACATCAGAAGACAGAAATTAGAACACGTAGACAACAGGAGAAAAGTCGGGAGAAGTCGAAGTAGAGCCACAGAGGAACTGATAGTCGCACGAGCGGGTGAATAAATAACAGTCACCCGGCGGGAACAAAAGAGGATGCTGAAGAGGTTGCGAGGCTCGAGACAGAGAAAGACGCACAGAGCAGCTGCAGAGGAATCATGCATGTCCTTCCTATGGCTCTCTATCTTCTCTATTCTACCTTTCTGTTCCAAAATCCATCTGTATCAGATTTGTAAGCTATCAGTGAGAATGCCATGTAATCATGTGTTCTGCCCAGAGATTAATATAATGGAAGGTTGTTGTCTCAATAAGATGTCTATGTGCTTGTAATGTGTTTATGCTGGTTTAAAATTTTATTTGCAAATGTCTGAATTCTTATTAAGTGATCTTGTGTATATAACTCTGTATTTGTGATGGATGCGCTATCCTTCATTAGTTGCAGGTTTGTTCCTTGCCATTGATCTCATCCCCTTCTGCATGTGGTTGCGGCACGCCTCGGGTGAGACGCACTGCTCCCCAGAGCAGGGTGGAAATGCTGGCGTGTTCCTAGACTACACCGGACCCCTTTGTTGGCCACAACTCTTGAACCTGGGTCTTGTCCGCGAGACCTGACTTCTCGCCAACATGCTACAATGCACAACTGATGGTACAACCCCATAAAATAGTAAAATGCTCAATTTCAGCTGATCAACTACTATAGGCTAGCCAAAAAAACCTGAATTTGGACCCATTTGAAGATTCATTCAGACTTGTAGATACAATTAGCTAGCATGATAGGAACAAGTCTCAGAGTGCATGCTTGGCTGCTCCAACAAAGGCACTACATCAAGTTCTATAGGAAGCCATTTTAGCATGTTCATATTCCATATTTGATGCCATTAAAAGCCTCTGAAAAATCTCAACCTAGTATCCACCTCCAAATTTCACATCCTAATCACTGCACTACTAGAATGAATGCCCCAAAATGTGAATGCATTTTGAGGAGTAACAAGTGGCTTCCTTTTTATCTTACCCCAGTCCCCGACACCATATGACACTACACCATGTATCCTTGACCTCTGTCCCATGAACTGTTGGTTTGAAAAAGATGGAAAACTCCATAGACATCTCCATTTTTCTTTTTTTCATGATCATTCCATTCCTCACAGCTTAAAGGCCTCCACCACCGACTAAGTGCTCTTTTTCCTATCTAGGGTGCTCTCATGAGTCATTACTTGTTCTTGCATACTACCACCCTGTATGATGTTTTTCGACAACCTCTAGTGTGGATCACTTCACTTCCTTTTTATTTCTATATATTTTCTAGTTCAAGCTTGGGAGGGTCATCAGTATCATGTGCAATAGTAGCACTGCTAATGGGGAAGCCTCTTAGGTTAAGTTTCTCAAGAATGGTATTCATCCCCTTGACTCCCACATTGTTGATTTGTTTAATCACTTTTTTTGTTTATTTTTATCTTTGTGATGACCCAACCATATCATCTACTCCAATTTTAAGTTGGGGTTGCTTAAGACCAAAAAAATTATCAGACCATCATGATTGCCCACACATTTGCCATGCTATATGGTACAATACCCCGCATGATTATTAAATGAGCTAGAGTGGAGGAACCCTAGAGCTAGAATGTAGCTAAGGTTCTAGAACAAGTACCAAACTACTAACCACATCTTTCACCCTTTGTGCCATTATTAGAGAGGCCCATTATTTCTCTTTGAAAATATTTTGTTGATTTGTTGACTTTTGTAAGGCACTTGAATTTGTCATGAGAGAGACATTGTTTTTAGAAGTGATATGGCATTGGCTTCTATCACGAGACTATATGAACCAATGATTGGTCATTTCTGCACTATTGACATCTTCTTAGACTACCTTAGGAGTACTATAGAGGTCATAGAAATTCCCTCTCTCACTAAATCTCTTTGGGTTCTATATCGATGAGATGGATTCCTTTCTTAGGAGCACATATAGGATGGTGTTGATCGTCTTCTACCCGATGTCTTGATCTCCTTGCTTTTAGTTTTCAACAACATGATCCTCTTGGCACCTCACCTAACGGGTTATACAGACAAATTGAGGCCTTCTCCAACTCTTGTGATCTTTGGTAGTTGAAATTTGAAGTTAGTAAGACTAAGGTTATGATATTTAACATGTCTCAGCATGCCCTCCTTGACTACCATTTTTATGTTGGAGGGGATGGGATTCATATTACTACAACCTACACATACTTGGGGGTCAGATCTTAGGAGTCTAGCTTAGCTTGAGGCATGCTTTCTAGCCCCAAATTAATAAGGAATATGGTTTTCTTGGCTAAAGAGATAGTGCTCTAGGACATCTCTTTCAAGATACACTTCTTTGGACATGATCATTAGAGCCATGACCCATTATGGCTTAAAGGTCTGGGGACCTGGCTTGCTTTGGGTTGATTGGGATAGGATAGAGAGATTATAAAATATTATATTATGATGCTTCATCTGCTACTAACATGAAATTCCTCAATCTATCATCTAGGTGGAGTTCAGGCTATTGCTTCAGTAGACCCCTCCTTGGTGTAATTGTTGTGGGTTCTTCTTAATTGCTTCAGTTAGTGGTCGTTTTTGCCAATCAAATTGCCCTTTTTAGGTAATATTTGGATGCTCTAGTTCGTCTCCTACTATCTGAATGTGACTTAACATAGAATATTAGAGAGGATATCAACAAACTACATCAAATTCACTTGGATTTCCCTCCTTGAGGGCATTAGCTTGAATATGTACTTTTATTATTTTGAGTGCTTTATGTAGCTAAGTGACTCTTATTGTTAGGCCTATCTATAATAATAGACATTGGATGCACAACTTTAGGATTCCCCTTGGTTCATTCAGAGTGGGCTCCCACTAGCTTTGGTTTGAGATAGCTCACTGAATCACACACCTCAAAGGGAATTTTCAGCTATGTGACTTACAAGAGATCAAGTTGGGGGAGCACATTGTCTTCAAATGTTCCATATATTAGGAGATAGCATTGTTACATATTTATTGGATATATTATTGACTAATAACAGTTGATGTGTGGTTTTTTTTTCATGACTCACATTCTTTTCATCACTTTTTTTTTTTTTTTTTTTGTTGCCTAGAGTCTATAGCCTAGGGACTAGGAACTAGGTCTTGCCTAGCTTTCCATTTTAAATCTTAAAAGAAAAAACAAATATCATTTTGAAAATATGTTTTTTTAGCATTTGAAGGAGAGATGTGTAGGTTTATCATGGATTCCTCCCTTATGTTGGAGGAGAGCTAGCCTTATGTGAGAAGGATGATCACCAAGGTGACAATGGGTGATGTCCTCAAGTAACTTTGTGGTTTGTAGTTGATAATTGAATCTATATTTTGAAGAAAATATTTTAGAGGTAGAAATGAAGTTCTTTTTCCCTTGGATTGATGGAATGAGTTTTTCCCAACAGCTTTTCAAATGATAAATTTATATTTTGTCTTATATCATTTTTAAATGCCTTTCTCTTTCACAATAATACCAGTCAGCAACCCTGAGGGCTATGTTTGATAATCTTCTGAATCCTTTCAAACCAACATCCCTGTGGAAGTGTTAATGGTTTAGTTTTTGGATGTCTTTCTGAAGATATTATCAACCACCACATGTTATTTATTTTGAGTAAATAACATGAGAATGTACATAAATAAGATAGAAATAAATAACTCTTTTATACTGTAAATGATACTATGTAAAGACCAAATTAATTTTGCATCAAAGTTACTCGTTTGACAACATGCATTGTTTATGGTCATTTGAGCAGGTTTCATCTTCTTCTAGAGTTTGATGAGGAGAAAAGAAGTTGTTGAAAATGCCTAGTCAGTCATAATAGGCAGTGGTGGAAAACTCATCCCAATGACATTATGGCTGAGACTTGTCTAAATTATTATCATGGAAGTTACTCTTGAATCATAAATATGTTGAAGGTTCTAGCTCGATTACAGAGTAGATTTATGCTCTTCTCCTTTCTGTTTCATTGAAGAAAAACAAAAATAGTGGTTTTGAGTCCTTTATGTAATCTTATTCTAAGATTTGAATTCTTGTTTTGAATGTGTTGTGTTGGTTGGAAGTTTCTTTCAATTGGTAATGAATCATGCATTTATAGCTTCTTTCTAAATTGCACTTTCAACCATTTCTTCGTACTTTTGTGGGAATGCATCCAAAAAGTGGTGTTTTATCATCTATGTGAGTGAGGAGGATATAAATCATGATACAATAAGACATTCATTTGGTTAAAGTTACTATGTTTAGGAAGTATTGGCCATAGTTAAGAGGTTTTTATTGGTGAAATGTTGTGGGTTAATGAGATTTTCTTAACAGGTTACACCAAAAACTTGTTTCTAAAAAATTTGAGGTGCCCTGAGGGGTATAGAGATTCAGAAAATTTCTTTCTATTGTTATTTACTCAAGTAGAGGACATGTAAATATTTTGGCAGTTCATCTTAGCATAGATGATAAGCAACATAATATGATATTTACTAATATTTTGTAAATAATATATGGGTGGAAATAATTTGGCATCTTTTAGAAGCCTTTCTCTGAATCACTTCACTTGATTGGCTAGTATGAAAGGGTTTCTAGCATCCAACCTTTTTGTCTATCTCACCATATTGGGTGAAATCGAGTAAGCCATAAATACCCTCTCCAATGGGAACATTCTTTGTTCCAATTTCAAATGAGAATGTATCACTAATTTGAGAGATATAATTGACTTATAAATCTCTAGATTCAATGCCAACGTTTTCCACTTTATCATCTCCTCATTTGAAACAAAAGACATTTTTACAAATTGTTCAAGATCAGTATTTTCAGTAGAAGACCTATAAATATGAAAACTATTATGGTGAATGCAACTATGAAGTGGAAAATACATACAATATGATAAATATTTAGGTATATCCTTAGCTCCTTCAGCATAAAATAAGTGCCCTGATCAAGCATACCTCCATGGAACACCACCCATATTTCCCTCCAAGTCCCAATTGGTTATCAAACATATTGTAATTTTACTCAACAACTCAAGAATAAGCAACGAAAGAAACTGGAGCTACAACTGGGGATTATTGTTACACAGATATGCACTTGACTCTAACATAAATAAGATGCATGCTGTTTTTTGGTAAGGTTACCATCAATGCCAAAATAAAAGGCAAAACCAAATTCCAGAGATACAAAACCACACATTTCAATTTTCAATTGATCCAGATGAAATCCAAAAGGAAGCAGAAATAAATCTTCTTATTGTGCCTTCTTCCCCTAGTGTTTCTCCTTATCCATTGAATCCATTGCTTTCTCCTTCTCTCTTGCACCATTTCTTTCGAAATTCAACTGTCCCTGTCTTATCAAGGCTCTATGCTTTCAATTTTTTTTTAGGCAGAAACATATATAGTAAGTGGATTGGTAGTTAAGTGTTGGAACTCACTAGCACCATACCTGGGCAATGTTATTTGTTGTCCACAACTACAGAAAATGTTTCATATCATTATCGGGAAGTCCAACAAAATCAATGTGTGGCTTATTTGAATAGAAGAGTTGCAAATTATTGATTTTTAGACGTTCAAAATATCTTGAAATGTGAGGGTGAAAATGAGATTTTTCCTTTGATTTTTTCTACTCAACCATCAAATCTCAATGAAGGCTCTAGTCCTATTAATATCATAACATAGGTTGAACAACAAATTAATGGGAGTAAACTTTTGACTGGTTGCAAAACAGTGGATCTAGTGAAAGAATATTGCAACACTAATTATCAACCCGCCATCTCAAAAGTTGCAAGAATACTTTCTTTGAAGGTGCCTAGGTTATTTATTCCAGATGATGTGTGAGTGTCACCTATTAAACAACCTATAGTGAATCATTTCGAGAGTGTTCTCTTTCAATGTATGGAAAGCCATATTACCCCTAAAAAATCCAAATTAGTTCTCATAGTTCTTTTCGATTGCAATGTGAATAGAGTATGTGATATATTTTCCATAAAACCTTTAAAGGTGGCAAGAAATTGTATTTTTTCAATATTGAATATTTTTTCAACACTTTGACCCAGTGCACAACAATCTTCTGCTACAAGTATGCTACTCATTCACTGTGGAAAATGTCATTGGTTTAGGGTCTCTAACCACAAGGTCTACCCCTCCTATTTGAATTCCACACGCTCCTTATCAAACTGAACCAAAACTGGTCCTATCTAGGATCCAACACCTACAAACACTTCATCAAAGACATATACCTTGTTGATTGTTTTTTTGTAGCTCCACTGCTACAACCTAGGCCTGGTTAGGGAATATAAACTAGTCCCTAACAGTCTTCTAATTTCTTCCCAGAATTGCCTTAAGGAAGTATAGACACCCTTCTATGAAAGGATATGATCCTCGTTAATGATGTTGGGCTGTTATGGCCTCCACCAGCCCTTTGACCCCCCTTCAAATAGTTGTGGAACCGTACAACAAGGCTGTGTAGGGCTACGACATCCCTTCTAAGAGTATGCCCACCTTCCTTTCACCTCAAAACAACCGTCCCTTACTTCGACCTTCAAGAACAATACTTCGGTCCTGCACTCAGCTACTCAGACCCTTCTCCAAATACTCAGTCACCTTCCTGCGGCCCTAAAACAAACTTGTTCCCACATTGATATGCCCTCTTCTCACTGCGACCAGATCAGAGATATGTCTTTTCCCTTCAACGCTTATGATTGTGTTGTGTTGCACAATTATGGATGCTAAAATGAGGATCACACACCTCTTATTTATATTCTTTTAAGCCTCCATGAATTTTCTTGAAGAGACCAATCTATTGGGACCCTTTTACACCAAGCCTACATGACTTGGCAACCAATAATTACCTAGTCAACTTCAAAAATTCATTCCTCTCTAACAACAACTCAGATTCGAACGATTCGTGATGTGTTGGAATCGTATCATCGAGCACTATCATCCTCATCCATCAGATGTCGATTTATCATCATGGTTTTGGCCCAAACACGATGGATGCAAAACCCCCAAGCTTGGATCTCAAGCCCACAAGCCCATTTGTGGCACTTTGACCTCCAACCCTCAATCACTAGGGTTCGAAGTACCTCCCAAGCTACAAAAAAAAAAAAAATAGAGCCAATATCTAAGTTGTCATAAATAAGAAAAGATCTAATATCTGAGAACAAGTCGTAACAACTAGGAAACTAGTTCAAGAAATAAAAGGATAAGAACATGAATAGTTAGGTAAAACTGAGTTGTAAAATCCTCGTAATGAAGGTAATGCATTGATTAGTTTTTTGTTGTGGAAATGGAAAAATACACTGAGTAGTTTTATATCTATGAACATTAGAAGAGGCGGAAAAGATGAAACATTTAGTTTGCTAGTCATATAGTAGGATAAGTAAATAGTCAACTTTTATTTTAGATATATATTTTTTACTATCATTGTTTTTTCATGGAGCATTCCAACGTGAATAATGTTTACTATTGAATTTTGTTTGTAAACAATGCTAATTCACCTTCCCCAATATTTGGTTAATCTCTTTTGTTGAGCGATCAGATGAATCTATTCTGTGACTTTTGATTATCTAACAAGCTACTATTGTGATGATGTTATATCATATTTTTCATTTTTTCTTTATGTACTTTATGGATTATTAGGCTTAAGGCTTACAAAGGAAGGTATTAGACATTCAAGGATGTGCATATGACATTTTGGAGCTTAATTTCTCCCATTTTCACTATCTACTTTTACCATATGTTTCAAGCATATATATGGTTGATGCTTCTCTTTAAATTTGTGTTGAATGAACAAATTCATTTAGAGAACAGTAGAACACGAAAATGAAAAACTGATCAGTTTTCAAATACAGTGAAAAATTAGTATGATTTTAGTATGAATATTTTCATTGCTAGCCATAATTGTGCCATACTTTCTACATATGAACTGTGTTAGAATGTAGAAATTTCCCAACATTTCAAGTGGACAATATGCCCATCATCAGGGGATCTAAATGAAGCTTATGTAGTAAGAGGCTTAGTAAATGGCTATAAAAAATCCATGGCATGGAAAGTTGGATAAGTTACAAGTAAAAATGAACTATGCTATAATTTAGAAAAATATATCATGTAATGTAAGGTCTGCGATCAATTTTTTAGTCATTTCCAATTTCCAAGGGCTTCTAATGTGGGTCTTCAAACTCAAAATAATGCTCAAATTTGGATTCCTGAAGATTATATACCCTTTTGGAATTTTGGCAATCTGAATTGTCTTCAGGGGCACCAATGACACCATCATATGTCCTTATTTTAATTTCATTTTCTTCTTTGTCTATGAGATCTGAGACAAAGGGTTCATTATGCAGCCATTTTTCAACTTTTGAGCCATTCAACCACATTGTATCATGTGTAGGTCTTTTAGCAGCATTTTCTTTGACAAGGCAGACACCATCATTATTGATAGGTTGATCTCTACTTGGCTCAAAAGCAATGGCACTCTTTGAGCATAAATCATTCTCCCACATCTACACAAAGAATAATATTGAAGTTGACACCCTAGCCAAGGCATCAGCTGAATCGGCAGCAAGCTAGCTCATAATTGACATCTACAAGGGAGAACAACGTTCCAGATACACCAGAAACCTACATTAGAATTCATTCTCCAGGTACATGTGATGAGCTTGCTCCTTTCAAGTACCTTCTCGTCTTTCCAAATGAAAGAAGTCGAAAGTTCTGAATTTGAAAAACAACTCTCTCACGGGAGTTATTGAACTGAATTCAACAAGCTTGTCTGGCCTAATTTATTTGGATTTAGCTAGCAAAAATTTGTCTAGTAGTATTCCACCTAGCTTGTGGACCTGCAAAAATATTGATTTTGTGAGCCTGGCAAGAAACAAATTAAGTGATGAAATTCCTCCTGGAATGACATCCCTTCAAGTTCTCTCTTTTTTTCTGTACAGTGTCCCTTTTCTTCGTGCCTCAACAATATTTAAAGCATAGATATGTCAAAATTTGCATGTTGATAGGCTATGATATTAGCTGGTTCAAAATACAATATAAGGATATTCAACATAGAGTGATCATAGCTATTTCACAATCTCTCCCTTCTGAAATTCATTGTTTTGTCCTCATAGAAGAGCATCTTATGCTTGCAAACACTTTCTGTTGGCACTCTACTATAGATAACCGTGTTGGCCTACAATATTGTAGAGATGTACTCGAAACAACCTTATATATCAAATATTATACTTCCAATACTTCAAATATTTGAATGGATTAATGTGGCATATCACCATGCAAAGATTTTGCTAGAGATTAACCTTACTTTGAATTCATAGAAACCCATTCAGCAGTTTTGGATGCGTGTTTTCTTTGAGACATCATGAAAAAATCCAAGGTTCACAGGATCAATTTCATTGTACCTATAGCTTCATGACACTGACAGTGCACATGCGTATTTCCATAAAGATGAGTTGAAGCATTCCCATAGAACTTGAGATTTACAAGTTCAACAAACTTAAAAATTTATGTATGGGCATCTTCAAAAAATTCACCATAATTAAGGGTAACTCCTTCACTAAATACTCAAACCGTTCTTTATCCAACTTGTCATAAGTATCAAAAATAGGGGGGGTTTTAAAAATTACCTTTTTATGACTGCTTCATCCAACTTGCAGTGGTAGATAACCATGTTTGTTAGTACCGGAGGTGTGTTTATCACTTCCACCAGCATCCAGGAAAACAAAAATACCCTCACGGAGTCAGCGATCAATTTTGGAGTCATTTCTAGTTTCTAAGGGCTCCTAAGGGTCTTCAAACTCAAAATACTACTCAAATTTGGATTCCTGAAGATCATATGCTCTTTCACAATTTTGGCAATCTTAACTGTCTTCATGGGCACCAATGACACCATCATATGTCCTAATTTTAATTTCATTGTCTTCGTCATCTATGGCATTTGAGACAAAGGGGTCATTATGCACCCATTTTTCAAATTTTGAGGCATTCAACCCCATTGTATCAGGTGCAGGTATTTTAGTAGTGTTTTTTTTAGAAGGAAGACAAAATAATTATCGATAGGTTGACTTCCACTTGGATAAAAAAAAATGTCACTCTTTGAGCATATATCATTCTCTCACATCTACACAGAGAATAATACTAAATTTAACACCCTAGCCAGGGCATCAGCTGAATTGGTAGCAAGCTAGCTAATAACTGAAATCTACAAGGGAGGACAACATTCCAGCCCCACCAAAAACCTACTCTAGACGTCATTCTCCAGGTACCCTTGATGAGCTTACTCCTTTCAAGTACCTTCTCGTCTGTACCAATGCAAGAAGTTGAAAGTTTGAATTTGAAAAACAACTCTCACGAGAGTTATTGAACTGAATTTTACAAGCCTGCCTGAACTAATTTATCTAGATTTATCTAGTAACAATTTGTCTAGAAGTATTCCGCCTTGCTTGTGGACCTCAGTCTATGAGCCTCACAAGAAAAAAAATTAAGCAGTGAAATTCCTCCTGGTATGGCATCCCTTTAGGCTCTCTCTTTTTTCTCCATCTCAAAAAATAATTTTATCAATATTACAAGTGCCCTAACGGCTCTGTAGGACTATCATAACCTTACCACATTAGTTCTGTCAAATAATTTTAACGGGGATATGATTCCAATTGATACACATGGATTTCCCATGCTTTGGACATTAAGTCTTGGAAATTGTGCTCTTTCCGGGAAAGTTCTAGTTTGGCTCCTGAAATGTCCAAATTTACAGGTCTTGGATCTTTCCTAGAATAATCTTAGAGTTATTCCTATTTGGTTAAACACTCTTCAATATCTTTTTTATTTGTAAATGTCAAATAATTCTCTGTCAAGACCAATTCCGAAGTAGCTTATGGAGTTACCTAGTTTTAAGTCAATACAAATACCCTTGTATCAGCTCAAACTCCCTTCGAGCTCCCTTTATATGTAAAGAAAAATCAAAATTATCTTTGGCTGCATTACAATCAGTTTTCTAATATTCCCCCTTCGTTATACTTGGCCAGAAAAAATCACCAAGGCACTCTAAGCCCTGAGATTGGGTAGATGAAAATGCGTCATATTCTATATTTGAGTCATAATAATTTACCGAGGACAATCCCAGACACATTTTCTAACTTGAAAAATTTGGAGACCTTAGATTTTTCAAACAATAATTTTGTTGGAATCATACCACCATCCTTGAAGTATCTCACATTCCTAGCAAGGTTCAATGTCTCTAATAATCACTTGCATGGGTTAATACCTTTTGGACATCAATTTTATACCTTTAAAAAGTCTAGTTTTGAAGGAAACTTTGGTCTTTGTGGCCAACCTCTTACTACCACTTGAAGTCCACCTGTGTCAATACCGGGGGTACCTATTGCTACACACATAATCAATAGGCTGGACATAAATACCATTCTTAGCATAACCATGAGTGTTGGTGTTGGGATTGCTTTTCTTCTAGCTACGGTTATTTGGAATCAATCAAGAAGACATGTAACAGAGCAAGGAGTTACAGACAAGATGGATTTTGAAATTCCTCACAGGATTTCTGATGCCTTGGGATATAACTTGGTGCTATTATTCCAGAATCATTGTTGTGAGTATCTTTCTATTGCTGATCTCTTGAAAAATACTAGTAATTTTTAGCAGGAAAACATCATTGGTTGTGGAGGCTTTGGATTGGTATATAGATCCACTCTGGAAGATGGAAAAAAAATTGCAATTAAAATATTGAAAGGAGAATGTGGTCAGATGGAGCATAAATTTAAGGTTGAAGTAGAAGCTTTATCAAGAGCCCAACATAAGAATCCAGTGTCTTTGCAATGATACTGCAAGTATGGGAATGATAGACTGTTGATTTGTTCCTATATGGAGAATGATATTTTGGTGTATTCTATGAGCCTATGATGCTTTAAAGACCATCATAATTTCTATATATTTGTTTCAAGTATATGTGTAATAGCTCTATTCTCCAAGTCACCTCATGATGTCATCAACAATGCATCATGATAATAATATCTCCAAGTTCAGTTTCAAAGTTTCTTCACAAGATGCTCTAGGATGTCTTCAAGGTGCTTCAAATAGATATTCAACAAGATATCTTCTACTTCTTTTCAAGGTGCTCCAAGTTCGTAGGCCTTAACTCGTCTTCAACATCCTACTCCTAAAATTTCTCCAATATTGCAAAGAACAAGAAATTATAGGCCTTCAAAAATACCTTAAAGTAAATTCACCAAAAAATCCCTTAAGGTCTGTTTTTATGTCACTTCAAATAATGCCCAAAGTCTGTTCTAAAGCTGCTAACCATTGTCCTCAAGATAAAAAAAAAAAATCTTCAAGTCTGCTAAAAAATATTTTCCAAGATCATCTTCAAAAGGAATCTAAATTATGTGCAAGAGGCTTGGACTAAGTACACGATCTTAATTTTGAGCTCTTAGCCTAGAATGTGTCCCAATAGAGAATTGATCGAGCACCAGATTCACATCTAGAGGTCAATAATAGGTTCAATTCTAAATGTTCAGATATACCTTCTCACAAAGCTCAAAATGTTTCCCATGAGTCCGAATAGCCTTTTGTCCACACACAGATCTGAACTCTTGAGAAAATATGAGGTACAATATGTAGATATGAGGAATATATACGATGAGCCCTCCTCAAAAGACAAATATTCCAATTAGCTTATTCGCTATAGGTTTAAGTCTCCATAGAATATCCTCAAGACCGAAGTTGTTTGCAGACTGTAATTCACAACAGTGTTTTAGCTTTTTCCACAGCTCTGATTTCCACTGGTCCAAGGTTTTGTAGCTTCCTCTTACAGGTCTGAAGGTATAGAAATTTTTGTTACAGGTCCAAAATATAGAGAGTATCTTGCTTTCTTATTCACCGAAAGATTTAGATAAATGCGAAGACTAGATTTTCCAACAAAGAAATATGAGCCACGAGTATATACACAGTCTGAAACTGCTATAGTTACTACACAAGAATCACTATAATCTTCCACAGTTCGATCATGAAGTTCACCACAAAAAATAATAGTGCTATAGCCTGATTTACAATCTGAAATTCCGTCTTCTAGCACAATTCTTATCGGAAGTATGAAGGAATAGATAACTATCACATACTTTTAACCCAAACAAATTTTATTCCTCGACTTCCAAGTCACTCCTGCGGTTATACGCTAATTTTTTCATTGAATTTTATTGCCAAAAACTAAGGAGCAGAGGTTTATATTTATAGTAGTTTACCATGTTTTAAAGGAAACATCCTTCTAGAAGGGAAGGCCAACATGTGTGCCAAAGTGTAGGCCAGCTCACTGTAAGGTGTAATTTTCTTAGTCTTAAAAATTCAATATCTCACAAACTATTAGGAGTTTTGGGACAGATAAGGGCTCATTGGAAAGGAAAAAATACACTCTATAAGATAGTATAGGCACAAATTTGGAAGGATGCCTCCAAGGTGGTAAAAAAAAAAATTCTTTGTGACTGTCCTTAATGTTTGTGCGTGCTTTTGGAAAGGAAAAAATACACTCTATAACATGGTATAGGAGAAAATTTGGAAGGATGCCTCTAAGGTGGTAAAAACAATTTTTCTTTGTGACTGTCCTTAATGTTTGTGTGTGTGTTTTTTTTAGAATTAGGTAGAGCTAGGTTTAATTCAAATTCTCTTCTTGATAATTACTTGTGATCTTACTTCTGTTACTTATGTCTTCTCTTATTAGCTTATTATGTCTTTCATCAAGTCAATTACCAAAACACAAGAGACACAAATTTAGGCTCTTCGAGCCAAGGCCAAAACCTCTCCCTCTTGGAGAGGAAAACCCACAATAAATTCTTATTATAGACTTTCAGATGACAAGTGCCATGACCATGACACAGACCCTTGACCCTTGTATGCCTCCAAGACCTTGTCGTTGCTTCTTCATTGTCTCTTTAAGCTGATCCTTATTTTCTGCACTGTCTAGCGCCGTCGTGCACTTTTCTACACTAGGACTAGAGAGCTCGGTCTCTAACTATATTTCCCTTCTCTTATTGTATGTGATCCTTATTGAGATATCAACACCTTGTTATAGAATATCCTGTGTACACCTTGCACCCTCACTTCACCTTGATCGTTGGTCTTCAACATACACACACGTCTTATTTCCTTTCGATGAACAGTCCACCATTTTCATACCCTAATGATACCCTTACTTGTGTTGCATTACTTCTTTGAGCACACTTATTATACTTGGCACTTAACACAATCATGTCACTACTAAACATAGCCTTTTAGCTTATTCTTCTTCAAGAAATATATCCACATCTTTCGAGAGAACTCATCTATAAAAATCATGTAACAGGAACATCCTCCCAAGGATGTCACGGGTAGCATACCAGATAAATCAGAATGTATCAATTGTCTTTATGACACTTGAGGGGAATGGTCCCCTTATATGCTTCCCTTTGGCACAACCCTGACATATACCTTCATGATCATCTTTAAATTCGGGCATCCCTGTTACCACCTTCCTTGCTTTGGGAAGGGCTTTGTAATGAAGGTGTGAAAACCTTTGGTGCCATAACTTTGTTTGAAGAGTTGTATCACATGACATAGACCCCAATGGACTTCCTCCAACTGGGTAGAGTGTATCAAATCTAAAACCAATAGTAAGAGCTTCTTTGAAGTTCCTCTTCCATATGCGTACATTTCCATCAACGAGTGCCACCTTGAACCCTTTGTCTTCCACTACCGAAATAGACATAAGGTTCTTCTTCAAATCAAGTACGTACAACACATATTGTAAATAGACGACTTTACCTTGAGATAGATGAAGGGTCACAGTCCCTATCCCTTTCATGGGATATGTGGCATTATCTTGAACGATGATTTCTTAATTAGTATCCTTCTCAATCAAATTAGAGATGGCTTCTTTATAACTAGTGAGGTGCCTTGAAGCACCACTATCAATCAAAAAAACATCCTGGGTGTTGGGAGGAGATGTAATAGAGAGTCTGTAGAAATTTTGTGACCCAACCCCAGTTTTCAGTTTCTCCTTATTTCTCCCATTAAGTTAAATGCCCATTCCCATAGCCATACATTCAACAAGCTGGAAAAATAATTATTTTCTGAAAACACAAATTCTGGAAATTTTACAGTGCTGAAATGCAAAAATAAAAACTCAGAAAAATAAATCAGCCACACACAGAATTTTGACACGCTGATTTTTTGTGAAGATGACCCTGGAAAATCCACCTACAACTCTTGGGGAAAACCAGTTCGAAAGATTCTTTTTATTTATGAATATGCTTTTACAGTGAACAGTAAAATAGAGTAAAAATTACTACAAATACAAAACCCACTTATCTCAATTTTTGTGTCAACCTCCAACCTTGAAAATTGTGCTAACAGTAAACATAAATTTAATAGAAAAATTACAGCATTAAATGTTGTACTTGTAGCCTTGAAAAATGTTGTAGAATCAGTCTATATGGTCTGTACAGATTCTGTACAGAATTGTATAGTAGCCTCTCCTCGATTTTCAAGCCCTGAAATAGCCTCGAAATTCATGCCCTTGATTGCTGGAAACTGCTCCTCTAAATCTGCACTTTACCTTGCCTCGAAATGCATGCAACCTTGCTGTATGGATTTTATGTCTTAGTAAATGTGCCAATAAATACTTTTGTACAGAAATGTTACCTTGGGAAATGTGCTCTCCTGCTGTATAGATTTTCTATGTAGCTTTTGTTGCTCTCCCTCTACTCAGAAATTTCTCTTTAGCTTTCTCTCCTCCTCTCTCAATTTTCTCATGAAAGACTTAATGATCTTTTCCCTCTTTTCCTCCTTTAACCTAACCCTAAGTGACTTTTGGGGAATCCATAAATCCAATGGCTAAGATAGCTTTAGATCTAGGGCTAAGATTAAATGTGAATTTAAATCTCACTTTCTATTTTTTAATTCACCCCACTTTAATAAAGTCTCACCTATTTATTTATTTCCAAAGTCACTTTTTCATTTTCTAATTTCACATTGACTTTATTAAAGTCACTTTAAAATTAGACTTAATAACTTTATCACTTAAAGTCACTTTTAAATTAGGTTTGACTTTATAACTTTATAAAGTCACTTTAGGAGAAAAATTAAATTCTTTTGGAAACTTTTCCCTACGCCAAAGATCAAAGCCTTAAGGAACCATCTGTCCTCCGGTAACCAAATTTCAACACTCCCTCTTACCGAGGAAGGTGTTCTTCACCACACCCATCTTGTCTTTGAAGTAGACATGCTTTCCCTGTGGTAAGGATTTGGTAATAATATCTGTAACCTGCTCATCAGTGGGAATATACTCAAGATTCACAACTCCCTTCTGAACATAGTCTCTGATGAAATGATATATGATGCCGATATGCTTTGACCTGTCATGAAATACTGGATTCTCTGTGACTTTAATGCAACTCTGATTATCACAGTATATCACTGAAGGTCTCAACGGCTAACCAAATAAGCAAAACAACATCTTGTGAAGCCATATAGCCTCACAACTAGCTAGACTAGCTACCATGTACTCTGCTTCCACCGAACCCAATGCTACTGACTCCTGCTTTTGACTGAGCCATGACACCACTACCGAACCCAAACCAAAACAACACCTTGGAGTGCTATTCCTATCACAAGCACAACCTGCCCAATCAGAATCAATGTAACCTGCCAATCTCACTCCATCTCCCTACCTATAATCCATACCATACTCCATTGTCCCCTACAAGTACCGCAAAATGCATTTTTCCGCAATCTAGTGCACCTTCCTGGGCTCACACATGAACTGGCTCATCGTGTTGACTGAAAAAAATATATATATTCTGGTGTTGACCAAAAAAATCAAGGAACCAATCAAATTTCTATGCAATGTGGGATCCACCA
Source organism: Pinus albicaulis (assembly GCA_034641835.2). Taxonomy (NCBI): domain Eukaryota; kingdom Viridiplantae; phylum Streptophyta; class Pinopsida; order Pinales; family Pinaceae; genus Pinus; species Pinus albicaulis. The sequence continues at coordinate 556,252,415 of CM076572.1, forward strand.
ACTTGGAATTTGAAGTGTGAAGCTTTTTCCAGTTGGTGATCATAGGTGTCGAAATGGGTCTACAATCCTTCATGTGGAATCTGCAGAGGATGTCCACAATAGATTTCCCCTATCCCAGGAGAAATTCCCCTCCTCCTGCCACACCTCCAAACCCAAAAAGTAATGCATCAAGCCAATGTCATTCATCTCAAACTCCGATGCAAGATCTCTCTAGCAGCTCTCTATGAGTCTCTCTGCACCCGTAATGACCAAGTCATCCACATACAACACCAGAATGAGATGCTCCTCACCTATAACAATAAATTATGGGTTTGGATCTGCATCACTCTTTGTGAAACCCATCTCCTGCAAGTATGTATCAATCCTGGAGTACCAAGCTCTAGGAGCTTGCTTCTGGCCATAAAGGGCCTTCTTCAGTCTGCACACATGGGACTCCTTCCCATGCAACTCAAAGCCCAGTGGCTGCTCAATGTACACCTCCTCCTGTATGAAACCATTTAGAAATGTGGTCTTCACATCCATCTAGTGGATCTTCCAACCCATCTCTGCAACTATCGATATGATGGAGCGAATTGAAGTATATCGAGCCATGGGAGCGAAGGTCTCCTCATAATCAACTCCCTCTACCTAGGAGAACCCTCTAGCCACAAACCTTGCCTTCAATTTCTCAATGCTACCATATGTAGCATGATTTACCTTATAAATCCATTTGGAAGTAACCATGGATTTTCCCTCAAGCCTCAGCACCACCTCCCAAACATCATTCTTCATGATATAAGAATACTCCTCCTCCATGGCCTCTCTCGAGACCTGCTAGCTAGCTGCCTCCTCATAATTAGAAGGTTCAGATTCAATGATGTTGGCAACTATTTCCATATAACTACAGAACCTCTCAGGTGGTCTGCTCTCTCTGACCAACCTCTTCATCCCAGCAACAGATGTGGCCTCTCTCAAGGTATCCTAAAGCCACTTGGGCTTCCTCTTCCCTAAGCACACTTCTCCCACCAAAGAATGAAACTCCTCCTCCTCATCAAGAGCCTGAACTCCTGAATGTCTGTCTGTTTTCGTCCTACCTGAACCTGAACCTGTAGATGCTAAAGTACCATGTGAACTATCCATCAGTGGACTACCTACTGAATTTCTCTGTAGACCGCTCTGCATGCTGCCCGAAGCACCACCCCTCTGACTCTGAGATCCACTGCTCACTGATGGACCTAACACCGTAATCGATGTACCTCCTAATCCCTAAGTTAGTTGCTCCTGAGGGTCTAGCTGATCCAGATACTCTAACTCCCATGACCTCCTGAAAGCCCTATTCTCCTTGAACTTCATATCTCGTCTGACAAAAACTCTCCTCTATGCAGGAATATAAATCCAAAAGGATTTCGAGGTCTCATTGTAGCCCACAAAGATACCCTTCTTTGCGGTGGGCTCTAGCTTGGCCCTCTTCTCCTTGGGTATGTAGGAGTATGCAATACATCCAAAGATATGAAGATGACCAACATCAGGCTTCTTCCCAGAAAAAACCTCCTATGAAGTCACATGCCCCAAGGCACGATGTGGACTCCTGTTTTGCAAATAAACAACAGTGTTGCAGGCCTCTGCCCACAAAGAAAATGGCAACCCTTGCTCATGTAGCATGGCTTTGGCAGTCCCTCCAATGGATCTGTTATTCCTCTCTGCAACCCCATCCTATTGGGGGTTGTAAGGAATTATGAACTCCCTCCTCATGCTTGCCTCCGCACAATAGTCAAAAAAATCACCAAGGGTGTACTCCCCTCCATTGTCTAACCTTAGGGACTTGATCTTCTGACCTGTGTAAGTCTCCACAAGAGCTCTAAACTCCTGAAACTGCTTGAAGATGTCACTCTTGGTCTTCAAGAAATAAATCCAGGTCCTCCCCGATTGATCATTAATGAATAACACATAATTCTCATATCCACTCAAGGAAACATGATACATCTAACTGCTCACATCGGTATGAATCAAATCAAGTATCCCAGTCGATCTGCTGCGACTGCTAGGAAAAGGGGATTTGGCAAACTTTCCCATCGCACATCCTCTACATGTATCTAGGTGATTAGTACTGAAATCTGGCACACCTATAGTGATCTCCTGCAATGTCCTCAATGCCCCATGATACATGTGTCCCATATTGCGGTGCTAAATCTCGCATAGCTCTGAACTGCTAGCTCTACTGTTGGTACTACTGCTCAATGACAAAAGGGGATGAAATGAAAACTTGTACACCTTTGCATGGCCTACACCAATCACTATAGCTGACTCAGCTGAAGTGCCCCTGGGATATATAAGCACTTGTCCTCTACTACACAATACTTCACACCCTCTATCCTCCAATGCTGAGATGGATATAAGGTTCTTCCTCATCCCTGGCACATATAGAACATCTGACACCTTTAAGGGAGGTTTGGGTTCCCTATCAAATGTCAATGTCCCCACACCGACTGCTCTAACAATGTTGTCATCTCTGAGTACTAACTTTATATCAGTGCCACTCTCTGAAAGCTCTGAGAAGTACTCACAGACTCTTGTCATATGACGTGAAGTCCCACTGTCAACATACCAAATACTTGAAGATGCTCTACCAGTGGAGGGAAATTCACACTCCCTCTCACCCTCCAGGCAGGTGATCCTGCACTAGTGGACTCACAAGCAATGAACCCAAACTCCCGGTCAAAGCTCTTTGAAATGTCCTCTATCTTTGTTGATGCTGCCATGGTCTTCTTCTTCCCCTTCTTCTTCTTCTCTAAACACAAAACTGCATAGTGTCGCGTCTTCTGACAATTCCAACACTTCACCTTTGAATAGTCCTTCTCCTTGTTCAACTGCTTACCTTTACCTTTGCCTTTTCCCCCACCACTACTTGTGGAAGCTTGCTTCTTTCCCTTGCATTTCTTGCCTCCTGATAATAGTGCTACATCCTCATCCTTCTCAACTGGTTTGGCTGCCCGAAGCTGGTTCTTTCTGATTTCATACTATATGCAATCATCCCAGAACTTCTCCAAAGTGGGAAGGTTCTCACATGCAACAATTCCATCAAAAAAGTTCAGCCATGAATGGGGAAGGCCATTCACTGCAATCTGCACCAACTCAATGGGTGGAACGACCTCTCCAACTAATGCCAACTCATCTCTCACACTAGTGATCTTTGTGAGGTATGCAGTAGTAGTATATGTCTTCGCCATATTAATGGCCCTCAACTTCTCTCTTACGACCATTTTTATATTCTCATTGGTACTCTGGTAGAGGTTGGTCAAGTTTGTCCACATCTCATGAGCAAGTCTCTTTCCTCTCACATGAGGAATGCAGTGGTATTTAATACCATCCAAAATCAGTCTCTTACCCTTGTTATTATTCTTATTAAATTCTACCAAACAAGGTCAGTAAGCACATTAACAGGGCGTTGTTGGGTAATCACCATTATACCCCAGACTTCTACCTCCTCAAATATGCTCTACATTCTTTCCTTCCATACATTGTAGCTTCTATGCCCATCCAACCTATCCTCCACCCTCAAGCCCAAATACATGCTTACTGTCTTAATAAACTAAAAATGACACTGTTGTAGTAAAGGTTCAAATTTAAGTGTATAAAATCAGCTTGTTGTAATTTTTCTTCTTGTTGTCCCAAGCTACACTTTTCAGCAAAATAGCTATGATACCATGTAGAAATTTTGTGACCCAACCCTGGTTTTCAGTTTCTCCTTATTTCTCCCATTAAGTTAAATGCCCATTCCCATAGCCATACATTCAACAAGCTAGAAAAATCATTATTTTCTGAAAACACAAATTTTGGAAATTTCACAGTGCTGAAATGCAGAAATTAAAACTCAAAAAAATAAATCAGCCACACACAGAATTTTGACACGCTAATTTTTGGTGAAGATGAACTTGGAAAAACCCCCTACAACTCTTGGGGAAAACCAGTTTGAAAGCTTCTCTTTCTTTTTGAATATGCTTTTACAGTGAACAGTAAAACAATGTAAAAATTACAGCAAATGAAAAACCCACCTATTTCGATTTCTGTGTCAACCTCCAACCTTGAAAATTGTGCCAACAGCAAACAAAAATTTAATAGAAAAATTACAGCATTAAATGTTATACTTTCAGCCTTGAAAAATGTGCCATAATATTCTGGTACAGACTATAGAGATTTTGTATGGAATTGTACGACAACCTCTCCTCGATTTCTGAGCCCCTAAATAGTCTCGAAATTTGTGCCCTTGACTACTGGAAATTGTTCCTCGAAATCTGCACTATACCTTGCCTCAAAATGTGTGCAACCTTTTTGTAAGGATTTTTTGTCTTAGTAAACGTGCCAATAAATGTTGCTGTACGGAAATGATACCTTGGGAAATGTGCCCTCCTACTGTATGGATTTTCTTTGTATTTTTTCATGCTCTCCCTTTGCTCAAAAATTTCTCTTTAGCTTTCTCTCCTCCTCTCTCAATCTACTCATGAAAGACTGAATGATCTTTTCCTTCTTTTCCTCCTTTAACCTAACCTTAAGTGACTTTAGGGAAATCCCTAAATCGAATGGCTGAGATAGCTTTAGATCTAGGGTTGAGATTAAATGTGCATTTAAATCTCACTTTCTATTTTTTAATTCACCCCACTTTAATAAACACCCACTTAGTCATTTATTTCCAAAGTCACTTTTTCGCTTTCTAATTTCACATTGACTTTATTAAAGTTACTTTAAAATTAAACTTAGTAACTTTATCACTTAAAGTCACTTTTAAATTTGATTTGAACTTATAACTTTATAAAGTCACTTTAGGAGAAAAATTAAATTCTTTTTGACACTTTTCCCTAGGCAAAATATCAAAGCCTCAGGGAACCACCTGTCCTGTGGTAAAAAAAATTCAACAGAGGGTAGATACAAGAATATATTCATTTTTTTATTATCAACAAAATTAGACTCATTGTACCTGGAATTTCTTAACCTCTTGAAAGGTTGCCCATTTCCACTATGATCAGAGGGAGCCTTCCTTTTTCCTTTGAACCTGTTTTCCCTTTGATTGCCATTCCCCCTGAAGTCTTTGTTGTCATCATCCCTAGGAGAGTCCCTTCTATTGGGACACTCTCTTGCATAGTGACCAGACTTGTTACAAGTGTAACATATTCCCTGCCTTCCTTTGGGCCCCGCTCTACCATGGTTTTGATTTCTCTAGGGTCACCTCTATTTACAAAAGAGGGATGATCTCTCTCCATCATTCTTGTCTCCTCTTGAGTGCATCTTGTCAACAATTCATCAAAATCAGGAATCATCTTATTATTAATAATTGTATTACCAAATACATACCAGTCCCGGGGAAGTCCTCGAAGATCAATGAGGAAGAGCTCTCGATCATCTACTTCTCCTATGGCAAGGATATTATCCCTGATTTCTGTGAGCCTCATAAAATATGATGGAGGCTGATGAATCTCCCCCTACACATAGTCTAGGAAATCTTGATCTTATAATACCAAATCCAAGGACAACTTGCATGCATGATAAGCAGACTTGTCATTCAACTTATCATCAGACCATTGGTCCTTGACAAGACTTCGTCTTCGGCGATTTCTTTTTACACTATATTAGGTTTTTTCTTCACCTCAGATCTTATACCATGTTAATTTTAGATAAACATGGCATGTTCTATATGATTAATGCAGTTTTACTTTAATCTTTCTTATAGGCCCAATTCAACACATAAACATGAAAGTAAAATTTCTATAGAAAATAATAATAGATCAACAGAAGACAAACCAAATAATGTAGATTAGATTTTACATTTTTTGTTGTCCAACAAATATAGAGAGTGATGTGCGTTACAACATTCAACAGGATGCATCAGCCAACAAATTATTTCTCAACGTTAGATGAGCCAACCTTCCAAGTGTCACAGATACCCCTCAAAGATAGCTCCGAAAGTCAACGCAAGTAAACAAAAGAATCCCTCATCCATATTTTCGACATCATCCATATTTCCAACATCCATTTCCGGCATAATTTATGGCATCCATATTTCTGGCATCATCCATTTCCGACATCCATATTTCCGACATCTATATTTTCAACTTCCATTTCTAGCATCATCCATATTTTTTACATCCATATTCACACGTGGGAGAGAGAGAAGTCTCTTCTAGGCTATACGAACCAATTAGATTATGAGGAATGTGTGTGATGAGATGATGATTAAATGGACATCATATCTCTCCAATTTATATCAGTTAATGATGGTGTGCAACACATCTATTAGGCTTGTGAGCCTAAATTACACATATGGCCAACCTAGCCCATGTGTGGAAAATAAGATCAAAATATATTTTTTTCTCATCCAAACAAGATGATATTTAGATCAATATTGCACATCTCCGAAACAGGAATCCAACAAAAATATAATCATCATCATATGCACAGTGCAACTTGGATTTTAGACCTAGATGCCCAAAATTAACAGTGTTGCTACTCTGACAACAAAACATGATGGTTAAATAAGAAAGATCACTCTAAACAAATTGGAAAATGCTTACAATATTCTCGGTACATTGTTTTGGGCACAAGATTTTTTTTAATGGTCTAACAATATTTACTTCCAATATATCTCAACATAGATTTATTACATATATTTTACATAAGCCACATATTATTGGAAAAGTAATCTGCATGGTTGAAATTTTCAACATAAATTTCAAGTTACGAGTCAATATATTCCTTTCAATTTATAATTGGGAACTTCTTATTTGGTGTATGTTTGCTACTTTTGTACTTATTCTCATTTTATATTTCGTGGCTTTGAGAAATAGTGAAGGTGTTATACTTGATTTCATATCATGGAAAGTCATAGTAATTCAGTCCAGAAAGGAAATATTTGCAAATCTCAAACTTAGACATTAGAATATGTTTTTTGCCTTTTTAAATAAATCAACAATAAGATCAACATGACATAGTCTTATTCTATCATCTTTTCATAGTGGAACAATGGCCCTTTACATTTCATGTGTTCTTTACCTCCAACTACTTTTCATCAACATGTTCTTTACCTCCAATTGCTTTTCATCCACCATATAAATTTTTTGATCTTATAATTATTTGTCAAATTTACTGAAGACTTGCACCTTGCTTCATATTTCAGAATCTCTATTTTCACATCTTGCTCCTTGTGTAAATATTTCAAAAACTCTATTTGTTACTTGACTTTGGTGTGGGCAGCTTACAAGAAATGTGATTGGAAAAAGGATGAGGAGACAATGCAAATGATGTCTTGGATATGATTCGTATGTTGTTGGAGATACTTCAGGCACCTAAGCCATCAGCTTTGGAAATGTTTCTAGGAGGTATTTCCATGATTTTTTATGTTGTGATTCTTTAACCTCATGGTTATTTTGGGCAAGAAAATGTTCGTATGAATTCCAGACAAGACATCGGTGGAAAGGTATTATTTTTTTATAATTGCAATGTCCATTCCATGATATTCTCTCTTTTTTGCTTTATTATATTTTGAAAATTGCTTTTGATTTTGTTTTGTCTTTTAACTATGAAATTGAAAATACTTGATATCATCTCCATTTAAACAACCAAAGCTTGAAGATGAAATTATTATTACACGATATTGATTCAAATATTTTTAGTTGTTTTGTGTTAAAATATTTTCATGACTATTAGAAAAATTTACTTTCATGTTGTTATTTCAACACATGTTGTTTATATACTTAACCAAGTGTATGCGTTAGAGAATGAAATTTTGTTGTGAATAAAAAGAAAACGATTAGACATCACATCTCATATTATTTGTTTTGACAAGTTATGTACAACTTCAGTTTTTTAGCATGTAACTTAGTTCTCATGACAATGCCTAAGCTTTTCTTGAATGTTGAATACTAAGTTAGTAAGGTGTTTTTTATTTTTATTTTTATGGTGACATTTTGTTTTCTTTGTTTATACAGGTCATTTGTCTACATAGTGGCCACTATCACCCAATTGAAGAAAACTTGTTCAAGTTTCTTGCTTTTACGGGGAAGAATGACTTTGACATTGCTGATGTTGAGGTATATGTCGTATAAATAGTTTACAGTATACTTCTATTTATATTATATTGTTCATCATATTTCATGTCCTACACTCTGCATTGTATCTTCTTTTTTTCAGAAAAGGAAGTCATTATTGATGGTAAGAAGTACGAATTGAAGAAAGAGGAGAGTGATAACACTAGAGCGACAAATGCAAAAAGAGTGAGAGAAGAGATGTTTCTAGTGATACCCTTCGAGCCAATATTGTGCATAATACACACACATAAATAATGATGGTCAAGTCTTCAAAGTTGGTGAATTCACCTGCAATATGGGGAGACAATGCATAACATGTCTTGGATATGATTCATTTGTTGTTAGATATCCTTTAGGCACATGCACCATCAGCTATGGAAATGTTTATAGTAGGAATTCATATGGCTTTCAATGTTCTAATTATTTCACCTCAGGGTTATTTTGGGCAAGCAAATGTTTTAGGAATGCCAGACACGACATCGGTGGACCGGTAAACAATTTTTTTATAATTGCAATTTTCATTCCATGATATCCTCTCTTTATTGTTTGATTGTATTTTGGACATTTCTTTTGATTTTGTTTTGTCGTTCAACTATTAAATTGAAAATACTTGGTATCATTTCCATTTAAACAACCAAAGCTTGAAGATGAAATTAGTATTACATGATATTTATTGGAATCTTTATAGCTATTTTGTGGTAAAATATTTTCATGAGTATCAGAAAAGTTTACTTTCATGTTGTTATTTGAGCACATGTTGTTTATATACTTGACCAAGTTCATGCATTAGAAAATGAAATGTTTTTGCAAATAAAGCGACAAGGATTAAACATCACACCTCATATTTTTTTTTTTTCACAAGTTATCTACAACATGAGCTTTTTAGCATATAACTTAGTTGACATGATTGTTCCTAAGCTTTCCATGAAGGTTGAATACTAAGCTACTAAGGTTTTCTTTTCTATAAATGGTGACATTTTATTTTCTTTGTTTATATAGGTCATTTGGCCACATTATAGTGGCCACTATTGCCCAACTAAAGAAATTTTTTTCTAGTTTCTTACTTGTATGGGGAGAAATGGCTTTGACATTGCTAATGTTTAGGTATATGTCGTATAAACTATTTAAAGTCAAATTTACTTCATATTATAGTATTCATTGTTGTTCATGTCTTAAAATTTGCATTGTATTTTCTTTTGTTTTCAGAAAATGAACTCAGTATTGATGGTAAGAAATAGAAATTTAAGAAAGAGGAATAACATTGGAGCGACAAATGCAAAAAAAGAGAGAGAAGAGAACTGGTCTAGTGATACCCTTAGAGCCAATATCATGCATAAGACACACATATAAATACTGATGTTTAGGTCTTCAGAGTTGGTGAATTCACATGCAATGCCTTGGCAACACAATGATAATTTTTTGAAGTGATGAAACATCATTTCATGTGTAAATTGTAGTCCAGCCAATATTAAGTTGGAAACTCATTGTAAGACTTTAACATTTCATATAATATAATTTATGTGGTTGAAATTATTTATAATTGCACTTGATATTGTTTAGTATTTTAATTAACATATGCAACTTCATGTTTTCATATTAGATGAACATGCACATTGTATGATATTTTTTAAACCATAAAAATTAATTTATGTTGATTAATAATGAACACATAAAATCAATTTAAAACTACTAAATTAGTAGTTTATATTGACTAATGATGAACACAAATGAAATAAATATACGACTAAATTAGTCATTTATAATGTTTATTAATGAAATTAAATGAAATGAATATAAAATACTAAATTAGTCATTTATATAATGAATATGAAAGTACCAAAAAAAGATAAATGACCACTACAAATGATAAATTTGTGATTACAAATAATAACTAAATTTTTCACATATACTATTAGTAGCTAATTTACAGTATCTTATAACACGACCAAAAATTTAATCATATTTCTTTGGTCATTAATTAGTTTCAAACGATGACTAAAATTTGCATATATATGACTATTAGTAGCTAATTTACAGTATCTTATAACACGACCAATATTTTGGTCATATTTCTTTGGTCAGTAATTGGTTTTCTTGGGTGATTATATAGTAATATATTTTGTTGTATATTTGCTCATTAATTGTGACAATTAATGACCAAATCTATGATTAAAGAAATGACCAAATCAATGAATAAATTAATGACTAAATTAGTGACTAAATTAATGACCAAATATACTACTAGACAACAAAATTGAGATAACAAATTAATGACTAAGCTAAAAATGACTAAAATTTGGTCACGTTATAAGATACTGTAAAATAGCTACTATTGGTCACCAATCGAAAAATAGTCGTTTATATGCAAATTTTAGTCATTTTTTTAGTAACTAATTAGCTATTTTGTACTAGTGCTCAGTCACTTCCTTCTTTGGAGTAAATAGGAGATTCCATACTTCTTTCATGGATTTATTGATATTCATGGCTACCTTTGAACACTTATTGAGAAGATTCTTCATTGTAGTAGAGATATTCATGATGTCCTTAACTAATCTTAGCTCTAAAACCATGTTGAGAAATCTATAGGGTAATGATTAGAGTGATTTATCTTTCTTTGATAATTGATTCTGATGTATTTTAATTATTTTACTTCTTAGTTTTTATTACTATTATTATGATTGTGTATCATCAAACAGCTACTAGAAACAAGAAGAACAAGAACAAGAACACAGAATATAGGTTGCAAGCCATGGTCAAAATCTCTCCACTTGAGAGAAAAAACCTGCAAATCTCTTCTCTTCCTTATAGATTGTTCAATTGATGAATTCCAAGACCAATACCCTCCAAGACCAAGTATTGGACAGCTTGTCCATAAGGGGTATAATGTTTTCTTTGAGGATGATGTTTGTACCATCATGGATAAACCACCCAGCAAACAGTGTATTGTTGAAGTGAAGATGACAAAGAATAGGATGTTCCCTCTCAGAATGAGAGCAGATTTGAAGAATGGTGAAGAGAAAGAAGCAGTTGCACAAGAGACTTTCCAAAGTGAACCAAAAGATGATAATTGGTTATGGAACTTGAGATTTGGACATCTCAACTTTGGAGGTATTAATCTGTTGAACAGAAAAGGAATGGTAAGTGGTTTACCATTGATAGAGAAACCAGACAGCCTTTGTGAAGGTTGTATCTTGGGGAAACAACACAGAGAAAGTTTTCCTTCCAGGAAAAGCATAAGGGCAAAAGCACCCTTAGAGATTGTCCACTCAGATGTGTGTGGACCGATGCAAACTCCATCACTTGCAAGCAGCCACTATGTGTTAACATTCATAGATGATTTTACAAGAAAAACTTGGGTTTACTTTTTGAAAAACAAAAGTGAAGTGTTTGAAAAATTTTGCAATTTCAAAGCACTTGTTGAGAACCAAAGTGGGCTGCACATCAAAGTCCTAAGGACTGATAGAGGAGGTGAGTATATCTCTAAATATTTTCTACGTTTTTGTAGAGAAAATGGTATTCAAAAGCAGTTTACAACTAGATATACTCCGCAACAAAATGGAGTAGCCGAAAGGAAGAATAGAATCATAATGGACATGGTGAGGAGTATGTTAAAGGCAAAGCATTTGCCTAATGATTATTGGGCTGAAGCTGTACATTGTGCAGCATACATTTTGAATAGGTGCCCTACAAAAGTAGTGATGAACAAAGTGCCGGAAGAGGCATGGAGTGGCACAAAACAAGGTGTCACACACATGAAGGTTTTTGGATGTGTGGCTTATGCACACATACCGGATCAGCTAAGGAAGAAGTTGGACAGCAAGGGGGAGAAATGTATTTTCATTGGATACAGTGAGGAATCCAAGGCTTACAGGTTGTATAACCCATCCACCAAGAAGTTTATTGTGAGCAGAGATGTTCAGTTTATTGAAGAGGAAGCTTGGGATGGAAGCATAGAGAAAACAGTGAATGTTAAACACTGTTTATCTCATGATGAAAATGATGATGAGTTGGCTGAAATACACCCCCAAACAGCAGAACCAACACAAGAGCAGCAAAGCACACCTTTGAGGAGAAATGAAAGTGCTTCTCCAAGCACACCACAAGGAGGAAATTCAAGTGCTTCTTCAAGAATTTGTACACCTAATGAAAGAGGTAAGAAATTCAGAAGTTTGAAAGATATTTATGAACAAGATATAACAAATGAAGGTATCAATTCCTTGTTTTCTTTATATTGTCATGTTGATGATCGAGTTCATTTCGAAGAAGCTATTAAGGATAAGAAATGGATAGAAGCTATGGATGAGGAGATAAATTCCATAGAAAGAAACAAGACTTGGGATTTGGTTGAACTCCTAAAAGGTAAAGATGTCATTGGAGTTAAATGGGTCTACAAGACCAAGAGTAATGTTGAAGGCAAAATAGAGAGACACAAGGCAAGACTTGTTGTCAAGGGATATAAGTAGAAGCATGGGATAGATTATGAGAAAAATTTTGCACCGGTTGCTAGAATGGAAACCGTGAGAGCAGTGTTGTCCATAGCAACACAAAACAAGTGGAAAGTTTACCAAATGGACGTGAAGTCAGCATTCCTAAATGGAGTGTTAATGGAAGAGGTTTACATTGAACAACCTCTCAGCTATGAAAAGAAAGGCCAAGAGCACAAAGTGTGCAAGTTGAAGAAAGCTCTTTATGGGCTGAATCAGGTGCCAAGAGCGTGGTACAATAGGATAGATTTCTATCTACTGGAAAATGGATTTGAAAAGTGTGAGGGAGAACCCACCCTCTACATCAAAGAAAAAGATGGTAAAATTTTAATTGTAGTTTTATATGTTGATGATGTTATTTTCATAGGTAATGATGATTACCTTATTGAAAATTTTAAAACAGTCATGAAAGAAGAATTTGAAATGACTGACATGGATTTGTTGAAATACTTCTTAGGAATAGAAGTAGAACAAGATGAGAATGATATTTTTATATCACAGGCAAAATATGTTAATGAGGTGCTGGAAAGATATAATATGCAGGAGAGCAAAGCAACAATCACTCCCACAGTGATGGGATTAAAACTCAGCAGAGAGGACAGCAGGAAGGATTTTGATCCGAGCTTGTACAAGAGCATAGTTGGCAGCCTCATGTATTTGACTGCAACTAGGCCCGACATAATGCATGCTGTTAGTTTGATTTCCAAATTCATGGAAAAGCCAAAGGATGCACATTGGCAGGTAGCAAAAAGAATTATGAGGTACGTTAAAGGTACAAAAAGGTTTGGTATTTTATATACTGCTTCAGAATGTTCAGATTTAGTTCGATACACTGACAGTGATTGGGATGGAAGTGTAGATGATCGGAAGAGCACCTCTGGTTATGTTTCTCACATGGGTTCAGGAGCCATTTCATGGGCTTCTAAGAAACAACCAATTGTGGCATTGTCTACAGCAGAGGCAAAATATGTGGCAGCTATAGCATCAGCATGTCAAGCAATTTGGATGAGGAGGATGTTAAGAAGTTTGTGCCAAGAGCAGACAAAAGGGACAGTGATTTTTTGTGACAATAGCTCAGCTATTGCATTGTCTAAAAATTCAGTTTTTCACAAAAAAACAAAACACATTGACACCAAGTTTCACTTCATACGTGAATTGGTCAACAATGGTGAGATAGTTTTGCAACATTGCAAAACAGAGGATCAATTTGTAGATATCCTTATAAAGCCACTTGCGCAGAAAAGCTTTGAACATTTCAGGAAATGCCTGGGTATGTTAGAAAACCCAGCAGTTGAATTTAAGGGGCAGTGTTGAATTATAACTTCAACTGTAGTAACGTAGTGAAGGACAAATGGTAAAGGAGGTTGTCTCTTGCACGCTACCACCATATTTTTAAAGCCTGCAAATTGTTGTTTAATGGCTCAGCAGCACCCGCCTGAGCATTGAAGAGATTGTGGTTCCAAACCACGCAACCAGAAAACTTAAATGCAGTTCTTATCGCCTTTTAAATTCTGCAACCACCACATTCAAAGCTCAGATATTTACCCACCAGTTTTTACCATGTGGCATTGCATGATTCATTCGGGTTTCACTTGGCTAGTTCACACAGTTGGAGAAATCGGACCCGAAAACTATTAGGGTGGATTTAATTTGGAATTTGCATAACACTTTGGGCCTATGTCAGCATTCCATTTTGGAACGCGAAGACCCTTTTTCAATAGAGTTTGATTTATGGTTGAAGTTCGTGAAAGTTTTATAAAGTTTTTAAAAACCTTCGGTAAAAGTTTTTTTTAAGGTTAATATATATATGTAGTGTTTTATTTTTAAAATTTATGTTCTAGAAAGTTTAAAAGGCCCGAAAGCCAAAACAAAAGAAAGGGGCCGTGAATGTAATTTTTTTTGTGTAATTTTTTTATTAAAAGTTTATTTACACAACAGTGTGTATAAAAAGGAAAAGACAGAGTGTAATTTTTTTAAGAACAAGTGAATGCACAATAGTGCGAAAGAAAGAAAGAAAGAAAGAAAACACAACAGAGTGTTTTAGAGACAGAGTATTTTCTATGTGAGACAGAGAAGGGTTTTGCTTGGCACTGTGTCTTGTAACAGTCCAGCATTTTGTAATCCCTCATAGAGGAAGAAGTTTTTTATTGTAATAGATTTTTACAGTGAATGAAATAGAATTTTTTCAGTGTTGAACTCTGTCTCCTTTGAGTGAAATTTTAATATTTTCTCTGTGTTGAAGAGGGGAGTTTTATTCTCCATTTATTTTTCTGGAATTTTCAATATTTCAACAGTCTGAAATCTGAATTTCAACCATATTCGTCACCCTTTTTACCTATTGCGTAAAATCGGTCCAAAATTTTGTTGATCCATGTCTTTTCCCCGTGGCCCATTAGGGTGGAGAACATTCACGGGCTTTCACTATCATTTCATCTGCCTTCTTGTCTATGAAAAATATTTTGGGCAACCAAGAACAACCTCCACTGCCTTCTCATCCATGATGGGAGTTGTAGCCAATAACAGAGGTGTCGATTTTACAGGCCTCCATCACCACAGAGAATAATTCGTGAGCCTCCACTGTATTATTATCTGTGATAGGCAAACAAAAAGCATATGTGTTCACTAAGCCGATTTATTTAGTGGTTAAAGACAAACGAATCATTGCTGAAAAAAGTTCTTTAGTACTGAAGCCCTTGAAGCATTCTCCATCCATATTAAAAAAATAGTAAAAAGTATGGAACCACAAACCTGCACATTGTGTTTTAAAGGCAGTGAAAAGAACGTGATAAAGCTAGCAATAAAAGATGATACCATTGGTTTACGACCTAATCCACCCGGAATTGTTGTAAGAAGCTTTGAATTAGAGCTGTGTGAGGTGGAGCATCAATTAAATATCCAACGTCTGCTGTAGTCGAGAGAAAGCCTAGGAAAAGTGGGAGAAAGCCTACAAATGGCTGCAAAGAGACTCTGAATGATGAAAATGGCCGCGAAGAGCATCTGAATCATGTTGAGGCTAAGCGGAAAAGGCGTGAGAAACCAGAAATTTTATAAGCTTAGTTCCGTGGTCCTAATGTGTCGAAAATGGACAAAGCTTCTCTTCTTGGTGATGTCATTGCTTATATCAAAGATGTAGATATGTATTGCAAGCATCAGGATTTGGAGTCCGAGAGGGTTGAATTGTAGGTTCAAATTGACACCATAAAGAAGGAATTAATGATGAATTCGTTGAAGTTGGAAGCTAAAGAAGCAATAGATATTTCAAGCTTTCACCTTAAAATTTTTAGCCAGTGGAAATTCCCTAGCTTGAATTCAGAAGTTCACATCGTTGGCCATAATAAGAATTCAGTGTACTAAACAGAATCATCCTGATGCAAGACCGATGATGACAGTACTCCAAGAACCTGCTTTGGAAGTCCTCCATTCAAGTATTTATACCGTGAAGGATTCGTTAATTATCTTGAAAGTCATTGTTAAAATGACCACATGTATGTACATAGAAGACTAACTTCATGAACTGCTTTGTAAGAAAGTAGATGAATCTCTCGATTAAGTTGTACATTATTGAGAATGTTTCATTACGAATCCTGTTTCGGACAAAAAATGGTAATTTGTGTCCTAGGACACTATTTTCACAATGAAAACACCATTTTGTAACACAATTCAAGATTTTCTTGATGTTATATAATTTATAATTTGAAAACACCATTTTGCAACACAATTCAAGATTTTCTTAATGTTATATCATTTAGAATTTGTATCCTTCACCCTGAGACGATCTTACAAGAATCGAAACTTCTTCTCAGTGAAAGTCTTGGTGAAGATATTGGTCGTCTGCTGAAAACTCGGACAGTATTGAATATCAGTCATCCCATCATGGATATGGAGGGATAAGCTTCATTTTTGGAAGTAGTGATATCAAATCCCATGTTTGGATCAAGAACTGGATTTCCTTATATATGGTTGCATGCTAATATGGATTCCCTGCAAATTCGTCATGCATTTGACGATCAGATTCATGTACCCTATATGCATGCATAGAAATGGTTGTCTCTAAGGATGCATGCATGTGCATGTGTTGCTTTAGAGATGCCTTTGTGGATGCATGCATGTGCATACATGGTACAGTTATAAATTCCTCGTTAGATGCATGCATGGAGATGCATGGATTTGCGACTGAGAGTGCATGTGGGTCATCATTAAATTGAGACATCGTCAGATCTGGATCATCAATATCATCAATAGTAGAGGAATCAAATTTATTTTCTGTGCTTTTGAAAATAGTGTCTTCATCACTAACAGAAGAAGATATTTCCTCATGTGCGATTTCTTCATTATTGGACAAGATAAAATTCTCATCTGCAACAAGTTCATTAACGATTGAAGAAGCAAAGCCTTCTTATTCAACATTGTCTTAAGAATATTCCTCCACATTATTAGAGTCTTCACCGCTTTCATAACTGTTATAATAACTCAATCTCTTTGCCTCCAAATGGTGTTCTTCTAGATCATTCCATCACCATATAATCCTTTTAATGTAGTCCATATTTCATGTGGTGATTCAATATTTCTGTTCAAATAAAGAATATCATGAGACACAAATAGACACAATCTTCCATAAGCCATGTTAGATCTATTAAGCCAATCTGACTTCTCATCCTCTGACATTGGTTCTGTCTCAATTCCCATGACTATTTGGTACAAGCCTTTTCTCCTAAGATGAAGAAAAATCATTGGCTTCCATTCATGGTAATTGTATGGAATCAAAATAGTGGAAGTTGGGAATTCCATTCTTTCACTTTGTGGTTGTAGCAACAATTGCGACAATTCTCCAATATTTTGATCTGTAAATCAAAACTTCGAACAATTTCCAATTCTATGCTCTTCAAACCTACAAAAAAATCTCCATGCAACTTCTCCAAAACCTTGTAGCTCTGATACCATGTAGAGGTTTGTCATTACACCAAAACCTGGAGGTGTTGGTAAACTTCCAAACCAGTAACTAGGATCCCCGGGGTGGGAATTACGGATTCCATAGAGGTGTAGTGATTACTCCAACATTTGTCTATCTCTGAAGAGTGTTGTCTGATGTTCAAATTTCTTTCTGAAGAAATCAAAGGCTTCAAAAAAGGCTCAAAACTTGAAAGAAAATCCAGAATTTGGAAATACTGGGAAAGAGCCTATTTTCTCTTCTGATATCTCCAACTATCAAAGATACCTGATCATTGAGGGTAGATAGCCTATTTAAAAACACTATAACAATAGTTCCATAATTCCATAATTCCATAACGATAACTTTGTTGGATATCAGAGAAGCACAACAGAATCCAGAATAAAAAATCACAAACAAAGATAGAGGAGAAACTAAAATAAACACAAAAACTGGAGAAATTAATCGCATATTCTATTACAGGAGACCTTGCCTTGCTTGGCTTAGCATGCTCAGGCAGAGGCAGGAAATACAAATTTATAGTTGCCGAAGAGGGTTAATTCTGCATGTGAAAAAACAGATGATTATATAGTCAATCACGATGGTTGGGCAGTGTGTTAGGTTCTGCGCAGTTGGTTGTCAGAGAATCGGAGAGGTCGGTGTGGTCGGCGTTTGAATTTGGCGTCAAGTGGGAGAATGTTGATATGAAGCCGTATTGAATGTTGATATACTAAATTGCATGTTATTTGGGTAGATCTACACTAAATTGCATGTTATTTGGGCAGACGTAAGGGAAGGGATCTATTTTTAGGTTTATGTGGTCGAGCCTAACCCCAAAGTGCATTGAGGAAGTCATTTCCCAATTAAAAAGATATTTAGGGGTCCAGGAAAATTGACCTAGTAACCTCCCAATTAGCAAGATACTTAGAAACTAGAAATAAACCAATTAAAGTATCCCTAAAAACTCTAAATTACATATTAATAAAGCATTTTCTATAATATATAAAATTACATTTTAAACATTTTTTTAAATTATTTTTAAGTATCTCCTCAATTAAACAAACCTTTATATTAATTAACTTTTTTATATAATTTACTCTATTATTTTATAATTTTCTCCAAAATAATTATATTAAACAAAATTTAAAATATTTTAGTAATAGATATAAAATAAACTAAAATATTATATTATATGAAAACAAACTAAACAATATTTTATTTTTTATTTTTATTTATTTTCCAAAACACTTTTCACAATTCCTTTGGTTATATATATATAAACAATATAAACTTTACTTTCTTAATTTTTATAATATTTTTTCGTCACTAATCTTATTTCAAGGCCTGAAATATATTGAACAATAAATGAAAGAACAAATACTCTTAATCATTCAAATTACCTAATCATTCAAATTACCTACCAAAACAGCATTAAAAAAATTATAATATTATGTCAAAATTACCCATCAAAACAACTTAAAAGAAACATGATACTATGCCCGAATTACCCACGGAAAATGCATTAATTAAAAAACCATAATACTATGCCAAAATTAGCAATGGGCCCGCTTTGACCACTCTAAGAAGTGGTCTTTAAAGGAGGTATTAAAAATTCTACACATTAAAAAAATTATAATATTATGTCAAAATTACCATCAAAACAACTTAAAAACATGATACTATACCCGAATTACACGGAAAATGCATTAATTAAAAAACCATAATACTATGCCAAAATTAGCAATGGGCCCGCTTTGACCACTCTAAGATTTAAGAAAGTGGTCTTTAAAGAAGGTATTAAAAATTCTACAGCAATCAAAAGTATAATATGTCAAAAATTCTTATCAAAACAACAAAAACATGATACTATGCCCGAATTACCCACGGAAAATGCATTAATTAAAAAACCATAATACTATGCCAAAATTAGCAATGGGCCCGCTTTGACCACTCTAAGAAGTGGTCTTTAAAGGAGGTATTAAAAATTCTACACATTGAACAGTGGATTCTTTCTAAATGTGGTACTAAAAGTACCACACATTGAACAGTGATTTATAAATATGGTACCAAAAATACTACACATCCAACAATACATATGCAAAATAATAGAAAAAGATACCAGCAGGCTGTGTTTTTTGAAAACCATTGTATATAAAATTGTAATGATTCACAACTCTCGCTGAAATTTTAGAGATTCAAAAGGTTATTTTAAACCGGAATTTTAAGAAGTGAAAGACTGTGAAACCAGAAAGCAGAGAATGAAAGAAGTTCTTTTAAACCGAAAAAAAGAAAAGAAAAAGAAAACGGTAGCTTGTCAAACCAGAAAGCCATCGAGCTACGGTAAACAAAGCATAGGGTTTTCCGATACTTCCATGCCCTATTTAGTTTAGTGTCTTCACAAAAACTCATTAAAAGGTTCGGCAATTCCACGCAGAATTCTGAAACATTGAAACTTGAATGCCATTGAAGAATTCTGATTTACTCTACAACTGATTTAATTCTATCGCGAATGCCTCATCTAGAAGTTCAAGCTCGCCAATGGAAGGTGGAAGCAGAGCCTGCACCAGCAAGAAAATGACAGTGAAGATCTGTATATTTTAAGTTAACCGATGAGGAACCAAAAAATAATGCTAATAAACTATTTCTGACCATATAAACAAAAGGATTGGATCTCCCGCCACTGCCAAATCGTTTAACTTTGTTTTCCTTCACTAGCCTGCAAAAAGAATTACGTCACCACTTCCATCTGCCCCAATCTTGAACCCTAAAAGGATGAAAAACAAATTTATGAAAAATAAATACGAATATATGGCATCCTCGTACTTCCTCAGTGCTTTACTCGTATCAGGAGTGTCACCACAGGCTTTTCGGATGCTTCTCTCGGAGCCAGTGGTTTGGTCGAGAAGAAATTTTTGGATAGCAATGCTCCGAAGATTCAGTCGGCTTCCCACATCCTTCTTTTTCCTCTGCTTCGGTGCCTGCGCCTTTTCCTCAGGTAGACTCTCCATGCCTGCAAAACTCCAGCAAAATCAGCCGTTCATACAATACACACTTCAAATTTTACAGAACAGAGGGTTTGCTCTCGCATACCTCGGCCGACTAGAGGTAATGCGGCTGTGTACAGGGCTGCGTGACCGCAGATCGAGTCCCGAGTCCGAAGATGCTCCTTTTCAACTCTGCACAGAGACGGCTCAAGGTATAAAAGACAGTACCGTATCAGTCGGTCGATCATGTATACATATTTATAGATGTTTTTTTCATTTTTTTTCATTTTTTTTAAATGGCGGGATGAATTCTGCACCAAGGAAAACGCGGGGTCGCCTGTGCTTTTCCCGGTCATTTCCCGTCCAGCTGAAAAATCAATTGACGGGAACTCTAATTACCGTTTGTTTGCTACGAGGGTTTAACCTTACCCTGGTTTACGTGGTCAAAACTGTTTCGTTCCCCGGTGCCGTATTTGGCCATATTTTTGGGGAAGGAAAAATTATTTAATAAGCATTTTGGGGGGCTGAGTGAGTCTAACTTTGAAAATCGCATAATTTGGTGTCTGCCAACTGTCAAAGTAATTATTTGGAGTCGGTAACCACTTTGTATTTTAGTCAGTAATTATTTGTCTGGTTTCTGGAAAGTATGATGGTGTATGTGTTTATGTATGTATGGATGATGGTATATAGTATATTTTTCCTAATAAATTATTAGTTTTTTAAAAAGTTTAAAAAAAAAATTGAGTTTAGTTTTTTTTTTTTAATTCAATAAATATTGTGTCGTTTTTTCTACTTACACAATATTTCTCACTGTGATGGATAGTGAAACACTATATCAAAATATATGTAATTTTGTTTAAAAAAATGAAAGAATGAATAATATTTTGATGTCTAAAAGATTAAAAATAAAGAAAATAATTAATTATTTTTTTATTAGATTTGTCTTTGAATAAAATTTAATTTTATATTTGAAAAGTTGGTATTCCTAGAAAAAAAGTCTGTTTGACAAGTGAGTAAAGATGTTCTATATGATAAATCTGGAAATAATATATAAAATGTAATTTTGTTTAGTAAATGAGAAAATCGTTTCTTATTATTTTATTTTATTTTAATTTTAAAATAAAATTTAATTTTGGGTTGAAGAGTGAGCGTCCCTAGAATAAAGTCCACTTTTGATTTTTGATAAATCATAAATTATTAATATTAACTTGTAGATTACTAAATATATTTTTGATATTATAATAATAGCCAGAAAATTTACCATAATTTATAAAAGTTATATAATATAATTTTATTCAAAAATATACTTATAAAGTATTTATATTTTCCATTTATTAAAAATAATATAGGATAAAAGTTTAATCTTTTTATAGGTTGAGTTTTTCAAAGTGAAAAGTTATTTTTTTATTTTTTTATTATTATTTTTTTAATTTAATACAAATTGATTTAATTATGTTAATGTGTTTATTTTGGAATAGTGTTTCCACAATTTTAATTTAATTAATAGTTAGAAACTAGGAATTTAATTTTTTGAAATATTTTTAGTAATAATCATAAATATAGGGTTGAGATTTATTTTATGTTTTTTTTAAGTTTCAATTTAACTTAAAAATGTTGTAAAATTAGATTAAATTAAATTATATTTAAAATATTTTTATTAAGAAATGAGTTATGGTTTTTTGGGCCTGTGGTATTGATATGTCATGGTATTAGTCCATAGTAATGTAACAAAGTCTATTCAAAATTTAGGAATCTCTATAATAAAGTGGGAGTATATCTCCATGGTTAAAAATCTTGTTACATGTTTTTTTAATGTATGTATATTTAACTCATATATTAATTGTTTTAATAATTAATAATAATATAAATTTAAAATAAAGTTATAATTTAGATAATTTTATGATTTTTTTTATTTTGACCTTGTGAGATGCATCATGAGGCAAGTGCTTTGATACCTATCAACCAACCATTTTATTTATAGGGATTATATAGTGATATTTTATGTAGATTCTCTTTTATGGCATGTATTATGTACCATCAACTTACTAGCAATTTATGACTTAGATTCCACGAGGGTGGGCTAATCAGGCCAAACCCAAGTTCAAACCTAGTGGTTGCCACTATAACACCAAAACACCATGGAAGTTACCAAAAGTGCAAGTGAATGTGATTTCATGCATGTACCACAAAAGAGGAAGTAATTATATAACCATTATGATCAAACCCATTTCTCTCAAATATGTAAGAGGGAATATGGAAATTACCAAAAGTGCAAGTGAAAGTGATTTCATGCAAATAACACAAAACAGGAAGTACATAACCAATATAATCAAACCAATTTATCTCAAACTAGAGATTATGGAAGTTCTCAAAGGTGCACTTGAAACAATCTTGTCTCAAACTAGGGATTATGGAAGTTACCAAAGGTGCACATGAAAGTGATTTGATGCAGGTACCACAAAAGAGGAAGTAGATAATCATCGTCATCAAATCAATTTGTCTCAAATTAGTAGGAGGGATTATCGAAGTTACCAAATATGCACGTAAATGTGATTTCACACATGCACCACAAAAGGGGAAGTATATAATCATTACGATCAAACCAATTTGTCTCATGCTCGTACTTTTGTCTGAAACTCCTAGGAGAGACTATGGAAGATACCAAAGGTGCACATGAATGTGATTTCACACACCTGGAAAAAAGAGGAAGCATATAGCCATTATGATCAAACCAAGTTGTCTCAAACTTGGAGGGATTATGGAAGTTACCAAAAGTGCACCTTAATGTCATTTCACACATGTACTATTGTAATGTTCATCCATAAACACTTACCTTTCAAGTAAAAGAAATTTACTCATAGTAAATAAATCTAATAGTTACTTCTAATAATTAACTAGATGAAGTTTATACTATAATGTAATTACATATGTTACCATATGCAATAGGTCAAACCCATTATTGCATCATTTCCTAAGCCACCATTTTCATTTGAGATAAGCTAAACTCAATGTTATACACATCTCAATTACATTAAAATATAACCTTACTACATCCATAGAGATTTTGAACAAGAAATAATTCACATAATATGTAGATAGGTTGTACAATGACATTTATATCAATTGATGTTTAATGTACACGGTTTAATGATATGGTCAAATATCTGATTTTTGGCACAATTATTAAATATTGATTAATTGTTTTAATCCTCCATCAGGATCCATCGTAGCCTCGGGCTTAACACTGTGTTTAATGTTGAGACATGTTTGATGTCTTCCCACCGTCGATGTGCTATCAAGATCAACGGTTAATATGGGTCCTGGGGTGGTTAGGGTATTTCCCTACCTCTGAACCCTAATCACTTCTCTCACTTTGCACCACTGTGACCATCTTCTCTTTGCAACTCTGGCAAGCTTGCTTGATTTCCTTCGGACATTCTGGTTAATGGTATGCCAACAACCTTTCTCTGTTTCACATAACCCTCTGTCTGATTTTTATATCAGCTTTACGTCGTTCCTGCTGTGGAAACTGTTTGGGTTAAGGGTTTGCCCTCAGCTCCTTTTTGCAGTAAATATTTTACTCATGTTCGTCATTAGTGTAGCCATGAGAGCTGTGCACTCACACTATCTTCACATCCTTTGAACTACTATCTTACCAGAGAGACTCTTTCCACAAGCTTCGTCAATGGAGTCTTGATTTTGACAGCGGATATAGGTGCGTAAAATCCAGTTTTCATTCTAAGATGATTAAGTTTTTATTTGTATCTCGGTTGGCAGGGTTATTCCTTCTTTACATCATGTCTTAATCATTTTTGCTGCTGGTAATAGGTGTGAGGAGCTCACCACCCGTTTGCTTCCAAGGTAAGTTGACTTGCTTCCAGAAATACAATTTTTATTTGCTCTCTATTTACTACAATTCTTAACTTTGCGCTAATGGTTACTTTACATGGCATGCAGGTAATACTCGACTCCCCGCACCCACAACATTCCAGTTAATACAACAACCTTCTTGTTTAATGGCTCTCGATTTCCTTACAGGTGCAAGACGAAAGGTAACTGCCAGTAACCTCTTAATCAACTACTTTGGAATCTTGGAAAAATTTTACCATCAGATTATGGAAACATACCATAATTAAATCTGTATTAAAAAAGAATAACTTTAGTTCATAACTTGATTAACATTCTTGTTAATCCTATTAATTTAAAATAACTCCAATGTTTAAATTAAAATGTCTTTATGTTAAATGAAATTAAATTTGGGTGTTACATCTTCCACTTAAGGTAAACACCATCCTCAATGTTATGTCATTCTAGTGAATAGTTCTAGATGTGCTTCTCGCATAAAGTTTTCATCTTCCCAAGTCGCCTCCTTCGGGCTAAAGTGATTCCATTGCACTTTAACTTGGGTGATGGCTCGCCTCCTGAGCGTTATTTCTCTCTGATTGAGAATATGTTGAGGTTCTACCAGGAATTCATCGCCAAATTCGACCTACAACCAACATAATTTTTAATTAATAAACAATAATTTATCTCCCTTAGATATTTTAAATCCCATTTCATTCCTACCTGAATATTCTACGAGTGTATTACATGCTTCTGATCATGTACGTATATTTTTAGCCCAGACACATGGAACACATCATGCACTCATATGTCTCCTGGTAAAGCTAGTCGGTAGCCTAATGGCCCCACCCTTTCCAAAATTTGAAGGGGTCCACAGAATCAGGAAGTTAACTTGGCACAGGTAGTCCACCTTAATGTACTCTTCTTGGGTCTAATTCTCACATAAATGTGATCAACCACTTTGAATTCCCAATATGTCCTCTTTCGATCCACATACACTTTCTGTCTATCGAGGGCATCTTTTAAATTTTGTCGGATCTTCTTGACTTCTCACTCCATCTCAGCCAAAATTTCTAGTCGAAGCATTAGTTTTGTTTCTGGACTGCTCCAATTAATGGGATTTCGGCACTGTCTACCATATAGAGCTTCAAACGGACTCATCTTGAGGGATTCCTTGTATACATTTTTGTAGGAAAATTATACTAAATGCATATAATCTTCCCATTTTGTGGGTTGCTTCATTACGTACATTCGTAGCATGTCCTCCAATATATGGTTCACCCATTCTCTTTTCCCATCTATCTAAGGATGATATGTTGTGCTAAACTGAATTTATGTTCCTAGTCCGGTAAACAGTGCCTTCCAAAAGGCTAGGGTAAACTTCACATATTTGTTTGAGTTGACTGTTTTTGAAATGCCATGTAATCTAAATATCTCCCTTCTGAAGATGCCAGTAATATGCACAGTTTTAAAATTGGACTGTACAGGAATAAAATGAGCTACTTTGCTCAATCGATCAACTACTACCATTATATATTCATTGTGTCTCTTTGATCTTGGTAAGCCAGTAATAAAATCCAATGATATAACTTCCCACTTCCACTCTAGTACTGGTATGGGTTGCAATAAACCAGCTGGGTGTTGATGCTAAAATTTAACCTGCTGAAATTCCAAACATTTAGTCAAATATTCAGCGATGTCTTTATGCATATCATGCAAAAAATTATTTTTCCTAATGGATGTTAACATTTTCTAATAACCAGGGTGTCCAAAATATGAACTTTTGTGATACTCATCTCGAATCAACTCTTTTAAACTCAGTTGATTTGGAAAATATATATTTCCTCGAAAGATCAGTAGTTGTTCATTACTGATGGTATAGTCCGATTGTTTTCCTTGATTTTATGTATCTAGTGTTTGCTACCATAGAAACTGATATTCAGGATCTTTTGCCGCAACCTCTTTCACATATTCCTGGAACTTGAATTCCACATTATTGAAGTATAATTCATAAACATAATGTAGTTTCCTACGTAACGCATCAGTGAACCGATTTTCTTTTCCTTTGACATCCTACATTTCAAAGTCAAATTCTCTTAGGAATGCATTCCACCTAGCCTAGCGAGCATTCAAGTCAGCTTGTTCAAAATAACTGGTCAAGCTACTATGATCTATTTTTAGCACAAACCTTTTTACCAATAAGTAGTGCCTCCATATTTTAAGTGCATGCACCACTGCGGTCAACTCTAGATCATACGTGGAACATCGTTGTTCATGATCTTTCAACTTCTTAGATTCATATGCCACAACCTTTTCATCTTGTGACAACATCGCTCCTACTCCTTCCTTGCTAGCGTCAGTGAAAACTTCAAACTCTAAATTTGGATCTGCCACCATCAAAATAGTAGTGGTTAGCAATTTTTTTAACTTTTCAAAACTAATTTGGCATTCACTAGTCCAATTAAACACTCACCCTTTTCGCTGCAAGGATGTTATGGGAAATGCAACTTTTTAAAATTCTTCTATAAAACGCTGATAGTAACCAGCCATTCCCATAAAATATTGTATGCCTGCTATGTTTTTAAGTACCCTCCATTCCATAATAGTCTTTATCTTTTCAGGGTCTACTATTATTCCTTCAATCGAAATGACATGGCCTAAATATTGGAGTTTCTCTTTGTAGAAATAACAGTTGCTAAATTTGGCATATTACTGGTGGTCTCTTAACATTTTTAGCACTATACACAAATTCTCCTTGTGTTCCTCCATAGTCCTTGAATATATTAGTATATCATATATAAAATCAGAACAAATTTATCTAAATATGGATGAAATATTCCATGCATCAAACTCATGAATGTTGTTGGTGCGTTGGTCAGTCCAAACAGTTAAACCACAAATTCATAATTCCCATATCTGGTATGAAAAGTTGTTTTATAGATATTTTCATCCTTTATTCGTATTTTATGATACCCAAACCTTAGATCTATTTTTGAAACGACAATTGTGCCTTTTACTTGGTCGAAAAGATCATCTATCTGAGGTAGTGGGTATTTGTTCTTAACAGTTAATTTATTAAGATGTATATAATCCATACACATTCACATTGTACCATCCTTCTTCTTTACGAACAACATTGGTGCCCCCCAGGGTGACACACTAGGATGAATATATTCCTTGTTCATAAAAAACTGTAATTTCATTTTCAACTCTATCAATTCAGGCACACTCATTCGGTGTGGTGCTCGTGATACTAGTGCATTAGTTCAATGGTAAAATTGATGTCCCGCTTTGGTGGTAGCCCTGGTATGTTTTCTGGAAATACATCCATAAAATATTGCACCATGTGTATGTTTTCCACCATGGGAGTCTTATCTTTAGAATTAGAAAATCCTACTTGAATTGCATAGATTCGTCACCCTTTTCTAATGCATTTTCCCAACTTAAATGCGGTAAGAGGACACAACTGAAGTGGCTTATTAATTCCTTGCAACTCTTGACGTGTTCCATCTTCAACATTATAGTAAATGATTTTATTCTTGTAGTATACTAGTGACCAATGCACTTCCAACCAATCCATTCGTAGTAATGTATCGTAGGAGCCTAAAGGTAGAATATTTAATTCAAAATTTATATGTTGGTTTCAAACTTCTAGGGGACATTTGAAAACTTTGGCATTAACTCTTCTCTTTGCTCCAGTGGCCAACTATGCTAGCCAAGGATTTTTAAACTTCTACCTTTGTAAGTCACAATTTTCTACTATCTTGGGTTTTACATAGCTTAAACTAGCACCAGGATCAACCAAAATAGATACAGGGTGGAAATACATCTTACCTTCCAGTTCTATCAAGGTTAGTTGGTAATTCGCTTACTGATCTTCAAGTGCAACATTGATTCTGGGTACGTTTCGCGCCATGTCCTCCACTATGAATGCTTCTTGCACATTGGCTGTAGTTTTGTTTCTTCCATAGTGAGGGAAATTCTTATAATAATGTGCCTCACCGCACCCCCAACACTGTAATGGTGGTTTATGGGTTTGTCTAAGATCTGATCTACTGGATGCCTCAGTGGGTCATTCCTCTGTTGGCCACTTGATTCTTTGCCGATTTCTTCCTTGCTATCTATTTGTTGTATTTCTGGTTACACCCTTAAAATTACCAGATTTGATATTTTTAAAGTTTGAATTACTTCTTTTCCATTTCTTGGGTGATCCACTCCATCCAGCTGCTCCTTTTACCTTGGATTGTTGATAGCATATACGTGATTTTCGAATCACTTCATCCATGGTCTTTGGGTTTACAAATTCAATTTTCTCCTTCATATGAGCAGGTAGGCTACTCAGGAATCATTGTAATTTTGCCTTTTCATCCCTAAGATATGGCACATATCGCAACAAGGAAGTAAATTTATCTATGAACTCATCCATAGATAGTTGTCCCAGTCTCAAGTCATGAAACTCCCAATTTTTTTCATCGTAAAAATTCTTTGTTAGATATTTATCTTTAAAGTACTGCTGAAATTCATCCCAAGTCACATTCTGGTCCTCTATTCCTTGCACATTTTTAACTTCTTCCCACCATAAGGTGGCTTTTTCCCGCAGTTGATAGATGGCTAAACGAGCCTTTAGTTTGTTGTTGTATTCATAGACTTGAAAATATTTATTCATGTTTATTATCCATGCTTCCACTGCCTCTTCGGGTTCTCCATCAAATGTGGGTGGTTTAATATTTCGAAATTCACCTTGCAGTTCTACCTTCTTCTTTTTTATCTCTTGCTGGTCGGAGACATTTCCTGACTCTGCTTAGTTATAAGACTTATTTTTATTACTTCTTTGGGTTTGGCTACCTTCTAGCTTATCATTTGTTATTTTTCATTGTTCACCTTCTTCTTGGGTGTTTTGTTCTAGGCTTGGTTGAACTATTCCTTGATTCTGTTTATCTGAGAGGCTTTTAAAGATCTTCTCATGTTCCAACATCAACCTATCATTATCACTTCTTACTTGCAACATTTCCTCTTGTAACTGCTGCACAATATCCAGAAGCTTGTTGGTGTTTTGTTGTTGTTCCTTGAGCAATCTACTAGTTTGGTGATGTTGGTCTACAGTTAGCTGTACCCACATTTTTGGATTCATTTCTTGGTTAGGCTGGGGGTGAATTTCTCCTATATTCCTGGGTTTTTGATGTACATACCCCCTCCTCATCGTACTCTGTCAAATCTTCTTTCCAATTATGTGCACATTTTTACACTGTCAACTCTTCTTTCCAATTATGTGCACATTTTTACACACACCAATATTTATTTAGGTGACCCTTTTTAGGTCCTAGCGTTTGAACACTGCTCTGATACCACCTATAATGTTCATCCATAAACACTTACCTTTCAAGTAAAAAAAAATTCTCATAGAAAGTAAATCTAACAGCTACTTCTAATAATTAACTAAATGAAATTTATACTATAATTACATATGTTACCATATGCAATAAGTCAAACCCATTATTGCATCATTCCCTAAGCTACCCCTTTCATTTCAGATAAGCTAAACTCAATGTTATACGCATCTTAATTACATTAAAATCTAACCTTACACTATATACATCCATAGAGATTTTGAATAGGAAATAATTAATTATTTTAATCCTTCATTCAGATCTGTCGTAGCCTCAAGCTTAACATTATGTTTAATGTTGATACATGTGTGATTTCCTCCCACCACTGATGCGCTATCAAGATCAATGGTTAATATGGGTCGTAGGGTGGTTATGGCATTGCCCTAACCCCCGAACCCTAACCACTTCTCTCGCTTTGCGCCGTTGTATTTTTCTGCTCTCTCCAACTCCAGGAAGCTTGCTTGTTTTCCTTTTGGTGTTCTGGTTGGTATGATGATGACCCTTCTCTGTTTCACATTACCCTCTATCCGATTTTTATATAAGCTTTACGTCATTCTTGCTATGGAAACTGTTAGGGTTAAGGGTTTTCCCTTGGCTCCTTTTTGCAGTAAATATTTTACTCATGTTCGTTGTCACTGTAGCCATGAGAGCTGTGCTCTCACATCAAATTCACATCCTTTGAACTCTTGTCTTGCTGGAGAGACTCTTTCCACAAGCTTCGTCAATGGAGTCCTACTTTTGACTGTGGAGATAGGTGCATAAAATCCATTTTTCATTCTTAGATGATTTAATTTTTATTTGTATCTCAGTATTTATGATCTAACTGATTTTTTTGGCTTAAAAAAAAACTTTGGAGGGATTATGGAAGTTACCAAAGGTGCACATGAATGTGATTTCACACATGTACCACAAAAGAAGAAGGATATAACCATTAGAATCAAACCAAATTGTCTCAAACTAGTAGGAGGTATTATGGAAGTTACCAAAAGTGAATGTGAATGTGATTTCACACACACCACAAAAGAGGAAGTATATAACCATTACGATCAAACCAATTTGTCTCAAACTAGTAGGATGGATTATGGAAGTGACCAATTATCTAGCTATAGTCATTCATAGTTAAAAAGAAATTACAAAATAGGTGCATGTTATTTCACACATGTACCACGCAATAGGAACTATGTAATAGAGTATCTAAGTAGGCCATAATTTAGCCCTGAAAATATACATATTTCTTTGAAAAATACGGTTGAAAGTTTTGGAAATCCAGGTTATAGTTGTTAAACTATAGAATTTTAGGTGCCTTACGGGTTTTTGAGGGTGTTGAATCTATTTTTACCTTCAAAATCCATATTGAAACACTTCTAAATCAAGAGTTTGTAAAATAAACGAATAAAAACATTAGATTATGGTGAAAATGTTACAGTAGGGGGGGAATTATGGCCTAGTTGGACAACTACCATTTTTACAAAATCAAAAGAGGGATTATGGAAAAAGAAAAAATGTATGAGTAAATCAAAGGATAACATGAGTGAGTTTCTCAAAGAAAAAATTTAAGAAACTACGAAATATGTGCATGTGAATGTGATCTCAAACATATACCACAAAAAAGGAAGTATATGACCATTATGAACAAACCAATTTGTGTCAAGAAAATAAGTAAAAGCCACTTTCATGATGCTCCAAAATAGGTGTATCTCATTGTGATTTTAGGCACATCCACACGACACATGCCACAAGAGGGAATTACATAATCATTGTGATAAAACTAACTTGTGTCAAATTTATATGAAATATTATAGGGGAAAAAAAGTAAACAAGTAAAAGGAAATTCCAAGATGCTACAAAAATAGATGTATACTATTTTGATTTCACTTGCACACATAATATGTGCCAAAAATAAGTGTTATATAATCATTATGATCAAACCAATATGTCATAGGGGGGTTATGGTGGAAAAAATAAGTAAATAAGTAAAAGGTAAGGACAAAAGGACACAAATTTTAGAACAAAGAAGTGCTATATAATCATTATGATCAAACCAATATGTCATAGGGGGATTATTGAGGAAAAAATAAGCAAATAAGTGAAAGGTAAGGACAAAAGGCCACAACTTTTTGAATGGAACACTCTACCATTAATTAAGTTTGAAGTACATAA
Organism: Pinus albicaulis; assembly: GCA_034641835.2. Lineage (NCBI taxonomy): Eukaryota > Viridiplantae > Streptophyta > Pinopsida > Pinales > Pinaceae > Pinus > Pinus albicaulis. Next base: position 556,284,254 of record CM076572.1, read on the forward strand.
TAAAAACACAAACATCAATGGTAAATAATTATGGTATTGTTTTGTTGATTTCAAAACGTCCTTTAACATTGCTTTAAGGGACAAATTATGGGAAAGGTTGACAAACCTAAGATGGTAGTATTGTTGCCAAAACATTAATTAATAATGGTAGTAATGTTGATAGAACCTAGGGTGAGAGGCATGCATAAGAAAAAGGTTGCATAAAAACAAATTACATCTAAAAATTGGTGGAACAAGATCAAATAAATACATAGATCACTCATAACAAATTGTTTGGAAGGAAAAAAACATCACCCTTAAAAGATATTATGAGTTAAAACATAATTATACCTAATAGAATTAGATATATAAGAGAATTAAATTTATTGGAAGAGAAACTACGCATTAATATGCCTTTTATTAGATTAACTAATATAAGTTAAAAGAGATGCAAACATCAAATAAATTGTATTAGGAAGTGATATGAATTACAAAATGTAGAAGAAGATAATAACCAACAAGTAAAATCATGTAGAAAATTCATATAAAATGCAAAATGAAAAATATAATGAAAACAATATAATAAAAAGAAATAACAATATTATATTAACAACAATAACAAATAAAATAAAATAAAAAATATAATATTTCAAAATAATTTAGCAAAAAATAATGATAGTTTATTGGGCAGAGAGACCCTCTACAACACAATATATTGTCACATATGTTATATTTATAAAAGTAAAAAAAATAATTTACACTTTAGTATGAAGAAAAAATGTACTTTTTTCACTATTTAAGATGGAGGAGTAAAAATAATAATTTACTTTTTACTACTAGGAAAAATGTAATTTCTTCACTGCTTAATATGGAGATGACAAGAAATAGTGCTATTGATGTTACATAATGTGTAATTTATTTTAAGTTCATGCAATATTAAAACAAAAATACCTTAATAACAAAAAATATTTTAGTGTCAACCATATTTGAAATATTAAATAACATAATTTAAATAATTTAAATTAAAAACATTCTTATATTTTCACTTTCCATAATTAGGGAGATGTGTAATTTATTTCAATAAGCTGGTTGAGTACAATATTTTAACATGAGACTTATTTAAAGCAAGAAAGATTGAGAGAATTCTTATTTCATTAAAAACTACTTTTCTAATTCAACGTATGAGAGATATTTGTAATTCCTTCAATGCTTAATATGGATTTGATATTTAATATTTTAGAAACTATTAATAATAACAATAATTAATATTAATAAGAAAAATAATTAAATGTATGCACATAGAAAAAAAATATGAGGGGCATGTTTTAACTTTTTAATGTGGAGAACATGAATTATAAATAAAATATTTCAATGTCAACTCCATATATATTATACCAGCCTAGATCCATCTTTACTCTGGATCTACAAGTGCCCAAGAGGGATCAAATCTCTTTTCACTCTAAAGGATATTTGTATCTCATGAGACTTGATCCCTCTAAACACTTGGTACATCTAGAGTTAAGATGGATCTAGGCTAGTTTAAGAAAATGATACAACATCAAACAAAAAATTGATAATAAAATCAATAAAATAATTCATCTAATATATATATATATACTCACATTAAAAAAAGGTTTTTTATTCTTACATTAATTCATTGTTTTTTAAATGAATCGAGAGCAAGGCTAGTTTTTCTCAAGGTTTACGAGTAGAGTCTGAGTGAAGTCTCCAGAACCAACCATGACCACATTCGCGAGGGACCTTCCACCCCCCCTTCTCCTCCACTACCACCTAATATAGCCTTCTAATATTTGGTTAATGTAGCCCTAAAAGTCCAACGTCCAAAACCCTCACATTTTATGAAGAAGATGGACATATTCCAAAGATCCAAGTATGCTCAAATCAATCCCAAAGTATTCCATTATTCTTGGTTGAAAAGGCCCTGATTTTCCATTTCATGGGGATCTATCCTTCCACAGGAACATTGAACTAGTGGGTGGAGAAAAATTGGAAACCACTTATCAAATTCCATATCTCAACCTCTTTTTGTAGAAGAGGATCCTTCTCATTCTCGTTTGAAAGGAAAGAAAACCAAGATTTAATATTTAAAAGTGGCCCATTCCTCATGGGCACCCAATGGCTATATTTGTATACATGGAATCTTTATTTTAATCTAGAAAATGATGTCCTGACAGCGGTTCCAACCTGGGTGAAGTTTCCTCACATTCCCTTCCATTGTTGGAACAAATAACCCTTTAGAAACATTGGGAACACACTCAGAAAATATATAGATAAATTTGAACTGAAGGGATACATGTATGCATGTGGTTGAATCTACGTGGAAATTGATCTAAAGAGGGGTTTTTCAGAAGAAGTACATTTTTCACTTGACAACTGGACCTTTATCCAATTAGTGGACCATGACCAACTATCCTTCAAATGCCAAAATTATCATGATTATGGCCATTTTTCAAAGAAATTCCCAAAAGGAGTGGATTGAGAACAAAAATAAAAAGAGGGAGACCAATGGCAAGCCAAAAAAAGAGGAAGAGGAATGAAAAAAGATGGATAGTAACGTATGCATGGCACCTAAGAAATACGAATCCCCCCATCCCCTCAACACCCTCTGGCTCAATTAACTAGGTTTCTCAGAAAAAACAACCCTAGATACAAAACTAGTCCACCCCCCTAGATAATGAAGGATCGTGAAAGGAGGGAAAGTATAGACTCATAGGGCACTGAATGCCATGTTGAAAAATAATCACCCAAAAGTAGATGAAGAACTATAGAGATAGAATATGTTCCAGTTAGAGTAGTGAAAGGAGAAATGTCAAAAAAGATGTGGAGTTATTGTAATTTGTGAGACTCATTGATATAAGTCTTCATGAGCATATGTAGAACAACCTAAACACTACAAACTCTTCCTACCTAAATCTAAATCATGTTTTCAATTTTTGGAAAGTTAATGTGATTTGTTTCTACTGTTTACTAAATCCATCATTATATTCTAAAGAATGATTAATGTCATTCTAAATGTACTTGCCATAAAACTAGATAATAAAACAAGATATTGTAGAGTAAAAAATATGGGACTAAACATGACCAAGGAATTGAAGAATGAAATAGTTGTGACTAAATATTGCCTAAAATTTGAAGAGAAAAACAATTGGGTCAATAAAGAAATATTAAAATGATAAGTGTGTAACCTACAACGGTATATCCAAGGACATAGGTAGGCTATATTTGATTTCATAAATATATTTAAAATTATTATGTGAGTGGCTTGGGTCATGAGGCTAAACATCATTTCATATATAACTAAAGGATTGACTCACTCTTAGTGTTATGCTAGCAAGTCTTAAAGGTTTTGACATGGTCATCGTAGATCTTGGAGTAATTCAAAAGTTCAAAATTTGATATTAGAGTAAGCACATGCCAAATTAGCTCACAAATATGAAATATGTTAGAAATTTTAGTTTTTAGAAATACTTTGTCTCCAAGTCCAAGAAGCAAGCTATTTCTTACCTTTTCAAAAACTTGTTGATACCATGTACATTTCCAATATTATAGAACATTTTTTCACAAGGAACATCTATTTATTCAACATACTTTCCTCAATGTGACATAGTTATTGCATGTAATTGTCAAGTATTATACCTTATATGTGACATAATAAAATATATGTAGACTAACCAAAAACCATGCAATTGGGAAGATTGCAATTCATTACTTTCATATGAAATAAAAGAGGAGACACCTTTGGGGATAATATTGTGGATTATATATCTTTCACTTGAGGGGAATTTAAAAAAACTCCCATGAGAACCATAACTAGGGAACATAATTTCATTTAGTGCACCCATAATACAGAATCACATTCCATCATAGTAGATTTGGGAAACACATGTGGAATACAATTTGATCCATATAATATTGAAAAAGGCTTTCATTCCTTCTAATATTACCTTTGTAAACTATATGGAACAATATGGTTGATTTATTATAGTCAAATATAAGTATTTTTCTGTTCAAGTAATAGAAACCCACACTTCACACTACAAAAACAAAAAGTCAACTAATAACAAACAAAAGACCTCATCAACAACACTAGAAGCTATCCATGTTAGTGCTTTCATAGGTCAATACCAAGAAGTCGTACTTGTATGGGACAATGTGAATGATAGAGGATAGAGGGGAGAAATTTCAAAGCCCAAAGACTAACTAACTATATTGTGTGGATGACAAAAATACTTGATTTGTTTATCATTATAGTCAAAATATGCGCATATAGGGTGTTTTATCAAAGAAAAATAAAAATGAAAAGGAAACATAAACCATAGCCACATGCTATTAACACTTGCAAACCAAAAAAAAAAAAATGTCCTAACATTGGATGAAAAACTACCTTAAAAAATTAAATACCCATATACACCCAACAAATAATGGAAGTTCTAGGCATGTTTGTGGCACATGTTTTGTAAGGATATCTATTGTACAAGTGTAGGCAATCCAATTGAGAAAGAATAAAATGTGACAACCTAGCTGAATGCCAATTTGACATATGGAACCCTTGTTTGTGAGGTAAGGGACCCTCCATGAAAAAAATTCACTTCTAAAATGTGCACATACCCTACCTTGTTTAGATTCAAACATGTGTTATCTCAAAATATTGAACCTTGGTGCAAATCCTATCATAAGGGTGTAGAAAAGTGTAACATCGAAGTGTTACCATTATCGCCTTAAAACTTAGTTTCCTCATTTTAGTAAAGGATAAAATCCAACAGAAGGGAGGATTACATATTGATTTCAATAAATCTTATAAGAAGATGGAATAAATTCTATGTCCTTCAATATTAGTTACTTAAACATACCACAACCTAGAAAAAAGATGGTATAATCAAAGAAGATTCTATATTTATGTGAGTGAAGTGCCCAAGAAAATTTATGATATGTATCATGTGAAATAGGCCAAAGGTTATCCAAAAAAAAATTGTTGCGATGTAAACATGTTGGTGAGCCCTGTATTGCACCAAGAGTGTTGAAACTCCCAGGGGTCTCCCTACATTACTTTATCAACCCAGGGTTCGTACAAACTTGGAGCTGACAATGCTATATACACAACAAATGCATATTGTTCATGTCATCCTCTTCTTCTATACAAAAGGGTGCTATTTCTTAAACTATGATAAAAAATGAAATGTAATTTGCTGGAAAGGAATGATAGAAAGGAAACTAACTTAATTTGTAGAAAGGAAATGATAGAAATGAAACTAATTTAACGTGCAAGAGGGAAATGATAGAAAGAAACTAAATTAAGTTGCTAAAAAGAAATGATAGGAAGGAAACTAAACTAAATTGTTGAAAGGAAAATAATTTAAACCACACTAAACTTGGCCAATCAGCTAAACACACCCTACTTATATTATTCTCTATCTACCATGCTTCTATCCATGTAGCTAAGTTATTCATGACTTAATCCTCATTAAAACAGTGTTGATTTGTAGCTTGGAGAAGAAAAGGGGATAAAGGTGCTAATTGAGGGATAAAAACATGAAACCAGGCTTAGAAGTGGAAATTGCGGGTTTAAACCTTATTAAAGATTTATTATGGCACAAAAAATGCTTAGGAGTGGAATAATTTAAAATGTGCGATGGTGGAGTTGCGATGGAGAACGAAAGTGAGATGTGAGATATGCGATATCGTAAAGTTAGAGGGATAGCAGAAGTGTTGTTCGGGAGCTGGAGCGAAATGAGAAATGCAATGAGGTAAAAACTGTGAAGTGCAACGGAGTAAAAACTTCGATTTGTAATTTGCGATGTGGTAAAATTTGCGAAGTGAAATGGGGAAAAAACCTGCGAAGTGAAAAATGAAACAACATAAAAACTGCGAAGTGCAAAATTTGATATCGTAATCGCAATATCGCAAAGTTGGAGGGATAGCAGAAGTTTTGTTTAGGAAAAGTTACGAAGTGTGAAGTGCGATGGGTGATGTGGTGGTAGGACCAACGGTGGAGTGTGATGACAGTATCGCAATCGGCGAAAAGGAGTGGTAAGTCTTAAAGAAAAAGGGAAAACAATGCGAAGTGCGATGTGCGATGCGGTGGAGTTATCGCAATCGGTGAAAAGGAGTGGTAAGTATTAAAGAAAAAGGGAAAACAGTGTGAAGTACGGTGTGCGATGTGGCAGAAATTATTGCAATCAATGTCGGGACTGGTAAGTGTTAAAAAAAAAAGGGAAAACGATGTGTAGTGCGATGTGCGATGTGGCGGAGTTTATTGGAATTGATGAAAAGGAGCGGTAAGTCTTAAAGAAAAAGGGAAAATGATGCGAAGTGCGATGTGTGATGTGGCGGAGTTTATTGCAATTGGTGAAAAGGAGCAGTAAGTCTTAAAGGTAAAAGGAAAAAAGATGCGAAGTGTGACTTGCGAAAAAACGAAGTATAGTAGCAGGAAGTTCGAGAAGAAGAGCGCAGAGGTCAACCTATAAGGTTTTGAGGTCTTTTTCATTGAAATGGTTGCAATAGCTATAAAACGTGTAAACGAAGGAATAGAAGGCAGACTTAGTCATTTTGAAGTGTTTTTGGGAATAAATGGGGTGCGACAGCCGCAATAAGTGAAATTTAAGGGAATAGAAGCATAACAGTAGAGATGGAAGGGAGATGGGAAATGAATCAGGGAGGTGTTGGAGAACTCTTCTAGGACTATTGAGACTTATTCCTGCACATGCAATCAAACCTACTCATTTATACCGCGAAAAACGAATGCAAATGGTGATGGAGCAATGAACGAGAAGCGATGAGTTTATAACGCTTGTGGGGTCAGCCACACGAACTCTGCTCTGAGTGGGGGAAGGCTCGACTACAACTTTTTGATTTTTCCTCTACTCTATTACTCTTCGTAAGAAAATCAAGATCTACAACAAAGGAGCTGAAAGCAAAGACTAAGAAAAATGAAACATAAATGAAATTATCAGAAGCGGAGCTAATAAAATGACAGAAAGCAGAGAACGAATACAGCAGAGAGGCCGAGGCACATGGATGGGGCCCTAACCCATGAGCCTAGCTCTATGAAACTTAAATTAGTAAAATTAAATCAGTCTTCTCATTTCATAAAAGAATAACCTCATACATTTTTGAAAGTTTGATCACTGAGTAAAATAATAAAAATCTCAATAGCTTGCAACAAAGTTTTGACTAGAATCGACCCCTTCCTAGCTCTATCTCTAATCTATTTATTCTATAGGGAAGCTACCAACATCCCCCTAGAAAATAGTGATTGAGTCCACTTGACTCCAAGTAAACAAATATTGAGTGCCCTCCTCTTTAAGTTGCTTGGTTGCCTCTAGAATTCGAATTTCTGGAGAGAATCCTTGGGATCCTTTGTCTGCCTTTGAGAGTTAAGGAGGGTGGATAACCCTCCCATAATTTCTCCTTGATGTCTCCTCCAAGTATTTATGATAATATCCTTATAAAAATGCTTAATAAATCATGATTTTTCACTCAAACACATATTAGGCACTCATAGTATGTTAGCCTTGATCACCACATATACTAGCATCATAAAACCAAATAATAATAAAAATGAAATAAAAAGAGATATAAGAAGTCCAAAAGGTGACCATTAGCCCCTCCAAATATGTCTAATGATGGAGCTCATCATCACCCCCCTACTAAATGGTTGCTCATCCTCTGAGCAACTAATCCTTCTCCTGCATTTCCTTCAAGGCTTTGACAACCCCCCTGATTTCTTGAGGAAGAAGTGTGGGAGTTTCCCCAAGGGGGTAAAAAAAAAATTACTCTTTTCTTCATTCTCCCATTCTCTATCTTGTGCATATGTGTCCTTTTCATCATTCAACCCTAGCAACAAAGGTGGGCTAAGCTTTAGTCCAAACCATTGGATCTTTTTGGCCTACATGGCCCTCTTGTATAATGGTGTCCTTACCAATGCACCCCTCAGTCTTTCTAGAGTATGGTACTCCTTGTTCTTGAGGTTGTGAGGGAGGTTGTTCCATCTCCTCTAGTTGGTCATAATGCACTCATCTTCTATCTGCCTAGAAACATCATCAAAGTGGCCTATTACCTGTGTTTGAGTCTGAAGGTAGCTTTCAACTAGTGCAGGGTCCCTTTCAATCTCTTGACGATTAAGGATGACTCCTCTTGGGCTAAACAATTCTGGTCTGATAAGTAAGGGTTCTCTATTTCTTCCTCTCATGACCCACCCTATCTGTTTTTCTCTAGTGTCCTCATTCAACATCCAAGATACTAAATCCATCAACTACATATCCCCCATTGTAGTATTGGGGTCCCAAGTATCAAGATTTGTCAGCACAAGGTTATGCACATAAAACTCTACCATCTTTACCTGATCAACCATGTTAGCTTTCTTGTAGAAATCCATGAATTGCCTACAATATTGGAAAGGTAGGGATCCATGGGAGGCTAGAGTTTTGATTTGAAATGGGAGCCATTGCTCCTTGAGGTACACAACATATGAGTTAGAAGGGAATCCGTGTTGAAGGGATTCTATGCATAAGCCTACCATGGTGACTACTTGCTGCCCTTTTTGCTACAATTTCTCCTTCATTGCTACATTATCTGCCTGTGCCTTCTATAGTTGCTCCTTCAAAACTATTTATTTGATCCTTTCCTCCTCCCTTGGTTATTTTTCAATGATCCTCCGACTTGTGGGAGGAGTTTCTGGCTCTCTATGACTTATCCTCTGATTCTTGTCAGCTCTGAAATACATAGAGGTCTTCCTTTTTCTCTTTGCGCTCAGAGGAGCTAAGGTGGAAACTACCTCTTTGTCTTGAGGGGATGTGATGTTGTGCTATGAGTTTTCTTTTTGCTCACTCTCTTCTACCTCTATGAATTCTATTTCCATCTCCTCTATCTTTCCTTGGCTCTTTGTCTCTTCCTCTCCTTCTTCTGGTTCTTCTTCTGGTTGTTTGGGTTGTTATAAAAGCTTCCCTTGGTCCCTTGTTACTGTGTCACATATGCGGTATACTTCGGAAGCTAGCTCAACTGTTGGTGATGTTGTTTTGTTGTTGCTACTACTGTGCGGTGTTTAAATACGCAACCCACTCTCGGTACTACTATGCTGCAGGCTCCCTTCGGTCTCTTCCCTAAAAAATTCTCAATTCACTGGTTTGGATGAGATGGGATCTCTTTTTATTAGATTTCACAACTAATTTTAGAGTGCTTATGTAACTCGACTTAGCTCCAGTTTCTGTTGTAGACAATTGGACCCTCTTCTGGTTAACTGGCTAATACTGCATGTCTCCTCCCCTCTGTATCATCTACTCCAGTTGATTTAAATTTTTTCTTTTGTATGCCCAGGTGGCATGACTTTGCAGTTCTCCCTAGTCATACTTCACGACGGTGGCAAGCTAGCTAGCCAATGTTCTGCCCCTTAAGCTCTAAGTCTACAAATTTAATTATTTATGTCTATTATGGATGCAGAGCGAGGGGTGAGAAGCTATACCTAAGTTTACCTGCTGTTGTCAAGGCATTTGTAAGAGCTGGAATTTGGAGACAAGCCTCTTATATGCTGTGTTCTTCCTTATTTTCCTGAGTGAGCAGCTTGCTGAATGAGCAGCTTCCTGAGTGAGCTACTAGTATTTTCTTGTTGTTTCTTTTGGGGTGTTCAAGATTCCATGGGTGGGATTCTCGCTCTCCTGGGGTATGTTATGCAACTTTATTTCTTATTTTTCTTTGTATTCCATGAACAACTTTGTTTTTGAAGTAACTTCCTGATTTTTGTAGCAGTTTGTGGCTTGATTTATTTTGTTATGTTGTGCACAGGAGCGGAGGAATATGGTATATGGAGGTGATGGAAGAATTTATGAAAATGAATGGAGTGAATGATGGGATGGATGGTAAAATAGAAGAAGGGAAAAGAAGATGAATTCTCCCCTGTGTTTTCAGAAACCATTAATAACCTACAAAATAAAAAACATAGAAAACACAAAGATGTAGATGTTTTTTTTTTCGAAAGAAAGTGGGCTGCCTCTATGGAGGTTTTCAACCCACAAACTTGCCTTGGGTGCCTCAAAGAGGTTTTCACCCATGGATCTTTATTCTCTTTTTCTCTCTCTCTTTTTTTTTTTTAAGAGCATGTGAGCTGCCTCCTCCATCAAGATTTTCAACCCACAAGCTTGCCTTGCTTGCCTCAGAGAGGTTTTCACCCATGGATCTTTATTTTATTATTTTATTTTATTTCTTTTTTTTTCCTTTTTCAAGAGGTGTGGGGAACTATGGAGTTTCCCATCACATACACCTCTCTGCTTATTGATTTTATGAACTCTGCCCTTGACAAAGGCTTCTTGTAAATTTTAAGTCAGTGACCATTGACAAGCAAGGGGGTTCCTTCCTAATCTATGGTTCTGATTTGAACTGTGCCATTATCAAAAAAAAATTCCACTGTGTAAGGTCCCAACCATCTTGTCATCATATTGCCTTTGAAATATTTAAACCTTGAATCATACAATAGTGCCCAATATCCTTCTTGGGAGGTCTTTTATTTGATGTTCTTGTCATGCCATACCTTCCTTTACAGTTAAACTACCTCTGTGTGAAGAAGTGCTTGCATTCTGAACTCATCTAATCCATTTAGTTACAATAACCTCTCTTTTTTGGCATTTGATAGATCTATATTTAATTCAGCTGCCATTCTTAAAGTATTGAATTCAAACTCAACTGAAAGTAGATCCTTCTTACCATAGACTAGTTCATAAGGAGTGAATCCTGTTGTTGTCATCCAATTAGTGTTGTAGGCCCAAGTAGCTTCTACCAATATGTCTACCCAATATTTTTTGTTGGTGCTCAAAAGCTTGGTGCGGATGCTCTCTAAATATCTGTTAGTTACTTCTACTTGGCCATTCACCTGAGGGTGATGGGCAGTAGAAGTTCTATGCTTAATCTAGTGATTCCTCAAAAGATTCTCAATGAGGTGAGAGGTGAATTGTGCTCCCTGATCAGTGACTATTTCTCTGGGGTACCCAAACTTGTAAAACACATTATCCCTTAGAAATCATATACTTTCTCCTTGGTTTCTACCTTCATTTCTTTTTTTTAGCCCACTTTGTCAGGTAATCAGTGCAGACTATGATATACTTCTTTTTTTCGGATGGTGGATTGATAGGTCCAACAAATTCCATGCCCCACTTGTCAAATGGCTCAAGAGCCACCTGAGGGTGCAAAGGCATCTCTTCCCTTTGCGTGGGTTTCCCCATCCTTTAGGACTGGTCACACCTGCAGGTGTATCTTCTAGAATCTTGGTGAAGGGTAGGCCAATAGTATCCTGCCTACAAAACTTTGTAAGCAGTTCTCTTTGTAGCAAAGTTGCCTCCACATGGGCTATCATGACATTCAGAGAGGATATCAAAAACTTATTCCTCCCTCACATATATCCTTAGGATTTGATCAGAGCCTAGCTTGAAAAGGTTACCCCCAATCCATGTGAAAGGGGCAGTTTTCTGATGATTATGCTCCTCTCCTTAAATGAAAGATTAGGAGGGAGTCTTCCACCAACCAAGTAGTTGGATATAACAAAAAACCATGGTGAGAGTGCTGATATAGAAAAGAGATGCTCATCTAGTAGCTGGTCATCCACCATTCCTTCTTCACCTGCAGGGAGAGCTAACCTGGATAAAAAATATGCAACAACATTCTCCTTTCTAGGTTTATAAACAATAGCCAAATCAAATTGTTGCAAAAGTAACAACCATATAATTATACTAGCATTAACATCCAATTTTTTCATTAAATACTTGATTGTTGCATGGTCAGTGTGAACAAAGGTTTGATATCCAGTTACATAATGGCTAAATTTGTTCAAAGAATGGACAATGACTAACATCTCCTTCTCGGTAATAGTATAATTCAGTTCAGCCTTGGACAAGTTCTTGCTGATGAAATAAATGTCACAAGAGATTTGTTCCTATGATTGTCTTAATGTTGCCCCTACAGCTATGTCGGATGCATCAATGTGGATATGGAAAGGCAGAGTCCAATTTGGACCTTGGAGGATGGGGGCAGTAGTCAAATTTCCCTTAATGAGCTCGAAAGCCTCTTGAGAAGGACCAGACCAAATAAACTCAGAATCCTTGGCCAATAACCCAAATAATGGTGAAGCCATATTGCTAAAATATTTGATGAACCTTTTATAGTAACCAACTAAGCCTAAGAAAATCCTGACATGTTTTTTCTTTCGAGGAGCAGGTACCCTTTTGATGACAGTGATTTTGTTCGAGTATACCTTTATTCCTGCTTGGGATATGGAGTGTCCTATTACAACCCCTGCTTTCTTCAAGAAATCACATTTTTCTGGGCTCAAGGAGAGATGCATCTCAATGCACCTTCTTAGTACTTTACCCAAGAGAGAGCTTCCTGGAAGTCATCCCCATATGATGTGAAGTCATCCATGAATATTTTGACATGGTCATGGACTAACTCAGAAAATATGCTCACGAAAACTCTTTGGAAGGTAGCTGGGGCATTTCACAACCCATAAGGTATGACTCTATAAGAAAAGGTACCCTAAGGGTAGGTGAAATTAGTCTTATCCTAGTCTTCAGGGCTGTTTCGAATATAATTTTACCCACTGAACCCATCTAAGAAATAAAATAACGTCTTCGCTGGTCATCCATGAATATTTTGACATGGTCATGGACTAACTCAGAAAATATGCTCAGGACAACTCTTTGGAAGGTAGCTGGGGAATTGCACAACCCAAAGGGTAGGACTCTATAAGTAAAGGTACCCCAAGGGTAGGTGAAATTAGTCTTATCCTAGTCTCCAAGGCTGACTTGAATCTGATTTTTCCCACTAAACCCATCTAAGAAAGAAAATAACATCTTCCCTGCAAGGCCATCCATGAATTGGTCTATAAAGGGAAAAGAGAAATGGTATTTCTTGGCGGCTTTGTTAATTTCTCGATAATCAACACAAATTCACCACTTCCCATCTTTAGGACTAGGACAAGAGGAGATACCCACTCACTGTCGGGCATAGGATATATGAACCTTGCATCTAATAGTTTATGTAGCTCTTCTTTGGCTATGTCCTTCAGAGCCAGGTTCATCCTTCTTTGGGGTTGTCTCACATGCTTGCATCCTTCTTTGATGTAAATATGATTTCTGCACACTGAAGGATGCACCCCTTTCATGTCCTTGTATTCCCAAGAAAACACTTCTATATTCTCTTTCAAAAGTTGGCATAAATGCTTATCTTCTTCATTCGAGAGGTTTGGGTTTATTTTCAAAGATTTGGAGGAGCCAAAATCAATAGCCTTGGTGGATCTAGAGATTGACTCAACTGAGTTCACTTCCATCCAAGGTTGGATTTTGGACTCTTTGACTAAGGTTTCGAGAAGAATGTTAGTGGAGGACTGGTTTTGATTGCCATGGTCGATGAGTTCATCTTCATCAAGCTACCCCCCTCTAAGAATAACATCTATGGTACACATAGGGGCAATGTTATATAACTAATCTTCTTCATTCTCCAACCATATAGGGATATCATGATCAATGGAAGGCTGGACTGTAGGATATAACACTAGATATTTAGACACAAGCCCATTTTTTATAGTCATGTTTTTGGCCCGACAACTAATATAAGCATCTACAGTGGCTAACCAAGGTCTCGCTAAGATGAGGGGGTAGCCATTAAACTTGGTTTTTGGTTGCAGGACGATGAAATATGTAGGGTACTCCCAAGAGTCAATGGTAACCATAACATCCTCAAGAATTCCTTCTAGAGTTATTGTGGATCGATCTGCAAGTTGCATAAATGTTGTGGTTTTCCTTAGAGTCCCTTGGAGGTTAAGTTCAAACATAGTTTCCTTGGTCATGATATTTATGGAAGCCCCTAGATCAATCAAAGTGTTGGGGACTATGACACCATTTATATGCACATCAACAATTGGACTACCAGGGTCCAGGTACTTTGTAAATACCACCTTCCCCAGCATTAGGTCAGACAGTTATCTTACCACATTGATGGTGGGGGTATCTCTCTTCCTTCTCCCAGGTTTATTGAAGAAATTTTCTTTGATGAGCCTATTGTAGATAGAGACATCCTTAATGGCCTGGAGAAGTGGTATCTTTACACAAAAATGTTTCAATTTTCCCAGGAAATCAGTATCCTCTGGGGTGTGCTGACTAGGGTGGATCAAGCCCTAAGGAAAAGGAGGTTGTTGCATATGAGTGTTACCTTCTTCCTTTTCCTTCTCAACCTCTATAGGTGGAGATGGAGGATGGTTTCCTGGGATTACTCTTCCCGACCTGAGATTAACCTCGTTTATCTCCACAACACAAGTTGGATAGGATATTTATCCACTGGGAGCCTGTTGTGTCTGTCTGTTGTTCGGGTTCAGATTGGGTTGTGTAGGTATCAGTAGCCTAGGTGGAGAAACATGAGTACGCTGAGGTTGAAGTTGGGGTGGAGGCATTAGAGCAAGTGGTTGATACTGTTGAGGCCTCCACCCTTGGGATGGATTATTCCACTAAGGTTGTTGTAGAACATACTGCTGAAATGGTTGGGTTACTAGTTGAGGATGATATGAAGGGTTGTAAGGCCAAGTAGGAGGTGTAGACCAGGATGGAGGAGTGGGGGTATACCAAATTTTCATGGGTGCACTGATTGTTGTGATAGTAAGAGTAAGGTGAACCTTGCATACCTTGTTGATATGGTCGAGGGCCTTGAGACCTTCTCTGGTTGATGAAACAGAGTTGCTCTGGATTCTCCTCCCAACCTTGATATACAACCTTCAGTCTCGGTAAGGAGGGACACTTTTCTGTGGCATTATTCTCCTCACAGACTAAGAAAACCTCTATGACATTCAGTGGACATTCATTTCTTGGGTGCTTCCTGGTACATCTAGGACAAAATATGGCCAAGGCTCTCTCTGCTTCCTCTTGCTTCCTTTTGACCTACATTCTGTCCATTTGAAAAGAAAATATGCGCAACATGTCACTCTTGAAGTCCTTTAGCATGTTTCAAATCTCATGTTTTTTGAATTGAATGTGTTTTGGCCAGCTCTGCCCTTCTTCCTAAATTGCCTAGAATGGTTCCGAAAGACATTTTTTATTGTTTCATAAGGCAGTTGATAGATATCTCCTCCTGATAGCATATTCAAGGTTTTTACCATCTCTTCACTAATCTGTCAAAGCAGTACAAGTTTAATTGATGCAGGATCGAGAGTACAGTGGGATCTCTTGTATTTTAATTGAAACCTCTCTTCATAGCCCTCTAGCTATTCATCAAGTCCTAGAGTCATCCTAAATATTTCATCCTTAGTTTCCTTGGACCTATAGTAGTATTTGTATTTTTTGTTGAAGGTCTCTTCCATCTGTGCCCAGGTAGTGATGTTATCCCCAGGCAGACCCATGAACCAACACAAGGCTGCATCCTTAAGTTTGGATGGGAATAACTTCAAATTTTTGTCATTAGAGGTGTAGTCATAAGTCCTACAAACAACAAAAAATTTGAACATGAATGTGTCAGGGTCATCAGAGGTAATTCCATGAAATTGTGGAAGAGATGAGGGGCTAATGTTTTTCATCTTAGTTTCCCCATATGCCTCTCTTATGGGAAAGTCTCTCTATATCTAAGCCATGGTTAATATAGGTGAAGCAGGTACCTCACTTGAAACAGGGTCTTCTTCTTCTTCCCCAATAAGATCCTCAAAATATTCATAAGGCTATCCTATAGGGGGTTCAATCTCACTGCCATTGAAGAAGAGTGAAGGGTGGCTAGGAGGTGATATGGGGGTTTTAGGTAAGATTTTTCTTTGAGTATTCCTACTCCTATGAGGCATGAAAATTAGATTTTTTTGTATTTTTCAATATTTAGGAAACAACATGAAAAATGAAAGCATAAAATAATGCTAAAACAAAATAAAAACATCTACTAGACACCTCCCCGGCAACGATGCAAAAAAGTGGTGAGCCCTAGTATTGAACCAAGAGTGCTGCAACTCCCAGGGGCTGCCCTAGTTTAATTTCTCAACCCAGGGTTCGTACAAACTTGGAGGTGACAATGCTATATACACAACAGATGCATTCTATTCATGCCATCTTCTTCTGCTGTACGAAAGGGTGCAATTTCTTAAACTATGATAAAAAATGAAAGGTAAATTGCTGGAAGGGAATGACAAAAAGGAGACTAACTTAATTTTCAAAAAGGAAATGATGGAAATGAAACTAATTTAATGTTCAAGAAGGAAATGACCAAAATAAACTAAATTAAATTGCTGAAAAGAAATGACAAGAAGGAAACTAAACTAAATTGCTGAAATGAAACTAATTTAAACCACACTAAACTTGGCCAATCGGCTAAACACACCCTACTTATCTTGTGCTTTATCTACCATGCTTCTATCCATGCAGGTAATCTATTCATGACTTAATCCTAATTAAAAAAGTGTTGATTTGTAGCTTGGAGAAGAAAATGGGCTAAAGGTGCCAATGAATGGATAAACACATGAAACCAGGCTTAGAAGTGGAAAGAGCGGGTTTAAACCTTATTAAAGCTTTATTATGGCATAAAAACTGCTTAGGAGCGGAATAATTTGAAAAATGCGATGGTGGAGTTGCGATGGAGGACGGAAGTGCGATGTGCGATATGTGATATCGCAATTGCAATATCACAAAGCTAGAGGGATAGAAGAAGTGTTGTTTGGGAGCGGGAGAGAAATGTGAAATGTGATGAGGTAAAAACTGTGAAGTGCAAAGTGTGACGAGGTAAAAACTATGATTTGCGATTTCCGATGTGGTAAAATTTGCGAAGTGTGATGGGGAAAAACTTACGAAGTGCGAATGAAATGGGATAAAAATTGTGAAGTGTGAAATGTGATATCGCAATCATAATATCGCAAAGTTGGAGGGATAGTGGAAGTGATGTTCAGAAAAAGTTGTGAAATGCGAAGTGTGATGGGTGACATGGCAGTGGGACTAGCGGCAGAGTGTGATGACAATATCGCAATCGGTGAAAAGGAGAAGTAAGTCTTAAAGAAAAAAGGAAAACGATGCAAAGTGTGATGTGTGATGCGGTGAAGTTATTGCAATCAGAAAAAAGGAGTGGTAAGTATTAAAGAAAAAGGGAAAACGATGTGAAGGGTGATGTGTGATGCGGTGGAGTTTATCGCAATCAACGTCTACAGTGGTAAGTTTGAAAGGAAAAAGGGAAAACGATGCGAAGTGTGATGTGCGATGCGACAAAGCTTATCACAATCGGTGAAAAGGAGTAGTAAGTCTTAAAGAAAAATGCAAAAGGATGTGAAGTGCGATGTGCGATGCAACAAAGTTTATCATAATCGGTGAAGAGGAGCGGTAAGCCTCAAAGGGAAAAGGAAAAAATATGCGAAGTGCAATTTGCGAAAAGGCGAAGTACACTAGTGTGAAGTTCGAGAAGAAAAGGGCAGAGGTAAACCTATAAGGTTTTGAGGTGTTTTTCTTTGAAATGGCTGCGATAGCCGTAAAACATGCAAAGGAAGGAACAGAAGGAAGATTTAGTCATTTTGAAGTGTTTTTTGGAATAAAAGAGGTGCGGCAGCTGCAATAAGTGAAATAGAAGGGAATAGAATCGTAACAGTAGAGATGGAAGGGAGATGGGAAATGAAGCGAGGAGGTGTTGGAGAACTCTTCTGGGACTGTTGAGACTTATTCCTCCAATCAAACCTGTTGATTTATGCATGAAAACAGACAAAATGCGTGATAAAAACAATGAACAAAAATCATTTTTTATGGCCTGTGGGGAGGTCAACCCTGCTCGAGCTCTATTCATAGAGATGAGAGGGGAAGGCTTGACCAAAACTTTTGGATTTTTCCTATACTCTATTACTCTTCATAAGCAAATGAATGTCTACAACAATGGATCTGAAAGTAAAGACTAAACAACAGTGAAACATAAATGAAATTATCAAAAGCAGAGCTAATAAAATGACAAAAAGCAGAGAACGAATATAGCAGAGAGGCTGAGGCACATGGATTGGGCCCTAACCCACGAGCCTAGCTCTTTGAAACTTAAATCAGTAAAATGAAATCAGTCTGCTCATTTCATAAAATAATAACCTCATACATTTCTGAAAGTTTGATCACTGAGTAAAATAATAAACAACTCAAAAGCTTGCAACAAATTTCTGACTAGAATCGACCCCTTCTTAGCTCTATCTCTACTCTATTTATTCTACAGGGAAGCTACCAACAACCCCCTAGAAAATAGTGATTGAGTCCACTTGACTCCAAGTAAACAAATATTGAGTGAACTCCTCTTTGAATTGCTTGGCTTCCTCTGGAATTCGAATTGCTGGAGAGAATCCTTGGGATCCTTTGGCTGCCTTTGAGAGTTAAGGAGGGTGGAAAATCCTCCCATAATTTCTCCTTGTTGTCTCCTCCAAGTCTTTATGATAAAATCCTTATAAAAATTCTTAATAATTCATGATTTCTTCACTCAACCTAATATTAGGCACTTAGAGTATGTTAGCCTTGATCACCACCTATACTAGCATCATAAAACCAAATAATAATAAAAATGCAAGAGAAATAGATCTAAGAAGGAAAAAAGGGGACCATTAACCCCTCCAAATATGTCTAATGATGGAGCTCGTCACATGTGTGAAAGATGAAAATATTTAGAAATATGTGAAGTTACAATTGAATTGTAACAACCTTGGTGAAAATTCCATGTAATCAAAGTTAATAAAGGAAAAATAATAACCACCGTTATGGGACACTTATTCCAACAATGAATATTGGGAAAAACATCCTAGTGTGGGTTTTCATTTGGTTTATTATGGATAAGGAAATTGGAAAAGGCAATGGAAAAGGCATTGGAAAGGCAAGATGCATTAATTGGCACTTTATTTATGAAAATAATGGAAAATAGGAGAAAAGGAGGCGAAAAGTCACAGGTTGCATGTGAGGAGGAAAATAATGGACAATTGAAGAAATTAGAGGCCTCATTAATAAAAAGGCTTATGAGGGTTAGTTGGTACCTTTTTGTCGGTTCAGTTTTGGAGCTCTCTCTATTCTCTCTCTCTCTCACTCTTTAACACTTAGATTTTTTTTGGAGCACTTCAACATTGGATCAAGAAAGAAAATAGGACAAAGGAAAGCAAGAATCAAGAAAGGAAGAGCAAGATCAAGAGACTATAATGGGATTCTTTGCAGGTATCAATTTGCATGTATGATTTCCTTGCTAGTTTTGGCATGCATGGTTATGCATGTGTGTTCTTGGTTCTCTTGTTGTCATTGGCATGGGTTTCTCCAGGCGAGGCATTGTTTTTTTTACCCTAGCTTTTCCATTTCTGGATAGCCATGGTGTTATGAGTTCTCATGATTTTGGTTGAGAAGGATTGTCGGATGGATTAGAAACTCAATGAGGTGGTCTCAGAAAGAAAGAACACATGGCCTAGTAACCATTGAACTAGAATGTGGGTTGCATTAAAGTCTTATTTTGTGTTACCTCGGTGGGCCTAGGAATCCTCGACCGGTGAATGGCGGGATGCATGGTAAATCCTAGAGGTGGGTGCTCCCCATCAGGCTTGGGAACCCTGCAATGGGATATACCGTAAATCCTAGAGAGCAGATTCTAGGTTAGGGCCTAATGATCTGGTTTGGATTGCGGTAAATCCCAAAGATTAGAGTCTCGGTTAGAGCCTATTGATCCGGTGTGGATTGTGGTAAATCCTAGAGACTATGAGACATGAGAGAGATTTGGTTCAGCCAATATATGGACAGGTGGAACGTGGAAGTCCCAAACCAATTTGGCTTTTGCATTCATTAATAAGAGTTCCTTTCCTTGGTATTTTATGTGCAAATGTATTGGATACTATGTTTTGATTTATGGTTGTCGTATCCTTATTATTTATGTTGGTTATATGTTGGTTATGAGCATGTTTTATGATAATATGATATATGGCTCTCATCATGTTTTAATTTGTAAATGAATGAACAATGAATATATGACCTAATAGATGATAATGCAACTAATGTGTTGAGGCATCAATTCTTCTTAGCGATTCTCAGATAAGTATGAGATCCCTATGCTCAGATATATTATTATGACCTGTAGAATGCATATTTGTGACATGTTTAATGAAATTATCATCATGGCTAGTAGGGTCCAGTCAGGTCATTGTTCAAGCATTTTCATTTGTATCTTTGTTTCTAAATTAATTTTCATTTCTGTAAGTTTCATGGAGTTTTGGACAGTGTCCTGAGTCCTGGCCCTGAAAAAGTGGCACAAAATCTGGAGTCGCTGGCATAGAACTACCTAGAAAAGTCATCAGACTGGGCACCTAGTTTATAGATGCCCATGGAGACTTGATAACAATTCTTCCACCTTGTGGAATAGTTTACATCACGGTTGTGGGAATTCATCCTCCTATGTGTCATATGATGGAAAGGAAATGGATATTGGTAGCCAAACTCCCCATGCTATGACAAGTACTCTTGATGATACAATATCCCCTCTTCTTGTTGTTGATTCTTCGCTTGATGATCCTAATTTTAACAATTTGGATAAAAATAGTGATATTGCCCCCTCCCCTTCACTTACTCATGCCCCCCCCCCCCACCCCATTGTTTTTAATCCTCTGATTCAAATTGGGGGTTCATCCACTTCAACTCTCCACCATTCCCTTTGCTCTCCTAGAGTGGAGGCTCAACCGACTCTTCCACTAGACCATATAAATCCCCATGTGGACTCTCTTGACCCTCCCCTTTCTATGAAACCTCCACCAAACAATATTTCCCATTCTATCCTTTTTGGGACTATTCTGAGCACTCTCTCCCCCACCAATTCAGTGGTAAGTGACTTATATTTCCTGCAGCAATCTAAAAAAATTGAAATGAATTCGTTCACCATCCACTCTTCTAATTTTTCATCAACTCACATTAGGATTACCCAAATTCGATGAAAAATGTGACCATTCGTCGTAAAGGTTGAGGATGCACCAACTTTCCTTCTACTATTGTGGTCGACACGTTTTTGTTACCAAATCTTGAACTCCATGAGGATTTTATCCTCTCTAAAGAAAATTCCCGATCCCTTACAGATCGAATACCCATGTCATGCTCGCCTCCATGAAAATTTTGTCCCTTAATATTAGAGGTTTTGGGGATACCCATAAATAAAATTTCCTTTGACACCTTTTGTTAACCATGCATCCTGTTGTTGTATTAATTCAAGAAGAGATGGTTCCTAAGGATAGGGCTTGCTCCATTTTTTTCAAACTCTTCCTACATTGGCATATTCTCTCCACAAATTCCAATGGTATTTCGGGTGGGTTGGTTGCATTATGGAATCCTGTAATGATTAAACTCAAGGAATTCCATATATTTGTAGGCATTCTCTTGACAGGTTTTATAAAGGGTTTGGAGGAGAACCTACACATATTAAATACATATGCCCAATATAATTACAGAAATAGTTTTTGGCATAGGCTGGTTGAATGCAGTCTTCTTAAGATTGGATCTCTTATCTTGGCTAGGGACTTAAATATCATTATTTCTAGTGATGATATTTTGGGGTCACAATGTATTTTAGACCCTATGAGCCAATATTTTCATAATTTATTTGATAAAACCCCCCTCATTGACATCTCTCCTTATCCACATTCCCCTACATGGAGAAATGGTAGGCTTGGTACATAGTCCATTATGAAAAGGCTAGATCGTTTCTTGGTCCATGAGAACCTTGTGGAGAGATTTTGACATTTAACTTATTAGGTGTCCTCTGCTCATTTGTCAAACCATTCCCTGATTATTCTACATTGGAAATGGGAATACACATGGAAAGGGATCCCCTTTAAATTCAACCACTCTTGGCTCTCAAACCTAGATTTTAATGAATTGGTTTGATAGACATTGAAAACTATGACTTTATCGAAGCATTGTTCATAGATGTGGTTGATGGGGGGGGAACTAAGAATAATGAAAAGGGTGGTTCATAGGTGGGATAGGGAGAAACAATAGAGTATGCAAGAGGAATTATGTTGGATTGAGAAAAAAGTGGATAAATTATTAAATGATACCATATATATTGGTTTTTTAACTGAGGATAATCAAAATTAACTCAATGAAATTGAAGCTAAAAAAATATGCATCTTGCATTTGTAAAAGGAAACGTGGTGACTAAAAAATTTGTGTGACTTGGATTGTGACTAGGGACAAAAACATGAAGTTATTCCATAATCTCACTGCCAAAAGGAGACATGAAAATACCATTTGGGAGTTGAACATGGAAGGAAAAGGAAAAATATCCATCTTAAAGGATTTACTCATGGAAGTTATACATTATTTTGGGAGCTTTTTTAGAGAGAGGGTTGGGGTTGATATAGGAAATCAGATTGAATATGTTCAAACCTACCCCCACCTATTTTTAGAGGAGGATGAATGTGTGGTGTGGGGGAGATTACATTGGATGAAATCAAATCAGTTCTTAAAACTTTTTCCAGTGATAAATTCCCTAGGCCGGATGGAAGGAATGTGGATCTATTTATTCACTTCTTAGATCTTATGGGCTAGGATTTGCTGATAATGGTTGCAGAGTCCAGGATTGGGTGTTATATCTCCATCTATTTAAATTCCACTTTTATCGCCCTTATTATGAAGATATCCCACCCTCCCTCTTTTATGGACTATAGGCCAATATCTCTTTGCAATAGCACCTACAAGCTGATTTCGAATATCATTATCACTCGCATTAAGGAAAAAATTTCTGTTCACATCTCTCAAGATCAATTTGGCTTTCTCGAGCATAGGAAAATACAAGATGCATTGGCTATTTCCTAAAAATGTATCCACTCCTTAAAAAGTCATAAAAAAGAGGTTATTATCTTAAAGCTGGATTTATACAGAGCTTATGATTGTGAAGATTGGACCTTCCTTAGACTAATCCTACATAAAATTGGACTTTCTACCAATGTGGTGGAATGGACTATGGGTTGTGTTACTTCAGTTAACTTTCTGGTGTTAATTAATAGGGTCCCTTCCCCATTTTTTTGGGATTTTCATGGATCCTGCTAGCGATTCTCTTTGTCCCTGTTATTATTTATTTGAGTTATGGATGACTTGAGTAGACATATTATAGAAGCCAAACGATTGGGACTTTTCTCTCGTGTAATGGTCTGTAGAAAATATTCTATTTCCCATTTAATTTTTTTTTATGATGTTTTAATTTTTGGAGTGATTTTTGTAGCTTAGTGGGAGCATATACAATCAACCATAACAAAATTTGGGGAAGTATCTAGGCTTTACATGAATAATTACAAATCACAACACATTCATGCTTCAGATGAATAGATTTTTGTAAACATAATTGTGCTTTCTTTATCCATTGGTACAACCAACTTTAAGAGGGGATTTAAATGCTTGGATTTCAATCTATAACCAAAACTATATCTAGCTAAATACTAACTATGGATAATTCAAAAATTTGAGGACATCCTGCGAAATTGGTTACACAAATGGCTACCAATTGGTGGATTCTTAACGCTAACACTTATCCATATAATGGAAGCACTTATACCTTCTCCCCAAGAAGATCATAAAAAATATCATATCCACCATTTATCATTTTATATGGTGAGGTGCTTAGGGAAAGGGGAAGATTCACTTGGCTAGCTTGAAGTACCTCACACACTAGAAGGAGGAGGGAGGTTGGGGTTTGAAATATATTGAGAATTTTAATTGGTCTCTGATCATTAAAATCTTCTAGTGGGCATTATTTGGTACATGCATCAGACTGAAAACAATTGCAGAAAATATTTAATAGGACAACCAACCATAACATGGATTAGGAGCGGAGGAAGATCCGATAAAAATGGATCCATCATTTGGAGGGGGTTCATGAATATGAAGTATTGGCTACTTGGAAACCTAAGCTGGGATATAATTGTGGGAAATGATGTGGAGATATTCTTGGATCCAATCCATGGCCTTCAAGGGTATCACATATTACTGGCAGAGATCCTGCAAAATTTCATGTTAGAGGGATTCACTACATTTTTCAATTGAGATCACAAAAATATCCTCTGAATATGTTTCCCTATTGGCTTAGATCTGGAGACATGGGCTTTGAAAGAACATTGGAATAATGTTGGGATGGGTATGTGGATAGATTATCTCATGTGGGAATCACATTTAGGCCTGGGCCATATACCCTTTCTTGGAATGGGATTGCTTAGGGTATGGAAATTTCAATGAAGGTAATTTAAAGTCACATACCCCCCCTCCTACTTAGTGGCTCCAAAATGTGGATGGTTGAGAAAAATATAGAAATGACATATGCCCCCCAAAAAAAATGCTTCAATTGGCTTGTGGGGCACAATAAGATTGTTACCTGGGAAAATCTTATTAAAAGAGGTTTCCAGGGACCAAGGATCTATTATGTGTATGGGGAATCAAGAGGAACACACACACTTTTTCCTTCAATATCAGTTGGCAGTTTCTATCTCGATCAACGTTCTCCAACATCTAAATTTAAATGCAGTATGGTGTAACACATCCATTAATCTATGCATAATAAAATGGTATACAAATTTCACAACTACAAAAACTCTTCCCTTTTTCATTTTCTAAGGAATATAGAAATATAGAAATGCATATATTTTTTATGATCGCCAATTTTCTATTTCTTGAATATGCAACAACATTTATGCATTTTACAAGGAATTTAGAATACACATAACCCATGTAATATAGAAATACATATCAACACATATCACATACGAATATAGGAACTATTAGCACATGTAATATAGGATACACATAGCACATAGAAATAAAAATCTCATCTCATAAACGTTTTCAATAAGAACGACTATAGCAAGGTTCAATGTCTTAGAGATTTTCAAAAAGCAGAAAAAGGTCCAATGAATAAAAAAGATCCTAGTGATATGCTATCTGGAGTTCACATTTCGTTTATTCAAGGTACTACTGATAGAAGCGCTAGGATCCTTAGGAGACATTATATTTCCTCGACCTTCAAGCCCCTCCGCACCATTCGGAGTTCTCTTAGATCGGTAAAGGACCTGGTTTGCTCTAGGGATGGTAAGGGTGTTTATTTGATTCCGTGATCCTGTGGGATGCCTTACATCGGTGAAACTGGTCGATCCATTAATCAAATAAGTCATGAGCATGTGACTAACCTTAAACATGGTAGATCACGCTCCTCTTCCTTATCAGAGCATGCTAAAAAGAGCAAGCATCTCATTTGCATTGAAGATATTAAGGTTATTGCGAGGAATAACCATTTCCATCACTGTAAGTTAAGGGAAGCCTTAGAAATCGAAAAAATACCAATTAACCTTAACAGGTATGATGGGTGGAGTGTTAGTAGGTGATGGATTCCTGCCCTTCATTCTTAGTTGGTGTTTTTTCATCCCTCCCGGTTTTCCCTCTTGTCCTTCCTCTTCCTCTTAACACCCTTTTTTATGGTTTTTTTTCCTCGCTCTTTTTAGCCTTTGGAGATTTTTAATAGATTAAAAATTAATACAATTTATAATAATATAATGCTTTGTAATTATAATATTTAACACTATTCACTATAAATAATGTATTGAATATATTAACTATATTATTATTCTTTTAATTAACGAATTAAATTAAGATGTAGTATATATATTTAAATTATATTATTAAATTATAAAATATATATCATAAAAATATATTAAAATTATATAGTATATAACTAATAATTAATTCATTTTTAAATTGAAACAATTAAATATCTTGTTTTCTCTTTCCAGTCAAACTAGCTGTTATTTTACAATGGTTAGTTGGAGCATCTCTTCATCTATTTAAATTGGTCTCTAGATCTGATTTCTCATCTTCTCTTAATCATGAACCAAAATATGCTAATATGTGATTATCACCCAAAAAAAAAGTTTATATATATTTTATGGATCAAAGAAGTTTAAATTCCCAAATATATATATATATATATATATATATATATATATATATATATATATATATAATTAATTAATTAATTAATTATTTTTCTTTAATTAAAGAAACTTTTTCGAAATAGAACCCATCCTATCCATGAATCCATAAACTTATTAATTCTAAAACATTATTTTTCTAAATAGGCCCCCTCTTATCCATGTATCAAAGCATTATTTGTAAAAATAGACCCCATCTTATCCATGAATCCATAAGCTTATTGCTTCTCAAGCATTATTTTTTGACAACACGATTACATTATATTAACTCAGTTAACACAGTTTTGCCAAATTAAATATTGATATTAATTTTGCGAAATAGACCACGCCTTATTAGTGAATCCATAAATTTCCACGCATGAGAATCTCGGCGCTAGGCTTCATAATAAAGTCCGGAAGGAAAAACGCTACAGTCGCCCCTGCGATCGACCAGAAATTTTCTCATTGTCCCACTGAAAAAATTAAAGTTTCCCATCAATTAATTGATCTTTCATATATTTATTTTGAACCATGTAAACTGTCTCTTCAAGTGAAAAAAGAAGTTGGGAAATAGACATTATATTATTGCTATCCGAAATGGCAAATATGAAGCATTGTTGCTTCAAGTGGTTTTAGTGCATTCATCCTCGTTGTGGAAAATTTTGTCACCCCCTAGAGATAGTCTAGAGTTGCCATAGACCAGTGCCTAGGACATCTTAATATAGAAAGGATCTCATCATATAGCTTGGGTTGTCACTCCAAAAGCTCCCTTACTATCTCTTGTAAAACAAGGAAATAAGATTAAAATGGAACCAATCTCTCTCAGAAGCTGATACAAAGATAAGAATAGTGTAGGAACATTATGAAAAACCCCAATACAAAGGCATCAGACAGTTAAGAGACAGCTTACTGCAAAGAGGACCAGTTCAGGTAATATATCACAGAAATCAAATATCAGGAAATGAGTGCAGTGAAGAAACATAAAGAAGATATTAGTTAACATGAGATTGATACCCAGATACACAACAGAATCACATAAGGGCATATTAATTTATGAATCCTTATATGACAATGGCGTTTTAAAAGCACCCTCCTCAAGTAACTAATACAGCAAAAAATATGGATGAAGTGAACATGGAACAATATATCATGACTAGGCCTATTTAAAGCACTTGACTAACCCCAGTATGGGCATCAACTGGGATGAATCCTTACTCAAGATTAGTGAGCCACTCGCATTCTAGAACATGATACAAGAAGATAACCAGCATGAAATGAGGTATTGTATTAACACATAAGAGAAAATTACATACTGTGAGATACTAGAGACCAGAATCCTCATTACAGTTATAACTCCTCCTCACTAAGACCCTACGGGCTCTGAACCTTCATACAGAAGTGTTACGAAATGTATACAAAAGCCTTTTCAACGCACGGTTCTTGATAGAAATGCGAAACCTGATACTTTCCTTCATGGTTATAGAAGAAGGAGAAAACTCTGAGAAGGGGAGACATGAGTAGGTGATATACATTTAATGGTCTCGTTTAAACAAATTTGAAGGAAAAGCCCGCCTATGCTATTTGGCGGTGCTGAACTGATGCACGTACTCAGCTACTACTTCATGAAATAAATGTTGAAGATAAAAATCTCCTTATGAACAAGACATAAATAATAAAATATACAAATTCTATGTACTTGGCTGGAGGAGGAAAATCTGTTGCGATAAAACCTTGAGGTTTCTTGCAGGAATAAATGAACTGGGAAGAAGATCTCTGCAGAGGCTCGGCATGAGGGGAAATCTTCATGAAATTTCTGTACTTTCCTGAGAAGAAAATTAGCTGAAATAAAATCTGTAGGATATGATTTTTAATGTATTGTACCCTCAGCTTGATCTAGGAAATCTCTGGTCCGATACCCTTGTCTTTTAATCACTGGATATGAGCTCATAATCTTCAATGAGGTTGTTGAAATCTTTAATTCTTTGTTGATGTTCTTTGCAGGAACATTTATATCCCCATACGCTAACCGTCATCTTTAAATTGTCCTTGGAGAGTTCGAAAGATTTTAAATCTTGCTCCTGCGATGAACGTCCTATCATGGTGACTTTCAGGACCCTTCTTCATGATGACAGCTTCAATTGAATTATCTTCTGAGATGCTCTACTGCTGCAGCCAAGACTGTGAATTAAAATATCTTTCCGTTTGTTGAAACCCTGCAAAATCCACCAATACGTTAGAAAAAAACCAGGTACGAGGGTGATAGACGGGGGGGGTGTCAATGATAATGGAGGTGAGGACGTGGCTGAATGATAATAACGTGTAGGGTGGCGGGGAAATTACAACAAAGGTCTTGGTAAATAGGCGGAAACATAAGTTTTTTGCGTAAAACAGTAGAAGCACGATGAACGAATAAAAACGATGAATAAGGACGAGAAACACATATATATGCGGCAGGGGAAAATGACACGGACACACGGGAATATGACGCATGGATGTACGAAGGACAGGTGGCGAACTGACATGGATGTGCAGTCAACGGGCGGAGGAGAACACGGCTTGGGCCGTCGGATCTTGAAACCAAATCAATGGCTCGGAGACGCTGGGGCGACGCAATGGTGGGCCACAGGACACAACGGACATGAGTTAACACACGAGCAGTTTTGGAGGACATCTGTCGTTGGATGATCGTCGACAGATCCAACGGCGCAGGTGGATTCCGCTGCCCGGCCATTGTCCAACTTTTAACGCGCGAAAAAGTGGTTTCAGAAACCGTACTCAGGGACACGCGGCGCGTTTTCTATGGAATCGCTGGCCTTTGGTTTAAAACCGCCGACTCTGTGGAGGCGGTGCGGAATAGAACCAGCGGTTTCCTGCGCGCGGGGGCCACCACGGATGGTTTTATTGTGGGCCATCGATTTGTTTTGATTGGACGGTTACCATTGCGCCCGCAATACGTTTATTGTTAAGCCCCCTCTCCTTCTGGCATGAGGTTTTGCGCTCGGGACACATGGGAACCAAAACAGGGAGGGCTAAACTCTTAGGGGCTAGGCCCGATAAATTTCAAATGATGGGTTTTAATCCTTTGCACGATGTATTTTTGGGCGGAAAAGGTGGCGACGAGCGCAATATGGAGGTTTTTGGTTACGAAAGATATTTTGAACAGGTCCAAAGGGAACTGGTGGTCAAAATGTAAATGGAGGGGGGGGATATGCACAACATCGGCTTCATCTGGGGACGACATGTTCGTCCCTGGACATGTCAAGAACATGTAGACCACTGAACATTTCTGTATGTACCTTCTGTCCTTCAATTCCTCTGCGCTTCTTCTTCAGGTAATTGCCAGCACCCTTTCCTTATGAAAATAAAAAATTAAAACAACTTATATACAATATAATACAACAGGCACTCCCAGCCTGGATCAAAATTGAAAGTAAGGTTTGAGAAATTGGCCATTCACAGGGGCATCCAGCAGATCACCCTGTATGTTTTCTAACATGAAAGTATTATTTCTTCCTTGGTTCACGATTTTGAATGGACCAAACCACAGCGGATCTAATTTAGCATGCTTGCCTTTTTCTGCTCTTCGAGCATCCCATCTGAGAACCAGGTCTCCAATTTGAAATTTCCGGTCTTTTGCATGCCGATCAAATACATTCTTCATCTTCTCCTAATATTCTGTCAATCTCTGATTCACCTGGTTCCGTGTTTCCTCCAATTCTACCAGTTGATTTATCCTTCTGACCATGTCATCTGGTTCTTCCTGTCTTTCCTGCATAAAACGTGCTATCGGTAACGCCAATTGCACAGGAAACACAATTGCTCGCCCATACACCAGCTCATAGGGAGATTTCCCTGTTTCTCTATTGCTGGTTATCCTATTCACCCATAGAGCAAACTTTAATTGAGAGTCCCAATTCTTCTGATTCTCATTTATCGTTTTCTTCAAGGCCCTCACCAGGGTTTTATTAGAAGACTTTGCTAAACCATTTCCCTGTGGATAGTAAGCTGTGGAGTGAGTCAATATGATGTTATAACGTTGGCAGAAATTTACAAACTTGGCAGGCTTGAAAGCCTGTGCATTGTCAGTTACAATTCTAGCAGGACAACCAAACCTAGATATGATATTTTCTTCCATAAACTTGATTATTACAGTATCTGTAGCATTTCTGGTAGGTATGGCTTCCACCCATTTTGTGAAATAATCTGTGGCTGTTAGTATCCATCTATATTGGCCACTTGAGGGGGGATGTATTTCTCCTATAAAATCTAATCCCCATTTCTAAAATGGTTCATTTACATGAATAAGAATCAAGGGAAAAGCTGCTAACTTCTGTCTTTCTGCAAATCTTTGGCATTTGTCACATGTTTTGACCCAAGAAAAAAAATCTGTATACAATTTTGGCCAGTAAAAACCAGCCTTCAGGATTTTATGAACTGTAGCCCTCCAGCTGTAATGTCCTCCACAGATTCCCTCATGAAATTCTGTCATTATATTCTCCACTTCATTTTCTGTGAGGCATAACAGTAAAATACCTGAAGGGTCTCTCCAATATAGCTATCCATTAGCAATCATGTATTTCTGTGATTTCATTCTTACAGCTCTGTATTTTACCTTATCACAACTTGGAGGACAGCTAAGTGTTAAAAGATATTCAACTATTTCTTTATACCAAGGACTAGTTAGATATTTCATATGTATCTTTTGAGTGGCCATCTCTAGTCCTTGCTGCTCTTCTTCTTTTTCAGATTCTTCATTTGCTATCATGGATAAATTAATGCCCAAGGCTTGATGATTTGATTCAGATAACATCTTAGCAAGTCCCTGTCCTTTAATCAACTTAGTAGGCTTTATGTCCAAATCGTACTCCTGTATTTTTGCAATCCATCTTCCTCTTCTACCTTCGCTATCTCCCTGAACAAGAATGTCTTTGACAGCTGCTGTGGGAACATATGCAGTAATGTGAGATTGCAAAACATATATTCTAAAGGCTTTAAGGTACTTTACCAGGGCATATGCCTGCTTCTCCAATATATTATATTTTAATTCAGCATCATAAAGCACTTGACTGAAGAAAGCTATAGGCTGCTCATATCCCTCTTCATTTTTCTGCAATAATACTCCAGCTATTGTATGAGGTGAAGCAAATGAAAAAATCATAAATGGCTTGTTGTAATCTGGTCCAGCTAGCACAGGAGCTTCAGCAAATGCCTGTTTTATCCTGGTGAATGCATCTCTAGATTCCTGGGACCATTTTACTTCATTATCCTTTTTCAACATATCAGTTATATGCCTAACTATCTCAGCATAGTTAGGAATAAACCTTCTCAAAAAATTAATTCGGCCTAAAAACACCTGCACTTCTTTCTTATTCCTGGGTAAAGGAATGCTATTTATTACTTCAACTCTCTTAGGGTCTATTTTCACACCATCTTTAGTTACAATGTGCCCTAGGAGTTTTCCCTCCTCTAATGCAAATAAATATTTTTGAGGATTGAGAGAAAGGCCATATCTTCTGCATTTTTCAAAAGTTCTTCTTAAATGCTCAATATGCTCATCATCATTCTTTGAAAACACTGTGATATCATCAAGATATACCACCAAAAACTTGTCCTGTTCTCTGACAAAGGCTATGTCCATTGCCCTCTGAAAAGTAGCTCCTGCATTGATTAATCCAAATGGCATCCTGGCATACATAAATGTTCCCCATGGTGTTGTAAATGTTGTTTTCTTTTGATCCTCTGGGAAAACAGCTACCTGATTATAGCCAGAAAAACCATCCATCATTGACATTCTGGATGCTCCCACTACTTTCTGCAGGATGTGATCCATTTTAGGCAGTGGATAATTACATTTCAATGATGCTCTGTTTAGATTTATGAAATCCACACACAGCCTTATTTCTCCATTTTTCTTTCGAACAGGAACAAGGTTTGCCACCCATTCTGAGTATCTCAATGGCACAATTATTTTGGCCTTCAGTAGCTTTTTGATTTCTTTTTCAATAGAGGGAAGCAGCAGAGGATTTATCTGTCTGAGCTTCTGCTTATAAGGCTTTGCATCTTCCCTCAAAGGAATTGTATGCTGCATTATATTAACATCAAAAGTTTTAAGGTCTTGATAGGACCAAGCGAATACATCCTTATAAGATTGAAACAACTTCAAATATTTTTCTTTATATTCCTCTGGGACTCTTTTAGATAGTTTCACAATTTTGGGATCAGCATAAGTACCCAGATTTAAATCTTCCACTTGATTTTCTTCTACCACTTTGTTTGGCTGCAATGGGATATCATCTTTGTTAAATAACCTTTCTAGAGGGACCAGCCCTCTAGGTATAACATTTCCTTTCAGCTGCAGCACTTTATTGCCTGCTATCTTCTCTTCCCATCTGTTTTTTGTTATGTTTTCAGCTTCTTCTTCCTCATTGTCATCAATCTCCATATTAGAAAATTCTCCCACTGTCTCCATGAATCTCTTCATCTGTTCATCATCTTCAAATACCTGCTAGTGCTTAATGTTATCTGGGATAGATGGCCTGTAACGTACCTCCACTTCATATCTTAAAAGTGGATTCTGAGGAGGACGGAATGTACTGGCAGCTACAGCAAGAGAATCTGCTATTCTGTTCTGCTCCCGGGGCATGAACTGTATGTTAAATGCCAAGAGGAAATTTTCTACCATGTCCCATACTTCATTTCTATATGCTCTCAGCCGTGGATGCTTGGTTTGACATTGATTTCTGATCTGCCTTACCACCAGCTCGGAGTCTCCCATTACTTTTAGACTTTGGATGCCCATGTTTCTAGCTGTCTGCAGTCCCAATAGAAGAGCTTCATATTCAGCTACATTATTGGTAGCCTCATACTCCAGTTTAAAGGACAGTGGCACCCATTTTCCTGTAGGAGAAATTAGTAACACCCCAGCTCCATTGCCTTCCCTTGAATTTGCCCCATCAAAATGTAAAGTCCAAATTTCTGATTCCTGATCTTCTTTAGGCTGCTCAGCTTGGAATTGACCAAAAAGGGGCTCATGAGCATAATTTTGATTTTCTTCTAACATCAAACATGAGAAGTCTCCCTCTTTGTTATAAACTGGGGAATTTTCTGAGCAGTCAGCCTTAGTTACCATTTTAACAAATCTAGTCTCCCTATATAACCTCCTCTCCTGGCCTCCGAAGACTGGGACAGTAGCATATGTTAAATCTAATTTGATTGACCCCCCAATTTTTGTACCCCAGGACCTTGACAGCAACATGCCAAAGCGGGCTGGGATATCAGCAACCACAATGTCCATGACCACACTTTTTGCTGGGATTTGGGCCAAATTGACCACTAAATCTTTAATCATTCCTAAGCATTTAACCCTTTTAGAATCAAATGAGTACAGGTCTTTATATGGTCTTGTAATTTGCAGTCCTAGTTGTTCCATGACAGACAGAGGCATAATATTATGGGAAGCCCCAGAATCTAACATACAATTGTGTAACAGCAGGTCATGTATAACTAGGGATACATAAAAAGGAGGCGTAGAAGGGTCTATCTCCTCGACATGTGGGCCAAAGACTACCATGGGTATTTATTCTTGAAGATTTAAACTATCAGGTACAATTGGTACTTCTGGAGGTAACATGAAAGAAGTAACTTGAGACTGATATACAGGCTGTTTTAATAGTTCAGTCAGGGGGACTGGAATCTTAATTTTCTCAAGTTCTTTTTGTAGATTGAAAGCAGAAGGGGGCTTTTCTAGCACCACTTATTTTGACTCCTTATTTTCAGCTGAAGATTTAATTTATTTTGACAATGACTCATCATTAGGAGGACTGACTATTTTTGAAGAAGAAGGAATCTGGTCATTAGTCTGCAAGGGAGCATTTAGAGGACTCTTACCTTTTTCTATGTTTCTCTTTGTTGTTGATTCCTTCTGAGCAGGTGCTTCTTTTTGAAGTGGCTCCTCTCCTTGATCTTGAGTTCGGGTCCTCTTCCTTGAAGACCTGAGATCATACTTTACATTGAATTGTGCTTGCATGAAATCAGCAAATTGTTTACAATAATGATCAATATCTACTTCTTCCTCTTCATCTTGCAATGGGCACTCTATATCATCATTATTTGAAAAAGCCAGATTTGAATCTTCTAATCCATAAGTAGCATCTTCAGTGGAGTCTTCTGCTGGACCTTCCAAGTACAATGGATGTGGTACTTGGTCTGGTTGCTCCTTTGCTTCTCTCGGCAATATCTGCAATGGTGGTCTTTTATACTAGGGATTGTATCCTCTGTTTGGAGCATTATAGAAATTCTTGGGAGCTGCATTTTTAGCTTCCAGCTCAAGCTTGACCATCTTCTTTATCATTTTGCTTATTTCATCCATTTTGTCTGAATCTTTCTCCTGATTAGAGGTGGAAACCTCTTCTTTACCTCTCCTTCTAGTATCTTGTTCAATTTTTCCTTTTAATTTCCCAGTGGAGGAAAAGTTTGCTTCCAACTCCAGAGCATCTGACTGTGCATCATCTAAAGTAGCAGGTTTTCTTTCTCTCAGTGAGAATCCAAAATCAAAATCAAAGGCTGCTATAAAAACTATCTTGGCGGCTGCTTCATGAGGCTTCATTTCAGGAGGCAGGCTCAAGTATAACTTGTTGAATCTTTTAATGAACTCTGATACTCCTTCATTTTTCTTCTTCTTCAAAGTATTAAATTCAGTAAGACACTGACCATAATCTTTCTTTACTCCCC
This sequence comes from Pinus albicaulis, assembly GCA_034641835.2. Lineage (NCBI taxonomy): Eukaryota > Viridiplantae > Streptophyta > Pinopsida > Pinales > Pinaceae > Pinus > Pinus albicaulis. Next base: position 556,318,890 of record CM076572.1, read on the forward strand.
AATTTCTGAGAAAATTATTCTTCATCTCGTCCCAGGTAGTCATAGAATGATTTCCCAATGTCTTAAACCATTTTCTGGCTTCACCCTCCAAAGATTGTACAAATAATCTTAAGACCACATCCAAATGTTCAACATTTAAGTTCTTTGCAAAAGAGCAGAAGGTCTCAAGATGTTTCTGAGCATCAATTTCATTTTCACCATTAAATCTCGGCAGAATTTTCAAATAATCCTGTGGCATATCATTTAGCACTTGGGGTAAGGCTAGTGGAGCATATTTGTTCAATAGAAAAGTAAGAACATTAGCCATTGGAGGAGGTGGGGGTTGTGCAACAGTCTGAGATACAAATGAAGGAAGAGGAGTAGGAGGAAGTGGGGTATGAATAACAATGGGAATAAATTGCACAGAAGTCTGAGGTGTAGATGGGAATAGTTCACGGTTGACCGCAGCTACTTCTGTAACTTCTTTAATTTCCTCAGCCTCGGGAGTAGGATGAGAATCTTCTTCAATCCAGGCACTTCCTCTACGTGGAGTTTCTGAGTAAAATATGGGATTTTCTGTTCTGATTTCTTGGGAAGAAGAGGGCGGATGATCTTCAACGGAATATTCAGGGTTTTCAGCACGAGCTGATTTCCTCTCCTTCCAAACTCTTTTATGAATGATCTTCTCTGGGTCAGACATGTAAGGTGTCTTCGACTGAAATGTATCTGACCTCAAATGTGGCTTACGAGGATCCAGGACTACCAATAAATTTATCAAATAAAGAACAGTGGAGTTGCCAAGGTGAGAGATACGCAACTCTTCAACTCTCTGTGCTCACCTGATTAGAGAGTGAAAAAAATTTGTCGAGGCCCAGGGAAACTTATATTCTCAAATTCGATCCCCGGCAACGGCGCCAGAAAGATGTGGGCAATTTTTTCACCCCTAGAGACAGTCTAGAGTTGCCATAGACCAGTGCCTAGGACATCTTAATATAGCAAGGAGCTCATTATATAGCTTGGGTTGTCAGTCGAAAAGCTCTCTTACTATCTCTTGTTAAACAAGGAAATTAGATTAAAATGGAATCAATCTCTCTCAGAAGCTGATACAAAGATAAGACTAGTGTAGGAACATCATGCAAAACCCCAATACAAAGGCATCAAACAGTTAAGAGACAGCTTACTGCAAAGAGGGCCAGTTCAGATAATATGCCACAGAAATAAAATATCAGAATGTAGATGCAGTGAAGAACATATCAAGGAGATATTAGTTAACATGAGACTGATACCCAGATACACAACATAATCACATAAGGGCATATTAATTTATGAATCCTTATATGACAATGGCGTTTTAAAAGCACCCTCCTCAAGTAACTAATATAGCAGAAAATATGGATGAAGTGAACATGGAACAGTATATCATGACTAGGCCTATTTAAAGCGCTTGACTAACCCCCAGTATGGGCATCAACAAGGATGAATCCTTACTCAAGATTAGTGAGCCACTCACATTCTAGAACATGATACAAGAAGATAATAAGTATGAAATGAGATATTGTATTAACACATAGGAGAAAATTACATATTGTGAGATACTAGAGACCAGAATCCTCATTACAGTTATAACTCCTCCTCACTGAGACCCTACGGGCTCTGCACCTTCATACAGAAGTGTTACAAAATGTATACAAAAGCCTTTTCACTGCACAGTTTGCTGATATAAATCTGGAACCCTTACAATGTTTTTCCTTCTAGTTTTTATAGAAGAAGGAGAAAACTCTAGAGAATGAGGTAGGTGATATACATTTAATGGTCTCGTTTAAACAAATTTGAAGGAAAAGCCCGCCTATGCTATTTGGCGGGGCTGAACTGATGCACGTACTTCAGCTACCACTTCATGAAATAAATGCTGAAGATAAAAATCTCCTTATGAACAAGACATAAATAATAAAATATACAAATTCTATGTACTTGGCTGGAGGAGGAAAATCTGCTGCGATAAAACCTTGAGGTTGCTTGCAAGAATAAATGAACTGGGAAGAAGATCTCTGTAGAGGCTCGGTCATAAGGGGAAATCTTCATGAAATTTCTGTACTTTCCTGAGAAGAGAATCAGCTGAAATATAGTCTGTAGGGTATGATTTTAATGTATTGTACCCTCAGTTTGGTCCAGGAAATCTCCGACTCGATACCTATGTCTTTTAACACCAGATACGAGCTCATAATCTTTAATGAGGTTGTTGAAATCTTTAATTCTTTGCTGTTGTTCTTTGCGGGAACATTTATATCCTCATACGCTAACAGGTCTCTTTGAATTGCCCTTGGAGAGCTCGAAAGATTTTAAATCCAGCTCCTGCAATGAACGTCCTATCATGGTGACTTTCAGGACCCTTCTTCATGATGACAGCTTCAATTGAATTGTCTTCTGAGATGCTCTACTGCTGCAGCCAAGACTGTGAATTAAAATATCTTTCCGTTTGTTGAAACCCTGCAAAATCCACCAATACGTTAGAAAAAAACCAGGTACGAGGGTGATAGACGGGGGGGGGTGTCAATGATAATGGAGGTGAGGACGTGGCTGAATGATAATAACGTGCAGGGTGGCGGGGAAATTACAACGAAGGTCTTGGTAAATAGGCGGAAACATAAGTTTTTTGCGTAAAACAGTAGAAGCATGATGAACGAATAAAAACGATGAATAAGGACGAGAAACACATATATATGCGGCAGGGGAAAATGACACGGACACACGGGAATATGACGCATGGATGTACGAAGGACAGGTGGCAAACTGACGTGGCTGTGGAGTCAACGGGCGGAGGAGAACACGGCTTGGGCCATCGGATCTTGAAACCAAATCAACGGCTCAGAGACGCTGGGGCGACGCAATGGTGCGCCACAGGACACAACGGACACGAGTTAACACACGAGCAGCTTTGGAGGACATCTGTCGTTGGATGATCGTCGACAGATCCAACGGCGCGGGTGGATTCTGCTGCCCGGCCATTGTCCAACTTTTAATGCGCGAAAAAGTGGTTTCGGAAACCGTACTCAGGGACACACGGCGCGTTTTCTATGGAATTGCTGGCCTTTGGTTTAAAACCGCCGACTCGGTGGAGGCGGTGCGGAATAGAACCAGCGGTTTCCTGCATGCGGGGGCCACCACAGATGGTTTTATTACGGGCCGTCGATTTGTTTTGATCGAACGGTTACCATTGCGCCCGCAATACGTTTATTGTTAAGCCCCCTCTCCTTCTGGCATGAGGTTTTGCGCTCGGGACACATGGGCACCAAAACAGGGAGGGCTAAACTCTTAGGGGCTAGGCCCAATAAATTTCAAATGATGGGTTTTAACCTTTGCACGATGTATTTTTGGGCAGAAAAGGTGGCGACGAGCGCAATATGGAGGTTTTTGGTTACGAAAGATATTTTGAACAGATCCAAAGGGAACTGGTGGTCAAAATGTAAATGGAGGGGGATATACACAAGAAGGCCAAGTTACTTCATATCAGTTTAATATCTAGAAGAAAGATCAAGGACAATGGAAAACTAGGAAGGGGGATTTAACAATAGGGAACCTAAGCTCAATGGAACAAATTTTGTGTTTTGGAAAGTAAGGATGAAGAATTACATTCAATCACTTGGAGTTGATGTATGGGATGTTGTGGAAGAATAATATCAAAAGCCTCCAGTAGTGATTACCAAAGATCAAAAGATGGAGTTCACATGCAACGCTAAAGCCATGAATGCCTTATTTGTTGGCATACCTGATTAAGAACTTGTCAAAATGATGGACTACACATATTCCAAAGCTATCTAGGACAAGACGAGTAGTTTCTATGAAGGAGAAAACAAGGTAAAGAAAGCTAAACTCTAAGGTTTTAGAATGCAATTCGAGTCTTTAAGGATGCATGATGATGAATGTATTGCAAAATATTTTTTAAGAGTTGATGAGATTGTGAACACTATAAGAGGTCTTAATGAGAAGCTAGATGAAGTTTTAGTAATTCAAAATGTGTTGAGCTCTCTTCCTGAGAGATTTAATCCCAAGGTTACAACCATTGAAGAAATGACCAATCTGAACACTCTCACTCTAGATCAAGTACTTGGTATAATTACTGCCTATGTGATGAGAAATTATAATGGAAAGCCTGAAACAAAAGAATCAACCTTCAAAGTAGATAAGAAGCCCAAGGAAAAGCATGATTATTCATGTTGTGAATCTGACGAAGAAGAATCCAAGTTTGCGAGGAAGCTCAAGAGAGGCTTAGGCAAGTATAAAGGTAAGCTACATTTGTTGGCTGAAATGCGAGAGGGGTGAATCGGTAGTTGGGGTTATTTGAAAACTTTTTATTTTTTCTTTCTCTAAAACCCATACGCTACTTTACTGAAGCCAACTCACGTATACACGCGGATATCCTTAATAAAACTTGTGTATTACCAGAGATCTCATTATGCAGATAATTATTTACTTAGATCATTGCACCATTCATTCATTAGATGTTTAGTAAGCAGTAAACTTGTGCAGTAAGAACAGAATAAATCATCACACATAAGCAACACACATGAACACTAGGATTTAAGGTGGAAACCCAATTCGAGAAAACCACCGCTAGCATTCGTCTCGGTCTTCAATATTTATTATAAAGAAAACTTCTTACAACCATGTATTGGCGCAGGAACTCATACCCATTGCGCCAGGCACCCACCTGCAGAAGGCTACAACCTTCTCTCGTTTACCCGTCTTTCCTGGAAGGGAGCAATAAGCCCCTGCTCTCGTTTACCAACCTCTCCTGGAAGGGAGCTACTACCCCCTGCTCTTGTTTACCAGCTACCACTGGAAGGGAGCTACTACCCCCTCACTGAAGGCTTCGACCCTCAGCACCACTGCAGACCATGTTTCATCAATTTTCAAACTGGATCAAACAGCTTCAACACAATCCTTCATTTATCAACAAACATACTTTTCCCAATACTTCAAACAGAACAATGAGACCACTGTAACCAGAATATCAGAGATAACCCAGACTTCAGAATATATATGCAGATGTGAACTCAACCCAGATCATTCATTGATTCAAATATCATACGCTACTTTTATTCACTGAAGTCGCGTGTATACGCGCTTTTCTGCTCACCAACCTGCGTATGACTCAGTGCATAATAACTTTGTATACGTGATTTTTCTTGACCATTTCCGCATATGCACGCGCTTTCCCTTTCACCAACTAGTGTATTCTTCTGTGTATGCTTTCTTTTAGAATTAGTTCAGACTCATATTCAGATCTGAAATCAGATTTCTGTTTCAGACAATCTATCACCCATGCAGAGCTGTTTATACAGTCATTCTTCCTTCATCAATTTAGTCATTGAATCATCAAACAAGTTGATCTTTAATCAACATAATTAGTATCACAATAAACATTCAAACAACCCAGATCTGTATGAATACATCCTTGACAGATAGCAGTAAAACATCACAACATATCAGACATTTCATTCCACATACTTCAGCAAAACCCTAGATTCCATACGCGCTTTTACTTCACTGAACCTACGTATATACGCGCTTTCACGGAGACAAACCTACATATACTTTAGTGCATTTTATTCTTCAGAAACCCTGATTGCCATACGCGCTTTTCTTTAAGCGGACCTGCGTATATACGCGCTTTTACCGAGACAAACTATCATATAGATCTATAAAAGATAAACTTTGCAGAATAGTCCAGATCTATAAACTTACCCAGATTTCTTCAATTTCTTCATCAGACTTGTGCCAGGTCTTCATCATTTCTTTTCAGATCATCCTAGAGATTCATCATTTCTAGATCTAGAGATCTTGAACCTTCATCATATCTATAGGTGCATCATAGATTCAGATCTATCAATTAAGAGCAGAGTTCAACCATGCAGATATACTTCAGAGTGAAGTATTCATTAAAACCCAGACATATGCACACCCTTGCACTATGATCTTCTTCTCCTTATATATATTTAGCCTTTGTCAATACCATGAGCCAAAACCACACAACTTCCGATGGTATTCCTGGACGGGATCAAATAGATAATCCAGCGCTCAATACTGTGGGCCAATACCATGGTAATGTCCCTTGGTTTTAGAAATTTAGAGTGCAAATAGGCATACGCTACTTGGTACATACTTTTCCGCGTACATACGCTACTTTTCCTTTACAAACCCACGTATGCTTTGTGACATACCATTTTAATCATTGCTCTGGCCCTTACAGGAATTCCTTTCTCCATTACATCTGCACTGCTATGTAGATACATTAGATTTACATCATTAACAAATAGGACAAATCAATTTCCATCAAGGACAACTTCATCAAGTAGGTTGCCATCAACTTTATCAAGTAGGTTGCCATCAAATTTATCAAGTAGGTTGCCATCAAATTCTTCAGTAGGGTTTCCATCAAGGACAACACTGCATCATATTGCCAACAACATTAAGTGTTTTAATTGTGTAAAAGTTGGTTATTATCATCAAATGTCTTGAAAAGAAGAAAAAGGATTATGATAAGTAAAGAAAATTCGGAAAAGTGAAAAAGTTAGAAATAAGGCTAAAGAGGGGTCTCTATGTTCAAAATGAATAGTTCCTTTGAAAGTGCATCCACTCCTCAAATGAGGACAAAGATGATGAAATGTCAAATGTATTCATTTTGATATTCATAGAAACGATATACGATTTCAAATTATCAATTTTGATGATGAAGAGGCTGAAGTGGATCTGGAAGGAGAGTTGTTATGCGCACTTGAAGAAATTGAAAGGCTAAGAAAGAAAACTAAATCTTAGGAGTCATTGATCAAAGAAAAAGAATAAGTTGTTGAAGCATTGCTTCTACAAATAGAAGAAGGTAAGAAGGTTCAAGTATCCATAAACCAACAGTTGAATGAGAAGAATCAAGCTTGTTAAAGGCTTGAAGGTGATTTTTTTGTTGTTGGAGAAGGAACTAGAAAAGGAAAAAGTGCAACTGAGTTTCAACAAAACATTCGGAAAAGGGTTAGAAAATTTAAATGAAATATTGGAAGCACAACGAATATCCAAAGACCAACTGGTCTTGGATTTTTAGGTTGAATTCAGTGCAACAATAGAATTGATAGGAAAGAAACCAATTAATTTTCTACCAACAAAAAAAGAAGATGCAACACAAAACAAAAGGAGGGTATGCAGCCCAATAACCAATCAAGGAATTATCAACAAAAACAAAATAACAGCGTTGTATATCCAAATCAAAATACCCATAAATCATCCCAACGTAGAAGACAAAATTCTAGGTATGCTGATATTTTTCTAGGATATTGTTTCACTTGTACCAACTATGGACATACAGAAACAAATTTTAGAGTCAATCTATCCTATAGGAAGCTCAAATCTAGAAGAATAAATTAACAGAGAAAAAGGAAACCTAGGTACAACAATTCATTTTCTCCTTTGAACAAGCAAATTCAATGTTTTAAGTGCCAAAATTTTGGGCATATAGTAGATGATTGCAAACTTAAGGAGAAGAATACTGAACCATTTATCGAGCATATTGGAAAAAAGCCAAAGGTATGGAAAGTAAAGGAGAAAACAAAGAAATGTGATATTGCTTTGTATGTTCATAATGGAGTCATTGGTATGTGGATAGTGGTTGTTCTAAGCACATTTAAGGAGGCAGAAGCAAGTTTTTGACATGGAAACCAGTTGACAATGGTAATGTAACTTTTTGCAACAATGTTCTAGGAAAAAATATTGCAAAAGAAGTGGTCAATCTGTCAAATGTAAAAGGTAAAGCTAATATTTTTTTTTGTTGATGGGTTAAATAATATCCTTCTAAGTGTGTCACACATGTATGATCAAGGCTATGATGTATTTTTTAAGGCTAAAAAGTGTCAAATTAAGTCTGTTAGCACTGGTGAGATAATTTCTCAAACTGTGAGAACAAATAATAATGTCTATGTGCTCAAGGAAAATATAGAGAGGTTTTTCTTATAAAAACATTGATGAGATTTGGTTGTGGCATATTGGGCATATGAATTTTGGTCATATAGTCAAACTGAGCAAGAAGAATGTTGTCAAGGATTTACCTAGGATGTAACAACCAAAGAGTATGATCTGTAAATCTTATCAATTGGGTAAGAAAAATCGAGTTCCATTCAAGTCTAAGGAGAGCTTATCGTAAAATTCATTGCAGCTAGTACACATGGACTTGTGTGGACCATCAAGAACCCAATCAACCACAAGTAAATTGTATTTCATGCTAATAATTGATGATTTCAGCAGGATGATGTGGGTTTATTTTCTTAGAGAGAAATATGAAGCCTTCAAATTTTTTAAAAATTTCAAATGAAATTGATCGCAAAATCAAGAAAATAAGAACTAATAATGGAGGTGAATTCACTTCAAAAGAATTTGATGAGTTTTGCAAGAAGAATGGCATCAAAAGGTAGTTCATAATAGTATAGACTCCACAAAAAAATGTTGTATCAGAAAGAGAATAGGTCGGTACAGTAGTTAGCCAGAGCCATGATAGACAAAAGGAAAGTATAGAAGAGATTTTGGGTAGAAGTTATTCATACAAAAATGGTTACTCTCAACAAAACTCATTTTAGACCAAAAAATGACAAAAATCCCTATGAGCTTTGGTATGGCAGACCTACAATAGTTAATCACTTCATAGTTTTTGGTAGAAAATGTTACATCAAGAAGAATGATGATAAATTTGGTAAGTTCGATGCGAGAACGGATGAGGGTATTTTTCTAGGATATTTACAAAACAACAAAGGATAAATATGTTATAACAAGAAAATCGATAGGATTGTTGACTGTATTGATGCCAAAGTGGATGAATACTTTGAACCTAAAGAGAAACAACCAGTTAGAAATGATGAAGAGTATACTGAGCCACCTCCAGAAGAAGAAAATGAAGACCCCCCAGTCCTCAAGTCAAAGATCCTTCAAGGTATGTGAAAAAACACCACCTCATTGAACTAAATTCTGGTGTGCAGACAAGAAGAAAGCAACTTAATCGCCATATGAAAGCACATGTAGCACTACTATCCATGTAGGAACCAAAGGATGTTGCACAATCTATTCAAGATCTTATTTGTCTAAAAGCTATGCATGATGGATTGGACCAAATTGAGAAGAACCAAACATGGGAACTTGTTCCAATACCAACAAACAAGAATGTCATTGGTACGAAATGGGTCTTCAGGAATAAGTTAAATGATCGTGGAAAAGTGGTAAGAAACAAGGCAAGGTTGGTATGCAAAGGTTATGCTCAAATTGAAGATATGGATTTTGATGAAGCTTTTTCTCCTATTGCAAGATTAGATGCAATCAGAATGTTTCTTGTATTTTCTTTCTTTAATAAATTCAAAATATATCAAATGAATATCAAATATGCATTTATAAATGGAGAATTACAAGAAGAAATTTACATAGAGCAACCACATGGTATTCAACTAACAGAGAATCATGATTATGTTTGCAAGCTTAAGAAGGCCTTGTATGGTCTTAAAAAAGCCCCTCGAGCTTAGTGTTGTTGATTTTTGTGTAGCTTGGGAGGTACTCCAAGCGCTAGGGTTCAAGGATTGGAGGGCAAAGCACCAAAAGTAGGCTTGTGGGCTTGAAACCCAAGCTTGGGGTTTTGCACCCATCAGGATTTGGGCCAAAACCATGAGCACGTTTCGACATGTGATGGATGAGTATGATGTATCTCGGTGAGATGATTCTAATGCAACGAGAATCACCCAATTCTGAGTTGTAGAAATGGAGTTATGAAATGGAGTTCAGATTGGTGTAAAAATTAATTATGACAACTGTTCAAGCCCTTAGATAATGTTGGAGAAGCCCTCTTGTTGGTTTATAAATAAGAGGTGTTGTGGAAGTTATTTGTACATCCATTCAAGTGAGAAATGCATCAGGAACCTCTGAAATTAGTGTGGATTTGGGGTAGACAAGCGAGGAAGTAAGGAAGGCAATACTTGGAGGATCCTTTCACTATTTTGGCACATAATTCTTGTGAAGATAGGATGAAGGTGACTAAGGTCTAAAGGCAGATGGAAAGAAGGCCTAAAAGACAAGTTAAGGAAAATATTCGATGTGGGTTCCCTTGTTGAACTAGCCCGCAAGCATAAGGAGAGGTAAGCAAGGAAAATTTTAAGGATGGAAGTTTATCTTAAAGTTTAGCAACCTTGGCAAATCTTAATAGTCCGTAATATCTAAATTTTAAAATGTTTGATGATAATTTTGTAAAGATGTTTAGATTCATAATTTTTTTATATTAGACAATATACAATATTGGCGATTTTAGAGGTAAAATAATTTTATACTATAAAATTTTGGCAAAATCATTTTTAGAAAAATGGAAATTGGTAAATCTTTTTCTGGAAAAAACATGGAATATTAGCCCACCTGTGAATATTATCCCCTAAAATTTTCCCTCGAGGTAAGGGTTGTTCTGTGTATATTTAATTGTGTGTTATTACCTATTCTGGGACACCCAGGGAATTGTATATACAACAAGTTGTGGAGGACTATTTTTGTGTGTGGAGAGGGCTGGGAATGCTCCTCTTCCCTAGCTGCAACCTCTCCAAACTTAACGCAGGTGGAACAGGGGTACTAACCCTTCTAGAAGTCATATTCCAGAGTTCTGGGTAATACGTGAGATGTAGAGGGCCTTGTGGAGATGCCCAACGTCTAATAAAATGCAAGAAAGGATTGGTAAAGGACATCGAAGGAAGTCAACAAGTCTAAAAGGGAAACACAATTGTTGGAAAATGATTTTGGGTTGTTGTAGTGTGCCCTAACTGGTCGTACACATGCAAAGATCCCAAGGACAAGAGAAAACCAATAATATGTTGGAGGAAGTGCTCTCTTGTTGATGAGCGTTTCTAGGAGGATGGTGTCCTAGGAGAGGACTAGAGTTGGAGGATTGTAGTAGCCAAGAGATAGGGCTGACATGGACTGTTAGATGCCTTAATCAATGGGAAAATTTTGTAGCGAAGCAATATTTTTGCAATAGCTCCTGTGTTGCAGAGAAAAGGGTAGATGTTGATGAAGTTTGGCTACAACCATGTGTAAGGGTCTCCTAGGTGTGAGGATGCCATAACTAGGTGCAAATGCTACAACGTGGACTTGGTCACTTGTGGACTATAGGAGGGCAGCGTGAGAGTGGACCAAGTGTGGACGTGATTTGGCACTTATGGTCTATTGGAGGAAAATGTGATAGTGTCCAAGTTGGAGCCCGGTGTGCAACACCTTGATGGAAAAAGGTATTTGTTAGAGTGAAAGTTGTTAGATCTCAAGGGTCTGATCATCTAGGAGCAGTTTGTGGAGCCTGAGATTTGTGTGTGGAGAAGGAATTCTACAACAAATGATGGGTAGTCCTCCTAGCCCGTGTTCGTTATGGGATATGGACATCTTGTAGTGATAGGTAGCAACCCTCTGTGCCCTATGTTGGTCTTCATCGGAGCAACGCAAGAACTTGGCCATAGTGGGCTAAAGTCCCTGAGTAGCTGAGGAGCAACAGTGGGCAGGTTGAGATTTGTTCACAAAGTGGAGCTATGAACAACGTGATAGGAGTCTCAATGTTTTTATGCGTTGGTGGACGAACGATCAGCTAGTGAGTAGATTGGAGAGCCAAGGTTAAGCGGTCAGATAGAATTGGAGTATTGGTAGAGGCAGGAGTTGTAGATCAGGAGCCAAAGGGCCAGGAAGGTATTGGGTATGACCGAGAGGAGCTGAGAAAGTTGACTGCATTAGCCAGATGTTCATAGTATTTTTTTGAGGGCATATTGGTCATCGATGTACTCACACCAAGGCCCAGTTTGTATCTTGTACTATTGGATGATTTAGGGCCATTATCCCTGGTACAAGAGCCCTATACTGTTGTATTATATGTTTTTTAATATAACAAATTTGGGTTGAAAATGTAAACAATTATCTATATTTTGTGCATGTGTGATTTACTGTTGTTTATATTCCTTCTGTGAAAATTAGTTCTAGTTGAGATTCTTGGTTTGGCAGCATCAATGATTTTAAGACTCTAAGCTAGACCCAATATTGCGGAAAATCAACATGGTTTCAGAGTGTGTCTGAGCTACTTTGAGGGACATTGAATCAGAGTGTGCACAACGAAGCAACTTAGAGGGATTTTTTGGTGTCTAGATCATGGAGGAGAGGGTTCAAATTGATACATGGAGATGTGGTCTTGATTGGCATGGAAGCGATATTGGTTGGGGGTTTTGGTGGATTGGTGAAGAGCTTGGTGAACAACATTTTTTTGTAGGGCAGATTTCTGATCATGGACATCCATTGATTTTCCATGAATGGTTGGGATAACTCGAGGGTTACTTTGGCATGGATGAGCTGAGGTTGATCGATATGGCTTCATGTGATGGAATGGATATTGGAAGGATAATGTCTTCATCAGATTGTGAAGTTGTATATGTGAGATTTTTGGGATTTGCACGATTAGTATTTGATCTAGGGGGATAAGTGCTTGCAGGACTGAGCTAGTGGAGATCATGTAGGCTCAAAGGGAGTCTAGCCTTAGAGGAAGCATCCCTATGGAGGTTTGAGATCTTTAGGTTTGGATGTAATGAGGCAGAGATACTATTGAGATTGACATGTTCGTTCTACAGGGTATGCTGAAGTGATGGAAAACATATGGGCTAGTATTGTCAGATGATAATAGTTACTTCTTAGTCTTGGAAGTACCTCCCTTGCTAAGAGGGTGTGTTGAATTTGGTGTATCTTGGGAGGTACTCCAAGCCCTAAGGTTCGAGGATTGGAGGGAAAAGTGACACAAGCAGGCTTGTGGAATTAAAACCCAAGCTTGGGGTTTTTCACCCATTGGGATTTGGGCCAAAACCATGAGCACATTTTGACATGTGATGGATGAGGGTGATAGCTCTCAGCAAGATGATTCTAACGCAATGAGAATTATCCAATTCTGAGTTGTAGAAATTGAGTTATGAATTTTTGAAGTTATTAAATGGGTTTGTACATGAAGTGTCAATGTCGGCTTGGTGTAAAAATGAATCGTTACAGCTATTCAAGCCCTTAGATAACGTAGGATAATCCCTCTTGTTGGTGTATAATAAGAGGTGTTTTGGAGGTTATTTGTACATCCATTCAAGTGAGAAACGCATAAGGAAACCTCTGAAATTAGTGTGGATTTGGGGCAGAGTAGCGAGGAAGGAAGGAAGGAAAACTTTGGAGGATCCTTTCACTGTTTTGGTGTGGAATTATTGTGAAGATAGGCCGCAGGTGACTAAGGTATAAAGGCATACAGAAAGAAGGTCTGAAAGACAAGTTAAGGACAAGATTGGATGTGGGTTCCCTTTTTGAGCTAGACCGCAAGCATAAGGAGAGGTAAGGGTTGTTCTGTGTATATTTAATTGTGTGTTTAGTACCTGTTCTGGGCTGCATAGGGAGATGTATCTACAACAAGTTGTGGAGGACTATTTGTGTGGACCAAGAGGGCTGTGAAGGCCCCTCTTCCCTAGCCACAGCCTCTCCACACTTAACGCATGTGGAACAAGGGTACTAACCCTTCTAAAAGTCAGATTCCAGAGTTGTGGGTAATCTGGGATTTGTAGAGGGCCTTGTGGAGATTCCCAACGTCTAATACAATGCAAGAAAGTATTGGTAAGAATAGTGAAGGAAGGAAACAAGTCTAGAAGGGAAAAACAGTGATTAGCCAATGGTTTTGGGTTTCTATAGTGTGCCCTAACTATTCCTACACATGCATAGATCCCAAGGACAAGAGCATACCAATAATATTGTCGAGGATGTGTTCTCTTGTTGATGAGAGTTTCTAGGAGGATGGTATCCTAGGAGAGGACTAGAGTTGGAGGATTATAACAACCAAGAGATAGGGCTAACATGGACTTTTAGATTCCCTAATAAGTGGGAAAAGGGAAGATGTTGATGAAGTCTGTTGGAAGCCATGTGTAAGGGTATCCTAGGTGTGGGGGTTTCCTAGCTAGGTGCAGATGCTACAACGTGGACTTGGTCACTCATGGAATGTTGGAGGGCAGCATGAGAGTGGAACAAGTATGGGCGTTATTGGGCACTTATGGTCTGTTGGAGGACAACGTGATAGTGTGCAAGTTGGAGCCTGGTGTGCAACACCTTGATGGACAAAGATAGTTTCTAGAGTGGAAATTATTGGAGCTCAAGGGTCTAATAAGCCAGGAGCAATTTGTGGAGCTCGAGAGTTGTGTGTAGAGAAGGAATTCTACAACAGATGATGGAATTCCTCTAGCCGTGTTCATTGTGGGAGATTAAAATCTTATAGTGATAGGTGGAAACCCTCTGTGCCCTATGTTGGTCTTCATCAGAGAAGAAAAGGAATACCATAGTGTGATGAAGTCCCTAAGTAGTTGAGGATCATAAATGGGCAGATTGAGAGTTGTTCACAAAGTGGAGTTGTGAAAAAATCGATAGGAGTCTCGATGTGTTGATGTGTTTGTGTTCAAACGATGAACTAGTGAGCAGATTGGAGAGCCGAGGTCCAGTGGTTATATGGACTTGGAGCATTGATAGAGGTAGGAGTTGCAGATCAAGAGCCGAAGGACTAGGCAGGTACAAGGTATGACCAAGAGGAGCTGAGAGAGTTGACTGCATCAGCCAGATGGTCAAAGTATATTGTTGAGGGAAGATTTATCGTCGATGTACTGACAACAAGCCCGAGTTTGTATCTTTTACTAGTGGATGATTGAGGGCCAGTGTCCCTGGTACATGAGCCCTATATTTTTGTATTATATCTTGTTTAATATAACGAAGTTGGGTTGAAAAATGTAAAAAATTGTTTATATTCAGTGCATGTGTGATTTAATGCTGTTTATATTCCTATTGTGCAAAGTAGTTCTGGTTGAGATTCTTGGTTTTCTAGCGTCAATTATTTAAAAACTCTAACATAGACCCAATATCGTGGAAAATCAACATGGTTTCAGAGTGTGTCTGAGATACTTCGAGGGATAGTGAATCAAAGTGTGAAAAATGAAGAAACTCAGAGTGAGTTTTTAGTGTATAGATCATGGAGCAAAGGGTTAAGCTAGAGACATGGACATGCGGTTTTGACTGGCTTGGCAGTGAGATTGGTTGGGAGTTTTGGTGGATTGGTGGAGAGCCCGGTGAACAACAATTTCTTTTAGGTAAAATTGTTGATCATGGAATTCCATTGATTTTCCATGGATGGTTAGGATAGCTCGAGGGTTACTTTGGCATGGATGAGATCAGGTTGATCAAGATGACTTCATGTGATGGACTGGATATTGACGGGATATATTATTCATTGGATCATGATGTTGCATATCTAATATTAGTGGGATTTTCAAGATTAGTATTTGATCGAGGAGGATAAGTGCTTGCATGACTGAGCCAGTGGATATTGAGTAGGCTTAGAGGGAGTCTAGCCTCAGAGGGAGTAGCCCTATGGAGGTTCGGGATCTTCAGGTTCAGATGTGATTGTTGGGTGTGGAGCCTGATTATCTTGTTTACTTTGTATCACAACATTGGACCCCTGTACCTTAAAAGGGGCGGCAACGCCACCCGTAATTAATCGCTGCCATGGGGGGTCCAGGGGGGGCGGCAACGCTTTTCGGAGCCCCCCCCTGGCAGGGGTTTTCGGGGGCAGCGCCTCCGAAGCTAAAAATAGATGTAAAATTGCCTTGTAAAAGTATAGTAATTTCTAGTCAATCTGGGTAATTAATCGCTGCTGTGGGGAGTCCAGGGGGGGCGGCAGCACTTTTCGAAGCCCCCCCCCCTGGCGGGGGTTTTCGTGGGCAGCGCCCCCGAAGCTAAAAACAGATGTAAAATTGCCTTGTAAAAGTATAGTAATTTCTAGTCAATCTGAGCCGTTCATTAGGCAAATGATCTGACAGTAGAAGTTATGTTTAGTTTAGGGTTTTTTGCCCTAGAAGGCAACCCCTCGCTTTTATGAGGGTATTGTATTGTGGCTGTGTATTGTGTGTGTATTCTCAGAGCGAGAAACAGAGAGGGAGACTGTGAGAGAGAACAGAGGATATTACAGCGGATCTGCTGTAGGTTTTGTCTCTTCAATTTTTGCTGGATAATAGAAAGGAAGGACTGGCTGTTCGGGGTGGACGTAGCCCAAACTGGGTGAACCACGTATATCTATGTCTCTCTGGTTTTATGTGTTTTGTGTGCTTGTATTTTTCGCATATTTTATGTGTTGCATTGCTCCATAATATATAATTTTCTAACAACTGGTATCAGAGCCGAAGGTCTATTTGGCTGATAAACTCGCAGGAAAGAAGGGTTCCTGGTTCGAGTGGGAGCAATGGCGGAAGATGGTAAATTTAGGGTCGAGAAATTTAACGGCCAAAACTTCCCGTTGTAGAAGATGCAGATGGAAGATTATCTGTATCAGAAAGATCTGTACCTACCATTGAGCGGAAAAACAAAGAAGCCGATGGCCATGACAGATGTGGAATGGAACATTCTCGATAGAAAGGCACTCGGAACAATACGATTGTGCCTTGCGGCATCAGTCGCCTTCAATATTTCGAAGGAAACAACAACAGAGGGTTTGATGCAGACGTTGGCGAAACTATATGAAAAACCCTCGGCCTCAAACAAGGTATTTCTTATGAAACGACTATTTAATATGAAGATGTCGGAAGGTGGATATGTTGCAGACCATTTAAATGAATTTAATACAGTTACCAGTCAGTTAAGTTCTGTAGGGGTAAACTTTGATGATGAAGTTAGAGCTCTGTTATTCTTGTGCTCATTGCCAGAGAGTTGGAATGGTTTAGTAATGGCCATTAGTAACTCTGTCTCTGGATCTAGTCCTTTAAAGTTTGATGATGTTGTTGGTGCTATCCTTAGCGAGGAAATGCGACGGAAAAGCTCTGGTGAGACATCAGGTAATGCTTTGAGTGCAGAGTCTAGGGGAAGAAGAATGGAAAGAGGAAAGAGCTCAGGATATCGCAGTAAATCAAGGAAAGGCAGATCCAAGTCCAGATCGGGGATAGTGTGCTAGAAATGCGGAAAGAGAGGACACCTAAAGAAAGATTGTAGATCTTGGAAGGGAAAAGAAGGAGATGCACAGCAAGAAAAAAATCATGAAGCAAATGTGACAGGTGATGTGTTACAAGATGCTTTGATTCTTTCTTTCGAAAATGTTACTGATTCTTGGGTTGTAGATTCAGGGGCTTCAGTCCATGCCACACCTGATAAGAAATATTTTCATGACTATGTTCAAGGAGATTTTGGACAAGTTCGTTTGGGTGATGATAAACCCTATAAAATTGTTGGAATGGGTAAATTTATTGTAAAACAACAGAATGGAAACCAATGGCTACTAAAGGAGGTAAGGCATGTTCCAGATCTGAAGAAAAATCTGATTTCAACAGGGCAGTTAGGCAGTGAAGGTTGTGTGACAACTTTCACAGATAAAACTTGGAAGGTCACCAAAGGAGTGCTGGTAATAGCAAAAGGTGAAAAGGTTGGTACATTGTATTTATGCAATGATATTTCTAACTCTGTTAATGCTTTAACTTCCAAAGGAGCAGATGCAGCATTATGGCATCATAGGCTTGGACACATGAGTGAGAAGGGAATGAAGATTCTTCACTCAAGAAATTTGTTGCTAGGTTTGAAGAATGTTGATTTGGATTTCTGTGAGAATTGCATTTATGGAAAACAAAAGAGAGTCAGATTTCTCAGAGTTGGGAAAGAAAAGAAGAGCGAAAAATTGGAGCTTGTGCATACGGATGTATGGGGACCTGCTCAGGTATCATCTCTCGGTGGCTCTCGTTATTATGTTACTTTTATTGATGATGCAACTAGAAAAGCATGGATTTATTGTATTCAGAATAAATCTGATGTATTTGATACTTTCAAGAAATGGAAAGCTTTGGTTGAGATTGAGACAGGAAAGAAGTTGAAGTGTCTCGGATCAGACAATGGAGGTGAATATTGTAGCAAAGAGTTTGATAGGTACTGTTCAGAGCATGGAATTCGTAGAGAGAAGACAGTTCCAAGAACACCACAAGAAAATGGTGTGTCAGAAAGGATGAACAGAACAATCATGGAGCTTGCAAGGTGCATGAGATTGCATGCAGGATTGCCTTTACAATTTTGGGCAGATGCTGTAGATACTGCTGTTTATCTAATAAACAGAGGGCCTTCAAGTTCCTTGGATGGTGGTATTCCAGAGGAAGCATGGATAGGTAAAAAGGTAAACTACTCTTTTTAAAGCCTTTTGGTTGTGAGGCCTTTGTCCATATTAATAAAGAAAATAGAACAAAGCTTGAGGCAAAATCAAAGAAATGTACCTTTATTGGATATGGTGCTAATGATTTTGGTTATCGCTTATATGATTATGAAAATCACAAAATCATTAGGAGCAAAGATGTAATATTCAATGAAAAGGTCTTGTATAAGAATCAGTTGCAGGAAAAGAAATAGGAAAAAGAAAGCAAGGAATACACGGTTCTTGATGAGATAACTGAAAAAGTAAAGGTGCCTGAAAATAATAATAATCAACAACCACAGCAGCAGCAACCACCACAACAGCAACAGGCACCTCAAACACCTAAAAGTGGTGTTATAAGATCTACCAGGATAAGTAGACCCCCTGAACGATACTCTCCTTCATTATATTATTTATTGCTGACTGATTCTGGTGAACCCAAATGTTATGAAGAAGCAATGCAGGTTGAAAGCAGGAAGAAGTGGGAGCTAGCCATGGAAGAAGAGATGGACTCCTTAATGCATAATCAGACTTGGGACTTAGTCAGGTTGCCTGCAGGAAAAACTGCATTGCAGAATAAATGTGTTTACAAGCTGAAGGAAGAAGATGGAGGAAAACAGAGGCACAAAGCTAGACTTGTGGTGAAGGGATTTGCACAGAAGAAAGGTATTGATTTTTATGAAATATTTTCTCCTGTTGTTAAAATGACTTCAATCAGAACTATTTTAAGTATTGTAGCAGTGGAATATTTACATCTTGAACGGTTAGATGTAAAGACAACATTTCTCCATGGAGACCTGGAGGAAGAGATCTATATGGAGCAACCAGAAGGATATGAGGTCAAAGGGAAAGAAAAATTAGTGTGCAGGCTAAAGAAGAGCTTGTATGGCTTAAAACAGGCTCCAAGGCAATGGTATCTAAAATTTGACAAGTTTATGTCTGAACAAGGTTATACTAGATGTCACTCTGATCATTGTGTTTATCTAAAAAGGCAAAATGATGGCAGCTATATTATATTGTTATTTTATGTAGATGACATGCTTGTTGCAGGGTCTAACATGCAGGAAATAAATGTGCTCAAAAGAAAATTGGAAAATTCATTTGCAATGAAGGATTTGGGAGCTGCAAAACAAATCCTTGGTATGAGGATAGTTAGAGACAGGAAAAATCGCAAATTAACACTGTCTCAGAATGAGTACATAGAAAAGGTGTTGAAAAGATTTAATATGCACAATGCAAAACCAGTTAGTACACCTTTTGCTATCCATTTCAAACTTAGTAAGGAGATGTGCCCAAAGACCCAAGAAGACATGGATTATATGTCTAAAGTTCCATATGCATCAGCGGTTGGAAGCTTAATGTATGCAATGGTCTGCACAAGGCCTGATATTGCACATGCAGTGGGAGTTGTAAGCAGGTACATGAATAATCCAGGAAAAGAACATTGGATGGCGGTAAAATGGATTCTCAGATATTTGAGAGGTACCACAAATCAAGCATTATGCTTTGGTGGTTCAAACATTGCTCTACAGGGATATGTTGATGCAGATATGGTAGGTGACAGAGATAACAGGAGGAGCACTACAGGATGTGTATTTACTGTAGGTGGAACAACTGTCAGTTGGGTTTCAAAAATCCAAAGTGTTGTTGCACTTTCAACAACAGAAGCAGAGTATGTTGCTGCTACAGAGGCTAGTAAAGAAATGATTTGGTTACAAAGGTTTATGGGTGAATTAGGTAAGAAGCATGATATGGGCACGCTATACAGTGATAGCCAAAGTGCCATTCATCTTGCAAAGAACTCAACATTTCATTCCAGGACTAAACACATACATCTCAAGTACCATTTCATACGGTCGGTATTGGAAGATGGAGAGTTGAAGCTGGAAAAGATACACACTAGCCAGAATCCTGCAGATATGCTAACAAAAGTTGTAACCAGGGAGAAACTGAGAACATGCTCAGTTTCAATTGGTCTTCAAGGATGAAGATGAAGATGAGAAACAGCCAGGTCCAAAGAGGAGTCATTGTCCAGCAAATGAAGCAGCGATGGAGTTGCTACAATCAGTCTCCAAGTGGGAGATTGTTGGGTGTGGAGCCTGATTATCTTGTTTACTTTGTATCACAACATTGGACCCCTGTACCTTAAAATGGGCACCAACACTGCCCGTAATTAGTCGCTGCCATGGGGGGTCCAGGGGGGGTGTCAGCGCTTTTCAGAGCCCCCCCCTGGCGGGGGTTTCGGGGGCAATGCCCTCGAAGCTAAAAACAGATGTAAATTTGCCTTGTAAAAGTATAGTAATTTCTAGTCAATCTGGGCCGTTCATTAGGCAAATGATCTGATGGTAGAAGTTATGTTTAGTTTAGGGTTTTTTGCCTGAAAGCTGACCCCCTTGTATATATTGAGGGGTATTGTATTGCGAGTGTGTATTATGTGTGTATTCTCGGAGCGAGAAACGGATGATAGGGGCGCGAGAGAGAGAACGAGAGGGATATTACGGCGGATCTCACTGTGGTTTGTCTCTTCAATTTTTGTTGGATAATAGAAAGGAGGCGGATTTGTTCGGGGTGGACGTAGCCCAAGCCCCGGGTGAACCACGTATGTCTGTGTCTCTCTAGTTTTATGTGTTTTGTGTGTATTTTTCGCATATTTTATGTGTTTCATTGCTCCATAATATATAATTTTTTAACATTTCCTCCTATTTGTTGATGGTGATTTGTGTTTCACGTGTCATCTTGTGTTATTTCTTCTTATGAATGAAGTGAAGTAAAGCAGTTTTTGGTCTCTGAATTACATTTGTAAGTAAGAGTTAAATAACATTAAATGCGCTCCTTCACTCCAAATCCTCTCTATTCATAAATTCTATCTGAAACTTTAGTTAATAGATTATGTGTTTACGACATATTGTCTGAAGCTTCCCTATAGTTCCTCTTTTTCATTCAAGTTTCAGCAATTAAAGGCATTGTGTAATCTTTTATTATTTCAGGGCATTAAGGGTTTTAAATAACTAATTTCCAAAGGAATAGAACACATATCAAATGATAAAGATTGTTTTCATAAAATACTATTAAAATGTCTTAAGCATTGATTCCTTTCCACAACCAAGGTATTGTCTCTTAAGAACCAACATTTTATGGCGTCGTTGTTGGGGACGAAGATACAATTTTTTTCTTTTTCCTTGGGTTTCACATTATTTCCTCTAGTTGTTTAGTGAGGAGGAAAATTTAGTTGTGTTTCATCATACGCGGAATTATGGCTTACAAAATGCCTCACACGAGGTCAGATACCTCACAACAGAAGGTCCCTACTTTATCGGACCCTGAAAGATTGATTTCTAAGAGATTTGAGAAAACTAAAACTCCCTCAACACCTAGTCCTACATTGTCTACCCCTGTTAGTAGTTCAGGTAATCCTTTGTTTGTAAATACATCCAAAGTACTTCATTTCTTGGAACAAGATTCACCTTTTACACCTATTTATTTTCAAGAGCCTAAATTGGAAGAACACTCATTTGAGTCTGTTTCTTTTTCTTTTACACAAGATCAACAAGTTCTAGTTGATTGTTCATCAACCCACTCCCATAGTAGTTTTACCACCACCTCCATTTACTTTCACAGTAAGTTCATCATCTACATTCAACCAAAGTACAGTTAATCAAGGTGTAAACATGGCAACACCGTCCTTCTTATTAAAAAGATATGCTCCACTCAATCTTCCACAGACATTTAATGCAATGCCCCAAGAATATCTCAAATTACTTCATTGTTTCACTGGGGAGGATGAAGTCACTGCAGAAAAACACTTATCTATGTTTTGTAATTTTGCTGAAAATTTCAATGTGGAACATCTGGATGTTGTAATGAGGTTTTTTGTTCAGTCTCTGGATGGAGAGGCTAGAAAGTGGTTCAAAGGATTGCCAAAAAATTCCATTAATACCTGGGATGAACTAGAATATAAACTCACTCAGTGATGGTGAGAGAAAAGGGATCATGGTTATTCATTAACGAAATTCAATCCAATTAAAGAAAATATGATGAAAATATTTATGATTTTATTAAAATATTCAACAAGTTGTATAATAGTTTGCCTATAGAGATTAAGCCCACTCCTTTTGAAGCAAATTGGTTTTTGCTAGGGCTTTTGAAGTTGATTTCGGTTTCACACTTAGGGAAAGGAGATCCCCTACTCTTGAACAGATACAGACAAATGCTTTAGAAATTGAAGCCAATATGACTGCAGTTGGGAAGGTGAAAGGAAAACAACCAATCCAAGAGAAGGGGAAAGCCAAAGAAGAGTCATTACAAGATCAAAGGCTTGAATATATGACTAAGGTAATTAAAAAAATATCAAATAAATTAGTCAATTTGGAATTAGAAAAATAATAACTCCCAAAGACAAGTGCAATAAAGTCAAAACAGAGGCTTTAACCCTCAATTCAGGAAACAACCCCTACAAATCTTTCATAGGGAAAGAAAGGATCAAGATGAGGTCTAGGCACCATTATAATTAGAACCTGGACATGGAGAATCATCGGAATATAACCAAAAGGAGCATGAAGATCAAATGTATGAGGTATATATGAGAGAGGATGATGAAGAATATAATTGTGAAGAAGAATATGTTGAAGCTGAAGTATCTTTTGATGAAGATGAAGTGAATGAATACTGTAAACAATTCATAGATTTTATGCAGGCAGAGTTACATAGGAAGTATAATCTGATATTAAGGAAGAGATCTAGGGTGAAGGACAGTGAGGGTGAACAACAAGATTCTGCCCCTCCTCCAATGGTGACACCTCAGCAACAGGACCCTGTAAAGCAGGTAAATAATGGGAAGCAACCTGAAAATTCAGTTAACAGAATAGAAATGCAACAAGGTGAATCTTCCCAGAACAAATCAGATAATACTAATATTTTGGAGAAAGTTGTTTTTGTACCTTAACATATTTCAAATTTTGAAAGGAGTGAAGAAGAACCTCAAAAGCATCTTAAACAAACTTATGCTTTCAGTTTAGCAAAGGAGTTGGAGAAGATCAAAATTTAGGTACCTCTTTTAGAATTAACTAAAACACTAATCTACAAGAAAGAAATTTCAGAATTTATTAATCTCACGCAGAATGAAGATATAAATGACACTGTGAATTTACAGGAAGAGAAGCCAGTGGTCACCTTTGGTCCTCATGTAGAAGAAGTAGATTCTTCTATTCCTCCATTTTATATTTCCTTCTTGGTTCATGATTTTATTCTCCATAATTGTATGTTGGACTCGGGAGCGTCCTATAACCTTATGCCATTCTCTGTCATGAAGGAATTGAATTTGTAAATTAATAAGCCTTACAAGGATCTGTATTCATTCCATTCCAAGAAGGTAAAATGTCTTGGGGTAATTAAAGACATGGTAGTTTCTTTGGCACAAATTACAGCAAAGATCATTGTTATGGATGTAGTTGTTGTTGATATTCCATCCAGGTTTGGGATGCTTCTGTCAAGATCTTGGGGAGAAAATTTGGGAGGTGTTATTAAGCTTGATTTTACTTATGCTATTATTCATGTATTTAATGGGGAAGAAAGGAGGTTGTATAGAGAAACAAGGTTGGTAAAAACCACTACCAAAAAATATGTAGGTAACTCCCCTATTTATTGTTAGGAAAAGGAAGATCTTTCATGTTTTATGTTGCATGAAGATGCAGAATTTGCTGAAGACACAGGGAAGTAGCTCTCTTCAGTAGTTGTAAATAATGAGTTGCGCTCAAGAAAGATTTGGAAATGCTATTTTGATGGTGCCTATTCTAAGGAAGGCAAATGAGCTGGATTCTTGTTAATACCACAAGGTAACCTCATGCCTTTTTCTTTCAAATTAGAGTTTGATTCAACAAATAATGTTGTTGAGTATGAGGCCTTGATCATTGGCCTTCAAACTGCAAAGAAGATGGGAATTCAGTGTATTTCAATTTTCGGTGATTCTGAATTAATAATTACAGAGATCAAAAATCATTATCAAACTAAACATCCAAGATTGAGATCATATAGAAATGAAGTTTGGGACATGATTGAGAAATTTTTTGAACCCTTCAATATTCAATTTATTCCAAGGGAGGAGAATAGATTGGCTGATTCATTAGCAATTGCAGCTAGCACATTCAAGCCTCCAATTAGTCCAAAGCTAAGGTATGAGATAGATATTAGACATTTGCCTTCAGCCCCAAATAATGTGAAACATTGGCAAGTGTTTGAAGATGATGAGCAGATAAATCAGTTTTTGACAATGATTGGAAATTTCGAAGATGCTGAAATAGATTAGGAAGAAGAACAAACATAGCAGAAATCAGAGGTAAGACATTTCAACACTATGCTGCTCAGACTCTGGGACTCTCTAGCCACTGCGTTGTCACTCCAACACTCCTCTGCACCAACTGACACTGGTCCATCCCGCTACTTTTTTTTTGGGCTCCCATAGCAAGGTATTGATTTGAGAGGTGGACTCCTCAAGGATCCTGCCCAACTACAACTCTTTCGAGCTACAATCCCATATCACCCCAATGCTCACCTGGAGATATATGGGAAATCATAGCAAACTCTTCCTCCTCGATCCTTGTGATTGTAGCCTATAGATCATGCTTCGCATTCTTCTCCTTCTTCTTGAGAGGACATTTTCTAGTGTAATGACCATACTCGCCACACTGGAAGCACTTGATCTTTGACACGCCCTTATTCTGCCTATGTTGATCCTATTTTCCCTTTGATGTTTGTGTTATATTCTCCTCCTCCTCCTTGGGCTTCATTCCATTATTGTTGCTTCCATCAAGCTTGCACTTGACTAAGTCTCCCCTCATCTCTTCCTACTAAATAGATGCCCACATCCCTTCTCAATCTGACAACTTCTATTTGCCCAATATACTTTGGAAAAATACTTTCCACTCTTCGAAAACAAAATTCAGGGCCAATTTAACCATCTCTGTGGCATGAGGTGTTGAACCTACAACTGCCAGTTGATCTCGAAAATCCTGAAGCTTCGATAAGAACAGATCTATGCGTTCTCCCTTTTGCATTACCGTAGATTGCATCTTCTCCTTTAAGAACATATTTCGTTGCTTTGAAGATCCTTGGTATAGCGTAGCAAATGCATCCCACATCTCCTTAGCGGTCCATTTGCTAGAAATATGTGAGACAATATGATCCTTCACTCCATAGAGGATCATCCTTTTAGATTTAGCCATATATTTCTTGTATACATTTAATGGATCCAGATCTGTAGGGACAACCACCACACTGTCAATGAAGGTCTTCAGATCATGCTCATTCAGAAGGAAGGAGATCATTTCCTTCCATATTACATATTTGGAGGCACCCTCCAACCAATCCTAATCATGCAACCCAGTGATTTCCATCTCACCCAACCAAATGTTGAATTATTGCCTCTAACCCTTTCCGCAGCTGGCTCTACGCACTCCCTGCTATAGTGAGCCAAATAATTCATGATATCAACTGCTTCTGCACGTAATTTCTTGGGCTGGAAATTCTCTGAGGTCACAATTCCCTCAAAAGTGTCTTCTTCTTCCTTTTGGCGCTTTTTTTTCCCAAGAAATGTTGCAAAAAATTGTGTCCCATATAAAACATCTTTGTGTTGAAGTTGTTGTTGTGTTGCTCCCTCTACGGCTGAAAAATCATGAACTGTAAATCTTAACTCTCTGTCAACTCACTCGGAGAGATATTTTCATCGTAAATCCACCCCCCTTGTTTTGGACTACGCAACCCCTTAGGGATTTGATCTACTGTCTACGCAACTATTTGATCTCCCTCTTTCTCTTCAATGTTGAGTTCTTCTGATCTGCTCTCTTGCTTCACCTGCACTACTCTGATACATGCTCTAATCCCATGTGAAAATTGCTTAACCCCGAAATCCCTATGAAACAAACTGATATTACTTCTCCAAATTGATAAACTATACAATTAATTTACCGTGTTCTACAAGTAAAAATTGAAGAAAATACATTGTAACCTTCACTAAATAAACTGCGTAAATTAAACGTGGAAACAAGAATTGAGAAAGAAAAATTAGACACACATGACATCGTTATTTTTGGACTAAGTCCCCGATAAAACCCAATTCAGGAAAGTTGGTGTAACAACTAAGGGTTTAATATTATTAAGCAGAAGTTTATGAATACAACTGGATGCCCAAAATATGGTTATCCACAAAGAATCTGACTGACAGAGAAATAGTGAGGATTACCTCAAACTAACACTATAGATCCAGTACTAACCCAACACTAAATTGGACAACCCCACGTTGCCTTTGCACAGCCTTTGCGCAGATCTGGATCACACTGGTTGGGTATTGCATCACCTCCTTTTGTCGAATCTTATGTTGGCTGGATGTTGATCATTTTCCCCTCCTATCTCACACCCCGAATCTCTGGCACTGGATCTGACTGATCCTCAACAAAATTTTGGATCTCTTCAAGGCTTCAGCGCTGCCTTTGTGTGGCTCTGCATTGACCAACGTGGCCCTCACGCTGCCTCATCTCTGCCTTCTATGCTATGTATTCCTGGATTAGGAAAATAATTTCCAACCATAACTTTAATTCCCCTCAATGCAATCGAATCAACTTGATCAATCATTTGGCTGCTCTGCGCTGCTCACTTGAGAAATTCAATCTCTAGACTCACTCGGTGTGTTTTCCAAATGCCCGTCGATGTCCTTCTTATAATATTCTCGTTGAATAACCAACGACCCATATTGGAACTTAATCAATGAATCAGATCATATTGACTCAATCTCCGTATTTTTCTAGAAGATTCACACC
Organism: Pinus albicaulis; assembly: GCA_034641835.2. Taxonomy (NCBI): domain Eukaryota; kingdom Viridiplantae; phylum Streptophyta; class Pinopsida; order Pinales; family Pinaceae; genus Pinus; species Pinus albicaulis. The sequence continues at coordinate 556,345,917 of CM076572.1, forward strand.
CAATTCTATTAATATACTTTAATTATTTTAATTCCCTAAGTTTGTACTTAGGCTCCCATTAAAAATAACTAATTATTTTAATAAAACCCCATCCGAGTGGAATTTCCAAAAACTCCTTCAAGGTTCTTTGGAATATATGTGTTTAATCCTTCCTGCAAAATTTGATACTTAGAGCGTGACATTTGATGCTACCAGAAATCAACACACACTCACTGCCACCAGTCATCCGGGAACTGCCAACTGTCCAACACTTCCCCGCATAAACTTTGATTTATTTATACTGTGGATTTTGTATATGGACACAGCTCGATCCAAAATCACAGTGATGCACTTGAAACATGCACACTTTCTAATCCTTTGCCAGTGTGGGGTGGCCCAACCTTCAATTTATTCATATAACAATGCTCCACTTTATAGGCCTTAAATGTTAGGCTACAAAGAATATATTTCATAAAAAATGTGTGAAGGATTTTAACCATACTTTGGCTATATGAGACCCTACACACACACACACATATATATATATATGTATATATATATATATATTATTTTTATTTTAGAAGATAAAATGAAATGTGGCTACAACATATCCCATGCATGGATTAATTCTATTAGATCACAATAAATTTTTTTAATAAATGGTTATATTATATTCATTTAGTTGGAGAATAGGCCATAACCCTTACATTTAGAGATAATAACTCTTCTACCATAGACCAAGAGTACACACAAAGCATTCTAATTCTACCTAGTCTTTTCCATGCAAGGATTCTTACATTATTTATCTTATATATTTGCTAAAAAAACTCCAAAAAATTTAGCAAAAAAACATAACATTCAACTAATCTATATTGCCTAGTCACTTGTTTCATTTTCCACTTTTCCTCCAGCTTCTTGCTCATTCTCCACCACTTCATCCTTTTTCCCAGCAGAATCTCCCATAATATGTCCCTGGGGGTAACCAATCTGCAGTCCTTCACTAGTGTTTGCAGGGGGGTTCACTAAGTACATAGACTTCTTTCAAAACACTAACAATCACCAACTTCGCTTTAATTTCAATGACATCTACCTTAAGTTAGAGGTTTTCCACTTTCTTCATCAACATCACCACCATGATTTGGGGGCATTCCATTTTCTTCCGCAAATCCTTCGCCTATCGATTAAGTAGTGATAAATGTGAATGGGCCTCCAGGGTGAATTTCTCCCCAAGCTTCCTAATTAAACCTGAAAATTCCTCCAATTATTTTGACATATGAACCAAATAACCATTCCCACTACTCTCTACGTTTGGGGAGGCCATAATGTCAAACACTGAGATTTTCACATAAACTATTGCATATTTTATGAGATGAATGCTTGTTTTATACTGTCCAAATCCTTCTCTAGTTGCATTGTCAACCATCACTTTAAATTTAATATCCTTGGATATTGTCTACATCAATAAACCACCAAATATCTGCACTATATTCCTCACCCTTCTCTCAACTTCACTCGTACAAAAAATAATATCCGACGTCTAATCTCATGGATCTCGTCATATTGGAATAATAAAACGTCTAATATCCGACGTCCAAGCATCAAATGTTTGGCCTCTATGGCAACATATATACGACGTTTAACCGTCACTTAAAACTTATTGTGATGTTGATTGTACGATGCTACACCGTTGAAATGCGACTCCATAACGACGAAACAAACCATTGGACTCGTCGGCACGAAATAATATGGCATCACATATCCAGCGTCCATGTTGTGTAACTTGACTCCAAAGAGAAAAAGAGATATCAATGCCTTAGAAATAAGCCACTTCGAGGGGGAAACCTCCAATACATTACATGAATGGAAAATTCTTGGATGATTCAAATTACAAAACCTCCTTTCTATATATAGGAGTCCATGGGGCCACAATGTAATCCTAGTGGGGCCACAATGTAATCCTAGCCGACCTAACAATAATAATTTAAGGGCACAATATTAACAATATGGGGGTTATAGGGGTACAATAATAACAATAAGGGGGTTACACTAACAACAATAAGGGACTATACTAGTAATATAGGGACCTAACATGCCCCTCTCCTTCAAAAAAGTGTTGTCCTCAACGCTTGAGTAGCTCTGGGTGCTTCTGTATAAAATTCTCATCCTCCCATGTAGAATCTTCGGTGGGTAAGTTCTTCCACTTGATGAGATACTCTGAAATTGATCGATTCCGTAGTTGTCGAGTTCTTGTTTCCATGACCGCTTCTGGTTCCAATATGAATTTTCCTTCCTCATCAAGTTCTGGCAATATTGTTTGAACTGGAAGATTTTCTCCTATAACCTTCTTTAAGCATGAAACATGGAAAACTGGATGTACTCGCGAAGAAGCAGGAAGCTCCAATTTGTATGCCATAGTACCAATCTTTTGCAACACCTTGTAAGGACCATAGTACTTTGACGATAATTTATTATCCTTCTTAGCTTGCTTGAGGGACATTTGTTTGTATGGTTGTAGCCGTAAAAATACCCAATCTCCTACATCAAAACTTCTCTCGCTGCGATATTGATCTGCTTGTTGTTTCATTCGATTTTGTGCCAAATTCGGGTTATCCTTTAAGAGTTGGAGAACTTCTTGCTGATGCTCGATGTGATCTTCCACTGCTTGAACCTTCGAATTTTCCCTTAAAGATGATGTGATGGATGGTGGATGATATCCATAAAGTGCCATAAATGGGGTCATTTTTGCTGCGGTATGGAAGGAAGTGTTATACCACCATTCAGCAAGAGGTAACCACTTGACCCATTGTGTTTGTTTATCAGATACAAAACAACGAAGATATCCTTCCAAACATTTATTTACTATCTCAGTTTGACCATCGGATTGAGGATGATAAGATGAGCTATAAGCTAATTGAGTACCCAAACAAGAAAATAACTCCGTCCAAAAATTTCCAGTAAAAATGGGATCTCTGTCGCTCACAATAACCCTTAGGCTTCCATGTAGCTTTTGAATTCTGTCCATAAATGTAGTAGCAACTGTACTTGCTTTAAATGGATGAGATAATGCACAAAAGTGTGCATACTTGTTAAGTCTATCAACTACCACCATGATGACATTCTTTCCTTCGGACTTAGGTAAACCTGTGATAAAATCCATTGAAATCTCCTCCCAACGTTGACTTGGAATGGATAAAGGTTGTAGAAGTCCCGAAGTCTTAATTGTCTCCACTTTATTCTGCTGGAAAACCAAACATTCCACCACAAAATTTTGAATATCAGATTTAAGGCCATCCCAAAAAAATTCTTTCTTCACCCTGTGGTAAGTTTTTAAAAATCCCGAGTGTCCTCCTAAAGGAGAAGTGTGCAATTCCAGAAGAATCTTTTGTTTTAGTTGAGAATTCTTACAAAGATATAAGCGATCTTTGTACCATAAGGAATCATTTTTCCAACTAAATGTATCAGATGTACTAGGATCTTGCTGCAACTTTTGAATGAGTGTCCATACATCTTTTTCCTTCTTCCATTCATCTCTTGCTTTGATTATCCAATCTGTTTGGATAATAGAAATGGCACAAAGCAATGCTTCCACCTCTTCATTCTTTCTTGAGAGTGCATCTGCAACAACATTAAGCTTTCCTTTTTTGTAGATTATTTCAAAGTCATAACCCAACATATTTGTGACCCATTTTTTCTGCTCTTCTGAAGATAGTCTTTGTTCCAAAAGTGTTTAAGACTATCATGATCAGTTTTTACCTTGAAGTGTCTTCCCATTAGGTAAGTTCGCCATTTCTTTAGTGCATGCAGTATTGCTAACATTTCCTTTTCATAAATAGGTTTTTGTAAATACTTTCCTTTGATTGGACGACTTTCAAAAGAAATGGGTCTTCCTTCCTGCATTAAAACTGCACCAATTCCATTTCCTGAGGCATCACATTCCACAATAAAGGTTTTTGTGAAGTCTGGCGTAGCTAAGACCGGTGCTAGGCACATTGCCTCTTTAAGATGTTGAAAGGCCTTAGTTGCTTCAGGAGTCCATGAAAATGCATCTTTCTTCAATAATTTTGTTAGAGGTGCTGCTATTCTCCCATAATTCTTAACAAACTTGCGATAATAGCATGTTAACCCGAGAAATCCTCGCAACTGCTTTATTGTCTTGGGGACTTTCCATTCCTTAATGGCTTTAATTTTGTTAGGGTCTACTTTAACACCCTCGTGAGATATAATATGACCCGGATATTCCACCTCTTGTACTCCAAAGAAACATTTGGATGTTTTTGCATATAATTGTTTCTCCTGCAATAGTTTGAGCACCCTGTCAACATGTTCAACATGATCCTTCAAGACCTGCTGTAGATTAGTATATCATCAAAAAATACTAGCACAAATTTTCTAAGGAAGGGTTTGAAAATGGAATTCATCAACCCTTGAAATGTAGAAGGTGCATTGGTAAGGCCAAAGGCATGACCAAAAATTCATAATGACCCTCATGAGTTCGAAATGCTGTTTTTGGAATATCTTCAGTCTTCATTCTAATTTGATGATATCCTGAACGAAGATCCAACTTGGTAAAATAATTTGCTCCATGTAATTCATCCAATAGTTCATCAATCACAGGAATGGGAAATTTGTCTTTAATGGTGAGCTTATTGAGCTCCCTATAATCCGGACACATTCGCCATGATCCATCCTTCTTGTGTACCAATACTACAGGAGCAGAGAAAGAACTTTGACTGGGTTGAATTATACCCGCCTCTAACATTTCTGCAATCATCCGTTCAATTTCGCTCTTTTGGAAGTAAGGATATCTATAAGGCCTGATGTTTGGAGGAACACTTCCTGGAATCAAATGAATAGCATGATCATGATCACAAATAGGTGGGAGTCCTTTGGGAGTTTCAAACACCTTGGAATGATTGTCCAAGACTTGTTGGAGATATGCAGAAATAGATGATTTTGATGTCGGAACTTCTAGTGAGCATAATTGTGCAATTACGCCTCGTTGTTCTTTCTTTAGAAGCTTTGTCATGACATTAGAGCTTATTATCCTTCCCATCTTCCCTTCAATACCCCATAATTCGACTTCCTTTCCTTCTGAAAAAAATTTCAAGAAAAGTTCATGAAAATTAAAAGCTACCGTCCCCAAAGATTGTAACCATTGTACTCCTAGTACAACATCAGCACCTCCCATAGGAATGGAAAGCATTGGACTAGTCAATACATATTCCCCCATGGTTAGCTTGATATTATTGCATTTTCCAGAGAAATTTATAGTTCCTCCATTTGCAACCATCACTTGAAATTCTGGTGCTGGGTATAGGAAACAATTTAATTCCTTGGCTACCTTACAATGAATAAAATTATGGGTGCTACCTGAATCAATCAACACTATTACCCTTTTCTTCTTGATCTGTCCTACTATCTTGAGAGTTTGAGGAGTGGTAATTCCGGCCGGTGCATTACATGATATGGTTGGATTCATTTCTTCCTCTTCTATGGCTGGTTCCTGGTGTATATCCTCTTCTTTTTCATTTTCTTCTTCTTCTTCACAATCTATGTAAAATAATTTCTTTTCAGCACACTTATGACCTTTAGTGTATTTTCTATCACAACTGTAGCAAAGCCCTTTTGCTCTTTTTTTCTTCCAATTGTTGTGGTGTCAACCTTGTAGGTTGTGGAAATCTAGGAGTAGCAACACTTCCATCTTTATAGAAGTGAGTGGTAGGCTTCCTTGTCGCCATAATTTTACATTCAATTTTTCTTGCCAACCTGAATGCCTTCTCCAATGAATCGGGTTCCAAAACGTGAACTTCATGTTGGATGTTATCCTTTAAAGTACCTATGAAGAGATCAATCCTGTGTTCCTCTGGAATATCAGTTACCCTTATATTCAATTTTTTGGAAGTCCTCAATGTGCTCCCCCACTAAACCCTTTTGTTTGAGATTTATCAATTGGCTAAAGAAGGTGTTGCTCTTTGTATCCTCATAATGTGCTATCATTTCCTCCATAGAAATTGACCAAGTGACAATTTTTTTACGGGAGCAAAGCCATCGATACCATACAAATGTATTTTGTTCTAAATGTAAAGTTGCAATGCGTACCTTTTGTGTGTTTTGCACATTATGGAGATCAAATATTGCTCCATCTGTAGTATCCATGTTACAGGATCCTTTCCATCAAACTTCCTCATATCCATTTTTGGAATATGGTGGTTCTTCCCACCAACATTCAAGTTTATGAAATCATGATTAACATTTATTTTGTTCTCATCATGAGGTTCTTCTCCTATATTTCCACCATTAGGAATCATTTCTGGTTTTAAGCTTGTCATCAAGCCTTCCATGTATGCTTTTATATCACTCTTCATGTTTTCCATGTTGTCTTTCATGTCATCCATCTTAGCTTCCACGCCATCCATCTTAGCTTCCACGCCATCCATTATGCCTTTCTTCAAACTGTCCATCTTCACTTCCATGCCTTCCATCTTAGCTTCCATGCCTTTCTTCAAACCATCCATCTTCACTTCCACGCCTTTCTTCAAAACCTCCATTTCATTTTTTGTTGTTTTTTGCGAGAGTGAAATTTGTTGCACTTGCTCTTGTAATTTTGATAGATCATGTTGCAATTCTTCATCTTCATGAGTCATAGTAGAGACTTCTAAAGGCTTAATGGGTGTTGAATTCTTTTTAGGGGCCATTTTAGAATCCAATATTGATATCTATTCTACAAGCTGCCCTTGGAATCAATTCGACTTGATTCTTCAAACAAGACTTATGCAATTCGGAAAAAAATACACACCTTTTACTTGCTTTGAGGAGCTCGATATTGAATTGTATTATCTCTGTTATTTCAAATTTTCAATATCTGAAATTCAACACTGAATTAGCCCTCTGAATTTTCTTTTGAATGCCACAGGTCTGACCTGATTTGGATTCTCCAAGACAAATTTGTGTCCAATCTCCCACAATGACCTAATTCTGGACTGGTTCAGTAGAGCGAACTTGTACGACTTGCCACGTGTCACTGTTTTGTCCTTTGTCTCTGAAATTGATAGCCCAGAAACTTCCGTCTGTGTACTTGCGACCAATTTTTACGGCACTTCAATCTGAGGCCCAGAGAGAGAGTTATTGAAGTTTTCCCACGATCACCTCTTTGAGATGCAATTCAGGAGCCTGAAAAAGCACTACCTTCCACAGATCATATCTCCAAAAATATTCCGAACCAAGTTCTGAAATTTTTTGACAAATTTCCTCAGGATTTCAGCTTCGCACCATATGAATTTCAGATTCTGAACCTTCGTAGAAAAATTTTTATAGCGCAAATTCCACGATGACCTGTTTAGGAGCCTGAAAAAATACCTGACTTCCACAGATGATATCTCCGCAATTATTGCGAACCAAAATCTGAAATTTTTACACAGGCTTCCTCAAGATGTTTTCTTCGCACCCTAAAAATTTCAGCTTCTGAGACTTCGTAGAAAAAAAGTTATAGCGAAAATGCCACGATGACCTGTTTGGAGCAGCGAAACCCTAGAATCCCAAAGCTCTGAAACCAAATGTTGTGTAACCAGCTCCAAAGAGAGAAGAAAAGAGATATTCACGCCTTAGAAATGAGCCACTTCGAGGGGGCAACCTCCAATACATTACATGAATGAACAATTCTTGGATGATACAAATGAACAAAACCTCCTTATATATATAGGAGTCCATGGGGCCATAATATAATCCTAGTGGGGCCACAATGTAATCCTAGCCGACCTAACAATAATAATGTAAGGGCACAATAATAACAATATGGGGGTTACAGGAGTACAACAATAACTATAAGGGGGGCTACAGTAACATAATAAGGGACTACACTAGTAATATAGGGGCTTAACGGTCAAGTGTGAGATGTTTTTGCCTCCCCGCTGCGTCGGGTATCCCGACGTTTGTCTCGTCACAAATGCGGCACATGTTTGTGTCACCAATCCAATACCAAGCGTCAAATGATCAGATAAATTTTTGGCCTACTTTGGAATTGGATATTTGGATGTTTTTGCCTCGAATATACAACGCTAAAAAATATGTCGCCTATTCGACACAATCCCGTTGACAGAAATTAAATCTCATATGTGTCTATGAGTCGAATAGCCAATAATATACATCAGATTTTCAGCCCATTTGTACTAGTGAACTTTTCCTTTCTAAGTATTTAACATGGGTTGCATATTGAATACAAATATATTTCTTTTCATATGTGGGGAAGGTGCAGAAATTCAATAGCTTGTGGAAGCTTGCACATAAAATTGTAGAAAAATATTCTGAATATTTTATTTTTATATTACGCTTGTGATAATTTATTTTGGCATTTATTTCTCGACTTAATGAGAGTGTATTGAATCTTTGTTTTTTTCTAGGTGTTTAGCATGGTTTGCATGTTGAATACAAATATAATTCTTTTCATATGTGGGGAAGGTGCAGAAATTCAATAGCTTGTGGAAGCTTGCACATAAAATTGTAGAAAAATATTTTGAATATTTTATTTTTACATTACGCTTGTGATAATTTATTTTGGCATTTATTTCTTGACTTAATGAGAGTGTATTGAATTTTTGTTCTTTTTTAGGTGTTTAGCATGGTTTGCATGTTGAATATGAATCTAATTATTTATGTATGTGGGGAATATGAAATTACTCTGTAACCCAAATAATAAGGGTATAACTTGAAAGGAGAAAACAAATAAAAGAACTAAAAATACTAAATGTTAAAATTTGGGAAAACAAAAGAATTTAGATACATAAATAGGAAACTTTTCCATAAAAATGGTTAAACTTGTACTACATGGCTTAATAGTTCAATTAAAAAAAATTTAAACTTAACAAATATTAGTTTGGTCAAACTTTTTGAGTTTGAGTAAGTTTCACTCAAATAAGTAAACTCAAAAAAATGCTTAAAATGGTCAATTATGAAAAATGTTGAAATGGTCAAGATTGGTCTAACTTAGGTTAAAATTCTAACTTTTGGGTTAAAATTCTCATAACAGGTTATTCCTCCACTTTGAAAAACCAATTCACCTGTATGGAATCACTTTTTAGTGAAAGTTTCCCAATGTCTTAATCAAACTCATTTAAGATCACTGAGCCAAAATAAAATTCATAAATCCCTTCGTCAAACTCATTAAATCATGACAAGTGTGATTTCTTTTGAACAAAATGGGAAAACATGGTTCCACTCCAAACTACAATGAAGTACTTAGTGAGTCTTCTTACAATTGGTTTTCTTTAGGGAATTAATAGTTCCATATGATAATGTATTAGAGGAGTATGTGCCTATTTTGTTGTGTTCTACAAAAAATGGCTTGATAAAGAGATTTTTTGTTATGCTAGTAAGGCTTGATTCATTTATATTTTTTAATATTTGATCAATGTTTAATGAAATAAAATGATTCTTTGTTTTAACATGCAACAATTAATTTTGGAAAAATAAAATTAATTTGGAATGATATATTGAAGATCACCATGGCCACTACTCAAGGATGACACACACGAAAGTGAGAAATGATCCAATTTTGTTCATCACACTATGGTCTAGTGGTTTAGACAAGTGTTTCCACATTAATGATTGGTGTAAAACCCTAGTGAGTAAAGAAACATGGATTATAATTTGATCATGCTTGATAAATTTCATATGCATCATAAATTTAATAAAAAACAAGTTATTTATAGTAATATCTACTACCACAAATTATCCTTTCGTCACATAAAATCCAATCGGGCCTTAATATTGCTATCCAATAAAACATTCATTTTTCCAAAGTTTGTAGAATGTGTATAGATATTAGGAATTTGCAACAAGTCTCTAAAACCTAGACCTCACAACTCTTATCTTATTATAAACATGAGTTCTTAACAATGCAACAAGATATCTAGAAAAATATATTATGTATTGAGATCAATGAAGAGTGTGTGTTAATCAATTTTCAATGGTCAAGGTTCTAGTTCTTTGGTAGTACTTCGTGTCACCTCTTAATATTCTGCAATTGGTCATTTATGATCTAATGCAGGAACCATCACCCTTAAAACCCTTGCATTGCTTTTATACTTAGACTGTTTCGCAATTGCAAGTGATGGGAAAGCCTTTCCTTTACTTCCAAGCACATAGTCCCATAAGCTTTGAAGACTATTAGAAAATGTGACTAGGTTCGGTCTTCATTTAATGTATTTGAGTCACCTTGTAATGTACTTGTCAAAAGAATAAAGAAATTATTATTTTTATTATTGTGACTTATTAAAGCATGGGTTTCATGCTTGGGTAACCATGTTTTAGGTCAAAGTCCCCTTTGAGGAATTATAGGATTTATTTTGAGTTAGTCATTTTACTTTTAAAGAGAACCTTCCTGGCATTTTGAATCATGTAAAAAGGTTTAGTATTGAGTTAAATATGATTTATGTATCCTCCACACCAAGTCAGACTAGAAGAGATCAAGTCTGCCTAAGGACCCTAATTCGACGTCACAAGAAGTTTGACATCTCTTGTTGCTGGGAAAAGTGTGAAGTCTGTTTTCAGGAGCCAAAAGAAATGTGAGTTTTGGGAAGTCTAAGGAGAAGAACAAAATCAAAATTTGTGTGCCTCTCTCTCTCTCTTTTTCGTGCCCTAGATTTGGAGATCGAAGTCTTCCAAGTTTCATTGTTGCCAAAAGTTGTTGCCTAGTCGAATTTGTTGGAAAGTGGTCGAAATTCTAGAGGTTGAATTTGTGTGGAGGGAAGGTCTGGTCTTTGTCTAGGGTGAAGAGTCTCAAAGAATACTATTAAAAGGAAGAATTTCTTGACTTGGTTTTTCTCGAGGATTTTTCCCTGGCATAATGCCTACATCTGGAGTCTATTTTTTTATGTGTTACTGCTTTGGTAATTGCTTGATGAGCTAAAAGAAAGAAGATATAAAGAATCGTAATAACAAGAAACATCACAAGTAATTATCAAGAATAAGCAAATATTTCTACCTTTATGATTTTCTAACATGGTATCAGAGATTTGTTGAAGAAGGAAGAGAAAGGCAATCTTCAACACTTGATCAAGGAACCATTCAAAGTATCATCTCAGGGAAGGAATCTACTACATTCTAGGAAGATGTATAACACAATCAAGGGAGAAAAAAAACTTGAAGGAACCTCAAACTACAAGTCCTAGAAGAAGAGAATTGACCTCATCCTTGAAAATAATAACGTATTGGACTTGGTCAAAGGAAAAATAAAGAAGCCGACAAAGGATTATGGTTATGCTGACAAACTGAAATTAAGGGAACTAGAAATTGTGTCCATGACTCTAATAGTAGAAGGAATAAAGGACAACCTAGTCCCATTCATAGCCAACATCGACCATGCTCAAGAAATGTATGAAGCCTTGTCGAAATTATTCACTATTAAGAACATTGGTCAAGTAGAAAATTTGAAAAATGAGCTAAGGACTACAAAAATAACTAAAGAAGACATAGTGGCCTCCTCCTTTGCGAATATAACAAGAATCAAGGATGATCTTTTGGCCATTGATGAAATTCTTCCAGACAAAGAACTCGTGATCACTTCCCTATTAGGATTTCCACCTACTTGGGGTGAATTTGTTGCAAGACTTAACAGTTGGAAGGTATCTCCCACCTTTGAAGAACTATGGATTTCCTGCAGTTAGGAAGAATTAAGGATCTCATTAGTTTCCAATCTTAAACGAGTATCAAATTCCTACATATATCAACATAAAGGAAATAAATCGAAAGGACCAAGGAAGAAAGTTGACATGTCTAAGGTAGAATGCTATCAATTCCATAAGAAGGGTCATTATAGGAGTGATTTTCCCTAAAATTAGAGAAACGAGAAGAGAGAAAGATAACAAGACAACATTACTGAATAAGGAGACCTAAAAAAATTCATGCCCGAAGAGTCTTACATTAGGGACTTACACTACTAAGTCCCTTTATTGTAGCCTTAGATGTCTTATTTTATATTTTTGATGTTTTAGAATCTATATGTTTTTAACATAGTTTTGGAAAAGACATTTTATTGTTTTTATAATATTATAGGTATCCCTCAAGCTTTGGAGGGAGCCCTCAACAACTCCCAAAGATAAGTATCTCATTTCCTTTTAGTTTTTGGTTTCATATACTTATTGAATTTTTTATTATATTAATACTAATCACCTTTCTCCCTCTATTGTATTGATTAGGAAAACATCTGCTGTATTCTCAAGGAGTATGAACGAGGACCTCTCAAGACAAGGTTTTTCAAGGAACAAAGGTATGCTTTAAAACATTGATTTATTTATAATAATTTTTATTCATTTGACAATATCTTACTAACATTGTTGTGTCTAGCTATAGTGAATCATATTGTTCTTATTTTGGGTGATTCATCACTTGATAAATCTACCCCACTCCTATCCTTAACTAATTATATAGAACCTTAGACAAGTTCTCTATAAAAACCCTAACCTAAAGGCATGTTGACAATGTGTGAAACCCTAGCTTGCTTAGGGTTATTATGAAATTATATTTGATTTTTTTATTGATAATGTCATGTTTACGACTTTGGTATGATCAGGAAAACCTAACTTGTTAGGGTTGAATGATAAATTCTAAAGTCATGGACCTTTGAAACATTAGTAATTTTGGGTTTTCTATGTTCCTATATTGAAATCCCAACTCGTTAGGTGGAATGTATCGTGTCTACCTTTGCAGTATCGTGTCATTTCCCATTTCCACGATTCTCAAATTGCACTCACAATTATGCATCACTTAATTTGCACCCACAGTTTGGTATTACTCAATATGCTCCCACATTTCCACAATATTCAAATATCCTTCTGCATTATGCAAATTGAACTCACGATACTTAACCATTTTCATGAATCTTTGACCTCCACATCACAAATTCATACTTGAGTCATTTTTTTCGATGAATTTGGATGTGGGAGACCTCTCCTTACGTTACCTCATTACCTACGACATCCCATATTTACACAATCTGTATTTTTAACTTTGCATCATTGAATATCCACTTTCCATACTTTTGATTTCATACATAAGCACTTATTTCAAGAGAATTTAAAGGCTCACTACCACGACATTCATCACACGTTTTGATTGATATTATTATTAGTCCAACACAATTTTCATAAATTATTTGTTATCAAATCAAATCCAAGTGAAACTTAACATTAATAAACTGAAAATTTCTATTTATGATATTACGACAAACTGGTGGTCAATTTAGTAACAATTAATACTACATGTATCCTTGTTAAACAAGATATTACTTTAGTAAAACCATCAAATATTCATCAAACTTGTGTAAGAAAGTATGTCGAAAAAAAAAATTATATTCTCGAGATACAATCAACACCCTTGGACATGAGGATCATGAGTTTCAATGGTTCAAAACATACAAGGGATATTTAGGACTTGCAATAGAGACAAAATATCAAAGAAGGTTTGTACTTTAGGAGTCGCGTAGGCTTCCTGAAGTGTTCGACTTCAAAGAACTCATTTCTTGGTGTGCTGAGAAATTTAAAACAAAGCAAAGGATAAAGGATAATTTAGTTTGAAAAAAGCAGTAAAGCACCAACTCTTATTCTATTCAATTTTTTCACAAAAAATTTACAACTTCCAACTCCCAAAAAATCTTTCAAGATTTTAAAGTATATGTCTTCTTGCACTCTTGAGGAGGAGCTAACCTCCTCAATCCACCCATAGAGTTTAGAAGCTCTACTTCGATTGAGGTATGATCACTTGCATATTCATACAAAGAGTTTGATTGGTTATTTTCAAGGATTTTTTGGGTAAAATTCCACTGTTGTAATCTCAAAATACAATCTCTATATTCTATATTACTCCATTCATGAAAATGTTATCTTTTATTGAGTGTACATTATCTCAAATGACATCTCTTTCTAGTTGGGTAATTTCCAAAACATTAAGAGGTTTTATATGAATTTTTATTTGATCTATGCTTTACTATACTGTCATGTATGTAAAGACTTAACCTGATCAAGAAACATTTAGTTTAACAAGGATTTAATTCAATTATGGTATCCAACATTGTGAAGGCAGAGGCCCCTTACAATTTCTATCAAATCCAAAATGCATTCCTTTCGACATTTAGAAGAATGATGTATGGTTCCACTAATAACAAGTTTTAAAGAGAAGGTTTAGCGTTTCTTGTTGGAAAATGAATTTTTGAATATCAATATGAATTATGCTATATTAGATTTACAGATTTTTGGGAAATCATTTTTCCTACTCCCTCAATATGTCTATGACAAGTTCTTTGTAGCATAATTGTGCATACAATATAGATCTTGGGCTCAATTTTTCAATGAGAAAAGGAAAAATCTCATTATGTCACCTATAAGAGTTAGAGATGTCAATGTTAACGTATTTCTCATTTATATGAATTTGATACTTATTTTGATTCCTTTTAAATGAAAAGCGAGTTCATGAGTATGAAGGATCTTACTGAGATAGTCTATTCTCATCCCAAATGTTTTTCATTATTTATGGTTCAATCTTTGATAAATCACAACAATTGTATGAGAGGGGAGAGAGATAACTAGAACCTCAAGAGAATTTCCTTTAAGGTCACCAATTGTCTCTAAAAGATGATATTAACATTGTATTTAGCATTGATGACTAATGCATGAAAAAATGACAAACTATGACCATAAATGATCTTGGCTCACCATATATATCATAGATAATTTATTTAATTATCCAAAGAAAAATCCATAGTAACATTGATGAACAAACTAAATCAAATATTAAAAGTACAAGTAATGGAGGAGACAAATATGCTCCTAAAAATTCTTTTGAGAAGTTACATATTGTTTTTGGAAGTTTTAAAAGGAAAATAAATGTCCTTGTTGTTGAAAAAACAAATAGAATTTTCAATAATGTGATGTTAATTATGAGGAAATGGAACTAGATGTTATTGTTGGAATGTTTGATTGGGTAGACAAATAATTAACTGAAAGAAAAACAATAGTTGAAGACTTGTATTATGAAGAGCCAAATATTTTAGAGGAAGAATAAGTTAACTTGCACCATGTTTCATTCCAACAAGCTATAGGGGATGCTTGGAAATATTCTATTGGTGAACAAGAAAAATAAAATTTGATGTTGAAAAAAAGAATAAAGGAATTAGAGGATGCTTTATTTCCTAAACCATTCTTTGTTAAATCAATAACTATTATGAGGCCAACTAATATGTTAGAATATACACTAGAGTTGAGTTATAAATTAAAGTAGTCTAATGTTTGGTAGCAACAATATGAATATATGTTGTAGATAACAAATAAATTTATTACTTTGATCCATGACTATTGAGAATTAGCCATTAGCTCAACCAATGTTGATGTAAGGATTTCAATTCTATAAAAAAATTGTAAAAGGAATTGGAAAATAATGATAATTTTTATGAGAAGGCCATCAGCAACATTAGTGCCAAATTTTTAAGTGTGAATAATGCCAATAGAAGAGAGAAAAATATTCCATCAAAGGTTCAACTTAAATAAATAGAGGCATGATTGTTACAGAGAATAAAATGTCTTTGAGAAATTAGTGGTGAGTGTGATGTTATTAGTACAAAAAAGAGTGACTTATTTTTCAAGCTTGTTGATGTAACAAAGGAAATGGAGGGTCCACTTATAATAATGGATACTATTTTTCCTATAAATATCGAATGAAAGAACAACTGGACATGCTTAAGATCTCATGGGCCAATGAATTTTACAACCTAATTGAATTCTCACAATAGGAATTTAAAAATGGTGAATTCACTTTGTTAACAAAAATGATGATCAAACTGATATCATTCATTATTTATTTTTTGAATTAAAGTGAATTTAATACAATTTGTTTGATCTCAAGATTAAGCATGATTTAACAATTTCACCTTTGCGAGAGTATATCAAACAATAGTTAAATAGTGTTTTGGTATGAATACTTGATATTGATCATTAAGAAGCAATTACAACCATTAGAAAACCTCCAAGAAAACAACATTTAAGGAAGACTTTAATAATAAAATGAAAGAGTTATTCTAACATTGTGGGTAAAACAACCATTTCATTAAGCCTTAAATTTATCATATTCATCTTAGTCAATAATCATCCAACCTTTTTACCTTTGAGTCTTTTGAGTATCAAAGTCATGTGCACACTTTCACATTCTTGAATATTCTAGTTTGTGATATGGATTGGATCATTATATTGTTTGTCATCCATCTTAATGCTTTTAGAGTGGAAAAAGTGGAGGAATCAGCTCTCGGGACCATGTATACTGATGGGACTCGGTTTGGAAAATTGGGGTCCAAAACTTTCTAGGAGCATTTTCAGGAATCAAACAATGTTTTTTTGGGGGGTAAAAATTGGTCACTTTAGCATGGAACCTTTTTATTCATATTATATAGACAAATACCTTTCCAATAGTGTCAATTAGAGTTAGTATGTAAAATTTATTCCACTCAGAAGTTGACCTTCATACTTTCACCACAATAATTAGAGAGGATGCCACATCAACCCCCATTATTCATGAAAAATGGGCTAGACACATGCTAATGATATAGAAGAATCTAGAAGAGTATATCTTGTAACTTTGGTTAAGAGTTGAGGTACTAAAACCTAACCACTAGTAAGCTATCGAGTTGTGTTATAACCGGGCCACTAGGAGGAAAAGGGGTTCCTTTCTTTTGAGTGCATTTATTCTGTAACCGAAAAAAAATAGCCAAGAGGGATAGGAGGTGGAGCACACATAAATTATTTTTGCACTCAACCCATGGGCCACAAGTCATACTTATTTGTACTCACAACCATATTTCCATTCAAAGAAAGAGAGCAAGACTAAATAACCTTCCAGCTGGGTTTTTCTCCCGAAAGGGTTTCCCAAGTCATATCTCGTGTCAAATGTATGTGTGAGATTTTATTTAGCTATTCTCTATTTTCTACATAATTTTAATCAGTGTGCATACATTAATAATAATAATTTACATATCTATAAATCTAAAGAGATATAAAATTTTAATAGTGTAGAATTTCATATTTTAAGTATAATTTTATTAGATCTTTTATGATGAATTGTCTAGTGGAATATCCATGGCGGTTTACGGAGCATGGACTTGGTAGATCCATCTACGTACCGGAAGTTGATTGGGTCCTTGATGTATTTGTATAATATCAGGTCATACATTTTCTTTGCACTAAACACTTTGAGCCAGTTCTAGGTGGAACCAATACATTATCATTAAATTACAGCAAAGCATGTTTTGAGGTATTTACACGGTACAGTTTATTATGGTTTGAGATATGTCTCAAACGGTGACATACAGTTGTAGGGGTATATAGATTCATATTGGGAAGGGAGTGTGAAAGAAGAAAAGAATACATCCGGAGGTTGCTTCAATTTGGGATTCGTTATGATTTCGTGGATGAGTAGGAAGGAGAAATTTGTTGCACTCAGCATTACTGAGGTAGAGTATATTGCAGCCAGTTTAGCAAGTTGTGAAGCAGTGTGACTTCTAAAGTTACAAGACTATTTGATGAGGTGTTGGAACCAATCGTGATATATTGTGATAATCAAATTTGTGTGAAGTTTACTAAAAATATAGTTTTCCATGATCGATTAAAGAAAATTGATATTAAGTACCAATTCATTCATAACATGGTGCATAAGGGAGTGGTGAAGCTCCAGTACATCTCTATTGATGAGGAGGTAGTTGATGTTCTTACAAATCCTTTGTCGAGCGTGAAGTTTGTATACTTTAGAGACAAGATTGTACTTGTCAAGAATGTCTCCTCGGCGAGGGAGTGATGATATGATAACATTAGGGACAAACATTCTCCCTAGGTCAGGATTACCAAGATTAGGGAGAATGGTCCCACGGAGGAAAACGATCCTACAGGCCTAGAATTACTTAGTTGAGTAGGTGCTTCTCAGCATCAGGCTCAGAATACTCCACAGATAGGTTGAATGAGCCTAGTTAACATCATTGCCTAGAATTACTCATGTAGAGTAAGGTATTTGGATTTGGGACCAGAGTACTCAAATGGATTGAGCATGTCCCTTGTTGAAAATGGCACCAAGAAATATTCTAATCTAATTTTTCCTTGAATTAAATTAGAAGAAAATTGTAATTCCACTTCGCATTGTTGAATCTTTAATTAAACTGAGAGGGGGGGGTGAATCAGATTAATACATACATAAGCTTTTTTAAAAATTTCACCAGACTTATTTACAGCTTAATATGTGAACAGTCTTAAAATGTTGCAGCCAATATTAAATTAATGTGACACCATACTTATGTTGAGAGCAACAAACAATTAAGCGAATTGAAAGAATCACATTAACACATAAGAAACACACATAGAGACAGCAGATGTAAGTGGAAACCCATAAAGGGAGAAAACCACATCTTATTATTGTTGTGATGCAAAGGCAAGCTCCAACTCCCTCTCACCACTATTTTTCTGCAGGCACCAACCTACAGGAGGCTCCAACCTCAATCAGCTACAACTAACAGCTATCAAGCTTCAGCTTGATAGGGAAGCTCCAACTTCCTCAATTTATCAAAAAAAAAGTGTTTGTTGATTTACCTCAGATATCAGCTCTGTTCTGTAGCATCTCTTTCTGCTCCTCTCTTCCTTATCTTCTCTGCCTCAATTTTCATGCATTCTCTATACTCACTCTCTCTAATCTCCTTTATGCATATCTATTTGATATTATATATAGAGTTCCCCACATGATTGTTTGTATTTCACAAGGAATTTGGAGTGAACAGTCATGACTCTTTGGCTTCTTCTTCTCATTCCTTTTTCCAACTCATTTTAAAATTATAACAATATGTACAAATTTCAATGTTACAATGGGATTTTTTTTTTCCTTTGGATACTTTCCTTTGCATCACAAACAATATAAAACAAAAAATATTTACATTTTCAATTACACATTTAAATTCCACTCAGCTCCTTTTCTGCACTTGGCTTTACTGGATTTGTCTTTTTTGCTGCTATTGAGTGATTGTTCTGTATATTTGGTTCACTTTTGCGTCTATTCATCTGTTTATTGTACCTGTGTGTACCAGCTACATATATAACCACTTTTCAGGTTTTATTCTTAAATATATATGAATCTGGGCAATGTTTGTTCACTCTCAATCTCTGTGCTCGGGCTTCCTGCTTACACATTCTCTGTCCATATAATTTATTTTCAAATCAACCCTCTTCAGTCTTTTTGGATTACTGCACATTTTTCTGCAGCTATCTTTCTCTTTTTCGTCCTTGCAGACTCTTGTAATAAACCCAATCCGTGAACTTTATAAAAACCATTATTGTTAGTATGAATCCTTCGTCGAAGTGTACAAAAAAGGACCACTTTAGCTACGCATAACTAATAGCCCTAACAATAAATGTGGCTGCCAATATCTTCAGATCTGCAATTAGTTGATCAAGAAAAGAGCTGCAAAAAACCAGATCTATACATAGAAAGACATTAAGCAGTAAAAAGAAGGGTTTGCTCCATATACCAATAGACAAGACAAGAACAATTTTTGAAAGAATTTTTGTATTAATGGGCACCTGGGAGGAAAACAAGAAGATGTTTCCTATTCTCCTCAATGGGAAGGGTTCTTGGAAGTCCTCAGCACTTCAGATCAAGGATTTCTCTCTCTTGTTGGTGTAGAAAACCCAATGCAAAGAATAGAGCTCAAAGGGAGCTCACACAGAAAATAATGGAAAAATGTGACCAAGTGTATAGATCCAGAGTGATCTAATAGGCAACAAAAGGTGAAGAATGGTAGGAAAAACCCTCCTATTTATAACAAAATATTGGGTCATTCTAGATCTTGGTGCATGATTAAAATAGTGTTAACCAAATCTAGATCCACCTTTTATGGAATATTTAATTATATAGGTTTGTTTAATATTTCCTTTTGGGGTTTCCTGTTTAGACCATAAACAACCTAATAAATGTGTTTTATTAAGTTATTTTACATAGTGAAGGCAATTTCACTTAGGGTAAAATTGGTCTTACATGGTGTACTTGGGTCCATCTAATGATAGTAGGTTAGATGACCAAAAAATGGTATATTAATTATATTCAAATAGGTGTGTGTTGTGTATGTGTATCATCATCATATATATATATATATATATATATATATATATATATATATGTTCTCCAACGGAATGTAAAGACCCATGAATTCACTTTAGCAAATGCCTAGCACGCACCTCATTTTCTATAAGTTTCGACTTTAGCACAATATATAAATATATCACCATGTATGCATATTCCCCGAGTCAAGCGTTATAAACATTAATATAAGGGGTCGATTCCATTTAATCAATAGAATATCATATATCTGGGCCCACTTGCCACACTTTCTGATGCTATACATTACTCCTCGACTTCTTCCGATTGCGATTGATCGCAATCGCAATTTCCATTTGAATGTATCGACATTCCAATGCTCCGATGCTCCGATTTCGATGATTCACTGTTTACCGGAACTCAACCTTACATGAATCATATTTTATAAGCCCATCAGGTTCGGGACTTCATCGTAATCGCAATCTTGGCCTGTTCCAATGCGATGGATTAATGTTCACTCAATTGTGCCGATGCGATGAATGATTGTTCACTTTATTTTGCCGATGCGATGTATGGGTCTGGAACTCAAACGCACATATGAATTATGACTTATTGAACCATCGGGTCCGTATTTCAATCGGAACTCTTGACAATACGTTCCGCTGCCAAAGCTTTTCTCCGATGCAATTCGTGAGGGTCCCACCTTATGGTACTTTGGTTCTTTGATAGAACCTTTTGTTCTTTAGATCTCGCGCTACATATAAATTTATATGTTTTGGACCTTTATATATATAAGGCGCAGCATATGTATCTCACTGCATATATATAAGCTTCCGCTTCCACCTTTAGTGTATCCTCTAGCTGGGTAATGATTCTCGGAATAAGGTTTATATATATGCTTTGCCGCTTGGGGTAAGATTCTTGGAATATTATGTATCCTCCCGCCTGGGTTACGATTCCCAGAATAAGGTTTATATATATACTTTGCCGCTTGGGTTAAGATTCCAAGAATATTATGTATCCTCCCGCCTGGGTTACGATTCCCGAAATTTTATGTAGGTTTGCACATGGTTCCATTCCATAAGAAAATGGCACATCTATGTTCATTGCCTCTGCCTCTGATAACGGCTCTGCCTCTGTCTTTGCTGTGATAACGGCTCTGCCTCTGCCTTAGCTGTGCTTCTTTCTCTGTCTCTGTCATTGCTTCCGCTCTGCTGTTTGACTGTTACATTTCAACAGTCTTCTTCCTCCTGTCTCCTTTGATTCCTTTGTTCGCTTCTTTGCTACCTCCTTTGTCTGTCTCTGTCTTTTCTACCTCCATTGCCATCAATGACAACATTTCCAACAGTCTCCCCCTTTGGCATTGATGGCAATACACTTCCTCTGTTTGCCTGTTAAGATCCTTTCTCCTGTTGCTTGCTCTTCCTCCCCCTTTGACATCAATGGCAAGGGGTTTGAATTCTTAGTGTAGATTCTATTCTTTGATCCTGTGTTTTTACCTTTTTTCAACATTTCGTGCATTTCCTCACTCTGAGATCTTTTGACTTTGTACGTTGCTGCTCCAACCTTTGGATTAGATTCACGTCGGGTTCACCACTGACCCTTTTGCCTTTTTATTGATTCACGTCTTTTGAGATATATTCTGTATATAGTGTACAGATCTGAGGATTTTGTTTCAGTATTCCCTTCTTGGCCCGATCTCCCCTTGGAATGACATTTTCATTTCTGTTCTCCCCCTGAAACTATGTTTTTTCTTCATATCAGAGAGTAGCATCTACAGATACTACCCCTAGTCTGTCTCTCAAATATTCAAATGGTTCTCTAGAAAGCGGTTTGGTAAATATATCTGCTATCTGTTCTTTTGTTGGTACATACTCCAGTTTTACTATCTTCTGAGCCACTTGTTCTCGGAGAAAATGATACTTGATTGGGATATGTTTAGTTTTTGAGTGAAGCACAGGATTTTTAGATATACTTATAGCACTTGTATTATCACATTTGATTGAGATAGGTTCATCAATGCTTACCTTCATGTCTTGGAGGGTTTGCTTCATCCACATGACTTAAAAGGTAACAATATGTCATATCGTTATATATTCTCGGTCAGAGACAGAGAGATAGATGTTTTTTTCTTTCTTAACCATGCCACCAGACTTTCTCCTAAATAGAATGCACCTCCACTTGTGCTTTTCCTATCATCCACACAACTGGCCCAATTTGCATCTGTGTATGCTGTCAAAGTGAAGCTTTTTCCTTTAGGATACCAAATTCCATACTGTGTTGTTCCTTGTAGATATCTGAATATTCTTTTGACTGCAAGAAGGTGATTTTGTTTAGGTGTTGCTTGATATCTAGCCACTAGTCCTACAGCTAGCATGATGTCTGGTCTTGATGTTGTCAGATAAAGTAGACTTCCTATCATGGATCTGTAGATTTTTTGATCTATATCAGGAGATCCATCATCAACACACAGCTTGAATCCCGTGATCATTGGGAGTTGACACAGTTTGCAAATTCTCCATTTTGAATTTTTCTAACATTTCTTTTAATTATTTTTCCCCGTGAATGAATGTACCCGTGTTCTTTTGCCGAATTTGAAGTCCTAAGTAGAAATTGAGCTCTCCAATCATAGACATCTCAAAAATTTGTTTTCATCTCATCAAAGAACCCTTTTCATAGTTCTTTCTCTGCTGTTTCCAAACATAATGTCATCCACATATACTACAACAATCAGGAGTTCATTTTCATGGGTTTTTATGTATAGATTGTTGTCTACTCCACCTCTCTTAAAGACTTGTTTTTGCAAATACTTATCCAGTCTTAAGTACCAAGCATGAGGAGCCTGTTTCAGTCCATATAGAGCCTCATTCAGTCTGCACACATAGCCTTCTTTTTCTGTTAAAGAGAAACCTTCTGGTTGTTCCATGTAGACTTCTTATTCTAGATCTCCATTCAGAAAAGAAGATTTCACATCCATTTGATATACCTTGAAGTCTTGGTAGCATGAAAAGGCCAGAAACATTGTGATGGCTTCCATTCTGGCTACAGGGGAAAATGTTTCATCGTAATCAAGTCCTTCGATTTGTGAATATTCTTTGCAGACAAGTCTAGATTTATTCCTTATTACCTGTCCTTCCTCATTCATTTTGTTTTTGAATACCCATTTTGAGCCTATGACATTTTTCTCAGCGGGTCTAGGAACTAGTTCCCAGGTATTTTTTTTCTCAATTTGGTCCAATTCTTCATTCATAGCATTCACCCAAGACTTGTCCTTGCTAGCTTCTTCAAATTTCTTTGGATCTATTTGTGATAACATGGCTATGTATACCTCTTTTGTCTGTTCAGTTAGCTTCCTTCTTTTCTGGACCCCTACTCTTTTGTCTCCAATGATCTGATCTTCAGGATGGTTCTTCTGAGTGTATCTTGAGGGGGCTTTCGAGCTCAGTTCAACATCTTCTATTGTCTTTCTGGTTTCATCATCATCTTGGTTTTCTTCTTCATGACTGTTTGATGGACTGCTACAGTCTGTATCTCTTGTATTGTTTTGAAGTTCTTCATCAAATCTCACGTCAATTCTTTCTACTATTTTCCGAAGAGTCTTGTTGTAGCACTTGTACCCTTTACTTTTGGATGCATATCCTAGAAATATCCCTTCATCTGCTCTTGCATCAAATTTCCCAAGATTTTCCTCATTATTCTTTATGTAACACTTGCTTCCAAAGATTCTAAAATGTTTGATTGAAGTCAGTTTCCCATGCCATAGTTCAAGGTCAGTCTTGTCACCGTCATTTTATGAGCTTTATTAAGGATATGCACTGGCATAGGTACTGCCGTCTGTATACTTGATAATATTACTTTATGCATCATGCCTCCGACTATTTTCTGTATAGACCCGTTTTGTCTCTCTCGCTACCCATTTTGGCCGAGGTGTTCCCGCAATAGTAAATTTGTTGCTTTATCCTATGTTCTATTGCATAGGTCGTAAAAGTCATAACTGTGAATTCACCTCCTCTCGTCTAATCCGATGCATTTCACCTGCATCCCTCGTTTGATTTTCTCGCTAATGCTTTAATATCTTCAATTTTTCCAGAGGCTTATGATTTATTCGAGAAATGCAACCCATGTCATTATGGAGAAATCATCTATTATCAGCATGAAGTAGGATTCTCCACTTGGAGTTTTAGTTCTTGCAGGTCCACACAGATCCATGTCCACAAGCTGGAGAGGTCTTCTTGTTGATAACTCATCTTTGGCCTTAAATGATGTACGGGTCTGTTTGCCCAATTAATAAGATCTGCATATGGTATTAGAAGGCCTGTTTATTTCTGGCATGTCTCTGACCGCTTTCTTCTTGCTTAGTCTGATTATGTGATCGAAGCTGAGATGTCCCAACCTTTTATGCCATAACCATGACTCCTCTAGTTTGCTAAGATGACATGCTTCATCTTCCTCTTTCACAATGTAAACATTATTCTCTGTTCGAACTCCTTTGAGTAGAGTCTTACCTGTGGTGCTTGATCTGACTTCACAATATTGTGCTCTAAAAAGAACTTCACAGCCTTTGTCACACATATGACTGACACTCAGTAAATTTTCTTTCAGCCCATCTACAAATAGTACATATTGGGCCTTTCCTTTGCCATTGTCTATGCTGACTAAGCCTTTCCCTTGATCTTACCTAATTTATCATTGCCAAAAGTAACATTGCCAAATTTCTTTTCATCAAGAGTTATAAACTTGTTTTTGTCTCCAGTCATGTGTTTTGAGCAGCCACTGTCCAGGTACCACTGGCTTTTCAATTCTTGAGAAGTTAGAGCCAAGTCACATTTATTCTCCTTCTTTATCCACTGGAAGCACCCTTTTGTTTGGTATCTTTTGTGAGATGATGGGCTACATCTTCTGAGAGGACATTTGGAAGAAATATGTCCAACTTGATTGCATACACAGCATTTTGTCATAATTTTTGCAGAGTTGTGAGTATGAACAAAATTTATTTGATTCATAAACCTCCTTGAAGTGTTGAATATCAATCTTTGTCCATACTTTCTACACTCAATGATTTTATGGCCAAATTCTTTACAATAAAAATAGTAACCATAGAAACAATTTGCATACCTGATGTGAGGTTTTTTTCTCCATTGGTCTTCTTTAGGCAGTCTCTTCACTGTGTGTATCTTTTGCTGATTTGAATTACTCCTCCTTACATGACAGTATGCAGCAATGTGTCCCAGCTTGTGGCAGACATAACAGGTATTATCTTTCATAGGAGAGAAGAATATCCTTTGATGACTTCCAAATTTGACAAACTCGGGGGTATATAAATCTTTTTCTGGTGTCTGATTATTTCTTTCATTATTTGTTATTCGAGGATTCTTCTGGGTTCTGTCTCCCTCCTTACATGCTTCTTCTTTTGTAGGAATTATTTGAGGTGCTTCATCATCCTTCTTTACTTTTACGAAAACAATTTTTATGTTTTCCTTTTCTTTGCTTTTACTTAATTCTCCTTCATAGCCTATTCTAGTTTTTATCAAAGGAGGTCTTTGAGCATTCAGAATTTCGTTCAACTTACCAGAGCTTTTTGTTTGAGATGAATTAATACCCACCTTCCTTTGAGTATTTTCTAGTTTCTTTCTGAGACATACTACTTCTTCTTCCAACTTCTCTTGTTCCTGAGTTTTCTCCTTGATTTGCTTATGTAGCATGTCTTCTATCTTCTTGGCTTCTTCGAGTTCTATCTTTAGCTAGATGAGGAATTCTGAATTCTGTTCTTCTCGTACATACTTGAGGAGAATGTCCTTTTGTTTTCTGCATTTTAGTTTGAGTCTGTCAATCTCCTCCAGGGCACTTCTTAGCTCCCCCTCAAGGTCAAATTCACCTTCTTCTTCATATTCTAGCAAGAGTCCTTCCAGTTCTTCTATGGCCATTAGTAAAAATTCAGAGGTTCCTTCTTCACTTGAGGATTCATCTGAGTCTTCAGATGCACTGCTGTCCTGTTGAGCATAGAAGGATTTTCTACTGAATTTATTTCCTTTCTGCCAGTTCTTGGATGTATTTTTCTCTGATTCTTGAGCCTGATTTCTTACTTTCTTGTGAGGACACTTAGCAGCACAGTGTCCAACTCTTCCACAGTTAAAGCATTTGAAAGGAAGTTTACCTTTGTATCTACCTGAGCCTCTATCCAGTTTCTTGACAAATTTAGCCTCTTCTTCATCAGAGCAAGAGCATATGTCTTCCCTTTCTTCTTTCTTCTTTTCTGTTATAAAGGTTGCCTCCCTCGTATTTGGCTTCTTCTGTGGGAGCCTCATCTCATATGTTGTTAGAATTCCAAGTATCTGGTTCATGGTCAAGGTTTCCCAATCAGCTGTTTCTTCTATTGCAGACACCTTGGGATTAAAACTGGGTGGAACAGATCTTAGAATCTTTTGTACAATTATACTTTCTGGTATGGTGTCTCCAAGAGCTTTCATATTGTTAACAATTTCTGCAACTCTTAAGAAGAAGTTGCCAACATCTTCATCATCATTCATTTTTAAATTTTCAAACTGAGCTCTATATACTTGAAGTTTGGCAGTCTTTACCTTTTTATTTCCCTCATGGATATTCTCTAGAGTATGCCACATATCTTTGGCAGTCTTGCTGTGCATTATTTTGATAAACTCAGCTTCACATAGCCCATTTAAGATTGCGTTCATGGCTTTTGCATTAGCTACAAAGCTTTGTCTAGCTTCTTTCTCCGAATCAGTTAACCTTGTGGCATATCCAAATTCCACAGCATCCCAAACTTCTATTCCTAAAGACATTATGTATGCTTTCATTTTGATTTTCCAGAAGGCATAATTAGCACTGGTTAAAAAAGGAGCTTTATTAGATGAGCTTCCTTCTTGACTAGCCATCTTGGTACCTAGGATCTCCTTTCAGTGGTTAGACTGGTACAAAAGGAACTAGCTCTTATACCAATTGTTGAATCTTTAATTAAACTGAGAGGGGGGGGTGAATCAGTTCAATACATACATAAGCTTTTTAAAAAAATTCACCAGACTTATTTACAGCTTAATATGTGAACAGTCTTAAAATGTTGCAACCAATATTAAATTAATGTGACACCATACTTATGTTGAGAGTAGCAAACAATTAAGCGGATTGAAAGAATCACATTAACACATAAGAAACACACATAAAGACAGCAGATGTAAGTGGAAACCCATAAAGGGAGAAAACCACATCTTATTATTGTTGTGATGCAAAGGCAAGCTCCAACTCCCTCTCACCACTATTTTTCTGCAGCACCAACCTATAGGAGGCTCCAACCTCAACAACATACAACCCGTTGCCTATCAAGCTTCAACTTGACAGGAAGCTCCAACTTCCTCAATTTATCAAAAAAAAAATGTTTGCCGATTTAATTTTCAAATATCATCTCGTTCAGCATCTCTTTACTCCTCTTCCTTATCTTCTCCGCCTCAATTTTCTGCGTTCTCTTCACTCACTCTCTCTAACTCCTTTATGAATATCCAGTTGATATTATATATAGAGCTCCTCACATGACTGTTTGTATTTCACAAGGAATTTGGAGTGAACAGTCATGACTCTTTGGCTTCTTTCTTCTCATTCCTTTTTCCAACTCATTTTAAAATTATAAAAATATGTACAAATTTCAATGTTACAATGGGATTTTTCTTTTTCCTTTGGAAACTTGCCTTTGCATCACAAACAATATAAAACAAAAATATTTACATTTTCAATTACACATTTAAATTCCACTCAGCTCCTTTTCGGGACTTGGGTTTACTGGATTTGTCTTTTCTGCTGCTATTGAGTGAATGTTCTATATATTTGGTTCACTTCTGCATCTATTCATCTGTTTACTGTATCTGTGTGCACCCGCTACATATATAACCACTTTTCAGGTTTTATTCTTAAATATATATGAATCTGGGCAATGTCTGTTCACTCTCAATCTCTGTGCTCGGGCTACCTTCTTACACATTCCCTGTCCATATAATTTATTTTCAAATCAACCCTCTTCTGTTCTTTTGGATTACTGCACATTTTTCTGTAGTTGTCTTTCTATTTTTCGTCCTTGCAGGCTCTTGTAATAAACCCAATCCGTGAACTTTATAAAAACCATTATATTAAATACCAGCGTATTTATTATATGTATCAGCATATATATACATATATATTCTCCAACTTAATGTAAAGACCCATGAATTCACTTTAACGAATGCCCAGCACGCACCTCATTTTCTATAAGTTTCGACTTTAGCACAATATATAAATATATCACCATGTATACATATTCCCCGAGTCAAGCATTATAAACATTAATATAAGGGGTCGATTCCATATAATCAATAGAATATCATATATCCAGGCCCACTTGCCACACTTTCTGATTCTATACATTACTCCTTGAATTCTTCTGATTGCAATTGATCGCAATCGAAATTTCCATTTGAATGTATCGACATTCCAATGCTCCGATTCCGATGATTCACTGTTTAGCAGAACTCAGCCTTACATGAATCATAGTTTATAAGCCCATCGGGTCTGGGACTTCATCGCAATCGCAATCTTGGCTTGTTCCGATGCGATGGATTACTGTTCACTCAATTGTGCTGATGCGATGAATGATTGTTCACTTTATTTTTCCAATGCGATTAATTTCTATTCTGCCGATGCGATGTATGGGTCCGGAACTCAAACGCACATATGAATTATGACTTATTGAACCATCGGGTCCGTATTTCAATCGGACCTCTTGACAATACGTTCCGCTGCCAAAGCTTTTCTCCGATGTGATTCATGAGGGTCCCACCTTATGGTACTTTGGTTCTTTGATAGAACCTTTTGTTCTTTAGATCTCGCGCTACATATAAATTTATATGCTTTGGACCTTTATATATATAAGGCACAGCATATGTATCTCACTGCATATATATAAGCTTCCGCTTCTGCCTTTAGTGTATCCTCCAGCTGGGTAATGATTCTCGGAATAAGGTTTATATATATACTTTGCCACTTGGGTTAAGATTCCCAGAATATTATGTATCCTCCCGCCTGGGTTATGATTCCCAAAATAAGGTTTATATATATACTTTTCCACTTGGGTTAAGATTCCCGGAATATTATGTATCCTCCCGCCTGGGTTACGATTCCCGGAATTTTATGTAGGTTTGCACATGGTTCCATTCCATAAAAAAAATGGTGCGTCTATGTTCACTGCCTCCGCCTCTCATAACGGCTATGCCTCTATCTTTGCTGTGATAACGGCTCTACCTCTACCTCTGCGATGATAACGGCTCTGCCTCTGCCTCTGCCTCTGATAATGACTCTGCCTCTATATTTGCTGCCTCTGCCTCTACCTTAGCTGTGCTTCTTTCTCTGTCTCTGTCGTTGCTTCCGCTCTGCTGTTTGACTGTTACATTTCGACAGTCTTCTTCCGCCTGTCTCTTTTGCTTCCTTTTTTCGCTTCTTTGTTGCCTCCTTTGTCTGTCTCTGTCTTTGCTGCCTCCATTTCCATCAATGACAACATTTCCAACACGCATGACAACTTGTATGAGTTAACTAAGTTAGTTTGACTTAGTTGGTTCAGTTAATTCGAGTTGAGGGTCTAACTTGAGTCATTTAGAGTGATCCTACTTTATAGGAGGCCTAGTTAAGTTTATTTTGAGTTGCAATTAATTAATTCAGTAAATATGAGTTAGAGTCATTTAAACTAGCTCCAACTATTAGAATAACTAGTGGGAGGTCAAGTAGTGGGGTTTGTACTATGTGATCAACTAGTTAAGTGATAAATCAGCCATAAATAGCTCATGCATGCAAGATCTACGAGTTACCCAGTTGAGATTGGAGTTAAAGGGAAGTTTACTATCAGTTGTATAATCATCCAAATTGTACAAGTGATGCATCTAGTCAGAGGAAGGCCTATGATGTATTGTGCAATTCAAAGATAATTTTAGGGGCGAATTTTAGCCCAAAGGCGAATTTTAAGGGATTTTCAATTTTAATGGGGCTAATTTTTTACATAAAACCCATTTTCTATAGTTTAAAACGTTAGC
Source organism: Pinus albicaulis (assembly GCA_034641835.2). Lineage (NCBI taxonomy): Eukaryota > Viridiplantae > Streptophyta > Pinopsida > Pinales > Pinaceae > Pinus > Pinus albicaulis. Next base: position 556,376,060 of record CM076572.1, read on the forward strand.
CCAATAAATATTTTAAAAATAATTAATAATTAAGTATTAGCCCACCAAAAAAAGGGGCGCATAACCCTGGAAAAATGGAATTCGCCCGATTTTTTTCTTATGGAGCAAATTTCCATGGCATTCGCCTGGATTTACAGGGTTCAAATGGGGAGTTACAATGATTCGCCCCAATTTTTTCAATGGTTAGGAGAGGTGGCTGGCCGCTGGACACCGATCTTCTTGCTGGCTGAGCCAGGGCGACCCTCTCTGGTCCGTTCGTTGTTAGGGCCCTTCCAGTTGGTATATAGCAGAGATATACAGTTCGAAAAATATGGTATTGGTGTTCTTGTGGGAGATAACAGTGTGCCAGAGCCACGCTCGACCTCAAGCGCACGCCAGATTTACAAGTTTGCTCAACCTCAAGTGCACGCGGGATTTACAAGTTCGCTCATCTGCTGCTGAAGGTTTTTCCTGGCAGTGATAGTTTCACAGAGGTTTTTACAAGTCTTTGAAAGGCCATTGCATTCCATATCTAGTTTCTTGTTTCATAAATAGAAATAGTCAGATCTAATGCATGCATGAAAACATAACGTCACTTCTCCATAGATGATTTCTTTAGGAAACTATCCAGCTTGCTGTCTGAGTGGGAAAAAGGGCGTAATTCTCCTCAAGCAACATCATGGAGGTCTCGGGGCTAATCCAATTCATTAACCCTGATGGATTTCAGAGGTGCTGAACATAAACCCCTAAAAACCTGCATCATGTTATGCGATTCTCTCGGAAATAACTGTGCAGTTCTCTATCCAGTTTATTCTACAACCTTCTCTAAAGGTGGTTGAAATATTTATTGTATTTGTCACAGCGCTTTTGGCACAAGCATACTCATTTCTTATAGCCTCAGAACTCTCGTTGCTCAATGGATTGGGTCTTTTAATGATTGGATGTTCATCATTGTTGGGTCTTCAAATGTTGCATCTCTGGGATAGTAAAAGGCCTCATTTTAGAATCTCTATGTATGTTACAGTGCAACTAGGAAATTGACATTATCACTTCAGTTTTGACTTAAGTAATCCTATAAGTGTTTTTTATGGCAGGTGCAATGCTATTAATTTATATTGATGTTACAAAAGATGACAAAAATGAGAAGGTTATAAGCATGCCCCCTGATCAGTTTTGAAGGCCATTTGCATTCCATATCTAGTTTCTTGTTTCAAAAATAGAAATAGTCAGATCTAATGCATGCATGAAAACAGAACGTCACTTCTCCATAGATGATTTCTTTAGGAAACTATCCAGCTTGCTGTCTGAGTGGGAAAAAGGGCATAATTATCCTCAAGCAACATCATGGAGGTCTCGGGGCTAATCCAATTCATTAACCCTGATGGATTTCAGAGGTGCTGAACATAAACCCCTAAAAGCCTGCATCATGTTATCTCGATTCTCGATTCTCTAAAATATTTAATAAAGTTCTCTATCGATTTATTCACAGCCTTCTCCAAAATTGGTTGAAATATTGACTTTGTCAAGTGCTTTTGGCACAAACGTACTCATTTCTTCATATTCTCCAGAACTCGTTGCTCAATGGATTGGGTCTTTTAATGGGTGGATGTGCATCATTGTTTGATTCTTCAAATGTTGCATCTCTGGGATAGTAAAAGGCCTCATTTTAGAATCTCTATGTATGTTACAGTGCAACTGGGAAATTGACATTATCACTTCAGTTTTGACTTAAGTAATCCTATAAGTGTTTTTTATGGCAGGTGCAATGCTATTAATTTATATTGATGTTACAAAAGATGACAAAAATGAGAAGGTTATAAGCATGCCCCCTGATCAGTTTTGAAAGGCCATTGCATTCCATATCTAGTTTCTTGTTTCAAAAATAGAAATAGTCAGATCTAATGCATGCATGAAAACAGAACTTCACTTCTCCATAGATGATTTCTTTAGGAAACTATCCAGCTTGCTGTCCGAGTGGGAAAAAGGGCGTAATTCTCCTCAAGCAACATCATGGAGGTCTCGGGGCTAATCCAATTCATTAACCCTGATGGATTTCAGAGGTGCTGAACATAAACCCCTAAAAGCCTGCATCATGTTATGCGATTCTCCCGGAAATAACTGTGCAGTTCTCTATCCAGTTTATTCTACAACCTTCTCTAAAGGTGGTTGAAATATTTATTATATTTGTCACAGCGCTTTTGGCACAAGCATACTCATTTCTTATAGCCTCAGAACTCTCGTTGCTCAATGGATTGGGTCTTTTAATGATTGGATGTGCATCATTGTTGGGTCTTCAAATGTTGCATCTCTGGGATAGTAAAAGGCCTCATTTTAGAATCTCTATGCATGTTACAGTGCAACTGGGAAATTGACATTATCACTTCAGTTTTGACTTAAGTAATCCTATAAGTGTTTTTTATGGCAGGTGCAATGCTATTAATTTATATTGATGTTACAAAAGATGACAAAAATGAGAAGGTTATAAGCATGCCCCCTGATCAGTTTTGAAAGGCCATTGCATTCCATATCTAGTTTCTTGTTTCAAAAATAGAAATAGTGAGATCTAATGCATGCATGAAAACAGAACGTCACTTCTCCATAGATTATTTCTTTAGGAAACTATCCAGCTTGCTGTCTGAGTGGGAAAAATGGCGTAATTCTCCTCAAGCAACATCATGGAGGTCTCGGGGCTAATCCAATTCATTAACCCTGATGGATTTCAGAGGTGCTGAACATAAACCCCTAAAAGCCTGCATCATGTTATGCGATTCTCTCTCAAAATCGCGTGCAGTTCTATCAGTTTATTCTACAACCTTCTCTAAAGGTGGATTTGGGAAAATATTGTGTATTTATCCCACCGGCGCTTTTGGCACAAGCATGCTCATTTCTTATAGCCTCAGAACTCTCGTTGCTCAATGGATTGGGTCTTTTAATGATTGGATGTGCATCATTGTTGGGTCTTCAAATGTTGCATCTCTGGGATAGTAAAAGGCCTCATTTTAGAATCTCTATGTATGTTACAGTGCAATTGGGAAATTGACATTATCACTTCAGTTTTGACTTAAGTAATCCTATAAGTGTTTTTTATGGCAGGTGCAATGCTATTAATTTATATTGATGTTACAAAAGATGACAAAAATGAGAAGGTTATAAGCATGCCCCCTGATCAGTTTTGAAGGCCATTGCATTCCATATCTAGTTTCTTGTTTCAAAAATAGAAATAGTCAGATCTAATGCATGCATGAAAACAGAACGTCACTTCTCCATAGATGATTTCTTTAGGAAACTATCCAGCTTCTTTAATCCACCGAGTGGGAAAAATAGTATTAATTCTCCTCAAGCATCATGGAGGTCTGGGAATTCATCAATTCATTAACCCCTGATGGATTCAGTGTGGTATAAACCCTAAAAACACGCATCATGTTATGTCGATTCTCTCGAAAATAAGCGTGCGAGTTCTCTATCAAGTTTATTCTACAAATCCCAACCTTCCTCTGAGGTGGTTGAAATATTTATTATGTTGTCCTGGCGCTTTTGGCTGCTTATACTCATTTCTATAGCCTCAGAACTCTGATTGCTCAATGGATTGGGTCTTTTAATGATTGGATGTGCATCATTGTTGGGTCTTCAAATGTTGCATCTCTGGGATAGTAAAAGGCCTCATTTTAGAATCTCTATGTATGTTACATTGCAACTGGGAAATTGACATTATCACTTCAGTTTTGACTTAAGTAATCCTATAAGTGTTTTTTATGGCAGGTGCAATGCTATTAATTTATATTGATGTTACAAAAGATGACAAAAATGAGAAGGTTATAAGCATGCCAATTGAGTTTGAAAGGCCATTCACATTCCATATCTAGTTATTTGTTTCAAAATAGAAATCGATCGGATCTAATGCATCATGAAAACGAACGTCCACTTCTCCATAGATGATTTCTTTAGGAAACTATCAAACAACATCTGAGTGGGAAAAAGACGTACATCTCCTCAAGCAACATCATGGAGGTCTGGGGCTAATCCAATTCATTAGCACGATGGATTTGAGTGCTAAACCATAAACCCCTAAAAGCCTGCATCATGTTATGCGATTCTCTCGGAAATAACTGTGCAGTTCTCTATCCAGTTTATTCTACAACCTTCTCTAAAGGTGTTTGAAATATTTATTGTATTTGTCACAGCGCTTTTGGCACAAGCATACTCATTTCTTATAGCCTCAGAACTCTCGTTGCTCAATGGATTGGGTCTTTTAATGATTGGATGTGCATCATTGTTGGGTCTTCAAATGTTGCATCTCTGGGATAGTGAAAGGCCTCATTTTAGAATCTCTATGTATGTTACAGTGCAACTGGGAAATTGACATTATCACTTCAGTTTTGACTTAAGTAATCCTATAAGTGTTTTTTATGGCAGGTGCAATGCTATTAATTTATATTGATTTTACAAAAGATGACAAAAATGAGAAGGTTATAAGCATGCCCCACGAGTCGGTTTTGAAAGAGCCATTGCATTCCATATCTAGTTTCTTGTTTCCAAAAATAGAAATAGTCGGATCTGTGCAGCCATGAAAAGCGAACGTCACTTCTCCATAGATGATTTCTTTAGGAAACTATCAAAGCTTGTTGTCCCAGTGGGAAAAAGGGCGTAATTCTCCTCAAGCAACATCATGGAGGTCTCGGGGCTAATCCAATTCATTAACCCTGATGGATTTCAGAGGTGCTGAACATAAACCCCTAAAATCCTGCATCATGTTATGCGATTCTCTCGGAAATAACTGTGCAGTTCTCTATCCAGTTTATTCTACAACCTTCTCTAAAGGTGGTTGAAATATTTATTGTATTTGTCACAGTGCTTTTGGCACAAGCATACTCATTTCTTATAGCCTCAGAACTCTTGTTGCTCAATGGATTGGGTATTTTAATGATTGGATGTGCATCATTGTTGGGTCTTCAAATGTTGCATCTCTGGGATAGTAAAAGGCCTCATTTTAGAATCTCTATGTATGTTACACATTCTGATTTAACGGTAAGACAGAGGCATAGTTCTCCGCTATATGCATCATTTCGTTTTCTTTATGAGATCTAAAGGTTGTACTCTAATCCACTTGCTGGTTCCTCATCTTGAGATTCACATCCACTCTCTGAAGACTCGCACTGTCTCCATGGTTCAGTCAAATTATATGACACAATGTGTTGTCACGTGGATGGATGGCTCAATGAGCAGTGTCTTGCTCACTTTAAGTAGTTTGGCGACTTGTTTAGTTCTTAATGCCTATTATGGTTTCATATACCCTTGGGCATCGCCTTTCTAGAAATACCAGCCAACCTATAGTAGCTTGTCCTCTATGATTTGTATTAAGATCACTGAACAGTTACACAGAATATGATCTCTGATATGATAATAAAATTTTGAGGATGATCTTGTTGCATTTTAATGAAGGAAATAACTCTAGTCTATAAGGACTTGTTGTTAATATCAACTCCTTGATATCAGTGACATAATTCTCATTATGATGACAGTGCTCCTGTGACAGAATTGTAAACTCCCCTCTTTGTCAATCCAACCAGCATCCCCTGTATTCAGCCATCAATTTTCTCTAAATGCAGCTGCAGTGGCTTCCTCTTGGCCCCAATACTTTTGCATCACATGAGGACCCTTTGTTAATATATTTCCCACATTATATCCCTCATTCTCATATAAAAATGTATTGCTTGGTTCAATCTGAATTTCCACATGAGGGGCTGGCTTTCCCACACAAACTCCTACACTGTGATCTCTGGAAACATATGGATTGTGTAATGCCATGGTTAATTTCTGTGTGTTTCTAGCCATGTCTTCTCCGATCAATGGATCATAGGAAACCATAAAATTCATTGAAGAGCAAGCCTCTGTCATACCTTTATAGTCATCAACAAGTTACCAGAAGGGAAATGAGATCAGACGGCAAGATTGCAATATTATGTAGAAATGGATGATGGCACTAGAATGATTGCGAGAGAAAGGTTGGCAATCATTTTAATTTGTTTCTTTGACAACAGTAACTAAGATGGTATACTAACCATAAGCTGAAAAAAATTGAGCTCGTGGAAAAAGTTCAATGGCACTCTTGAGAAGTTGTGGCGATAGGCTTCCTGCTCCATTAAGTGTCTTTTTAACAGTTGGAAAACATAGCTCCAATCCTCCGTCCTTTCTTCTATAGCACAAATACAGAAAGATAATAACATATATGCTACAGAATACACACAACAAAATTTTATATTATCAACAAAACCAAATTCAAGAATAATAACTATGTTATGATCATTTGGAATTCAAACAACCCAACAAGAAAACACAGGCTACACTACAAGAAAGAAAGTAATAATTTGCATATAGGAATTGTAGATTCGATATGAATACAAATTCTTGCACAACTTTTCCAAAGGTCTTGAGATATTAGATGGAATGTAGTATCAAAGCTTGTTTCCCCAGTTATATGAAAGTTGAATTGCTAACGGAACCATAAACTGATTTACTAGACTTCCTAAAGTGGCTGATTGCATTCATGATTCCAAATTCTTCTTCTGTATATGGTTGGAATTTCTCTCATCAAGATTGGTATTGGAAGAGAAGGGTTTTTTAATGCATTATATATGTCGATACACAGTTGAGTATAGGGGTATCATAGTAAAATGTGTTTGGATGTTTTTGTTAACAATCTATATTGAGTATGTCAAGCAGTGAGCTTGTTTTAACAAAGGACCATGAGTCGATAAAAGGACTGAATTGTGCATATACAAGGATATTTATGCTACTTGAAACTACCATAGACTCTATTGCTACATGTTTTTTTTCAGAAATTATATAAGAGTAAAGGTTTTGGGGCTTCTTTTCTAACTTGTGCTTCATGGTGAAATTATTTTTGACAATATATGTTGCAAGGTTCTAAATTACTTGATCCCATATGAAAACCATTAAACCTTTTGGATTGAAATTTGACAAGAGAATTGAGATCTGAATACTGAGAAAGATTGTTGTTTTTCTCTGCTTGGGAAATCAAGAGTAACCACATAAGTTTTAATGGATCCCCCAGGCAAAATTGTCACAGATCTTGAGTTGGGTTCCCATATTTGACAGAAAAAACAGAGGACCATACTTAGTATGATGATTGGTGGTTTTCAGCATTTGGCTGTATACATTTGACCCAAAGATGAAATTGGTCCATAGGTTTTTCAGAAGCAGGAGATGGATCTATCATTGAACTCAAAAAATGTTAATTTTGAGTCTAGTATAGCTACATTGTTGAGCTATAAGGTCCTTAGATTTTGCAGTTTGGTGTTAATAATCATGAAGAGCAACAATTCATGTCAATGGATCAGCAGTTCTTCAGGAAGAGCTCGAAGGATATTAGAGGATATGGTGGCATGCATGATTTGGGTTATCTTGCTACTTGATTGGATTCTGGACCTTCTTCACCACCTGTGTCATAACAAGTCAATGGATATGTAGATAAAGAACTGTACAAGGACTTAAATGAGACGGTTTCTCTGGTGTATTCCTTCATTTTATGTTTGTGATCAATCTTATCCATTTTTCCATATGACCCAAGTCTTAAGTTTTCATAATGAGTGGACATCAATGGGCTTTGGAATTGTGTTTTTAGTTGATATTCATGCAATTTTGATAAAATAGTAGCCCCAAATCCTTAAATGGTTGAAACCATCATTTTGTTTTCCTGAATCACAAACAGAAATGTTGCATAAGAATACAAATGAAAAATATTATTCTTATTCTATGTAGTTGGCATTGCCCATTCTCTTTACTAAAAAAATATTTCCATCTATAATGTGTGTTGCTTTCATTGGGAGGCTTCATGATTTTAGTTGCTAGATATTTACATCTTGGTTTTGGCAGTTTTCTAGTGTGATGCCTTGGAGTATGAGGCTTCTGCTTATTTAATCTGCTACAGTGACGCTGAGTGCCTTTTCCTTTTCAGTGGTCAAATTCTACGAGGATAAGGTTAATTATGGAAGATTATAGGGTGAATAAATCCTCTCACTATGCCACCCTGGTGACACTCCCACTCTTAGGGACTTGTCTACTAAAAAGGTGAAACTGGAATTTGGAAATGTGCATATCGTTAACCGAAGCTCAATATCATCAGTTTTGCGGGATGCTGGATTGCATTCATTATTTTTTCTTTCACTGTATTTTGTCACTGCAGTTGGAAGATTTAATGACAAGAAGCAATGTGACACAATGTTGTTTCTGGTTTTCTATTTTTTCTTTCGAGCATCACCTTAAGGGAGCCATGTAAATTCTAGAAAGGAGTTTTTTTTTTAGAATTTGAAATGGGAATCTAGGTTGTTAGTCGGGCTCATTGTAATCTTGCCAATTAGTAGGAGTACGATGAGGTGTTGGGCATTGCTTCAGCAAAAACACTGAGCATAATGGAGATTTCTATATTTTTTTGGTTTTCAAACATAAGAGGAGAGAAAATAATACTGAGAGCGAGAAACAAAGTGAAAACAATAAGTGCTAAAGTGGTGGCACTTTCAATGAAGAGATACCAGGACATCAAGGCTTGGTAATAGTCTCTTGGGTAGAGTAGTTCGTGCAAGTGCAAGTCAACTCTCAGAGAAAATTAATGGAGCTTGAAGCAATTTTCCAGTGAAAACTTTCCTCCTGCTCTAGGTTATTAACTTATTATACAGCAAATTCATTAGCTACAATCATTGGGAAAACAGGTGATTGGGATGTTTTAGTAGCTGGTATTGTATTTGCTGCAATTGAGGGAATTGGCATTGTTGTGTATAGAAACCCCATACCCAGAGCCAAGCTACAGTCTCTAGTTACAGAAAACTTCTAGAAAGCGGGAGTCTACTTAGGTCTTTTTTTAGATGCCTTCAAACTTGGAAGCTACAGATTATAACACAAGTGACAAAAGCCGCAGATGGATGCTATTTTTCAATTCTGAAATTTGCATAAGTAAATAGAACATTTGATATTCATTCCAGTGCCACAATTTCATACACCACTAATATTTAAATGGGATGTCACTTATCTCCTGTACAGTTACAGCCAGTGCAAGCTAGTGCAAGGGCCTTCTATCCCTACACGTGGAGTTTAATTATAAAGCACATAATGGATGCCACTTTTTCAACATCTTTGTTTATTAATAAACAGATCCAGGGTAATTTGGGGAAAGAGCTTGAGGGTTTGATTCTTTTTAGACACAGACAGAAAATGAAGAGACCACTCAGGTTGAATTCAAAGGGGGAAAATTTGGTGGTCTACTGAAACATGCAGAGTGGCATCATGTGGCAGGAAACCATCGGAAAGGACATCATGCCGGATGTTGTGTATATGTATCAATTGTGGAGCAGAATAACAATGGGAACAATAATTCAAATCCTCAAGTTCATGATGATGAGAAGATTTAAAGTAATTTGTTTGTGGAAAATGGTAGAAAGAACAGTCAATCTGTTTCAGAGCATGCGGCATGTCTTGATGAGGCAAAAAAAGTCTTATAAAAGTTTTGATAGAGGTAAGAGAACTCAAGGAAAACAATGAAGGTTGGGTTGATGAGTTGTGCAAAAATTTACTGTATTGGTCATTCTCTAGAGAGGGCATTAAGGCATAGAGAAAAAATTGGGATCTAGATGTTGAGTGGTAGGTAAAACATTATGGATTCCAGGTGGTAGGATATGTTTGGGCCACATGAAATGGATTTTCAAGCCGCTCAAAATGCAAATGACAGAGATTCCTTACATTTGGAGGTAGATTCCTTTAGAAAATATCTTTAAGAAAAGTAAATATCAATGAAAGCCTCCTCATGATTTCATCGTGACTTGAAACACCAGTTTGATACTACCATAGAGAAGTTAATAGCTTACATTGAGGAATTCATTTAATATTATACTTTGGAAATTGTTCCTTGCATGGAGAGATTGTCTTATCTTGATACAAGCCTCCTTTTTCTTATTAAAAAATAGAATGTAGTTAATTCTCATAAGTGAACCTGGTTCATAGATGTTTTTTTAAGCTTGATTCCGATTATGGAAATTCGTTGGAAAAATAAGCTATAATTTCTTTGGACATGTTCCTCAGAGAAATATTCAATTACGAAGAAAAGGAAGTAGACCTTATAAATGAAAAGTAAATGTGATGAATTCAAATAAAACCTCAAAATGAAGAATAAATTAGGGAATTGTAGGACCTTTTATGTAAATTTTATGAGAATTTTAAATAAATGAGAATGGATAACAAAAAAATAAGAACTAATATTGAGCAGACAGAAAGCAAATTGTTGTCAGTTAGAGAAAATATGATATTTAAGACATCTGATATTTTTGTTTCTTGTATCATGATGATTGTTTTATTTTCCTTTTTAATTCGATCTTTGAGATATCTCTTCTTAATCTAGTTCTTTGACATTTTGTAAATGGCATGTATACGATGGCAATGATGGCAGTTATACAATTGTCGTTCATATTCTTCATTTCTCAAAAAGTAAAAAGCATTTGTTTGATGCACTTAGTTTCTTTTTTGCATTCATAACATTAAAGGAATTGAAAAGAAAAACTTGCATTTGCATGTAGGATTGTGTTTTTTTTGCAAAAAAGGAACATTAGGAAATCTGCATTTAGTTTTGTGCTCAATGTTTTCTTTTGTTCATTGATTTGCTTGCTCACAAAATTATTTTCTCTCTTCCCTTTGTAGCTAGGTCTTTCATTGAAAAACTAAAAGTGAAAAGTTTGCTTATCATTCTTAGTTTGCATTTAGGAATTTCTACATACATCATCGCGGTACCATTGAAAGGAAAATTGTTAAGCAAGATCAACATAAAATTAATCTCAATTTATCTAAAAATGCATTGGAACCATAACAATAACATTTAGAAGGTCTAGGCTAGAGACGTGTTTCGGCGTCGTAAAACATAGCAGCTGTCGTTAACTTGTCTGCGATACATTCCGAGTGTGATATCTCACCCCACGTACGTAAGTATATCGTAGCACGTCCCTTGGGGCGGCATTACAGTACGATAAGTATATAGGTGGTGCTCTCACTGTGCGGTTTCGCATTAGACAGCGCTATTACGAACTTGGGCCTCCACGTACCTTCGGGTATATTTGGGAGGACAACTTTTAGGTGCTATCCATCCATAGTGAACCGAGTCGGCCACCTTTAAATTGTGATACACCGAACACAGCATTCGGGGAGATTGCCTGCCCGTACTTCTTGGCTTGCCAGGAGGTATTCTGCAGTTCACATTTTACTGGTAAACCCTTTTGCCTAGCATTACCCTCTTTTTGTTTATTTATTTTGGTTAAAATTAATTAGCAATCATGGAAGAACATAATCCTACCCCCCGTTGTTCATGTAGATTAGCTTTAAAACCACCTTTACCACTAGAAGTTACTTCTAGTAGGCGAAGGCGATCAAAATCTGCCCAACAGTGATGTTGATGTTGTGGATGATATTACTTGATGCTTCATGATGGGTGTTCTTTCTCACTTTCACATAATCTTGTTATAGTCTTTGCTTGATGCTTTTGTTGCTATGGTCATGTCAGGCATTAATTAATTGTCTTCAATGTTCAATGTGTGAAGAGTGCAAATGTTCCCTTGATGCAGTTTAAATTCAGGCACAATAGACTACTGTTATGCACCATGTTTCCCTGGCTCCTACATATTGGAATATGCCCAAAATGATTTTGGAGAGTGATATCCATTCATGGAAGGATATTTGCACTCATCTTTCATGGAAGTTTATTTGCACTTGTCTTTCATTCTCTCATGAACCAAGTGAAATTTCTTGGGGAATTTCTAATCAACAAGTTTTAGGAGTTTGTGTCAGATTTGGGTAGACTCGTAGAATGATTAGCTTGTGGCTGATATAAACTCTTTTTGTCAACCCATGGATGCATGGGTTAAATTTGCACTTGATTTGTAGTTTCAATGATTTGACACTAAGAATCATTGGCTGACTGTGGTGATTCGTTGACTTCTTTTCTTCTTTTTTGCCCCTTTCCCTTAGATGGTCATTCATGGGAGGGGAAGTTCCAGTGAATGTATGATTTGTGGTGTGCATTTATCTATTGGTTAACTCTTTGGTAACATCCCATGACTGTTATTTCAATGGAACTTGGTTAAATAACAAACACTAAGTGCTAATTAGTAGTTTTAAATGTTTGATACAATAATTAATTTTGCTTTATAGGATCCCAAACGTGCTTTTTTGGGCCTGAAACTTTACATGGCACCCGTGTGTTTACAAATCATGGAAAACATTTGAGTCTTTTTAGGTTATTTCATGGCCATACTGGACGTGTTTCACTATGGAAAGGAAACTATGGTCAACAGGAGGACAATGTCTTAAGGGATTTCTTTCCATTGATAAGTAAAAGAATCACTAGTAACTAACTAGTTTCCTTCCTCACTTTTATCATGGAAAATGATAGAGGATATGTTTCAACTTCTTATAACCAATTATTTACAACTTAAGGGAGAGGTGTTTTGGAAAGGATGATTAAAGTTATTGTAATTTGTAATATTTTGTTGTTTTGTTTAAAGCTTTCAAGTGTTCATTAGGTGATTTGGAGATATGATTTAATTTAGTGGAAATTTTTTTTATATTTTATATTTGAATGATGTTCTTTGTTTTATAGATGATGACTCATGATGTTATTGTTTTGTGTATAATGATTTATTTTTGCTTTTGGGCTTGGGCCTTGGCACAACATTTTAATAAAAAATTGCATAATGGTTTTTGTGAACATTACACTTATTTTACTTTGAAAGCCACTTACAAATCTAGTAATTCTCAACTCTTGGAAACTATTGATGCAGGTTTCTAGATCGATTTGAAATTTTACTTCTGGAATATTCAGTGAGATGTCAAAATCTAATCCTGGGAAGAAACTATCAAGGAAAATTGATGTATTATCATACTTTAAAAAGTCTCAATCCAAGAATACACATTCTCTTCATGCTTCAAGCTCCTTTGAACAATCTATTACTGAGAGAGATGTTAACTATTGTGAAAATGTATCTGATATCCATATGATGGATGAAATAATAGGTTCCGCAAGTGATCAGGGTGAGATAAATGCAGTTTCAACAGAAATTAATGATGAAAATGTTAAAGATATTTCCTTGGAAGGTGACACAAACCATTCACGGAAAAGGAAAAAAGGCCAGTGGACCATAGGGAGAAAATTCCAAGAGGATTGGCTCTCAAGTTTTCCATTTATTGAAGAAATACCTTCTACAAATGAGGATTTACGAGAAGTTAAATGTCTTGCGTGTAGTTGGAAAAGTTGCAAGGTAGTGAAATTTTAGATGAAGCTAGATACAGTACAAAAGCATGCAGGAAAGGTTTATGAAAAGAAAATTGTAGATGGTAAAGAGAAATCTATTGTCAGATGGAAATCTTTGGAGGAATGCCGACATAGCCAATGTGTGGAAGAATACAAAAAATATTTAATAAATAAGAAGAAACTTGAGGCAAGTGGAGGAACCATCATATCTCAATTTGAAAAGACGATGGAAAGAAGTTTGTTATCCAATACGATACAATTGAGCACTGTATTTCACATCTTAAGTAAAGGTCGTCCTATGACAGATTATCCAGATCAGATGAAATTTCTATCTTTTCTTCACGTGCCAAACTTTCCATCTTCTCATTGGTCCATAACTAGTGGTTGGGAATGGGCCAGATATCTAGCTCAAGTAGAAATTGATGATTTGAAACAGGAGATTGCAAATGCTAGGTTTTTGGCATTGTCTTTGGATGAGGTTACAACTATTGATAATACTTCATGGATTTGCATGAGCATTTATATGGTTAATGACCATATTAGGCATTCCTATCTACTTGGGATTAAAAAGATGAGAGAGACTTCTATAGCTGAAAATATTTATGAACTTGTTCTTAATACTTTGAAGGAAAGTGGTATGGATCATTTAATGATTGCAAAAAAGTTGGTATGTGTTGGAGCAGATGGAGCATCGGTAATGCAAGGACAAAGGAATGGTCTTTGTGTTCGACTACAACTATCGACTTCACCATATATGATTAATATTCATTGTATGGCTCATAGGATGAATCTTGCATTTAAAATAGTAAGCAAGTTTCCATTGGTTTCAAAAGTTGAAGATCTTGTACGTGAGACTCATGCATACTTTTCTCGTAGTCCCAAACGATATTTAGAGTTTCAACAATTTGCATATGGTGTTACGGATGGAAAAAAACTACTGAAAGATGTTGATACAAGATGGATCTCATTAAATGGACCAGCTCAAAGACTATTTAGTGAGTTCAAATCTTTGGTAGGGTTGATGTATGAAAATCGCTACAATGTAGACAAAGCTCAAGATCTTCTTTTTCGACTAGCTGATATAGAAACATTATTGACATTGGCTGGAATTCTTCCTATGCTACATGAAATGAATGTCCTCGTGAAAATGTCTCAGAATCACACAATGTATATTGCCGAATACACAAATGCGAGAAAGTCAGCATGCCTTGCATTGGATAATTTGTATATGATGCCGGACTCTTTTACTGGTCCAGAGTTTACAAGTTGGACTAAGATCATCAATATAGAAAATACTAAAATTTTTTTGACGTTTGATGAAAAAGGGATACTATGTATCACAGTGCATGGGTATATGGTCCCCTTTCATTATATTAGTAAGACAGGACGAATCACCAAAGATTGCCCCGTGTCAAGAGACCAATTTGATGATATTGTTATCTCAGTGAGACAAAATTTGATAGAAATTGCAAAATCACTATCATCAGAGATAAGAGAACGATTTCCTCGAGATGAATTGTTGGAGGCCATGTGTGTGGTATACCCTCAATATTGGAACAATTGTCAATGTTCAAGAAATTTAAAAGACGATTTTCAAAAGAGATTAAAATGTTTAGTAGACCACTTTTGCAAGAAAGTCTTGATACATGGAGAACAGATTGAAGGTATTTTAGATTCATCAAAATTGTATCAACAAGGTGGACGCTTTGCTGAAACAATGTGGAAGCAATATCCTTTTTTGGAGAATCCTAATGAAAATGGTGCTATAACAAGATTATGGAATACTTTAAGTGCTAGCCAATACCTGCAAGAAAACATATCAGAATATTTTAAATTAGCAGATTTGTGTCAAACTATGATTTTGGGATCAGTGGAGGATGAGAGAATGTTTAGTGCACTATCATTTTTGAAGTCAAAGTTGAGAAATAAGCTTGATAAACATGTGGATACATGTTTAAGATTATATGTAACAAAGTATGACGTTGACAATTTTCCATATGAAAGAGCACTAGCGCTTTGGCGATCAGATTGTGATAGAAGGGGAGAAAACAATATAACAAATTTATCTAATGAACTTGATACGGAACATAATGTTTTGGAGGCTCATAATGATAGTACATCTGGAGAAGATCATGTTCACAATGTAGAAAATGATGACCAAGATGAGAATTGGGAAATTGAAATACCCTAGGACTCTTATTTTGGTATACATGTTTCGTTGATCATGCAAGATTACTACATGTCAAATTCAAGTAAAAATGGGTTCTATATTTTGTATTTTTCATTGTAACATTGCAGCTACATTTCTTTCATGTGTGTTATTTTAAGATTGATGTTTCATATTTAATCCTTACATTGTTTTCTTCTTATTTGTGACAGGAAATGAAGCTGGATTTGATGATTTTGGGACCTATTTTCACATAGATAGTGTTTGACTAGTATTAAATGATAAATAACTAATTTAACAAGACTAATGCAAAGCATCAATGGGCTCATTCAAGTACATGAAACTACCTTGATGTCTAGCTTTGACATCTTAGAAAATTTTAATGGTATATATGTTGCTTGTGTTTGGGGAATTTTGCTGAGTTTCGAGTTATATATTTTCTTGGAAAATAATTATTGATATTTGGAAAATGTGTGATTTTATATTGGTATTGGAAACGAAGCTAGTTTTGATCTTTGATTGGAAATGAAATCAGATTTGATGAAGTTGGGACCTATTTCTTTTCACATAGATAGTGTCATAGTATTAAATGATAAAGAACTAATTTAAGAAGTCTAACGCTAAACAACAATGGGCTTATTCAAGTACATGAAATTGTGTTAATGTCTAGCCTTGATATCTTTGAAAATTTTAGTGGTTTGTTTGTTGCTTGTTTAGAGGATTTTGTTGAGTTTGAAATTAGTCTCTTGAATGCTTATGGTTCTCATATCATGCATATATCGATAGATCGATAGATCCAGTTCTATTATTATAATCATTATTGTTTTCTTTATATATTTGGTGTTTTGAGGAAACATATTTTATTTCCTTTCACTTTGTGGCATGATTTCAACATCTTCACCTTTTAGAATATAGTAAAATATTTTTCTTATTATAGATTTTTCTTGGAAAAGAATTATTGAGAGTTAGGTGCAAATGCACAATGTTGTGTAGCATTAGTGTGATAAATATGGGATAGTGCAAATCATAGTTT